>JAMPIV010018785.1:0-600000 GCA_024509875.1 Oreohelix idahoensis | reverse complement strand
TAATGTTATTTTGAAAACATTTCTCTTTCTTAACAAAAATAATTAATACAAGTAGTACATGCACTGCAGTGTAATAAAAGATTTTGGTGATACAGTGATCTAATACAGTGTGGGTATTATTATTACAGTACAAGTAAATATGTTTTATAGTGTATTTTCCTTGTGACGGTTAATTATTTTTAGAAATATGTGTACATGTACTCGATACATTATGTAATCCAATTATCCGAACATTTGATTATCCGAACGATGCTCGGTCCCATGGGGTTCGGATAAATGGAGTTCTACTGTATCCTTATTTCTTACATAGACTAAGTTTTATTTATATGACTATTTCTTATGTGTACATTACAGAAGAGCTTACGATACGTAGAATGGTTAGAGCGATAAACTCTGGAGGCAAAGTTCCCTGGTTCCGGGTTAAAAACGTGGTAACGTCACTCCACTCTACCAAGCTGTAAATGGGTACCTCACTCTGCTCTTGAGTTATGGAAGGTAAAGGTAACGATGAAGGGAACTGGTCAGCCCACCTCATAAATGTGGGCATTAGTCTCTAACACTTCCCTTCTTACAGCAGTATCTACTATGGGGGCTATCTTTTACATTAAAGACACCATTAGTAAACCGACCAGCTATGTACTGCCTGTAATCTCCACATGGGGCTATCTTTTACATTAAAGACACCATTAGTAAACCGACCAGCTATGTACTGCCTGTAATCTCCACATGGGGCTATCTTTTACATTAAAGACACCATTAGTAAACCGACCAGCTATGTACTGCCTGTAATCTCCACATGGGGCTATCTTTTACATTAAAGACACCATTAGTAAACCGACCAGCTATGTACTGCCTGTAATCTCCACATGGGGCTATCTTTTACATTAAAGACACCATTAGTAAACCGACCAGCTATGTACTGCCTGTAATCTCCACATGGGGCTATCTTTTACATTAAAGACACCATTAGTAAACCGACCAGCTATGTACTGCCTGTAATCTCCACATGACTAATTTTCTTAATGAAAGTATGTAACCATTGAAACAACCACAACACCATTTCGGGTAAACATGGAAACGGCGCGCAGTGCATTGTGAAAACTACATTGAAAACGCATTAACAGAACACGCATGCCTTCAACCTTTTCATGGTGTATTGCTCAGTGCGATAGAAATATTTATCGGGAAAATACGGAAACGGCGGGCATTGACTATACTTTGAGAGTACGTTATCTACAGTCCCGATTGTAATTATCCCATGTAAAGGCCAATAAGCTACTTTATTAGGACTTCACATATCTCTTCCCAAGTAACCCGTCAAGAAATGACACAGGCATTAATTAAGCTGGGAAGTTTCCATTCCATGCATCAGTTTCGAGTCAAACGATACCAGCCTTCCTTTCATCTTGAGACGTCACCAGTTCCCTGTGATTTTAGCTTTTGTCATGAGAATCAACAAAGCACAGGGACAATTGTAAACCTACCTGAAATAATCTTTGCTCATGGTCAACTATGTGTAATGCTCACGAACATTGAATGAACACGGGCTACCAAGGCAACATTTATAACAATATCCGCATATACAAAAAAATATTGTGATTAAAAAGCTGTACAATAATTAGTCAGATTAAAGTCTATTGACATGTTTCAACTTCTCAGTATTCTAAATTTGCTGCAGATTATGCAAGTTAAAGATGTTGGCTTTAATTTGTCTCTCGTCATTGTTTAGATGGGCATACGTGCTCGTTTTATCAGAATATTGGTTTCACCTACAGCAGAGGTCAGTTGAAAAGAGAGTGGTTATTTATTTATTTTTAAGTTTGGTCTGTGATAAATGTTGAAATTACGAACAATCGTGACAACACAAGACACACAGTTTGTTTCAAAATGAGGTTGTTACAAAAGAAAGATTTTTTTCTATTTTTTTTTTTCTATCTGGAGGACGGCTGGAGTATGCGTTTCTCTTGAATAAATCTGTTTCTTAAGAGCAGAGGCGGCTGTTTGAGTCTTGACAGTTGTGGTGGGGAGCAGAGAAGGAAAATTATGGCCTCTGTCATTTGTATTAATTTTTTAAGCATATAGATTAGTTCTTACTTACTTTCTTCTACTCGTTTGTCCTTGGCGAAAATTTTGTTGTTCTGACATAGGTCATTTCTTCTTTCTAGTAATATAGTTTCCGCTCAACGCTGTGGCTTGTCAGTGATGGCGTGGCGTTTCAGTGCTTCATCGTTCTGGCTGTGATAAACTATTCAGGGGCGGATTAACAGTGATGTGCCCCCCCCCCCCCCCCGGGGGGGGGGCAATAAAGGACTTTTTACTTTATTAAGCTAGATGAAGGCTAGGGAAAATGGGCCCCTGCAGCTGTAAGTGTTTACAGGCCTCGGGTTTCCCTTCTTTATGTGTTTAAAACGTTTATACAATACCAAAACCTACCCTCTGTCCTGTACTTACTGTTCTTAGTCTTCTATCATTTACTAGACACAGTATTACGGTCTTTGTCTTGTGTAATCTGACCTATACTGTATAATAGTGGAACAACAGAAGTGATTACGTCATTAAAAGGCTGGATTGCCCTAAGTAAATTTCCAGTGTCATATGTTGCTGGTCGCACTAATAATCCCTGTCATCGAAGCATCATTTTTGTGGTGCTTAGCTGGCAGGGAGGAGTGTGATTCACTTCCATAGCTAGGCGGGGGTGCCGCACGGAGGGTCCTGGGTTTGATTCCCCGGTAAGCCACTCACGTCTGTTGTTTTTCTGTTGTCTAGTTTTCTACTTCTTTATTATTCACGAGTGCCTGAAAACATACCTGTATGTTTGTGTAATATTTATTTACTGTTTACAGGCCTCGGGTTTCCCTTCTTTATGTGTTTAAGTCCTCGGTCACTGCCCGATTGCCCTACCGCTCTTTCAGCACCT
Organism: Oreohelix idahoensis; assembly: GCA_024509875.1. NCBI lineage: Eukaryota > Metazoa > Mollusca > Gastropoda > Stylommatophora > Oreohelicidae > Oreohelix > Oreohelix idahoensis. The sequence goes on along the minus strand of JAMPIV010018785.1, from coordinate 597,083 downwards.
GGTACTATTAGTCCTTTTCAGTGTTTAATATTTATTGACACTGCAAGAGCTTGTAATCCTTTTCAGGAGTAGCCCTTTGTGTGACTTCATCGTGCTAGCTGACAGAAGCTATAAGCCATTTTCAGCTCTCAGTTTTTATCACTCTACTTCAGTTGACGGAGCTCAGTTATTTTTTAATGGCACTTGCACTCTGATGTAACCGACGGCGGACGGTCTAGGTTGAAAAGAATTTAAAACCTTCACGAAACAAAAAATGTATTAGTAAGATATCCACTATCTATTTTCGTTCACCCCATTGCAGTAATAGGACAAAGCTATAATTGCAAATTTAACGGAAATATAACTCAAATAAGTGGAGACTTCGCCTCTTGGCTAAGACAGCTGCTATTCTCGCTATCAGTCACCATGACAACCAAACGGTATGACACATAACTCTTTTAACAATCATACAGCATATGGCCTACATATAGCATACAGCATATTTCAATGTTTGAAATTGTCCTCGAACCGCAGGTTTGACATTCGCTGCAGCTTGGGCATAACTGACTGCAGCACGAACAATGTGTTCTTCTTCCTCCTACCGGCTTCACCTGAACAGTGACTTGATAGTTCATCATCATCATCATACCCCTCTACGCTCCTTACGGAGCATGGAGCTCCAACTGCAGCTGGTCCTATTGCAGGAAGCCTGTACCAAGCATTCACATGTTCTTGAATGTAGAAGTTTCTGTAACAATTTCTTTTACATTATGAAGTTGCCAGTCACATGCACAACCTTATATTAGTCACTGTACGACATGCCTGATGGAGCAGGAGACATATTCTTTCTTTGTCGCATAAAAAATCCACGGGAATGACACGGGAATGACACGGAATGACACGGGCATTAGTGGATAATAACTAAACAATAATGTCATCAGTGAAAGGGGGGAAAAGTGTTACTGACAACATTCTATGCGTTTTTATTCTTTAAAAATGTGGAAAAGATTAACTGGCGTGCAACACCTAACATACAGGAGTGGTCTTTCCTCATACAGACGCATAAATTATGTGGCGGATGTTTAACTGCCCTCTAGATATAGAGCTTGTTTGTGAATGTTGAATAAGCAGCTGTGTACAAAAATAAATGGTTGTCATTGGACGCGTGTTTTTTTTTTTTTTTTTTTTTTTGAGACTGTCTGCATATAACACTAACAAAGCTTTATGACTTGACTGGTGGCTTGATGGAGGCCTGATATAGATAAAGATGACGTAACAGGTAATTGTATCAAAATGAGAATATAAAAAGCAAGAAGAGCTTTCATTGGAGTGGGAAATATGTGGGAATAAAAAGAAAGCAAATCGAAAACAGAAATATAAATCTTCACTTCAGATGTTAAGTCAGTCCTATTGTATGGCTGTGAAACATGGAGAACAAGAAAAATGTCAACCAGAAATTAACAGACTTTCATAAATGGATACTTGCGTAGAATAAAAGGATTAACATTGTATGGATGTGAAACATGGACAATAAGAAAAATGTCAAGCAGACATTCATAGACTTTCATAAATGGATACTTACGTGGAAAAAGGGATTAACATTGTATAGCTGGATCATTAATGTAGAACTGATGGACAGAACCAGAAAAATGCCGGTGGAACAAGATGTGAACTGAAGACGTTGGCGCTGGATAGAACATACATTGAGAAAACTAGTTGTTAGCATCACAACACAGACCCGGTTTTGGACCCACAGGGTAAAATTAGAGGGACAAAAAAAAAAAAAAAAAAAGCACACGCACGGAGAAAGGACCTGGTGACGAACGTGAAATGGATAAAGATAAAGGTAAAGGATCCCGTTACACGCCCACTGAGGCATATTGGGAATATGGTGTTAGGCCCATATTTTCTTGACCATCGGCACACTAGGGGTGATGTGGTCAGCATCACGCCAGGCGCCTTAACCTTCCCAGAGTTGCTCTGGTACCAAATTGGGGATGGGTCGACCCAGGAACCGTTTGTGGCCTAAAAAAATCCCACCTCATCTGGGGATCGAACCATAGACCACTGAGCTAGGAAGCCAGTGCACTAACCACTATGCTACAGCGGCACAATGGATAAAGAAGACATTAAAAGACCTTGACCTGATGGCACAGGGCAGGGAAGCTTGGAGTTTATTTGTTGAAGACCTGTACTCTAATAAGGAGCCGCGGTAGCGCAGTGGTTAGTGCACTTCCTAGCTCTGTGGTCCATGGTTCGATCCCCAGTTGAGGAGTAATTTTTTTTAGATCGCAAACGGCTTCGGGGTCGATCCTGCCTCAAGAATTGGGTACCAGAGCAACTCTGGGAAGGTTAAGGCGCCTGGCGTGATGCTGACCGCATCACCCCTAGTGTGCCGATGGTCAAGAAAATATGGTCCTAACACCATATTCCCAATATGCCTCAGTGGGCGTGTAACGAGATCCTCGTACTCTAATAGAGTCAAGGGCCAATGATGATACTGATGAGAACTCTAATAAAAAGATTAATAAATAAGATGTACAGAATACATAAAAGATCTCTATGAAGTACCAGCAATACGTGTAGAAGAAGCTGAAGACGCATCATATCATATGGAAGCGAGTTATGGACAGTCTGTAAAGCAGGAAGAAAATGCCAGGAGGCCACATAGATGAAGTTGTGCACAAAAGAATGTTAGGAATATCACGGAGAACTAAGAAGAGAAATTAGTATGTACTGAAAGAGGTAAGAGTGCCAAGGAAACTTATTAATTAAATCAGAAGGAAGCAATCCGCTTGGACACGTTATGAGAAGAGAGAAGCAGGAATATATTGAGACAGCAGGAAAAATTACATGGAAATGAGATACAGAACAACATAGAGAGAAGACATTGAACAGTTTAACATAATGGTTGGAAAGTAAGTCAACAACAACACGTTTAATTAAAACAGCATTGTGGAAGGAAGTTGTGGAGAGACATGGACACCCATGCCAGCTGCTGGCATGGCTCTTGACGATGAAGATGTTCATTGTTATTGTTGTTCAGAATCGACATCACTGCACTCGGGACAAACCCATAGATCTCCCATCAACACGTGTAGAAGGGTACGAATGATGATTTCTTCTGCGTCCATGCTTCCTCTTTCCTCCGGCCGAAAGTATCGACGACAAAGAACGATCTTTGCAGTTCCAGCGGTAATTCTGATGTATATGATTTAGCTAGTTGAGAATGCTTACTTCCACTGTACCTATGGACGAGCCGCAACGTATTCACAGATGTTAATATTTCTCTAGCCAGCATTGTTTGAGGCCTAAATATTCCCAGAAGAAATATTTGCAATACTCCACAAGCGGTTTTAAACGCTTGCTAGTATAGAAATGGACCAGTGGAAGTGATGTAAGAGAAAGATGCTAGAGGCTGTTCTGTTTGACGTTAAACAGAGAAAGCCAGGAACGTGGAGTCGGCCAAAATGTTTCAGAAAACTCCTGAAATTTTAGAAGCCCGACTCCGACTACCGACTCCGACTACAGCCATATGGCATACAATTCGGATTCGTAGTCCGGACATTCTGTACCGACGCCAATTCTACTAAAAAACGATCGACTCCACGACTCTGACTCCACAGCACTGGAGGAAACCACCAGAAAGCATAATAAATAAAGTTGGCAATGACAAGAAGGTATAGAGCAAGTGGTCGATAGCGAGAGTCGTTAGATCACAGTGAATGATCTGCAGGTTCTCTAGGTGACGAAGAATGGGAAAAGAAAAGAATGTTTAAGCTAGGAAAATGTCTGACTAACCTCCTCCCGCACGCTTTTAAAAGCGCAGGATCCCCAAGATTAAATGTACTTTTTCCTGCGGTCCCAGTGACATCCCACAGGCTAGCGTACTACAATTCATGCTCTCTGTAAACTGCATAAGATTGAAACACGATGTTTTGTTCGAAAGGAAGTCAACATTTGGTAGATTATACTTAGTTTGAATTTTCCACCGTTCTGTGGATGTAAATGTAGGAAGCAGAGTATACGCAAGAGAGAACAGTTATGTATAGGGTGCACTTGTTCCAAATACATTTAAAAAAGACGTGGTTTTATTAGAATAAGATCTTTAGAGAGATCAATGTTTCCATAGTAGATCCCAACAGCTCGTGAGTTGCCTACCACTGGTAGGGTGCTTGAAGAAAACTGTAATGGCGTAGAAAGAGAACACACTCATCATTCCAACAAAATATGTATAGACAATTCATTATTATTACGGTATGAATGGAAAACATAGAAGCTTTGAGTCTTCCGGCACTGGTGTAAATCTACTGTCCTGGTCATGCAGAGGTACGCGGCAATGAAAGAGCTGACAGACTAGCTTCAAGAACACCCGTAGAAGGTGTACTGGATATGAATAAAGGAGAGATACTGAGGGCAACTAATGATCGCCTGTTAGAGAATGACACAGAAAGTTTTGAATTAACAACTCTTAGCAACAAGATTGCTGGAATTTGGCATCTAACGTAACACTAGCTGGGATGAACGTATAAGAGGATGCATCCGTCGTGTATATAACCAGCGCCCAACAGGAACAGTTAGCTTTCATACCCTTTGACATATGCTGAGGGAGACTGAGCACCAATGAGTTTGCCCGGAGTGCAATGATGCGATTCTATTCAACAATAACAATAATTATTTAATTATATCCAAATATAAGTAGGTCAAATGTAAAGGTAGTCCCATAGCAAATAATGCCGTACGGGAGTGAAGTGTTAGAGACTTCACCATACTAGATCCAGTAGTTCCCAGGTGATCCAGTTTGCTCCTTGGCTGCCTTTTCCTTCCCTAACTCAAGGTCAGGTACCCATTTACAGCTGAGTAAACTGGAGCGTGTCAGTACCGTGATTCAAACCTGGCAGCTTTGCCGCGAGAGACCAGCGCTCCAACCACTCTGTTAATCGGACGCTAATATATAAGTACAATCCACAATTATAATATTTGTGCACCACATCACATCGGCCCCGTGCAGTTCCTGGGGGTCTCTGAAGAGACTAAGAAAGAATATGACTACGTCTCCTTTAGACATGTGGTTATTTGAGGTTGTGCAAGTGGCTGGCAACTTCATCATATAAAACAAATTGTCAATGAAACCATCGCTGCCAGAGCACGTGACTGATTGGTGCAGGCTTCCCGTAAGGGACCAGCAGCAATAATGGCTCCATGATCCGTATGGAGCGCAAAGTAAAATGATGCTGATGGTAAAATTGCCTTTCCCATCTGTTCATTTTTTTAATACTTAACGCTTTGTACTAATATATGTGTGTTAGTTTATGTGTATGCCTTTATTATGTATGCATGTGTATAATATATAAGCACAAGTGTATATATAATACGCATGCGTCTCACCAACAGAAGATCTTCTCTTGTAGCTATAGAAATCCTCCACAAGTGGACAGAGAAGTAAGCCTCCAGGTGATTTATATGCCAAGTCCCTCTCTTGACCCGAAACTTCAATGAACATCATCCAGACCAGTGCTAGAACGAAGCGTAGACCAGCTTCAAACATAAAAACAGGGACTCTAGTTGCAGTCATCTTTATTGTCTTTCTGATGCGAGCTTTCGATGTTAAACAATTACTAGAACTGAAAAAGAACCATATGGTCACTACAGACAAGGGTGGTAGTCATACGAAAAAAACATATATAAAATTACAAAAATTTAAAAATATGAAAAATCTAAAAACATTACATGCTGGACTCTCGTGTAATTAATCGTAAATTTATAGTATTTTACAGTGTTTACTACATTGACTATATTCAAATTCTATTACAATATATATTTTTACTGCAAGACATGACAAAAATGAAGAATTTGAGAGAAATTTTATATTTTAATATACAAGTTTTCAATGTGAGCCTTGTCGTATATTTTTCGATAGGAATTTAAGATCAATTATGGTCCGGTCTGAATAGAACTAAAACAAGTGATAGCTCAGTGGAGATAAGTTAAAGAAATAGATGTTTCACGAGTGAAGTGGTGAAAGGTAGAGTCTGTCCCTGGATTTGAGATATAATCTATCCAGCCTATCGGTTACGACTGAGATTCTTAGATCAGACAGTCTTCCTATAAATATATATATATATATATATATATATTCAACCACTCACATATACACACACACAGATAAGTGACGACAATTTGACGCACAGACGTGAAAACTATATCTATGAAATAGGGATCTTTTGGGACAAGCTGACCAACACACGTAAATAAAGTTTATGTAAATTTTATTTATCATAAAGAACTTCACAACAGCAATATTTTGAATATCAAATCAAATACTAATAAACATAAGTTAATGAATTTATTAAAGATGTTAGACTCATAGGTGTAATCCTCCCTCCCTCTGTTGAGACAAGATCCCGTTAGACGAAAGTTATTAACCCCAAAGAGTCAAAGATTTATACGTTATGGTCTAGTATTTCCCTCTACAGTAAAGAACAGAGTTTATACGTTAATCTATTCTGATTAAAAAAAAGGACAGCATCAGCAAACTTGCATAGAAAAATACACAAAGTGAGTACATGGATTCTACAAGATATACATGAGAATTATTAATTCATTCTTCCTCTCTTCTCAGACAACCGTGGCCACGAACATTCTTTCTTACCTAATACTGGTGTTGTAACTTCTGGAACAATCTTTAGGACACATACACACAGCAGATCCCGTGTTATATTTGGCGAAGAGAACCCCAGCTCCTCAAAGAGATATTAACTTCAATTCTCCGGGGAGCGTTCCGTTTGTTATTTTTTATTTAGGATTACTGTTTATGTCACCTTTAATTTGTCCAGTTAAGAAATTTAACGACGCTCACAGTGTCAATAACTTGAGATTTCCAGTACATAGTAATGACAGGTTGGTAACTTCTCTCAGTATAAAATTCTTTGTCACACCACAAATGGTCAAACGTCGGGAAATGTAAATGCTTGTTAAGTCACCGCAACGGGCTGACTGTAAATGAAATTTGCAAAGAAAATCTGGATCTATATGCCCAGTTACAAAGTCACTCTTAATGTTCTTTGGGTGGTATTCTGTCTCTTTCTGGGTGTAAACACAACCTCAGACAGTTTTTTTTTACCTTGAAGAAACCCATATACTAATTAAATTGTTCTTTTGTATGGTTACTCTCAGATTTACATGGAAGCCGCTGGTAAGGTTTAGGGTTTGACCCAATACTGTGTAAAGGAGAAAAAAATACAAATACTTAACCATAATATAGTATTCACATTCCTATCCTTAACCCGCGTAAAATAGAATATTATTTATCCACTTCGGTTATTTAACTTTAGATTATAAACTACAAGCTTAGAGCTTGCCTCATCGTTTAAAACTCCCGTGAAATAAATTCTAGTCAGTTAAAAAAATCAATCATCATGAATTAGAAATAAATACCTATTTCGTCAATACTCATGATGAACAGTGCCTTTATTAGTCGGTTTAAATATTCTCTGACTGGTTACTAGCAGTTAATTAAATATATTCTATAGCTGGAATAGTTTAGCTAGAAATTATTATTTATTCTGCTAGCCAATGTAACACAGTAAAACCTAGAGAAATATTAATGACAATTTTACCACTTAAATCACTCAAAAATACTAGTAAATATAATTACCTCAAACACAGAAATATTAAGACTATCTCCAACGACAAACTAAGAAACTTCACTAATACAAGTGATTCTAGAAATCGAGCTAGATGTCTTCTGAATCTGTGGCGGTACTGGATAAATTGAGTTAGAATGCTGGGGTATATATATATATATATATCTGAAATCAAAGGGAATGGCCACTATTCACCGAAAACCAGACTCTCTGCCAGATTTAGCACCTACGGGGAAATCACTGCTCAAATTCTATTATCAAAAGGAATCTACACCCTTTACCGCTGCAAACTCTTTAGATCAGACGTAACGTAATTGACCAGACCGTACGAGGTTTTTTCGATCGTAAAATCACATTATTTACCCCTGCAGACGTGGTCATAGAACGAAATCGAGCGAAGCCTCGTCATTTGATCTGGCTATTCGCCGTGTTTAATTACATTTCTAGCGAACGGATTACAAGGGATGTAATCGAAATTGCCTCACCTTGGTTCCCCACTATTCTGCTCTGATCGCTGTCTGATCTTATTACACGATTTTCAATCGCTGGCGTTAAAAATACAGGTAACGTAGCTAATAGGTCTGCTTGTGAACATTCATCAAAGGAAATAGCGAACAGCAATAAAATCTGCGTGCTAAATTAGAAAAAAGGACAGATCTCTGAGTGTTAGAATGATTTTATGTTAACCAACAGGCGTAGGTGAAAGCTAGGTAAAGAAAAGTGTAGATAAAGAAGTAGATAGATGAAAGCTATTTTCATAATATGTCACAAGCCTGCTTGAAGGCACAGATTTTCTTTATTCGTGGAGGAATATTGGACACATTTTTTACTATCAAAATTTAGCGGCATACCTCTTGCTCTCTTGCAGCACACCAATATTCAGCGGCACACCGTTTGAGAAACACTGTGTTATGGGACTACCCAATCCCCTTTAAAAAAATCTCATGCACGTGCATGTAAAAACGATCCATATCATTCTTTTGTGAGCGTTACGGAGCATTGAGCCACCACTGTAGCTGGTCCACTTGCAGGAAGCCTGCACAAACCATTCACGTGCTCTAGCAGCAGTGGTTTCTGTGTCAACTTGTTTGACATGATGAAGTTGCTAGCCTCATGTACAACCTCATAATAATAACCTTCTATGACACTTCGGACTGTGCAGAAGTCCTTTCTTTCTTGTCTCTTCAGAGACCACCGGGAACCACGTGGGTCTAAATACATACAGGTAGCCCAAAATAAGTAAGTAGGAGTTTGCCTTATTGATAATAACAAAAGCAAAACTTTGTCGGCGGTCAAGTATTTTTTCTCCCAAAGCAAAACAACAAGAAAAAAATAACAGAAATGCTTTAAAAAGAATTAAAGAAAACGCAAGAAAGGCAGATAAAATGTATCCTTTCGTTGAGGTTAACAGTGTGATGTTGAGACACTTGGTTTGAAATATTAATGATCATTTAGATCTGGCAGAACAGTCCCAACTAAGATGGTTTGGCCATGTCTGCAGAATGGGAGAAGATCGGCTATCACGACAAGCATGGGAAACAAAGAGCCAGTGATCCAGACCCCAGGACGACCCAGAGTCCGCTGGGACGACAACATTAGACAATCTTTGAAGGACCGAGGACTAGAATGGAACCAGGCCAGGAGAAGACAGCCGATAGGATAGTCTGGCGCTCTCTCTTCTAAACCTCTACACCTCACGGTAGAAGGGGAACGACTAAGTAAGTAAGTAAATATAAATCTGGCAGAGGTAAATATTGAACTGCTGTGCTGGTCTTAATTATTTGTTAACTTTTAACAGTTTGTGAGGTATGCAAGAAAATCAGCTACTACGAATACCAATGTTACGGCTATATCCTTGTGGAAAAATTTGGTACCACTTGCTTTGTTTGTGAAAAGAATGTGTAACGCGACACAAGCGTAAGCTGGTGAGGGACATTTAAAATAATATTATTCAAATGTAAGCAGTTTTAAAAATAATTAATATTTTTCTTAGTCATCACATCTGCTAATAGTTAGCTCATGATCTTTAAGAAATTATTATAATTCATTCCTCAACGGATTTCGATAAAACCTGGATAGAATGAACGCTTCCTATTGGGAAAATGAAAAAAATACCTAGGAAGGAAGGAAAGATATAAGTGTGTAGTGAAATGAAGAGAAAACAAGTACAGAAAAAGCAAAGATCTCCTCAAACCTAGAGATTTAACAAAAATCTAAGCGTACTCAAGACGGTGCATTCTTGTACGGGAGAGTCGCCCAAGGACAGAGCGGCCCGTTTAAAATCACACACACAAAATCCAGACGCCAGAGTGAGAGACTGGAAGACAGTATCTGCAAGAAAAGTTTTTTCACGCTGCATGCAGGGCAGATAGACTTCAGCAAATACAGCCTCACCGTGCGCTTATTAATCCTAGAGGGTATGTAAGTTTATTAAAGATATATGTGTGACTAATATCATTTTATTTCAGATTTTGTTTACGATTAGATTGTATCAGACATAATAAAAAGGGTATACAGGAAGCCAGTGACGCTAACCAGAGATAACCTCCACCGGCATTGTCAGGAAACATAACACTTAATTGGTTAGCCAAATATATCATGGCTAGTTCTTGCCTGGAAGCTTACGACATACCAACAAGTACATAAGTGACTTGGCATCCATAAGTGGAAGGCAAAGGTTATATCTTACCCATGTATCATAACATGTGATTTATTCATGTATTTTGTTATCTTCTGCACAGTATACACTATCTTATCATGTTATCTCTGTAACATACTACCATGAATCATTCATTTATATACAAACACTGAAGGCATGGTCGCCTCATGAACATCAGTAGTGGGTGAGTGTGGTAAATGAGGTTACTGGTGTTATAAATTAGGGGTAAACAGATTGAGGTCAAGCTGTGTAAGTTCCCTGAGTCTGATTGTTGATGATGATGATTCTCAGAGTCCCTATCCGCCACCTCTCAGATCTCAATCTGTGTGAAATAGGCTCTGTGATGTTGTGTGGCTGAGTGTGTCTAGGGTAATGTATTCAATAAACTGACGAAATAACATATAAACAGAACTGTAACTCAATAATATTAAAGTGAGTAAGACTTTGGTTAAAATTTAGGTAAGTATCTTTTAATTTAATGTCCCTGTACCTCAAATTTTCTGGGACAGCGATTGTCAAACTCAATAAATTTGTTGATATACATTATTTAAAATAAATTACTGGAACTCTGTCCAAATATCTGGTTACTATGAATAAAGATCACTGTAATAACTTCACCCTCTGGTCTGTCTATCTGCTTGTACGTATCACTGTTTTTAGGTTTGACAGATTGTTTTCTTCATCATATCAAGTGAGTTTATTATGTAATATTATTATGTTTGTGGTGGAATTATTGATGTAACACATGTCCAGTGCCCTCATATCTCTCTTGCACACATCTTTGAACCTCAGCTGTGGTCGCCCAACTGTTCTCTTGCCATCTGCTAATTGTCCGTAGAAGATATCTTTTGGGATGCGACCATCTTCCATGCGGCGAACATGGCCAAGCCAGCGAAGTCTGCGCTGTCTAAGCAGCGTATACATACTTTGAAGGCCAGCACGTGACAACACCTCGACATTTGTCACTTTATCTTTCCACGAGATGCCGAGGATGCGGCGTAGACACCGCAAATGGAAGGTATTGAGCCTTCTTTCTTGCTTAGCATAGGTCGTCCAGGTCTCGCTGCCATATAGGAGTGTGCTGGTGACGCAGGCATTATATACCGCAGCTTTGGTCTTCATTGTGAGTTTAGAGTTTCCCCAAACACGCGATGTGAGGCGGGCAAAGGTAGCTGCAGCTTTGCCAATGCGGCTGTCGATTTCTGTATCCAGTGAGAGTTTGTCATTGATGGTAGACCCTAGGTATGTGAAGTGGTGCACCACTGCCAATTCATAGTTATCGATAGTGATAACTGGTACTATCCCACATCCTGACTCAGCACATTCGTTTTCTTTAGACTTATTGTGAGGCCAAAGTCCTTGCATGCTTTAGTGAAGCAATTCATCAAGCTCTGAAGCTCCTGTTGGCTTTGAGTGACGACTGCAGCATCATCAGCGAACAACAAGTCTCTTATAGTGACCCTTCTGATTTTTGTTTTTGCCCTCAGCCTTGAAAGATTAAACAGACGGCCATCTGACCTAGTGTGAAGGCATATTCCTTCAGTTGCATCTCTGAATGCATGTTTCAAGAGTAAGGCAAAGAAGATTCCGAAGAGGGTCGGAGCCAGAACACAGCCTTGTTTAACGCCACTTCGTATATCAAAGGGCTGTGACGTGCTTCCAGCATATTGGACTGTTCCCTTCATGTCGTCATGGAATGACTTTATCATTTCCAGCATTTTAGAAGGGCAGCCTATTTTCAGGAGCCACACTGTGCCTCTGGATATATGCGCTCAGCTAACTTGTGTAGTCGCATTAAGATGACTTTGGCAAAAACCTTACCAACAATACTAAGAAGAGAGATGCCTCTGTAGTTATTGCAATCACTTCTGTCTCCTTTATTTTTATACAGTGTTACAATCTTGGCATCTCGCATGTCTTGAGGAATAGTTGTCTCTTCCCAGCACTGGCACAGCATCCTATGCAGGGGATGTAATAGCGTGCTCTTACAGCATTTGATTAAATCAGGACGAATCCCATCACTGCCTGGTGCTTTGCCAGAGGCCAAGCTATCAATGGCCTTACTGAGTTCCTCTAATGTTGGTTCGGCATCCAGCTCCTCCATAGTTGGCAGACTATTGACAGCATCAAGGGCTGCAGGCGTAACGGTATTGTCTCTAGCGTAAAGCTCAGAGTAGTGCTCGACCCACCTCTCCATCTGCTTACCCTTATCGGTTAGCTTCTCTCCGCTGATGGTTTTTAGCGGTGCCGTCTTACTTTTATGGGGGCCAAGTATAATAGATAGGGTGTGCTTAATCTAGCACTGAAACCTGTGGATAAATTCTTTCTAACATTCTCTACATGGTTTTACATAATAGTTAACATTTATGGCACTGCAAAAGCCAATATCCCTTCTGGGTTACTGCATTGGCATGCGCAAAATTTGTAAGCCACTAACAAATATTTTATGCCTTTCTTTCACTCCGAAAGACTGCATTCCTATTTTGGCTATCGTAACACAATTGTGGCCCACATGTTAATTAAAGAAATACAATTACTTATTGTGCCTTACCCTCAAACAAGAATATTACATATCATAAGCTTGACTTTGGCAGTTAAAGGGTTCTTCCACTGCCTTTAGTGTCCAGACGGTGAAAGCTTTGGTCACATAGGCTTTCCCTCTGATCTCAGCTTTAGATAGTTTTTATTTCAAATGGCGGTTGTGGCCAGCGAAATGTTAATTTTATTGCCTCAAGCTACTCTACGCCTTAACCAATCAAAACGCGTGACAAGAAATTTCCAACTTTCTCACGCAACCAAATTGAGCAGCTTACAAGTGGGTTTGTTCGTCTGTCTCAATTTTTTTATTTTTACAATATCTTGGTTATTAATGGGTCAATTTTTAATATTAAAAGTGATTATTAAGGGGACAACTGTCCTCTATCTTCCTATATAGGTTTCCTTTACCCCTTTATCACCGTTTTCATCTTTGTAATTTTTTTCTAATTTATAGTGTCCGTTCACTGAACTAAAATATTAATAAAATAATTTTCTAAGGCCAGATAATTTATTATAAGGGAAAATTTTATGATATATATTAACTAATATTAGCGTTTCCCTTCAAGACATCCCTGTTATTTATAACAAAATAAATTATCTAAGTTTCTTTTCAAACGCCCAAGTTAGGTTTGATTTCTATTGTAACCCCTTCTCTCCCCCCTATTACAACTCGGTAACAAATTGGTTCGTGGCCAAACTTTAAGACTTTCGTCATAAATATTGGGAAGGGTCGAGCGTGTGCGTGTGTTTGGGGGGGGGGGGGCGGGTAGTATTTTTAAGCTTGGCGTTAGAAAAATTCAAATTCTTTATTTTAAATGTTAGCGGTTGATTTGACGATGGCCTTGAGACAAGGTCAAACATGGAATTTATTTATATATTTTTAACTGTAATAGTGGAAAATTCAAATTATTTTGTCCAATTTTTAGCGGTAGGTTTTGCCCTTGGCAATTTTTCAAATATAGTAGGAGTCGTTTATAGGCTGTGACTTTACGTTACTAGATTTTTGAATCGAAGAAAATCAAGTATCAACTAAAGACTTGAGGACCTTTGATCCTGCTAACTGGAGCCTAGTGGTCAAATAATCTTCAACACCTTAGTCCTCCGTAGTTATAGGGCGGGCTGAAGGAAAGTCTTCTTGATTACCAGTGTGTCTCAGAAACCTCGAACAGACGTGGCGTAATGCAAGTTGAGTTTACGTGTATCCAATCCTACAAACACTGTGAGCGGTTCAATAGCGATTGTCAATGATGAGAAAAGCTAGAGACTAGATAGCAAGAGATACCAAAACTACTGTGACATACTTTATAATTTCATTGGATTGTCGTGAAACGAGTGTAACCCACTACTTTGTTAATCACTATGTCGAGATACAGATTTGCTTCACCCAATCAACGAGCAACGTTCACCAGTCTCTGAAACAGAATAAATTAACGGCCATCTTGTTCACGCAAGATGGCGGAGGAAAACTGAATAAAATTAGGCTGTATGAGACCAGGTACTAAACTGCAGGAAACTAATCAGCTTGCTCCGCCAGGAACCAACCAAAAGCCTTGCTTAAGAATTCACCTACCTATATAATCGGGCGGATTTTATGCATAAACACACATCACCGACACGATGCCAGAGATACCGACCGACTGAAGAGGAGAAGCTGTCACCTTGATTTATAGCTTACCTGGAGTGCAATGACTTGCAGCCTGCTTTGCTAAGTCGAGTCAAAATCTGGCCGGTTTGAATCTTAGAGGGTTTTATTCGTGTCATCAAAACTGAGATCGTGGGTCGTCAATCCAGCTGCCTGGAACTCCGCAGGAGCATAGAGGTTGTCCTGACTCTACATCTTTGGTCCCCCTCAGTCTTGGGTGGGCTAAAGGAACGATACTCAGCCGATGTTGTGTGAACCAAACAAAGAAGAACAGACCTTAGAGAGATGAGTACACATTAGTACCATTTCTGTCAGCATTGTGAGCATAGAAACTGTCAGTGATGAGAAAGTGAAGTAGCATAGCAAGAGACAAAAATAACAGCATAGCTGATAAGTGTTATATCCTTAATTAACAGCACAGCTGATACATGTACTATAATTGAATAACAGCACAGCTGATATAATTTTTGTTCCTATAATTGGAAAACTTGTTGTAATATTTATTTACATATCTATATAAATATAAATATTTGTAAATCATATGTAAACTTACAAATTCATTACATTCCATTTTTCAACATTCACCCTTCAGCACAAGAGTAGATAGTGTATATACTAAATAAATAATAAGGAAATTGCATTTGAACGACTTGTCAATTTTATCATTGTTAAGTAAAATCTGTTTCCTTGTTTTTTTAATATCACAGTTAGTTACACAGCGGAGGTGGCACTTTATGTCGGTCTCCTCTCTACTATTGTTTCGAGATCAGATCATTCACAGCCGTAACTAATTTGTGATACCAGTAGTCCTCTCAGACACTGGGACTTCACCATTTTCTGCAGAAATTCTATTTCTGTAATTGTCAGTACTATACTGATCCAAGAGCCAAATAAAACCTCACGTCACATGGATGATACATCCAAGACTTTTTACTATTATTTTTTTTTACTTTGTAAATATAAATAATCATACATTTTACCATCTTCCAATACCCATTTCTCATTACAAGGCTAGATAGATGTACATAATAAATTATGAAATTGTACTCATTTGACTTGGTAAATTTTTAACTGTTAAATTTTGAGTTACTTTTTCTAATTTATTTATATTATCACATAGGGTTACTATAGCGAAAGTGACACAGTATACTTCTGAAGCCTAAATCTATTGTCAAGCTCAGAGTATTCACAGCCGTAACTCAATTGTGATACCAGTGTACTTCTCTGGCACTGGGACTTCATACTTTCTAGAGAGAAATTCTACTTCTTCTCTACCACCATCATCACACTAGAAAATCTTTCGCTACAATCCTGATAATAATAAACAATGCAACAAAGTTATTAACAATTCATTTTCACTTTGCTGCACATTTTCATTGTTTTAATTATATTAGTACTGAACTGTTTAATAATTTAATAAAAATTATTCATAATAATTCATGTGTAATGTTATGGAGCCGCGCTGGTGTAATGGTTACCACATTGCGCTGGCGATCAGGTGTTCAAGGTTCAAGTCCGGGCGTCGGCATTTGATGTAGTGTCACCGACCGGGATTGTGACTGAATAACCTGAACGGCTCCTGAGATAAACCCTCTGTGGATGGGAAGGAGCGAAGCTCCTGACCGGGTTGGAAGGAAAGTCCACCGGCTCCCCAGCCTCGCAATGACATGTCATTGGGCCGAAGGGCTGAAAGCCCAAGTGTCACTGGTTAAGAAAAAAAAAATATATGTAATGCTATAAAATTAGTCAATGGTTCTCATTATTAAATTAAAGGTTTTTTTTTAACAAATTCAGAAACGTGTTTACTTCCTGGTGGTCCGCAGACGTCTGGTCTGTTGCATTCTGAATTGTCTCGTGAAGACAGACTTTCCCTTGTTTAACTTTTTTTCTCTTGCTCGTCTACATTTCTATTTCGTCTGCCTGCGTGCTGTCTAAATGCTGTTTGCGCTAGAATATCTCCTAATATCCGTAGTGTCTTCTTTTGCTTATTGCAGTTAACTGGCTTCAGCTGCTTCTTCCAAATAGCACTTCGTGTTCGATTAAATTTGGCCAGAAGATTGGTTGCATTCCTGCACAATTATTTTATTTGAAAGAAGTTGAGTTTGTAGCAGCGTTTTTTTAAAATTTATTTATTGTGATTACCAAAATTAACTTCTATACAACAATACTGTTAGGATATTGTTATTAAATGTCCTAAATTTCGTTTCGGGTCGGGTTATTACTTCATTTCTAAACACACATACACACACATATACACACACACATACACACACATATACATATACATATATATATATACTACTCGTCAAAAGTCAAGGGCCACCCTATTATTTTCAATACACTTTTATATAAGCGCATAGAATGATTAAATGAAGGAAGTTTTTAGTAAAAATGGGTACAATATCTTCCTCTGACAGTCCTCTATGCACGTTAAGCATAAAAACAACTCACCGATAACCATGGTAATCACGTCCAATTTGGTTTCTTCTTCTTCTTCTTCCGTCCTTAGCCGAAGACCGACTAAGCAGTCAGTGGCCATTACGCCTTGCGGCGTCTTAGGGCAAGAAGAAATTATCCGTTGTTCCGTTACGCCTAAAGGCGTTTATTGGTACAACAGAATATCAATTGTTGTTTCCGTAATCAATGTGACAAGCAAGCGGTTGATCAATCCGCTGTGCCCCGAACTTGCCCTCGTGTGTACTGCCGCTATAAAACCACCTCGCTACCGAGACGTCCTCAGCCAAAATCCTCTCGGGACCGAAGGTCTGCGAAAAAGAGCAATCTGGTACTGGCACAGCACCCATTCGCTGCCTCCACCGCGCTGGGAGGACCCGGCAACCGGGACCACACACAGCCTTGAGGGGACAATGGTCGCCTGAAGGGGGACATTCAGAGCACTGGGCAGAAATCACATTGCGTCAACACCGGGTGACGGCCGTCGCAATTTATGATTATTATTATTATTATTATTCCTTTGACCGCCGACCGACTAAGCAGTCTTCGGCCATAACACCTTGCGGCGTCATTAGGGCAACAAGAAATCGTCCGTTGTTCCGTCACACCTAACGGCGTATATTGGTACAACAGACTTTTAATTGTTGTTTCTGTGATCAATGTGACAAGCAAGCGGTAGATCAATCCGCCGTGCCCCGAACTTGCCCTCATGTGTACTCTACTCCTATCGCTATAAAACCATTTCGCCATGCCTCCCAGACTCCCGTCCAGCCAAAATCCATTCGGGACCGAAGGTCCTCGAAAAAGGGCAGTCTGGCACAGGCACATTTCCCACTCACTGCCTCTACTGCGCTGGGAGGACCCGGCAACCGGGACCACACACAGCCTTGAGAGGACAAAGATCGCCTTAAAGGAGGCCGTCGCAATGCTTTGTTTTAATTAGACAGTCAGATTCCCCTGCTCCGTACCAGTTCTGAGTTGGCTGTTGAATGCTAGCCGACGCGGACGCCGCCCGGGGGCGACGTCGCATAGCTGGGGCGGTCCACGGGAAGGTTGCAGCCACGTTCCGAGCTCGGCCGGCCCGCCGGCTAGCGGCGGCGGCCTCGCCCAGCCCGGGCCCATCCCAGTCCGCAATTTGGTTTGCTGACTATAAATTCACATTTTTAATGTGTTTTTTCAAACTTCCGTACAACCAAACAGGTGAAGTAATCATGCTGATTGACATTCCACGTGCAATGGCGACTTTTCGTGAACAGAGTTCACTCTTAATTTGTTTTACAATCAGCAGACTTAGGGTAGTTTCATCACTTGCAAAAATCATGCCACCGAGAAGAAGTCTTGACTCCTTACAAAGAATGACGGCTATAGCGTGGGTTGAAAGTGGTTTATCTGTCCGTGAGGTTGCTAGACGGCTTGCAGTGTCACACTCTACTATCCAAAGAATTTTGGAGAGATTTCAGGCCACAGGAAGTGTGGAGGATCGCCACCGGCCAGGTCGCCCTAGATGCACCAATAGACATGATGACCGGTACCTCTTGTTGTCAACCCTGCGCCATCGAACAGTGACTTGTTCCACTCTAAGATGTCAGCTGAGACAAACTGTGAACGTTAATGTCAGTCAAAGCACCATTCGCAGACGTTTACACAAATTTGGACTGGCTGCTCGACGTCCTGCAGTCAGAATCCCTCTTACTCCTGCTCATCGCAGAGCCCGTGTTGCTTGGTGTCGCGAACACATCCGATGGACAAGGCAACAATGGAGTCAAGTTCTCTTCAATGATGAATCTCGCTTCACTGTGTCATTCAATGATGGCAGGATTCGAGTTTGGAGACGACCAGGAGAGCGATTTACTGATGACACAATTCGAGAGGTGGATCGTTATGGTAGGGGTTCTGTCATTGTCTGGGGAGGCTTCTACAGACACGGCAGGACCCCACTCTACATCATCCAAGGCAACGTGACCGGCCCAAGATACCAGAACGAAATCTTAAGGCCAATTGTTCAGCCTGCTCTGGAGGCCATAGGTGGTTATGCCATCCTCCAAGATGATAACGCTCGACCCCATCGAGCTCTTGTGGTGAATGAGTTTATTCAGCAACATGGGATCATCAGGATGGCGTGGCCAGCTCATTCACCTGACCTTTCTCCGATTGAGCACCTCTGGGATGTCCTTGGTCGAAGATTGTCAACAAATCACCCCCTGCCAATGGATGTTGCACAACTGACTGCATTTCTGCTTCAAGAATGGCAAGCTGTTCCTCAGGATACTCTTCGGACCCTTGTGGACTCGATGCGTCTACGCTGTCTTGAATGCCTTGCTGCAAACGGTGGTCATACCCGATTTTGAAATGTCTGTTTGTCCAATATCTATTGTATGACTTTTGAAAAGGTGGGTGACACACTTCACAGCTTCATTGCGTTTGAATGTGTGTTTCCATTTCTTTACGTGACATGTCAATTTGGTATTCAATAAATGCCGTTTTGACTGATACCAATTACGTTTATATCAGATTTGTTTTATGGTTTCAACCAAGGTTTTTTCTAAGTGGCCCTTGACTTTTGACGAGTAGTATATACTTGTATATATATATATATTATATATATATATATATATAATATATATATATATATATATATATATATATATATATATATATATATATATATATATATATATATATATATATATATATATATATATATATATATATATATATATAATATATATAAGAAGATGATGATAGGAAACTCTTTACAGAGCGATACAACAGGAAGCAATCTGATCATCAGAAGGAGTCCCCTCATCCGACAAGTGTTTCGGCCCGATTACTCCTTTACACTCTAAGGGGGGCGGGCCCACTTGGGTCATGACTCCCAAGCGTCTCAGCTTCCTGTTGTCTTGTATTGAAAATGAACCCATTTCACTTATGGTAGCAACTTTTAAATCCACAACGCCAGCCGTGGAGGCAATTGTGAAAGTAACAAAGAGAAGACAAATTATTCCGTTCGTTCCGTCGCCCTTCACAACTAAGGACACACACTGAGACACTAGCGCGCAGCCCACGAGCCTTAGCCCCTGCGCGCCGCAAGCCACTGAAATTTTGTACCTGACACTCCCTATAGTATACATCGCCTGTTGCCCCAGAGTCGCAGCCCTTTGACTAGTACACCAAAAAAAAAAAACTCAGCGTTGTGGACTTAGAAAAATTTGGTGTTTTCTGTACCGCAGCGTTTATTGTCACGATTTCCATTGCCCATTGCGGTTGTTCCACAGCCAACCTGATGCCTTTTCGGCAGTTTCACTAAGCCTCTTCAGTGCCCTTGTTCTAGACTGTCCCTTCAGCCCCAACTGTTTCAATAAATCATACACTGATGCAGCCACAAGCCCTCTTGCGTCCACTTCAACCGCCACGACCCTTGCACTGAATCCATCGTGTCTCAGATCCGCGGCCAGATCGCTATACTTGGCCGCTTTGAATGAATGTTGCTCGTCTAATCTGGATTCAAATGGCACGGTCAGTTCAATCAGTATGAC
Organism: Oreohelix idahoensis; assembly: GCA_024509875.1. Classification (NCBI taxonomy): domain Eukaryota; kingdom Metazoa; phylum Mollusca; class Gastropoda; order Stylommatophora; family Oreohelicidae; genus Oreohelix; species Oreohelix idahoensis. The sequence goes on along the minus strand of JAMPIV010018785.1, from coordinate 576,629 downwards.
CTGAAGCGTTGCTGAAGAATGAAGCACTATATCCGGCCGTCTCCGCGATTTTCTGATACTCTCTGGATATGCCCCCCGTCCAGGTAGGTCTACCGCCAACTCCCAGTCGTTTGCACAGTCAAGAAGAGATGGTAAACTGCTACCAGGTTTACTCGGTTTGGGGTGTGCTGACTTTCCTGCCCTCAGAAAGTATGTGTTTGCGGTGTCTGGCCGGACTTTGCTATTCGCTTTCATTCTTGCCTGATCTATTGTCGCAGCAAGCTCATTTAGCACTTTGTTATGGCGCCAAGTGTATCGCCCTTGCCCTAATGCCACCTTACACGCTGAGAGCACGTGTTCAAGTGTCTGCCTCCCCTGGCACAGGGGGCACTGCTCATCATCCGACTTTTCCCATTTCACAAGGTTGGTGGCCGACGGCAGCAGGTCATACATTGATCTAACCACGAAGCTGAGCCTAAGAGGTGCCATATGCCATATATCATTCCATGTCAAGGACCTCTGCAGGGCTCCTTCCCATGTAGTCCATTGGCCTTGTTGGACCTGCTGCACTGCTTTTTGCAACCTCTTATCATTCTCAGCTCCTCGTATCTCCTGAACTACCATGTCTCTGCGCTCCCTGCTTGATGCCTTGGACCACCAGCGGATGTCACCATGCCCAAATCCCCGTCTATTCGTTTGTGCGTATCCGATTACCTCTCTCAGTTTGAGTGACTCTTCGGCAGCATCAACAGCTTCTTCCATTCTCCACTTCCTTCCCGTTTTCAGTGTGGGCTGAATGGACTTAACCACGTCATCAGCTGACTCGCGTAGCATCATTGCAAGTTTTGCTTTTCCAACTTTGTACTCTTCAACAACTGACTTGAAGGGAAGCAGAAGTTTTGACTTTTTGCAGTACAGTGCTACATCTGACAGACCTGGTGGTACCCCTAGCCATTTTCTCATGAACGTGTTGACCTTCTGCTCTATAGCTTCCATTGTACTTGTGCTTATTTCATATATAAGCAGTGGCCACAGCAACTTCGGTATCAACATGAACTGGAGGCACCACAGTTTGAACTTTCCCAGGAGTCTGCTTTGGTCTATGATCTGTAGTCCTCTGTCTGCCATTTCTATTGTCTGTTGCACTGCCTTCGAGTCTTTTAAAGAGGCATCGTACACCCTGCCAAGACTTTTAACAGGTTCCTCAATGACAGTAGGGATTCTTTGGCTGGAAACCGTGAATATGACCTCTGCTATCTTCCCTTTCCTGACTGATAGGCTTCTCGACTTCTTGGGTTTGAAGCTCATTCTGCACCAGCTGACTAGTCTAACATCCTGCGGGCCTGATGTTCATCTGATGTCAGAATTGTTGTGTCATCCATGATTGCTTTGAGCGGTGGCATGTGACACATTCCACCCAGCTTTGGGCCTATAGCCATTCCTTCAGCCGCATTGAGGATTACTTGCACAGCCATGACGAATAGTATCGGAGAGATGGTACATGCCATCGCAATTCCAACTTCAAGGCCAATCCACTTCGTTGTGTATTCTCTGGTTGAAAATCTGACAGAAAACCCTGCGAAATACAGCTTCAGCATTGCTGCAATCTCTTGTAGAACATGATACATTTCTAGAGCCTGCCACAACATCTGGTGTGGAACGGATCCATAAGCATTCGCTAGATCCAACCAGATTACATGGAGGTTTATTCTGTCAGACTTTGCCTTTTGGATTGCTTCCCAGATCATTGTGGCATGCTCTAGACACCCTGGTGTACCTGGGATACCTCCTTTCTGAATGGTAGTGTCAATGTACCCATTTGCCAGGAGGTATGTAGTGAGTCTTTTCGCCATTACTGAGAAGAATATCTTCCCTTCCACATTGAGTAGCGAGATTGGCCTGAACTGACTGATGTCTGTGGAATTTTGTTCCTTCGGGATGTAGACTCCGTTTGCCTTTCTCCATTCCTTGCTTACGAGTTGGGTTTTCCACGCATTCTTCAGTAAACGGAGCAGTCGTTTGAGAACCTCAGGGCATCTTTTATACACCACATAACACCATTAGGACCTGGAGCTGACTTGCACCGAGCTTTCTGGACAATGCTTTCTACCTCTTGCACCGTTAGGGGCTTGGTGTTAAATTCAGCTCCTGGCTTACCTGGCCATTTAAGGGCCTGCCATGCTGCTGAGCGGCTCATCTTTGCGACCATCTGAATATGTCATTCTAAGGTGTTCTTCCAGGTCTTCTTTCCTGATGTTTAGCGTACCCGACCGTGGCTGCTCAAACAGTTCTTTGGCAAACTTGAAGGGCTCCCTAAAGAATCTTTCCCTATCCCTTCGAGTCTTCCTTCTCTTTTTGCACAACCTTTCCGCTCTACAAAGGGCATTATGTTGGCCTTTCAGGTGCTCCCAAACTTGCCGTAACCCTTCCTTCTCTGTGGCAACTGCGTTCTTGAATAGTTTTCGGGCATGCTTCTTCTGTTTCCTGATTTCATCTATTTTAAATTGTCTTCTACTTTTCCGTGGTGGGTTACTTTCCCTTGCCTCCCTCACTCCGAACACTTTGCGACAGTGCAGATATATTATGTAGCCGAAGATTTCCAGCTTCTTCTCCAAAGTTAGCTGCTTCAGGTTGTTATCCAACTCTTTTGCCAAGGCTTCGTCCAGCTGTTCCCAAAGCCCTTTTGCACTGGCAGGTGGAAACTTTATTGCATCTCTCTTCCCGTCCAAGAAGTGTGTGAGATCATCATCTGGCAGATCAACTTGAATGTACTCAGCACTGTGGATTGACTCCTGGCTGCATTCTTCTAACGCCTTATCAATCGAGACAGAGCGCTGTTGATCTCCCCCTGATGACCTCCCACACCCCTTTTTCGTTCTGTGGATTTTCATTTCTCTCTGAGTAGAGAATTCCCTACCACAGGCACATGGAAATTCCAGCCGTTGTTCAGAGCTCGAAGTCCGTGTGACGGGTCTGGTCGATTCCATTGACGCGCCTGTGGATTCATCATCCTCCCCCCCTTTCGGTGAATCCTGGGGGCATCTATCGTTTTTTGGTCCTGTAGCAATTGAATACAGCTTACGGGGTGCTAACCCGGTCAGCCGGTTTCTAGTCTTTCCCAGTGTCATTTGTCTTTCCAGAAGTCATTCGGTCTTTTCCCGATCGTCACTGGTTTGACCATGCAACTATATATATATATATATATATATATATATATATATATATATATATATATATATATATATATATATATATATATATATATATATATATATATCATAACCCTCCACTCCCAAAAGAGCATAGGCCTTCAACAAACACATGCCAAGTCCTCCTGTCACGTGCCATCATCTCAAGTTCTTTCCACGTTCTCCTCATCACTTTCACCTCTGTTTCTATCTCTCTTCTCCATGTGCTTCTTGGTCTACCTCTGCCTCTCTTGCCCTGGGGGTTCCAGAACAAGGACTGCCTTGTAATGCTATCAATAGGTTTCCTATGTGTGTGTCCTATCCATCGCCATCGTCTTCTTCTCATCTCTTGTTCCACTGACACTTGTCTAGTTCTTGTCATCAGTTCCACGTTGGTAACCTTGTCATACCATTTTAATCCCTCTATTCTACGCAAGCACCCATTTATGAAAGTCTGTAGCTTTTTGGTTGTTGTCTTTGTTGTTCTCCATGTCTCAGAGCCATATAATAGGACTGACTTCACATTTAAGTTGAAGATTCTTATTTTCGTGTTGGATCCGATTTCTCTTGATCTCCATATATTTCCCAATGCAATGAAAGCTCCTCTTGCCTTTTGTATTCTTATTTTGCTATCGCTGTCTGTCCCTCCAACTTTGTCTATATTGCTGCCAAGATATGTGTACGATTCTACATCTTGTATTGGTGTTTCTTCAAGTTCAACCCTGTTATCATTACCTGCATTTATTCTCATTATTTATGTCTTTTCCCTGTATATTTTCAGACCCAATTGCTGTGACCTCTCACCGAGTGTTTTCAATTTGTCCTGCATCTGATTACGGTTATGGGACAGAAGAGCCAACTCATCAGCAAAATCCAGATCATCCAACTGCTTAGTCAGAGTCCACTGGATTCCATTTCTGTTGTGTGTTGTCGATGATCTCATAACCCAGTCTATTGCTAGTAAGAAAAAAAATGGATACAAGAGGCATCCCTGTCGCACTCCTGTTCATATCCCAAACGGTTCTGTAAGCTGTCCTTCGTGAAGAACTCTGCATGGCATGTCTTCATATCTTTTCTTTATTAAATTAATGATCTTCAGGGGAACTCCATAATGCCTCATCAATTTCCAAAGTGATTCTCTGTCTACATTGTCAAATGCCTTTTCGTAGTCCTCAAATCCGATGTATAGTGGTGAATTTCATTCCAGACTTTGTTCAACTATTATTCTCAAAGTGGCTATCTGGTCTGTACATCTGTTTTGTCGAAAACCTGCTTGTTCATCTCTCAGTTTCTTGTCTATGGACTCTTTTAATCTCTCAAGGATAATCCTGTTTAATACTTTTTCCTGGCACTGAAAGTAACATTATTCCTCTATAATTTGTGCACTCTTGTAAATTTCCCTTCTTGGGCAACTTAACCAGATATCCTTCCTTCCATTCTGCTGGTATCTCTTCCTTTTCCCAGACTTTACCAAGTAATTTATATAACATCTCTGTAGCCGTATCGATATCTGCTTTTATGGCCTCTGCTGGAATGCCATCAGGTCCAGCTGCTTTTCCATCTCTTAGAAGCTTTATGGCTTTCTTTATTTCTTCCTTCGTTGGTCTTTCACCGTTAATTTGAAGCTCTTCTTCTTCTGGCTGGATGTCTGGGGGTTTTGTGGAGCTGGTCTATTGAGAAGGTCACCAAAATATTCTGTCCACCTCTTCATTTGCTCTTGTATATTGCTGAGCAGTTTCCCACTCTTGTCTTTTATGAGGCCACTTGTTTGCTTGTATTTCCCTGTTAGCTTCTTTGTGCTGCTATACAGTTCTCTCATATTTTCTTTGGCTACAGCATCTTCTGCCTCTCTTGCCAACTCCTCAATATACTTCCTCTTGTCTCTTTTGATACTTCTTTTTACTTCTTTGTTTGTTTCTGTGTACACATCTTGAGCCTTGGCTTTGGAACTTCTGGTTTTGCTTGTGTTTAAATCTGCTTTCTTGTTTTTTCAGTCTTTTATCTTATTGATGGTTTCTGTTGTTATCCATGTTTTTTGTTGTCTTTCCCTTTTCCCCAGTATTTCTTCACATGTCTCATTCCATACAGTTTTGACCTGCTGCCAATAGTCCTCTGTATTCTCTACTTCTTCCAGCTGTTGGAGCACTTGGAATTTGTTGGATACGCGAGATTTTACGATATATATATATATACAAATATATATAAATATATAAATATAAATATAAATAAATAAATATATAAATATAGATATATATATATATATATATATATATATATATATATATATATATATATATATATATATAGATATATATATATAGATATATATATATATATATATATATATATATATATATATATATATATATATATATATATATATATATATATATATATATATATATATATATATATATATATATATATATATATATATATATATATATATATATATATATATATATATATATATATATATATATATATATATATATATATATATATATGTTTTTGTGTGTGATTCGTTTCTGTAGTTTTCAAAAGTTTTTACAAGACTGGATGTTTTTCTGTTATTAGTAATAACAATGTAATTTTGGTGAAAAGTAACACTGACTTGTTAACAGTCTTACCTACCAGACAAACTCAAAGAAACCTGGAGACGATAAACCACTGCACAAAACCCACTATGCCGTCAGGTGAGACGAAACCTTCTAAAGAAACTTACCTAAGACAAAAGAGCTTATAACTGTATGACGTCGTAGGATGGGCAGGTAAACATGTAAACTTTCTGGGCGAGCCCCCTTTTTTTGGCGAGGGGTATGCAGGGTGTCCATAAAGTCTCTTTACAATTTAACAAATTTATTACAAAGGCAATTGATAAGATATCTTAATCAGATTTGTTCTATGTACTCAGTGGTTATCAAAGTTTTTAATCACATACCTTTATCGTATTTCAGGTACCCTGTTGATGAAAGAGGTAATGTTAAATGAACCCCTAAAAAAAGGCTACTCCTCAAGAGAAGGCACAATGTGTATCATGGTTTATTGAAACAAAATCGGATAGGCAGATTCAGCGAAACTACAGAACTACAGGATGAAACGTTCCTCACCCGAGTTTGTTTTAGTGATGAGGCAACCTTTCATGTTTCAGGGAAACTGAACACACATAATGTGAGAATCTGGGAATCAGAACACCCCCATGTGACTAGGGAGCTTTACCGAGATAGTCCAAAGGTGAATGTGTGGTGTGGGATCATGTGCAATCGAATCATTGGTCCATTTTTCTTCAACGAGACATCAATTACTGCAAATGTTTACCTTGACCTTTTGACTGAATATGTGGCACCACAACTAGATGACCTTCAACCAACCATCATTTTCCAGCAAGATGGCGCACCACCACATTGGGAACTGCATGTTCGTGGGTTCCTAAATCAAACATTTCCAGACCGGTGGATTGGAAGGGATGGCCCAATTCCATGGCCACCTCGTTCACTAGATATCACTCCCCTGGACCTCTTTCTGTTGGGTTATGTTAAAGATATCGTGTATCGAACAAAGATACGGGACATCACTGACCTAAAGCAAAAGGTCACTGATACCATTGCCTCCATTAATGAGGCTATGCTACAGCGAACATGGCAAGAAATCGAGTACCGTTTTGATGTGCCTCGTCAAAGCAAAAGACTACCATTAGTGCATGAAAACCAAACTCAGGACACAGTAATATCCCGGTATTGACAGACGCCCGGAAAGTTGGCAACAATTTCGATGACAGTCCACGAAGTAGGTTTCAGTGTGACCCTTCACCAACGACCTAATGAGATTTGACATTTCTCTGCCAGTGTCCTTCACCTACAATGTCACGTGGATAGTTACATTACACGCGCCCACACAAGAGGAAAAAGAGAGGGGGGAGGGTTGGACGAAAATGACAATGATGTACAGTAATGGTTTTGAGAATTAACAGTGTTCTGGCAACATTTAGCACGTGTGATAATATTGCGATGTTGTATTTTGTGGCGATTATCCTAATGCTAGCAGTATCATTTTGTAGATACACATCACACTTTCTTTATCATATAATGATAATAAGGATCATTTATCAATGTATCCCTGTTCGCTCAGCACGAAGCTGGAACTCTTGTAGCAAACCTGTAGTACAGCATCGATTTTCGTGCACTGTACTGAGGTCCTCCTTGTGTTATCTAAGGGAGAAGATCGGAGTACTCATGGAGTTGTCCGTGTGCAATGAAGATAGTCCTTAAAACCAAACCAAACCAAACCAAAGCATGGATGTGCTCTTGCAGCGGTTGTTTCTGCAGCAAGTAGCTTTTCATGATGAGGTTCCTAATTCCATATACTACCTCACATTTGTCGCCTCCTACGACATGCATTAACAGGGAAGAGGCAACTCCTCTAATGAGTAAGGAAGTATATAATGACGAGTGTTCCTCAAATTCTGTTGAAAGGGAGCATTCTGAGAAAGACCACCTAAAAACTAGTAGGAGAAGCCTAAAAATAGGAACATGGAACGTTAGAACTCTAAACGGAGAAGGAAAGCTTGACAATCTAATATTAGAGGCAACAGACATGAAACTCGATATACTGGGAGTTGCAGAGACAAGACTATTGGATACAGGCTACATGAAAAGAGACCAATACACGCTTATACACTCAGGAGGAGAAAAACATGAAAGAGGAGTAGGAATGTTGATAAAGAAGGAGTTAGAAAAATATGTATGTGGATACTGGACACACAATGACAGAATGATGTTACTAAAGATGAGAGCAAAGCCATTCGACATATCAATCTTACAAACTTATGCACCAACTAAAGATCATAGCGAGGAAGAAATAGAAGAATACTATGAAGAGCTACAACACACACTTAAACCAGTAAAATCTACAGATGTGTTGATAGTAATGGGTGATATGAATGCAAAAGTAGGAAAAGGAAAATACAAGAAAATAGTTGGACAGTATGGATTAGGGACAAGAAATGATAGAGGAGACAGACTTATCCAGTTCTGTGAAGAAAACCAGCTGGTCATATGTAACACCTTTCTTGAACACCACCCAAGGAAATTATACACATGGAAAAGCCCAGGAGATGTAACAAGAAATCAAATTGACTATATCATGATAAAACATAGATTTAAGAACAGTGTCACAAGTGCAAAGACACATCCTGGCGCCGACATAAATTCAGATCACAATCCGGCTTTGGTATAGATACAATCACAGATGTATGCAACGATATATACAATACAGGATATATACCACACGACATGAAGACATCAGTTTTTATAACATTGCCCAAAAAAACCTAATGCAACAGAATGTTCAGACTTCAGAACAATCAGCCTGATTAGTCATGCAATTAAGATACTGCTCAAAATCACGCAGGAAAGAATAAAAAGTAAGGCAGACAGCGAAATCCAAAAAGAACAGTTTGATTTTAGACGGAGCAGTGGAACAAGAGAGGCAATATTTTGGCTAAGAATTTTAGCAGAAAAATATCAATCAATCAATCAATCAATACCCTTTAGCTCCCCAAGGAGCATAGGCCTTCAACAAACACATGCCAAGTCTTCCTGTCCTGTGCCATCCGCTCAAGTTCTTTCCAAGTTTTCCTCATCATTTTTACCTCTGTATCCAGTTCTCTTCTTCATGTGTTTTTTGGTCGGCAACCCAGACTCCTTTCGGCTTTCTCTAGGTTGCTTCATGCGCCTCCTTTCCAGAGGATCTTCTTCCGTCTTGGGCGGCTGAGTTGATTTATATTCTTTATTTGACTTGTCCATGTTTGTTGAAGTTTTTGTGGTAACGAGTATTTTACGGGATGGGGTAACCAGCCCCATGCCCAACCCTCCTTAGTCGCTTTTTACGACATGCCTGGTAGGGTACAGTGTAACTATTCTTTGCTCCCCTTTCGGGCCCCGGTAACACACGGGTGCAGAAAAATATACAGAGGTCCAAAAAAGTATGTACATGTGCTTCATTGACTATAAGAAGGCTTTTGACAGAGTCCATCATGAGAAAATAATTGAATGCCTCGAAGACATAGGTGTTGATGGAAAAGATATAAGAATACTCAGTAACCTTTATTGGGAGCAAACTACCACAGTAAGATCTGGAAGGAATTATTCACCATACATAGACATAAAATGAGGTGTCAGACAAGGTTGTGTGCTGTCCCCCTGCCTATTTAATCTATACACCGAAAAAATGTTCAAACAGTTACAGGAAATACCAGGACTAAACATCAGTGGAAGGTCAATAAACAACCTTAGATATGCAGATGATACCGTGTTGTTAGCTGAGAGCGAACAGGAGTTACAAGAATTAGTGAAGCAAGTGAACAGTATAAGTCATGAATATGGACTCGACATTAATATTGAGAATACAAAAACTATGATAATTAGCAAAACAGACGATAAGCCCACATTAAAAAGCGTAAATGGGAAAATCCTGGAACAAATCAAGAGCTACGTATATCTTGGTCATATAATAACAGAAGATGGCAGATGTGAAACAGAAATCAAGAAGAGAATAGGAATGACCAAAGCTACATTCAACAACATGAAACATATACTGACATCTAAACAGTTATCTCACAAATTAAAACTGAGAATCATAAAGTGTTATATATATTCTGCATTTCTGTATGGTGTAGATAGTAGTAGGCAATGGCGGACTTGGTTAGTATTCAGGCGGAGCGCAGGCGGAGCGGCAGGAGGAGCATGACTTTTTATATAAGGAAAATCAGGAGGAGCGGCAGGAGGAGCAAGATGGCGGACTTGAGCTAACAAGGGGGAGATAACAAGATGGCGGACTTGAGATAACAAGACGAGGTATTTTTAGATAACAAGAAGAGGTATTTTTAGATAAGGAAAATGTGGCAAGATGGCGGACTTGAGATAACAAGAAGACGATGTTTATATAAGGAAAATGTTGCAAGATGGTGGTTTTTTATATATTATTATTGTTATTAGTATAGCCAACTTAAGTAGTGGCTGTGTTAGACAAACAAGAAGTCGTTGAGACTTTTAGATAATAGGGAGACAATAGGAAGACGATAGTTAGACGATATATATTTACATAACAAGAAGACGATATGTATACGTTATATTTAGACAAACAGTTATACAAACAGTTATTTTACAACAGTTAGACGAACATTTAGACAAACAATTAGACGATATATAGGTTAAAAAAAAGCGTTTTAGTTAATATAGTTTTTATTTTTTCAAATACTAAAGGACAACTCTCAGCCGCTTGGTAGGCTTCTTCTTCTTCTGTGGTGGATTAGGGACATCGGGTAGGTCTGTGGTAGGAAACCAACTCGGTTCTGGTGATACTGGGCATTTAGAGTTCATGATTTCGTTAAACAGGTTAGTGGAAGGCTTCTTAGGGGGTAGGACATCGGTCAGGTCTGTGGTAGGAAATAAACTCGGTTCTGTTGGTTGGTAACAGCTGGAGTTGATGTACTGGTCAAATGTGGTACCCGTAGCTGGATAGGTATCCGTGCTTGGTGGCTGTAATCGGTCAAATTCGGCGAGTATTTTGCTCTGTAACGTTAAGAAATGTTCAAACTCGGGTCGAGTTAACGTAATGCCGTGTTTGGTCGGAAATTTGAGGTAGGATTCACCAAAATATCTTCGCACGTGCAGTAAAGGTTGGCCTCGGTAAACACTTACAGACGCAGCCTTCAGACCACTAGCCAAAGGTTTAAGCATTTCATCACTTCTCTTGATGTAGACCCAGTTGGTGGGAGCAGTCATTTTCAACGAGATGTATCTAGTGTGTTAATAAAGTGTCTTCCAAGTGTTTATATCGTATAATCTGGTTTTTTAGGCGTGCCCTAGCTAGGATTTGATTCGTCGAACATCGAGCGTGTGTTAGGCAGGACGTGATTCGTCGATGTATTGCGTGGGAACAATGACACATGGCCGTATTGTCGTGAGGGAAAAAATACACACACCTGTCTATTGATTTCGTCCCTTGTTTATCAAAGTGGGGTTGAGTTTCACTAGCCAGGGTCTGGCTAAGCGCGTAATTAATCGATCGTTGGCGTGTTGTCTAGCCGAAAATGGTAGTAGGACCCGCTGCATAGTACCACCTCGTGTTTTGATCAAGATGAAATAAATGACGTAGAGCCCACAAACGTTGGTGACTACATCTTGTAAATGTCTGGCGTTGTAGTTAACAGGTTGAGTAGAGTTTCTGGCTATAAAATTAATCAGGTCCGAGTGTGTAGGTGGTAGGCCAAAAGAATCAAAATATTCAAAAGTACCAAGTCCATTATAATATAGGGCGACCCAGTGGTCACCGGGGCGATAGCTAGGATCAGTGTTGATGACGAAAGCAGCCGTCTTGGTCGGATCGATGCATAGAGGTAATTGGTCACGAGCTAACACTTTAACGAGCCCAGTTCGTTTAACAAATATGTCCGACAGGAGGATGGTGCGTATCTCGTCTGTGTTCATTGTTTAAGTGGTGTAGTCTGTCAAAATTTGGCGCGATTTCGAGATCTCCAAGATCGAGTCTTGCTCGGCGTAGACGAGAACCTGTAATGGTTCGGGTGTGACCTCGGCGAATTTAAGTTCTACTGAGACTGGGCCCGACTTGGCCATCTCAAACTGGTCACTGTCTAGTAGACTGGGGGTGAGGTCAAAGGCGTATAAGGCGTAACCGTGCTTAAAATGTCTATACTCGAGGTCGTTGCCGGCGTCTTTACCAACCAGCCCCATAGCTAGATTCGTCGCGAAGAAGGCTCTGACGTACTGGTTGTGTTCATAATCCATGGACAAAGGCTTGCCACTGACGGTTCTGCCGTCCGCGCTGACGTTCAAATATATCAGACCAAAAGTAGATAATACATTTGTATGCTTGTTATGTTCGCAAATATTTTGTAAACAAAATAGATACTTTTTAGTGCTTAAGGAAAAGTCATTATTGAGTTACTTCCCTTGAAAGGAGTCTCAGATCGAACTCCGCGGACGAATCTAGTTTTACTACGATTTATTCTTTGTTTGGGTAGGAATAGATTGTTCTTGCTTCAGAATATCTATGGCCTGAATTTATGTGTATTGTTTGTCTAGGTAGGACGAGTCTGTCTTATATCTGTATATCTTTACATATCTAAGTCGAACTATATGTTCTTTGTCGCTAGAAAGGTCAAAGGCTGTTCAGCGGATGTGTGGCTAGAGAGGGGTGATTTGGCTTCGCCCTGATGATGGGGGGCTGTCGTGTTTTCTGTATCGGCTTGTCGCCGGAAAAAGTGATCGATATATGTGTAGGGGAAAGTGATAGTCGTCTAGACCTATCGTGTATGCTTTACCCCAGTGTTTATTCTTATTGCCAAGGAATGGCAGAATCATATTTCTGATACCAAGGTAACAAAAGCACTTCTTATGAACTCTCTTACTAAGCCATCGTTTTCGATAAGCAGACGCACGACTTGTACGTCTGAGGGAATATTTAACTAGATGAAGATGTCATTCATTTCTAGCAGCACCATATTGTATGATGAAGTCAATTGCATCATGATAGAATCTACAGAGCAATGAGAATATTTAATGTAGGATTAACTTTGATACAGATTCCAGTTTGTATCCTAAAGTGAGTGACAGCTCACGACAGCAGCCATCTTGTATCCAAATATTTTGTGACTTTCAAGAAGAGAAAAGGGATGCCCCGTACTATCGCTTGATGAGTCCAGAGATCACTGCTACAGATGAGAACCCATTACTAGCGGTTCAATATGATTACATGAAAAAATATGTGCTGAACATTATTTAAAGGAATCTTCGCTAGACGAGGTTAGGTCTAGAAGCCATCTTGAATATTGTTTATAAACTGACGTGCTTTGTCAGTAAACTCAGATGATATATATATATGGGCAATACTGAGTGCTTGTCTACTGACATTCCATTGTGCTATTATGCAACGAGTGCCCATGTATCATTGCAAGACCATTTATCAATTGTACCATGATGTATTATGCCAACCTGTGATTTGACTGTCTTATTGATGCTACTGTTAGTTTTCGTCATTAAATGTGTTTCATGTGCCAGCAGTCTTCCTTGCGTCATTGACGACTGCACATGAGTGAAAGAGGGTATTATTCATCTATCAAGAGCTCTTAGCATTCGCGTCTTTACCCTCACTCAACACATTACTATACAGACGTTCTATGAACACTGTTTTTGAGGGGCCATATCATCCCTGGTGTAACCCCGCGCTGGTGACCTACATTCCACAGTACAGATGACAGATAACACGGTCACTCTACCATTTTTTCACGACGCATTTACAGTGTACCAGCCCTTCTACATATCTGACAGTAACACCCACGTTTGAAACTATTTCATTTTCACTCAGTAACTTGGCAGTTAGACTAGAACAACCTTCGTTCGATTTCTAAATAATCTCTGTTAATAGAGATGGCGTTTAGTTTGGTCGAAGTGGTTTAAGTTCTTAGTACTTCTGTGTTTGAGGTGAATATTATATATAAAAGATCTCTAGTATTTTGTGAAGTGATTAAGTGTTAAATCGCCGATTTCATTTTAAACTAGTTCTGTGTGCAGAGTGATTATTTTGATAGTTGGTTATTTCTTTAATCGACGAGTTGCAGTGGAAATACAAAATAAATTATATCTTTAGCTTACTAAACTAGTAGCTATAAGGAATTTAATTTAACGGCTAATACTCAGTCGAAACTGTTTTAATAACAAACTTATAAATGCTAGACGCGACATCAGTGAGTAGTGACGGAATACGCACCATATTCCTAATTCCTGATGATCGATTTTATATAACTTATTTCACCGGAAGTTTGAATTATAAGTCAAGCGGTCGGCTTGCTATTTAAAATGTAAGTTATATTGAGTACATAATATGTAAATGATTTATATGTGCTGTTCCTTTTATACAGGAAATACTGGGGTGACCCGAACTTTACCAGCATTTAATTAGAGTTCATACTTGTGAAGAAATAGACAGTCCTTATTTTGAACCACGTGGGTTTCTCAAGTAACACTGATCTGAGAGTGCATATGCAAACAGAGTTAGACAGAAATACTATATCCCACTAACGGGTTTTCAAAGACTGTAATGATCAATACTGGGCCTATGAACCAGATCTTAATTTCTTCCATAAACTCTACGTAAATTTTCTGCCTGGCGGCGAGAATAATTACAATCAATAACATTAACGTTCCAACATTGTTGACAAGTGAGTGGGTGTGACGTACGTCTAGTTTGACAAGTGAATTTTCCCTGATATGATGGATGATTTAAAGGGACCCTTGGCGTTTCAAAACATTAGAACCCCTGAACATTTGTTGTAACTTTTCGTTTGCCAGAACTCATTCCACCGGGACTCATTTAGTAGGCGGCACGAGATCAAAGAGACAGACCGAGGGATCTTAGGGGAGACTATCGGCGCTATCAAAGACAGTAGTTTTCCCTGATACGAGACGCAGTTGCTTGCCGCTAATTTCGCGTCTCGGTGTCAATCGAAACCGAGCGAACGGGGGAAAGCGAAACGGGCAGCAGCGAACGGAGATACGAAGACCAGGGGGCGGCTTCTTCTCTTGATTTGGCGGTCAGATCCCCAAAAGTTCGTGAGATCAAATAAGTTGTCAAGTTTATCATGTCCCACTCAACTTACATTTCATTTTAGCTAAATAGACCATGTAGAACTAGACACGTTATCACTCGCTGGCCAGATCTTTACAGAAGCACTAGCTTTATTGAAATCTTGTTATAGATTTTCCCCTGGATTTTATATATATTTGCAGTGATTTCTATTTCTGTGCAAAGCGGTAATATATATTGTGTAAAGTGATCAGTGGTCTAGCTCAGTCATTCTATTTCAATGGATTCTGTGTTAATTTAAATCTATTTAATTAAACCATCTCAAGAGTTCCAGTTTTAAATATAATGATCTATCTATTATATTATTTCAAAAGATAATAGATGCTTAAATTAACTTTTAAAGTCGCGAAGGAATTTATAATTAATAAATTCAGTTAAGTCCTAGTTTTATAGATATGTGTTTTTAACCACTAGAATTCGCGCAGTGTTTATTAAATACATAATTAAATACTCGAGTGTATTGTAGGCTTAACGGGAAATTCATCGCGCTTTAGAAGGTTATCTGTTTTCGGTATATTACATGTCTTTTTTTTCTTTCATACAGAGTGATCGTAACCTGTGCGATCCCAGCATTAAGAAAGCAATAAAGAAATCAATCTAAGCAAAGCAAAGCATAAACAGTGTGTAGAGTTCCCCTGACGCAGAACTTGTTGAGACTGTGTAAATTTTTAATCTTTGAGGCGATTCTATGTTTGGAATTCCGCTATCTAACTTAGAGCAAAGAAAGCACACCCAAAGACAAATTTAACGCACCATCAAACAACTTAAGTCGTAACGGGAAGAAGAACACTGGCCCGAGCTTTGTTAGTTTACTGACACAGAGAGATAATTCATAATTTCCTGAACAGTGATGTGACTAGTTTTCTCACTGGACTTAAACCATACCTCACGGATAAAGTGTACCAGCACGCGTAAGAATTTTATTATCCACGGCATAGTCAAATAGACCACACCATCCTCACCCCGGTATCAGAGACCGTGCCCTCCCATAGAAACTGTTATTAAGAAAAGAGACACAACTACAGATTCATTTTCCAGCGATTACGGGACCCTTTTATGTGCTGACTGCCTACCCGATAATCTGGGGCTAGAACTTGAACAAACACTCATACATTTAGTTGAGGTGTAACTGCTGTTGTGTTATTCTATGGAGTGCAAGATTTTTTCACAATCGGTAAGTGAGAGCAAGATGAGTGAAGGCCTTTGCTAGCGCGTGTATGAATGACAGGAAATTAATTCTTTTGTGTGACCATTTTGTTAACTTGCTTACCTGGTAACATATATCTTTTCTGTATACCCTACATTGTTCCTTTAAGTGGGATAGTTGATAATTTGTTAACTCTGTTTAAAACCACCTCCTTTCCATTTGCTTAGTAAAGGGAAGAACAGCTGGGTAGAACAGGTTTTTTTTTTCTATCACTATACCTAAACTTGGTAACACCTCTTTCAGAGTAATTAACTTTACTGTTAGGTTAACGTACCCGTGTTCCTGATATTATCTATCTCTGGACTGGGTTTGTCTTTGTCTAATGAGCGGGAAGGGCTTAGTCGATACCAATCTTCTTCACCCCCTCCCAAACTTGTTATTTGCATTTGTGTACTTATGATAATTTATGTAATATCTGATATTTTTAGTGATTGATGTTTAAAGTGAATAAAATCACCTAAACTCATTTAGTTCTGTGTGTTGGATATACCCAAAGCCCAACATTTCCCCTATTCGTTTAATATAGTTTGTATCAACGTCGTGTGTGTGTTTGAAAACACCGAATCGGTGTGCGCGCAGATGCGAGTCTGGAAAACTGGCAAATAATTGTTTGACCAGGAGAGTGAAAGAGAAGATTGAGAGACACGATTTGTCGTAAATAAGTCTGTCTTTACTCTCCTCCAGCACGCTGTGAAGTAACTATTAAATCTCTACATTTTCTATCACTGAGCTTTCCATCATCATTTTCCACTCTAAACCGGACCACTATTTCTACGACTCTTTTCTCTCAAAATAAATTTACGACAATATTTGGCCGGCTCGTCTGGGATAATTTTGAGATACATTTGATGCACACATATTTGTGGGCTGGTTCTGGGATCTTGAGCTACATTTGAGGCAATCGCATAGCCGGGTTAAAGATATTTTGAGTCTGATTTAGTTTGGGTCTAACTAGGTAGAGTGTGAATGATTTGTCTTTGTGAATTAGGGAAATAAATAAATAATTACACCCCTAGACAAACGTTCTTTAAGTATTTGGGTTGTCCACACAGCATATTTACAGGTTGTTTTCTCTCCACAGCAGTAGAAAGTACAGATAAACAAATATATTTGCTATTTTATTATCCTCTGGCGGAGATAATTATATTTCTTTCTTTATAAAAGTTGCTGGGATTGCGTGATTGTTTTACAGTCACTAAGGTTTTTGAAGTTAGAAGAGTTGAGCTTAGCTAAAGACGGATTGTTCTGATTTTTAAAAATTAAGTTAACAACGTCTCATCTCAATAATTGACTTTAGGGACGGAGTTTGTTGTCAGAGATTAAAAATTTAGGGAAAATTTTTTTTTCCTTTTAAATTGTTTTAATATAAATTTTTCTCGACTGTTAGTAAAAATAGATTCTTTTCCAGTGTAACTTACCATTTAGTGGCATAGTCGCTTGCGTTTAGAGCCTTAATTGCCAGATAATAGCAGCGATAAGTTTGCACAGTACAGGTAGGAGGTAACACAGGTAAATTTGTACTTGTGTTTTTTTTTCTCGTAGCGGTTCAGAGTTCCTCCCTTTCGCGTTTCTTCTTACTAGTTCTCTAAGCATACTTCATCTTATTCTTTAACAATGGCAGAGAGGATAAAGATGAGGTCCATCTTGAGGCTGGAAGCGAAAGAGGCAGGATTAGATGCAGAAGCTGCAAACGCGTTTATTAACCAGGAATTGGAAATATATGACGCGGAGCAACAGAGAGCCGAAGCTGAGAGGAAGGCGAAGCAACAGAGAGCCGAAGCTGAGAGGAAGGAAGAGAAAGAAAGAACAGAGAGGAGAGAAGCCCAGGAGAGGGCAGATAAGAAAGAAGCGGAAGAACGTCTTTTGGAACAGAAGAAAATTGAAGCAGAGATGGAAACTCGCAGAGAGAGAGAGAGAGAGACAAGGAAAGACAGCATCAACTGGCGCTTAAGGCTCTAGAGAGTCGGGGCGCCTCTACTTCGACTAACGGAGAGCCGTCTTCGCCCCAGTCTCAATCAATGGACCTCTCCAGTACTCAATCTGCCCAATTAACTGCTATGTCGTTTTCTTTAGAATCTTTTCCTAGCCCTAACGAAAAAATTGACAGCTACCTAGAAAAATTCGAGAGACTCGCGAATCTTTATGGGTTAGAGAGTACCCGCTGGGCGCTCAAACTTTCAACGTCACTGAAAGGCAATGCTTATGACGTGTACACAAAGCTGGGACCGAATCAACATGATTACGACATGTTGAAAAAGGCCTTACTACAGCAGTTTGAGATGACTGCCCGAAAGTTTCTGCAGTTGTTCAGAAACAGCCGAAAAGAGAGCACGGAAACATTTCCACAGTTCTCTTCACGTCTCACGGGTTATCTGACAAAGTGCATTGAATTATCTGACCTACCTCTTTCATATGAGGGACTCCTCGAACTTGTTCTTGTGGAGCAGATAAAATCCACTTTGTCGAATGAAACACGTAGATTTTTGGCTGAACAGGGGGCAGTCAGGCTTGAAGACATACTCAATAAAGCCGAACGCTATAGCAATGCAATGGCCGAACTTCCCAGCACTAAACGTAAACCCACCGATGAGCCATCTCGAAAACAGAATCTAGAACAGGCATCCTATTCTTCCACTTCCTCTCAACATTATAACCAACGAGATAACAATACCCAGAAACCTCCCCAGGAAAAATCGAAATTCTACAAAACCCGATACCCCCCCAACAACAATTCTGATCAACCCAACAAGCCTACGTGGCAGCGCGGCCACCAAGGTCAAGGAAAAGGGAAGACCCCTACACCAGGAACGTCTGATCAGGGCAAACAAACCGGTGCAAACCGCATTGGATGTTTGCATACAGCCTCGAAAGGTAGAGTCAATGTCAGTGATTCTCAACCTGAGGGGGACCGACCCTCAACTCGAGGAACTGTAATTTTGAACGGTACCTCCTCCACTACTTGTCTTTTTGACACTGGATTAAGTTTTGATTGTATTGTCGCTAGGCACCTAGTCAAACCCGGTCAGGAGACAGAGGAAACCGTCAAACTTAGTGGAGTTTTCAGGAGTGATGCACCCAGGACGCTTCCTATCGCACTGGTAGAAATACACTCTGACTTTGTCAGAGGAGTTATTAAGCGGCCATAATGGATGATCCGATCTACCCAGTTATCCTGGGATGTAGATATGTGTTCATTGGGAGACCTAAGGAGCCGATTGTGGCAGCGGTAACCACAAGAGGGCAAGCCAAGAAGGAGAGGGAGCCTGCGCCAAACTTGTTGCCGAATGAACTGAAGGAGGCGCAACAAAAGGACCCTACTCTGGCGCCCTGCTTTAAAAAACTGCCCATGGCTAAGGACCCCAGACACAACGGAGACATCTTTTCTAAGGATGGTGTATTGTATCGTAGAACGGGCAACCCGGACACGGGGAATAACCAGCTCCTAGTACCGACGCAGTACAGAAACCAGATCTTAGAAATGGGGCACTCTCTTCCCTTTAGCGGACACATGGGACAAAACGCCACTATTCAGCGAATAAAAAACCACTATTGGTGGCCAGGAATGAACTCTGACATTGTCAGGTACGTGAAATCCTGCGCCCAGTGCCAACGGGTAGCACCCAAGCACTTGACACCCCCAGTACCTATGGGGCAAATGCCAATAGTAGGGACTCCATTTGAACGGGTTGCTGTCGACATTATTGGTCCTCTGGAAAAGACCAAAAGAAGGAACAGGTTCATCCTGACCTTAGTTGACACTTGCACTATGTGGGCCGAAGCCGTACCGCTACCATGCACTAATTCCAAGCATGTCGCAGAAGCCCTTGTGCAAATTTTTACACGGTTGGGATTCCCTCAACAAGTTTTGACGGACAATGGATCCCAATTCCGTAGCCTGTTAATGGAGGAGATCTTTAAGATCTTGAGGGCCAAACATATCCACACAAGTCCCTACCATCCGGCCGGAAATGGGCTCGTGGAACGTTTTAACGGTACCCTCACCATGATGTTACGTAAGCTGGGTCAGGAGAAACCGGAAGACTGGGACCAATATATATCGGCTGCCTTATTCGCCTACCGAGAGGTACCCCAAGCGTCTACGGGTTTTGCGCCAGCTACACTTTTTTTGGCAGACCTATTAAGGGGCCACTAGAAGCCTTACTTCGGTCCCTGACAGACCAGAAGGCTGACGAGACAGTCGTCTCTGCAAGCAAGTAAGTATGTATCTGAGCTTAAGGAAAGGCTAAAGCTAGGATGGGATCTAGCTACTACCAACCTTAAGAAAGCCCGCGCTAAAATTACTAAAAGATACAACAAAGCTGCAAAAGAGAGAGAAC
Source organism: Oreohelix idahoensis (assembly GCA_024509875.1). Lineage (NCBI taxonomy): Eukaryota > Metazoa > Mollusca > Gastropoda > Stylommatophora > Oreohelicidae > Oreohelix > Oreohelix idahoensis. Next base: position 556,254 of record JAMPIV010018785.1, on the reverse strand, counting down.
TACAACCAGGGGAGAAAGTCCTATTGCTACTTCCAACCGGAAGCAATAAACTTCGCATCGGATGGCAAGGACCGTTTACCGTCCTTAAAAAGATCTCACGTACCAACTACAAGATCTCCATCAAAGGAAAGGAGAAGGTCTTCCACATAAATCTGCTAAAGAAATATTTGGAAAGACCGGTGCCATCCTCCGAGCATCTCCTGGCTGTCGCCATAGCAACGGAAGACGAGGAAGATGATGATGGTTGCATGGAGTATCCACTGCAACCCACAGAATCCTTTAAAGATGTCAAGTTCGGCGACAATCTCTCACCAGAACAACAAACAGAAACTAGGGCTCTACTAAAACAGTACAGTGCAGTCTTAACGGATGTACCTGGTCGAACAAATCTCATTGAATTTGATATGAAATTAACAAACGAGACCCCTGTTCAAACCAGAGTTTACCCCATCCCGTACGCTAAAGCTGATGCACTTCGCGGAGAAATAGACAAGCTGCGTCAGGCAGGAATTATCAGTGAGTCTACATCTCCTTACAGCTCGAGCGTAGTGCTGTTGCAGAAGCCCAATAAGGAAGTTCGGCTGTGCATTGATTACAGGTTGCTAAACGCTGTAACGGAATTCCAGCCCGAACCTCTCCAAACTGTTTCTGAGTTGTTCACCAAGCTCAGCAAAGCTAAGATCTTCTCCAAGATTGACCTCAGTAAAGGTTATTATCAAATACCAGTCAAGGAGGAAATTAAACCTTTGTTAGCTTTCAGCACTAGTGAAGGACATTACACATTTAACGTGATGCCGTTCGGTTTGCATAACGCACCAGGAGTGTTCACCAGGATGATGAGGAAGCTTCTACAACCTTTGCAAAGTCCCCATATCCATAATTTCATGGATGACATCTTAATTGCATCGGAAACCTATGAAGAACATATTGCTACGGTTGCTATGCTCCTCAGGAGACTACAGGAAACGGGTCTCACAGCCAGACCTAGCAAATGTCTCATCGGGTTTGAACAGTTAGACTTCCTGGGGCACACTATTTCTCACGGATGCAGTTGGCCTATTAAGAAGAACGTGGAGAAAATAGTGGCAGCAAAAAGACCCCGAACGAAGAAAGACGTACGTTCCTTCATATCGCTATGTGCATACTATCAGAAGTACATCCAGAACTTCAACGGACTGACGGCACCTCTGACTGACCTCACAAAGAAAGGTTGTCCTGATAAGGTCATATGGGATCAAAAGTGCGAACACGCGTATAGCACTTTGAAAGGACAGTTGTCTGCATACCCCATTTTGAGGTTGCCTGACCTCAAGAAACCTTTTGTACTGAGAGTCGACGCGTCAGGTCAGGGCATCGGGTCAACACTGCTTCAAGCCGATGACAGTGACCTGAACATGCTATTTCCAGTTGCCTATGGCAGTCGGAAATTAAATAAAGCGGAACGGAACTACAGCGTAGTTGAAAGGGAATGTCTTGCTCTGATTGACGGTATCAGACGCCATCATGAGTTTCTTTATGGTACATCTTCACGGTGCAAACAGACCACGCTCCGTTAGCATTTCTTGGTGCCAATAAAGAATTTAACGCTAGGATCATGCGTTGGGCCCTCCTTCTAAGCGTCTATTCTTTCAAAGTGGAATATATTCCGGGAAGACAGAATGTCGGGGCTGATTTTCTGAGTAGAAACTGGTCTACAGAGGAAGAAGAGCAAACTGAAGATACCACTCATCCTAAAATCACCAATCAGGTCACCTCCATTGTCAAAAATGAAAACATGAAAAATGGTTTCATGTCTAAAAGTGGGGACGATTGTGACGTACGTCTAGTTTGACAAGTGAATTTTCCCTGATATGATGGATGATTTAAAGGGACCTTTAGCTTTTCAAACATTAGAACCCCTGAACATTTGTTGTAACTTTTCGTTTGCCAGAACTCATTCCACCGGGACTCATGTAGGATACAGCGACGAGATCAAAGAGACAGACCGAGGGATCTTAGGGGAGACTATCGGCGCTATCAAAGACAGTAGTTTTCCCTGATACGAGACGCAGTTGCTTGCCGCTAATTTCGCGTCTCGGTGTCAATCGAGGAACCGAGCGAACGGGGGAAAGCGAAACGGGCAGCAGCGAGCGGATACGAAGACCAGGGGGCGGCTTCTTCTCTTGATTTGGCGGTCAGATCCCCAAAAGTTCGTGAGATCAAATAAGTTGTCAAGTTTATCATGTCCCACTCAACTTACATTTCATTTTAGCTAAATAGACCATGTAGAACTAGACACGTTATCACTCGCTGGCCAGATCTTTACAGAAGCACTAGCTTTATTGAAATCTTGTTATAGATTTTCCCCTGGATTTTATATATATTTGCAGTGATTTCTATTTCTGTGCAAAGCGGTAAAATATATATTGTGTAAAGTGATCAGTGGTCTAGTCATTCTATTTCAGGGATCTTGTGTTAATTTAAATCTATTTAATTAAACCATCTCAAGAGTTCCAGTTTTAAATATAATGATCTATCTATTATATTATTTCAAAAGATAATAGATGCTTAAATTAACTTTTAAAGTCGCGAAGGAATTTATAATTAATAAATTCAGTTAAGTCCTAGTTTTATAGATATGTGTTTTTAACCACTAGAATTCGCGCAGTGTTTATTAAATACATAATTAAATACTCGAGTGTATTGTAGGCTTAACGGGAAATTCATCGCGCTTTAGAAGGTTATTTGTTTTCGGTATATTACATGTCTTTTTTTTCTTTCATACAGAGTGATCGTAACCTGTGCGATCCCAGCATTAAGAAAGCAATAAAGAAATCAATCTAAGCAAAGCAAAGCATAAACAGTGTGTAGAGTTCCCCTGACGCAGAACTTGTTGAGACTGTGTAAATTTTTAATCTTTGAGGCGATTCTATGTTTGAAATTCCGCTATCTAACTTATAGCAAAGAAAGCACACCCAAAGACAAATTTAACGCACCATCAAACAACTTAAGTCGTAACGGGAAGAAGAACACTGGCCCGAGCTTTGTTAGTTTACTGACACAGAGAGATAATTCATAATTTCCTGAACAGTGATGTGACTAGTTTTCTCACTGGACTTAAACCATACCTCACGGATAAAGTGTACCAGCACGCGTAAGAATTTTATTATCCGCGGCATAGTCAAATAGACCACACCATCCTCACCCCGGTATCAGAGACCGTGCCCTCCCATAGAAACTGTTATTAAGAAAAGAGACACAACTACAGATTCATTTTCCAGCGATTACGGGACCCTTTTATGTGCTGACCGCCTACCCGATAATCTGGGGCTAGAACTTGAACAAACACTCATACATTTAGTTGAGGTGTAACTGCTGTTGTGTTATTCTATGGAGTGCAAGATTTTTTCACAATCGGTAAGTGAGAGCAAGATGAGTGAAGGCCTTTGCTAGCGCGTGTATGAACGACAGGAAATTAATTCTTTTGTGTGACCATTTTGTTAACTTGCTTACCTGGTAACATATATCTTTTCTGTATACCCTACATTGTTCCTTTAAGTGGGATAGTTGATAATTTGTTAACTCTGTTTAAAACCACTTCCTTTCCATTTGCTTAGTAAAGGGAAGAACAGCTGGGTAGAACAGGTTTTTTTTTTCTATCACCTATACCTAAACTTGGTAACACCTCTTTCAGAGTAATTAACTTTACTGTTAGGTTAACGTACCCGTGTTCCTGATATTATCTATCTCTGGACTGGGTTTGTCTTTGTCTAATGAGCGGGAAGGGCTTAGTCGATACCAATCTTCTTCACCCCCTCCCAAACTTGTTATTTGCATTTGTGTACTTATGATAATTTATGTAATATCTGATATTTTTAGTGATTGATGTTTAAAGTGAATAAAATCACCTAAACTCATTTAGTTCTGTATGTTGGATATACCCAAAGCCCAACATTTCCCCTATTCGTTTAATATAGTTTGTATCAACGTCGTGTGTGTGTTTGAAAACACCGAATCGGTGTGCGCGCAGATGCGAGTCTGGAAAACTGGCAAATAATTGTTTGACCAGGAGAGTGAAAGAGAAGATTGAGAGACACGATTTGTCGTAAATAAGTCTGTCTTTACTCTCCTCCAGCACGCTGTGAAGTAACTATTAAATCTCTACATTTCTATCACTGAGCTTTCCATCATCATTTTCCACTCTAAACCGGACCACTATTTCTACGACTCTTTTCTCTCAAAATAAATTTACGACAGTGGGGAACTAAGATTTTCTGTTTGAGAGAAGTTGTCCACCGGTCATCTTCCTAATTAAGGGAAACTTCGTGTTATGACATTTTGTGCTCGTTTAAGCCTAATTCTTACCTCGTGAGTCAAGTGACATTAATTTTAGTCTGAAATAACTATCGCCTGAAGCAGACGCTCCCCAGATCCATTTTGATGAAACCAACAAACAAATCTGCAGAGCTGGGATCTGTTTCATTTTTTTTTATTTTTTATTTTATTTTAACCAGCGGCACTTGGGCTTTCAGCCCTTCGGCCCAATGACATGTCATTGCGAGGCTGGGGAACCTGAGGACTTTCCTTCCAACCCGGTCAGGAGCTTCGCTCCTTCCCATCCACAGAGGGTTTATCACAGGAGCCGTTCAGGCTATTCAGTCAAATTTCCGGCCGTAAACATTTCTTCAAACGCCGACGCCCGGGTTTGAACCATGAACACCTGGTCGCCAGTACAACGCCGAAGCCATTACACCAGCGCGGCTCCCATCTGTTTCATTAAACGACAGTAACAGATAAAAAGTGTGAGTGTCCAAAATTTGCGCCAGCCGGCGAAACCACAACACGATTGTAAGTATATCAGGGCCCTGATGAAAGAACCGAGTGAAAGTGACGGAAGGATGTTCGTTGTAAAATACACTCACTTGTTGTATTTGCTTTTTCCTTAGGCGAGATTTGCTGCTTAAGTAACGTGTTCCTTTAGAATATATACTGCTGTCAAAGTCAGTCTATACCTTCAAAGGGGAACAATATTAGACCCTAACCACATGCATCTATAACTCTTTGGGCCATCATCTGTCATCCTAACGGGGCTGTGGGCTAAACCTAGAGTTAAGATCATAATGGGGCTATCATCCTTGTAGCATTTTCCTTGAATTTTATGACTATTTGTATATGTTTTCCTTGATGCATTTTTTTTTTTTTAAGTGTTGTGAGAAGATTTTTCAAATGATAATAAAAATCTCTCTTGAACTAAATCAGTGCGTTGGTCAGCTCGTTCCAATATATATATAATTCATTGTTATAGATTTCCCACGTCTGTGTGTGTAACTGTCGTCACGTGTATGTGCGTGCCCGTGAGTAGATAGAAATATATGTAATATGTATATGTGGTAGACTGTCTGACTGCTTAAAATCTGTCGTAGAAGATAGGTGAGAGAGAGAGAGAAGACTTTCTCGCATCTCAGAGACAGCCTCTATCACTATTCTATCATCTCACTCGTGGAATCTATTTCTTCGACTAACTCTCACACTGTGACTCTCACTCATTCCAATCTATTCAGAAGGGACCAACCCCAGTCTTAATTCTCCTATCTAAATTCTACGACACTAATCCAATATGTTTCAGGTTATATCCTGTCATCCGAGTACACATTAAAGAGTCAGCCACTACTGAAGGAACTAGTGGTGCGAGCGCCCTTTGAGTTCAGAGGGACAACCACCCAGTGCCTACTGCCTGGAGGAATCTCAGTTGATCTTTTCTTCCATGACAGAAGGGTGACAGGCTTCAATACAACAGATAAGTGGCCAAACAAGGCTACTGTCCAGAGTATCCCAGTATAACCACACTTAAAAGACCGATATTTATAATTATGACATCTGGATATGCATAGTTAAAGCCATTCATTACTGAAATTCAATAACTGTGAACTAAGATTGAGCCTAAAATATAAACAGTCAACAACCATAGTGAGTTCAACCCAGAGAGAAGAACTTTCCTACACCTTTAAAGACTTTAGATAATGTTGAACTTTTTACCAGTGATTTTATTTATTTTATGTTGTAAACAAAAGTTTGAGTTCAGTGAAAAATTTTCACAAAGAAAAGAAAAAGTTGTATAAAATAAATTGTAAATATTTGCCAACAGACTTACTTGAATTAATTAAGTTAAGTTACAGTTCTTGTTGGTAAATAGTTAAGTTAATACCCCTAGCAGAGCTAATAATATAAACAGAGGAGGATCTGGAGAGGAGCATTTAGGGAACTAGGATAAAACACTATCATCATACCTAGTAACTTATACAGCTTGATCCTACCTTTGATGTCCATACATCCTTACTCTTTTCGGAGAAGGGGGTATTACTTATAAGACCAGTCTCTTATGTGGCACTATCCTGGTATCACCTGATACAACTTTGGGTCCAGAATATTTATAATTTCTATAACAACATCTACCCTCTCGCGACAATTAGTGATAGTATTCAACTAAAAGATTCGGAGAATGTTCCTTAGGCAGATTGTGTGGAAGGAGGACAGTTTCGACATTTCCTTCTATGTTACTCTCCAGCATTCCGCACCATAGAGAAGCACAGAAAGTACACAGCTCTCATATAATCTGAATTTGGTGTTTGTGCTGTACTGGGAAGACTTCCAGGTGTTGTTGAGGCTAGTAAAGACTGTTTTCCCTTTATTCATTCTGTTCTTGATGTCTTTGCTTGTTCCGCCGTCAGGTGTCACTATGCATACTAGGTATGTAAATGTTTCCGTATGTTTCAGCTTCTGGTTCCTCATTGTTATGGGATCAGGCCTGCCCACATTGAGTGTCATGACCTCTGTCTTCTTTAGACTGATGTTCAGACCCACCTGCTGGCTATACTTATTCAGTCTAACTGTTATCTCTTGTATGTGTTGATGTGAATGTGCAATAACATTCATATAACTGATAATAAAATAGTTCTTCAATCATACAACATGGTATATGCATAGGATTGCATTAAATACATGTAAAGAACATTCCATGATGACAAACACATTAATGTCCAATATGAGACAAAGGGAGAAGAAGTGATTGAGAACACTTTTATCAAGTTTGTAGTCTTGACAGAGAACACGGAAGCCTTATAAGAAATAGAAAATAGAAGGACCACTAATACACTTCTGTTTTGCTTGGGTCAATATGCAAATCCCAAAGTAACAATAATAATATACATCAATTATTTAACCCTGTCTTATTTCTGCCAGGATGTGAGATAAAGATCAGTGGTTAATTAGGTCTATGACCTCGGCAATCTCATACATTAGTTTGAGTGATCTGTAAATATGCAAATAACAGTTATTTTCACTGAAAATGGAAATAAATTTAAAACTTTGCTTAACAAAAGGTACTGCAATAATAAGCTGTAGATAAACATATGAGTATTCATGTTATAAAATCAGCTGTATTAGATCTACTTACTTCGCTCAACTGAACCCTCACGGATTTAGCAACCCCAAAGTAGCCTCGATTGAGGCCCATAGGCTTTTGCTTCGAGCGATAGTTACAAGTAGAATGACTAATAATACCCTCCACAATTCCAGGATGGCTGTTCCCGGGCAGGGGTGGGTGATCTCTTGGGTGGCATAGGTGCAAATTCTATTTTGGTCCCAGGGGTATCAAGTTATCTTTATTTTAACTGGCCCTAGTATCCACTGTGCAAGTGCCTGCGGCTGAAGGCAGGGTTCCTGCCCCTTCCCTGATTTACGTGCGTCCAGTTCGTGACACAAACAAAGGGTCGACTTCCGGACTGGTCGTAGCACTGTTTTTCACCTTCCAAGTGGAATGACTTTCGCTGGCTAGGGGAATAATTTATTGCCCTTGGCCGTGAGAATTGCTGGGTTTTGCAAGTGCTGTGTAATATAAGACTAGAGAGAGAGAGAGACTTTATCATTATAAGAATGAAAAAGATATCCGAAGAGAAATGGTTTCTTGTCTAGTGAAAGGAGAAATTTGTTGAGGAATAAAACAATAGACAGAAGAAAAAGTCGGTGAGAAGTCGTTACACGACAAAGACATGACATGCAGAGTTCTTCATGAACAAACAAATTACAGAACCGTTTAGGATAAGAACGAGAGTGAGACAGGGATGCCTCTAGTCTCCATTTCTTTTCGTACTAGCAATAGATTGGGTCATGAAAACATCGACATCACACAACAGAAATGGAATCCAGTGGAATCTGAATAAACTGCTTGATGTTCTGGATTTTGTAGATGACATGGCTCTTCTGTCCCATAACCATAATCAGATGCAAGAGAAAATGAAAATTCTCGATGAGAGGTCACAACAAATGGGTCTGAAAATACACAGGGAAAGGATACAGATTATGAGAATAAATGCAAGAAATGATAACACGGCTGAACTTGAAGAAACACCACTAAAGGATGTAGAATCGTACACATATCTTGGTAGTTTTTTGTTTTTTTTTTCGTACGCCCGCTAATACTCGAGGCGAAATCTCAGGTTATTATTAATGCTAACCTGAGACTGATTTTACGTGAGTATCCCTTTTTTCTTGCACAGAGACAGGGGTCCCTCGCCATTCAAATGCAATGAAAGCTCCTCTTGCTTTTTGTATTCTTATTTTGATATCATTGTCTGTCCCTCCAACTTTGTCTATATTACTTCCAAGGGGAGCCGCGCTAGCGTAGTGGTTACCACACCGCGCTGGCGACCGGGTAATCCAGGATTTGGACTAGATTAACTCGAGACCTGGCGAGTACATTTGAAGAAGTGTCGTCGACCAGGGACTGGCGGCTCCTGAGCCGACCCAACTCTAATGGGTACCTCCGAAATCGGTGACTATCTGCCTGAATGGCGAGGGACCCCTGTCTCTGTGCAAGAAAAAAGGGATACTCACGTAAAATCAGTCTCAGGTTAGACATTAGTAATAACCTGAGATTTCGCCTCGAGTATTAGCGGGCGTACGAAAAAAAAAAACTACCAAGATATGTGTAGATTCTATCATGATGCAATTGACTTCATCATACAATATGGTGCTGCTAGAAATGAATGACATCTTCATCTAGTTAAATATTCCCTCAGACGTACAAATCGTGCGTCTGCTTATCGAAAACGATGGCTTCGTAAGAGAGTTCATAAGAAGTGCTTTTGTTACCTTGGTATCAGAAATATGATTCTGCCATTCCTTGGCAATAAGAATAAACAGAGATTGGAAGTGATCACTACCTGCTTACAATTAAAAGAACAACTGAAAGAGTTGCTCAGCCTAGGAACTGCCCAGCACCACGCAAGAAACCAAGTAAACGAACGGAAGAAATGAGCATTAAGACCTACAAGCTGAAAGATCCAGAAATTAAGACCAGATATCAGGGGCTTATTGCTACAGCGGTGAGAAACACAGAAGAACAACCTGATGACTTGGAAACCCTGTGGCTTAAATTCAAGGACATCATAAAGACAGCTGCTGCAGAAGCATGTGGTGAAGTCCGACTTGGGAACAAGAGAAAGAGGACACCTTGGTGGACAGAAGAAGTCAAAGAGAAAATAAGAGAGAAGAAAATGGCATGGAAACAATACTTGGGAGCTAAAAACACAGCAGGACAAATAGAGAAATATAGAGAATATGTGATACTCAGAACAGAAGCAAAGAACAAGGTGCTAGCAGCAAAACAGAAGTCCTGGGAAGAATTTGGAGAAAAAGCTAGAAAAGGATGCGCAAGAAAACCAGAAATTGTTCTATAAGACCCTAAAGAACATGAGGAAGGAAAAACAATGTCCTCTTAAATTTATAAAGGACAAGCAAGGCAAATTGCTTACTGCCCCGAAGGAAGTAATGGAAAGATGGAAAGAATATTTCTCAGAACTCCTTGATGGTGAGCAAGGTAGAGCATCAGAAATGATAACCACTAGCACAGAAGAGGATACAAATGGTGATGAAGATGACATAAAGATGGAAGAACTGAAGGCAGCACTGGAGAAAATCAAGATGGGCAAAGCTGCACGGCATGATAGTGTAACACCAGAAATGGTTAAGTACATGGGAGCATCAGGCGACCTATTACTCCTAAGGGTCCTACAAGCAGCATGGTGCAACAAGGCCATACCAAAGGATTGGGAGATTGCCATCATAACACCGATTTTCAAAAAGGGTGACAATCGACAATGTGGAAACCACAGAGGCATATCCCTTCTCAGTGTCCCTGGTAAAATCTACTCTAGAATCCTAGAGCAGAGACTCCGATGCCTAGCTGAGCCACAATTGGATGAAGCCCAGTGCGGATTCCGAGCAAACCGAAGTACTCAAGACCTAATCTTCACACTCAGGCAGCTGAGTGAAAAGGCCCTTGAGTACAAGAGTGAGATCCATCTTTGTTTCATAGATCTGGAAAAGGCGTTTGACAGGGTCCCCTGGAGCAAACTTTGGGACTGTTTGGCAAGGAAGAACATTCCAGCACCTCTGATACATGCTATACAGAGCTTCTACAAGTCTTGCAGAAATTATGTGAGGACAGCAAACTATAAGTCAGAAGAGTTCAAGACCACCACTGGTGTAAGACAAGGCGATATCCTGTCACCTTATCTTTTCATACTTCTCATGGACGATGTCATCAAGGCATGTAAGGAGAGAACAAGAAAGTATTCAGTGGGGTACTGGAAGATGAGACAGGTCTGTATTTCAGAGCTAGCATTTGCTGATGATGTTGTCCTGATTGCTAAATCAGAGACACATCTCCAATCCAACCTGCAAGTCTGGAAGGAAGAGCTGGAGAAGAGAGGGATGGTCATAAGCAGCTCTAAAACAAAATCCATGGTGATATCACGAGAAGAAAGAAAACATCAGATTAAGTTGGGAGAACAGGTCCTGGAGCAGGTCGACCACTTTAAATATCTCGGAGCTATTATAGACCGAAAGGGGGGCATCAAAGAAGAGTTGGCCACTCGAAAAGCAGCGGCTGGGAGACTTTATCAGGCCATAAATCGAGGATTCCTCAGCAAGAAAGAGGTTGGTAAGAAAACGAAGATGGCTGTATACCGCTCCACCTATGTCCCAGTCTTGACATATGGATGCGAGTCATGGGCAATGACTACAACCCACAAAAGCCAGATCCAAACCTCAGAAATGAGGTATCTGAGGAAGGTGGTTGAAGTAACAAGAAGAGACATGGTCCGCAACTAGACGATACGTCAAGGCCTAAAATCCCACCCGCTGCAGACCCAAATAGAACAGTCCCAACTAAGATGGTTTGGCCATGTCTGCAGAATGGGAGAAGATCGGCTACCACGACAAGCATGGGAAACAAAGAGCCAGGGATCCAGACCTCCAGGACGACCCAGAGTCCGCTGGGAGGACAACATTAGACAATCTTTGAAGGACCGAGGACTAGAATGGAACCAGGCCAGGAAGAAGACAGCTGATAGAATAGTCTGGCGCTCTCTCTTCCAAACCTCTACACCTCACGGTAGAAGAGGAACGACTAAGTAAGTAAGTAAGTAAAGCATACACGATAGGTCTAGACGACTATCACTTTCCCCTACACATATATCGATCACTTTTTCCGGCGACAAGCCGATACAGAAAACACGACAGCCCCCCATCATCAGGGCGAAGCCAAATCACCCCTCTCTAGCCACACATCCGCTGAACAGCCTTTGACCTTTCTAGCGACAAAGAACATATAGTTCGACTTAGATATGTAAAGATATACAGATATAAGACAGACTCGTCCTACCTAGACAAACAATACACATAAATTCAGGCCATAGATATTCTGAAGCAAGAACAATCTATTCCTACCCAAACAAAGAATAAATCGTAGTAAAACTAGATTCGTCCGCGGAGTTCGATCTGAGACTCCTTTCAAGGGAAGTAACTCAATAATGACTTTTCCTTAAGCACTAAAAAGTATCTATTTTGTTTAAAAAATATTTGCGAACATAACAAGCATACAAATATATTATATTGCAAGATATCAAAGACTGCACGTAACAGTGGGTTAATATTTTACCCCAGACAAAGGATGAACTATCTCCCCCGCGCCGATCTCTCCCCTTCTCATAACAGCTACGTTTAACTTAGAGGCGTGTCGTAACTGCCACCAGTGCGATTACGCACCTGCGGTAACAAACTGACCGGGAAAAGCGCGTGTCAGTTGTTGTTAAATATTCGTCGAGAATCTAACTCAGGAGTGTCGTGTCATCTGAAGGTGCAGACCCAAGTCGGCTCGATGTCTGAGATGGACTGCAACTAAATCGCACTTCACGTCTGACTGACATCTATGTAATAAAATTACGTATCCCAGTATGAGAAAAAAACACCAGGTAAAGTTTGAGAATACTGAAGAAAATATTTTTCGCAAACGAGTGATGCGAAAAATACAGGAAAAACAAGTAAGGAAAGATAATAAAATAAAGGATGCGGGTGAGAGAATAGGAAGAAGATGTAGGCAATTTAATGATATAAAGACCTACGTGACAATTAGCCACTATATTGTCTATCACTATCCCACTATCACAGATGTAGGGGGTGAGAGACAGTTTCAGACAGTGTGCTAGCAGACGCACAGGACATAATATATCAGTAACAACACAATCCAGTTCACTGTGAATACAATTTTTCTCCAAATCCTGAGTTAGAGCCATTTGTTCATGATTCGCCTCCATACATTTATTAGGTCTTGTGTAAAAAATACTAAGTAATATCTCAATCACTACAGTAAAGTAATTCCTTTCATCCTTTCTTATGTTCCTGATGTGTGGTCCATTCCTTCAAGAAATAATTCTTTAAATACTTTTCTAAAACTATGAACACACTTTCACTACCATTCTCAATTTATTTCAATATTTACTGGCTTGGTTTGCCTCCATAACTTACACAGTAGTCCAAAACACATCTACACACTTCCTAACGCACAATTTAATTAATTAATTTTATATATATATATATATATATATATATATATATATATATATATATATACATATGTATATATATATATATATATATATATATATATATATTCTTTCTTACCCTCAGGTACATACAATCGAGCTGTTAATGGTTATTTATGGTCTGCTTTCAGATACAGAAGGAAAAGGCAGTTTTCATTAACACTCTGGCGCTCACTGTATTTTTCAAAATTGAATGGCCTCGTTTCGCAAGAGGCAGGGTCTTATATAGGTCACATCCGGCGACACAGAAAACAATACTGCTGAACTGTGTTTGCGTTTCCAAAATGTATGCATAATTTGTCTAGATGTGCAAAAATTGAAATCTAAGATTTCAATTATCTTCCTGATTCCTTGAGCGATTTCTTACATCTTAGGCTTAAAATTTGCCCTGGAATAGTCTTCAACTTTCTAGCTAATTGTCTTTTAATTACATACTCCCATCTTTTCCTATGCGTAATCTAAACAGCAAAATATTCGACTGTCCCAATGTCTCGATGCATTCCACTCGAGATTTCTCCATTCGTATAATACTATTCGTGGAAGTCTTTACACCTACCCATAAAGTAACATTCATATTGTTAAATTACTAACCTCTTCCAGATGGTACTTCTCTCATAATGCTGTAGCTTAATGCCATCCCCAATTGGTTTGCACAGATTTGAGATCGCCATGTTAGGCTAGTAAGTTTTTGTAAACACTGCATGAAGGTGTAATTCCATTGGTCCATCTATCATACAGTTTTCACAAAGTAATGCGCGCCGTTTGGTCAGAATGACGTGTTGTGAATCAGACTTCACGACACTAATCAAGAACTACTTCACGACACTAATCAAGAACTACTTACTCGGAGTAACCAAGAGGACATGCACACTATCATAGCTGGCAGACGCTGGAGTTGGGTTGGCCACGTCCTCAGAAGAAACCATGATGCCATCACAAGAAAAGATATGCTATGGACCCCCGAAGGAAAGCGAAAGAGAGGCCGACCAAAAACAACTTGGCGGAGAACTGTGGAGGCCGAGATGCAAAGAATGAACCAGAGCTTGGGCACTGTACGAAGGATGGCAGCCGACCGAACAAAGTGGAAGCAGTTTGTTGCTGCCCTACAAGACGCCACCAGGCGTGATGGTCACTGACTGCTTTGACAGTCTGCGGCTAAAGATCAAAGAAGAAGCACTGGTAGGAAATTAACTTTTTTCTACAAAATGTGAGCTCATATATAAATCTTGGAGAAAACATAGAAAATGTTGCAGGCACAGTTAGTGACATCAAAGTAATAACATTAAAAGTGAGAGGAGTTTCAATTTAATTGAATTTGTTTTAAAAATTATAAATTAAGTGTTGCCCCATTTTGACGATGCACGCCCCGTTCAACCTAGACACTGGGTCCGTATGTTATATTAGGGCACATGTCCAAATATTAAAGCCTTTGCTGTCAGGAATAAGTATGAATTTCATTGGAAAATATATGGAAACCAAACGAAATCAAAGTCCACCTTGTTAGAAACGGTCACGAGTATGAATGTAGAGAGTTTACATTGTACTTTCTTTGCTTTGCTGTCACGGCGTACTAATTAATACTTTTATATTGTCGTGTGCACATCACGTGATCAGATTAAAGCTAGTTCAGACGCGCACTACTTTTCTGCAGGAACTAATTTACTTAAGCTACATTCTCAATCTCAGGAAGTAAGTATATTGTTACACAGCTAACATTATCATGGCGTCACTGATAGCGCACGCAGGAGTAACGTGGCCTTCAACACACAAACACAAAGCATAAACATGGCAATTCTGTAGTTCTAGTGTTTACCTGCTTAATAAAGAACAGAATACTTAGAACAGTTTTTCGTTCATTTTAAGATATTTATAGGGAATAGGTACGAATAATTTGCAAAGTGGTTAGAGCGCTTGCCTGTCATGGCAAAATTATGGGTTCGAGTCTGAAACCTCCAAGCGTCAGTTTCCAGTCTACCCAGCCATTCATGGATGTTTGATTCTGCTAGGAAGGAATCTAGTCACCCCTCTCATAAAGCTGGGCCTAATATAGAAAGTCTCTAACACTACAATCCCTTAACGGCAGTGACTTAAATGGGACTACCTTTACGTACAAATAAGGAAAAGAAATTAGCAGGCTACACAGATCACAACCAAGAACCAACATTGTGAGACAGACATCAAGAACCAACATTGTGAGACAGACATCAAGAACCAACATTGTGAGACAGACATCAAGAGGCTTACATACGGTTGACAGAACAATATCAGGCCAATAGGATCGCCAAGAAAAAGATGAATGAACCGGAAGGAGCAAGAATTGTAAATTGCAGATCTAGACTTTTTAAGACACAGAGGAATGAAAAATTGTTCCGTGTTTCTGACAAGGAGCTTAATAGCTTTAAAAACTGTAAAAGCAGCAGAAGACAGTATTGTAGAGCATACGTATAAAGCTGTCCACAATATTTAGCGTACTGTTCTGCTTGGATAGTTTGACCTTTGCAAACTAACATTTTTGCCACGTAAAATGAACGTTTCTTTAATTTACAAAACTTTGCAATAAAATGGTTAATAATAAATGCACACATATTGAAAACGAGCACACAAAAGACACACGATATACGCAGCTGATAGACAGAAAGGATTATTTGAATACTAGAAGACTAAATATTCATAAAATCACTTGAAGAAATAAGTTCAAACATCAGGTGAAGTTAATTTACACAAATCATGTACATTACAAATTTATTCAAATCATGAAACGATAAAAAAATAAAAAAATAAATTAACGTCCAATTGTTTCCCTTTGGAAAATATCAACATCCACACGTGACTTTTTGTCAAGGAGGATTTTACGATGTGACAATTAATCCAACGAATTCTAATCGATAAAATCGTGACATAATTATTTGATAATGAGGTTTATGATAAAACATACACGTTAAATAAACGGGGACATGAGGAAATATCTTTCTAGAACAATCACGGTCAAATGTTGTGACTGTGGCATGTAAAGACATGGGAATATTGTCAATATTTAAACAACAACAACATTAACCATTTATTCCTAGAAAGCTTGAGCTCATCACACAAACTGACTAGAGAGCGCTGAATTCAGTATAAATATTAATTTGTATCACGCACGAAATGTAATAATAACATTGCGTTAAAGTAAATACAAAGAAATTTATAAAAATAAATAAATTGCTTGATCATTGACAACAATTGCAAGCTGCTTAACTCCCTCAAATCCGTGAGCCGTTTCATGCGCTACAGTATTACATAGTATTCACGGAAGGGCTATGGTTATAGTCAAATTTTCTCATGTCCGCATTTTATATGCTATAAAACAAACTTACAAGATGAACATTAACAACACTTTAACAAAATATTTGGTGAATTTACAACTTCGCTCTAATATGACACAGTATTCAGGAAACGGCTACGGTTTTAGCCAGATTTTCTCAATGTCTACAGTTGACAAGCTATGCAACAAATTTGTTAGCTGAAGATTAAGAACACCTAAAAATAAACGTATTTACAATTTTATCATTATTACGACATAGTTCTTATAAATGCATATGTTTACTGATTATATGAAAAAGTCACCTGTGGAAAATTCTCACCAATTATGGTTCCTGTGTGAAACAAAAAATTACAGGGACAAAAAGAGTTAACCGGAATTAAACATAATGGTAAAGATCACGAGGAAATTCGAAAACGCTTCATTATTGTTTGTTGTTAAAATTCTGCTTATATTACTACACTTTCATCATGTAGTCGATGCAAAGCGTTTACAGAACGCAGTTTTGGCGAAAACAGCCGAAGTTAATATATGTTCTTCGAGAGTTCTGAACAAACGAGATATTCTGGAACTTGCAGAAAGCAGTCGAGGAAAAATCGAGTGTGTGAGGCAATGCATGCAGAATATCCAGTGTGAGCTGGCTGTGTATCAGGAGTTTCATGACGGGTCTTCCTCTTGCACAAAGCTGTCTGTGGCTCGCGTTAATTCTTCTGCAGCTTTTAATGTGTCTAACTCAAAAAAATGTGTGTCCATGTACGTTAATCCCTGCCTTCATGGAGGAGAGTTATTTGAGGGTGTTTGCTTGTGTAAGGATGGATTTGCAGGTAAGTTCCTTCAGCGACTCCTGATCTATTTTCAGTCATTCAATTAATTAAACAAGCATGAACCGCGCAGTCAATCAGTCTAAACCAATATATTGGCTTCCAAAGATGTACAAGTCTATGGTAGGTTAAGATTTACCAAGAGAGATAACTCATGCATAATTAGCTTAAAGTTACAGCATACTAGTTATGCCAAGAGCATTGTTTTTGTATGAACGATTAATCAGGTAAAGTGTGTGATAATTTCATGGACGTTGAAGATCACGGGAAAGTTGGCAAAAAATGTGTTTACGCATGAAAATAATAATGGGGTTGTGCTAGAAAATGGAAGTTTATGTTGAATGTGAAAACGTGTGAGAAGTAAACGTTAGATAAACGAGATCACATGAGATACAAACAGGTAAAGATAGTCCAATAACAAATACTGCCGTTAGGGAGTCAAGTGTTAGATATTTCACAATAATAGATGCAGCTTAATGAGGTAGGTAACCTTTTCCAGTATTTGCTGCCGTTGCTTTCCCTAACTCAAGAACAGACTCAGGTATCCATTTACAGCTGGGTCGACTAGAGCGTGACACTACAACGTTAACTAATCCAGAACCAGGTGATTTTGCCGACAGAGGCACGTGCTCTAAAAACTTTGTTAATCCAAATAGATCACATAAGGCAACAGGTTAAAATAAAACTTTACAAGAGCTGAGTTTGAGAGTAGCAGTTCTAAGAAGTCTGAATCCGATGACAGATTAAGAAGTTTAACCTGATAGAATTTCTAAACAGTCGAAATGATATCCGTCCAATTGCATTCAGAAGCAATGTTTTATCTGCTAACACGGCAAATAAAGGAAGCCAAGAACCAGGGATCCAGACCTCCAGGACGACCCAGAGTTCGCTGGGAAGACAACATTAGACAATCTCTGAAGGACCGAGGATCAGATTGGAATCAAGCCACGAGGAACATAGCCGATAGGATAGGATGGCGTTCTCTATGTCAAATCTCTACACCCCACGGTAAAGAAGAAAGACTAAGTAAGTAAGTAATGTTTCATGTGAAGGAGATTGTTTCTTCATTAGTAAGCGAAAATCAGTGTGACAAAATCACCATACAAGAAACAGTAGAGCTTTGGACCTGTGCTATCCAAGTTATTTGAATTAATGAAAAAAGTAACTCGGGTATGAAGTGTTACATTAAATAACTTAGTCATCTCGTGTAGACAAAAGAATTTCTTTAGTCATGGAACAATTAACTGAAAGAAGTTTATTTCACATTCACAATGGAGCAGACAAAAAACGAACAAAGACAGAACCTTGAAATGTATCAGAAAAGTTATTCAAGTAAAAGAAAAGATAAAACATATGTCATCTAATATGTTCGATAGAGAGAGAGAGAGAGAGAGAGAGAGAGAGAGAGAGAGAGAGAGAGAGAGAGAGAGAGAGAGAGAGAGAAAGAAAGAGAGACAGACAGACAGACAGACAGACAGACAGACAGACAGAGACAAACGCACACACATAGAAAGAGTCATGTGGGTACCATTTGCTGATTTGTAGAGACGTTATATTTGCTCTAAGACAAATAATTCATCTACATTTCCATTAATCTTCATTCTCTTTCACGTAATAAACCTAACTGTATAATAGTTACTCAGACGTAAAGGTCTTTTGTATTTGGACATGCGCCCTAATATAATCGACTAAGTTTAACGGGACGAGCTTCGACAACACGAGGCCAAATTTTATTTTTTTTAAAACTTAATGAACTGTACATATTATACTAGCCGCTATTAAAAACGCAACGCATTAGTTTATGAACCACAACTCGTTGTGCTAAATTTAAAAAACATGAAACCACTGATTTTACATTTCTGATCCATTTACTAACCCAAATTTGTTGTATTATTAAACATGAGACAATTCAGAACCGGCTCCTAAGCAGTTGTCAACCCTAGGTGTAAAAACAAAAGTCGCACTCACTGTCATTCAGTCACAGCCATCATTAATACCGTGTAATACCGCTGACCAAGCCTAGGACGGTCATTGGTGGTACCTGTCGCCCGAAATCGCTGGTTCAGCCTCACTATAGTGGACTGGTCACAATTGAAATGTCTGGCAACTTCTCTGGTCGCCATTCCACTGCTGAGAATACCAGCAGCTTGCCATCGCTCTTGTGACGACAGTCGAGGCATGACAAAAACATTAACAGACTTTCTTTCGATGAAAACAGATATGGGCTTTTTACTCGCTGAAACTTGACTAATGCGTGTGCCAAATTTCAATGTGATTCGACTTTTAATAAAGCCAGAATTTATCAAAAACCTTGTTTTGCACGAAGCACGCAAAATTTGAAGTAAACATCACATCGACAGTAAAGTGGGAATACATGAACTTCATCACTTGCACACTTTCGGGGTTTGAAAATCGCTCACTTGCACAAACATTTCAACAGTGAAAACATGTCACGATTCGATGCGTTTTTAATGGCGGCTAGTATAGATTATTTAATGACCTGGGGAGTTTGACTTCCCTGGTTTGAAAACTAAACGTTATCGTATTGTCACGTAAACGTACCTGCATAAATTCAGTTCACGAACTTTACAATCCCACCCCAAATCACAAATCAACCACGTGTGACAACCATGTCACAGGCCAGTAACCACATTTGCCCAATCTCGGTTTTTTTCTTTTTCTGTTTCCCCACCCCCATTTCTGACCAGGTGTTTCCACTGTCCCAGATTTCTGTCATCCTCATGATATGGTGTGTTACCAGGACCAAAAGGGGAGTAAAGAGTAGTAACACTGCAACCTACCAAGCATGTTGTAAATAGTGACTTTGGATGATTGGGCTTGGGCCGGCTACCCCATCTTGTAGAAGAATTTCTAAGCCACCTAACTTCAGCAAGTATGGACAAGTCAACCAAAGTAAATAGCTGAAATCCTACTCGGCCATCCAAGATGGAAGGTGGTCGTCTTGTCAGAGAAGCTCATGAAGCGGCACAGAGAAAACCGAAAGGAGTTTTGCTTGCTGACTCACCTTCTTTCTTCTCGGAAAATGTCCAGATTTGTTTCGTTCAAACATTGAGGAGACCTGTTGATAGCATCACAAAGCAGCCCTTGTTATAGAATCAACAGGGGTAAGAGAGATACAAGAGACTGACAAATTTACACAGATATGAAACTGGAAACATCAATGCAAGGGATAACAAAGACACGAAACGACATTGTGCGGATGGCACAGGTAAAGTCTGTGCTTCACGGAGAGCTAAAATGTAATGTTAATGATGAATTCTACCATAGTCTCGTGTCTTTGTATTATTTAGCGTTTTCCTCTCCTTCTGTAGCGACGAGGTTAATACCAGGGTTTGGTATGAAATTGCTTGACATCGATGTCTTCTATTTATAGCAATTTTAACTGTTGTTCTACGAGCGTTTTATCCTGTTCGTAGTCACTGCTACTTTTCTTCTGTGAAAACGATTTCTTCCTTTTATATCTATTTTCATTGTTGATCAATGAGCCTTTTTTCATTCATAACCCTCCACACCCCAAGGAGCATAGGCCTTCAACAAACACATGCCAAGTCCTCCTGTCACGTGCCATCATCTCAAGTTCTTTCCACGTTCTCCTCATCATTTTCACCTCTGTTTCCAGCTCTCTTCTCCATGTGCTTCTTGGTCTACCTCGGCCTCTATTGCCCTGGGGGTTCCAGAACAAGAACTGCCTTGTAATGCTATCAACAGGTTTCCTCAGTGTGTGTCCTATCCATCGCCATCGTCTTCTTCTCATATCTTGTTCCACTGGCACTTGTCTAGTTCTTGTCCTCAGTTCCACGTTGCTAACCTTGTCATACCATTTTAATCCCTCCTTGTCATATGTCGTAAATTTTGATAGGTGATTAAGAACGATTTTTGTGTGGCGCCGTCTGAATATAACTGACAAAGTGATAACTCAGTGAGAGATAAGGTAAAGAAATAGATTTTCACGAGTGAGATGGTAAAGGTAGAGTCTGTCCCTGGATTGAGAAGGTACTTTAGTCCAGCCTATCGTTTACGACTGAGATTTGTAGTTTAGACAGTTTCCTTTCTATATATATCTTCTTCTTCTGCGTTCGGTTTGTAGTCATGCTAAATCTGCAGGCCTGTCGCCAGGACGAAGTCCACAGTCTTTTCCAGGTCAGCGCGGCAGCCCCATAGCTTCTGCTGGAGCTCATCACCTTTTAGCCAGGTCGCACGTCGCAATTTATCATGAGTTGGACAGTTCTGGAGAATGTGTTCTGGAGTCTGGATATCAGTTCCACAAGGGCATTCATTCGTGTGGGATATCTTGAGGCGATAGAGATGTCCAAGTAATCTGCAGTGACCAGTTCTCAGGCGGAAAATTGTCGTCTGTTGGTGTCTGTTTAGGTGGTGGATTGGGTCATCTCTGCTGTATATATCCCCTTCCTCCTTCCACTGATTTTTGTACTTGTTGTGGATGATGGTTTTTGCTTCCCGATAGGGCAATGGGTGGCTGTATTGTTCCATTTTACTGCCACTTCTTGATAGAGCATCTGCTTTCTCATTACCAGCGATTCCACAATGGGCAGGTAACCACTGAAGGGCAATGGTTGATGACCTTTGGATGATGTTAAGCTCAGATCTGATCTCATTCATCATGTTATCATTTCTGGTGTTTTGTATTGATTCAAGTAATGATCTGCAGTCAGTGAAGATTACTATCTTAGCTTGTGGCTGCTGTTCAGGTCTGGTGAGGATCTTTAGGGCTTGCAGGAGTGCCATAGCTTCTGCCCTAAAATTGGAGGAGATCTTTCCAGTTGGGAAGGCCTTTCGGATGATCTTTCCATTTAGGAATCTTATAAAAATGCCTCCTCCACCGTTCTTTACTGCCCCCTCAGCAGATCCATCTGTGTATGCATGTGTCCACTCCTTCGGGTTGTACTTTTCTTCAATCATTTCTTGAGCCAAAGATTTTAGTTGTTGAGGGGTCAGTGTTGCTGTCAATTTTGACGGAGTCATCTGTCAAGTTATTTGCCTATGTTTTATCATAAGTATAATTGTGTCTTTACCTGCGATGTCAGGTTGATTAGGGGTTGTCTTCCCTTGTTTATTCATTCATTGTGTTTTGACCTTTAGAGTCAAAGGTTGACAGTTCGGGCGTAGGCCTATGGGAAGGTTTTTTAAGCGGGAGAGAGTTATACTTCCGGCAAGCCGGGAAGGTCCTGTTTTTCTGAAGGGACCAAGAGTCCATTGTTTTTCGGGGAGAATCTTCGAAGTAACTGCTATGGCAGTTTTCCCCAGTGAATCTCTGTGCGTCGGGATGACGACAGAATTCCTTGTTATGTTCTGAGGATTCATTTTCCAGGTAATACCGACCTTTATGCATTATTACGCTTTTCGGTGGCAGAACATGTAAAAGGATTACTTAGTGTGAACTGCAGCTCACCGATCCTATATATTACAGAACTTATATTTTGTGCTCGAGGTAGCCATCCAAGACTGGTAGTCTTTATATTGTCCAGAAATCCAGTGACGAAGATATATTGTGGGAACCGCAGATTGGCAGGATTTATGTCTACAATAAGCATTACTGCAGGGTTGATGATAACCTATTTAACAGAAGTACACAGCCGACGTCAGAACGAGGCCTGTGCTTTCGGCTATTATACTACAGCCTGATAATGTGCAATTGGCGGGGAATGCCAAGTTGCACCTATGTGTCAAAGTGACTAAGGCATCTGACGCGTTTAGTCAGGGATGCCAAGGGCGACGCTACGAACTGTCATTATTGAAGAACTTTGCTATTGACCATGCACGTCTATTCCGATGTTTACCTTTTTGAATGCCAAATGTATACCTATCGATTTCCGGTCAGCATGACCTTGTTACACTGACTGTTCCTGTTGATACTATGTGTGTTCTCGTCAATAAATGTCTTGAAACATGCCTGCAGTGTCCAAGCATCCTTGACTACTGCATGTGAGAGTATGGGTTGCAGGGTCTTCATATATACGAGCCTAAACATATTCGCGCCTTCATTCGCACCCACACTCAGTTCATCATACGCTCGCACTACACATCTAACAACAAGTATACTGTCTTGGGCCAGTGATCACCTCAACAAGAGAAAAAGACAGTTACATTTCTGGTGGACCAGTTACGTGGGCTCTTAAGATACATTTCTTGTCGCCAATGTGGCCTGGAAACTTACATTTCTGATGGACCAGATCTGTGGGTTTAAAAAGAACAGAGCGAGCATTTGACATTATTGTTGACATTAATGGATCCAGAAATTTACATTCCTGGTTGGCTGTTACATATATGATGTCTCCCGTTTTGTCCAGAAATTTACAAGAAGGACAAGTACACATTACACTTCTGATCTGTGGGTCTAAGCTACACACGGGACAGCCGTAACACACAGCGCTAATTCTACACTTGCAAGTTTTGGCTACAACAGGACAGAAATAGGTCATCAACGGTTGACCTAGATAGACAGTGCGGGCATTTATATTATAATGCTACATAAACCACGACAAGACAAGTACTGAAGTTAACATCTAGGCATTTGCTACGTGGACCATAACTGCATAGAAGGCGGGTTCCTATTGTGAACAGTACTGCTGGTTGTTACACGTTTCAGTCAACAACAGACTTTTCTATGTCCGAGCATTCAAGCTACATTGTTCGAGGTCAAGTGTTTGTAAACAGTACGTGGAAATTGTAAACATTCAATGTGCAAGTCGTAATTCGAGAAGGTCATAGTAACTTTGGTTCGTGAATACCACTTTATGTTACAGTGGATTTGACGTTCAGTGCGCGTTTGACATTTTGTTTCTGTGTTCGCAAGGAGCAAGAAATTTATTTTAGTTTCAGCTGTGACTGAACTTGTTCTGCAACACATTGAAATTGATTGCTATATGTTTATGTTACTTCTACTGCTTTTGTGTATTTTTCTGCGGGTTTTCGGTTGGTGGGTCTTACAGTAAATATGCCACTTAATCGAGGCTTACTGTAAGCGTTCTGTAGGTGCAAATTTTCTTAATTTGAAAATTTGCTAGTGACAATTGGTCGCTATTGATGTTAGCTGTGATGTAACTGTACTTAACGTTGTTTTTGTAATATTTTGTCTGTTTTTCAGTTTTGATTTTCGATTTGTTTTGTTTGTATTCTGTAGGTCTCTCCTTTCTTTTGTGTATTTCTCTACACATTTTTGGTTAAAACAGTGTTGCCATTTGTATTGTTTTGTATCTTTGTCTTTATATTTTTTTGTTTGTACTACATTACTGTCATGCACAGTCTACATACATATACTTGGTCAGGTATTGGTATTATTGATAAAGTAGACTCTTCATATAGAGTTTGTTAATAAAATATTATTATATAAGATATTTATACAAGTTCTTTGATAAAAGACTTGTTATCTACAAAGATTGAGACAAGGTGAAATACATATTCAAGTTCTTTATAAAAAAGACTTGTGCCCATAGTGAGTGGGATATAAGGGATTTTTTTCCAAAGGTACTCAAGTGATTTTTTGGGTTACATTATAAACAAGAGGACCATACAAAGTCTTTGTCTAAGACTAAGAGAGTGAAATAAAGTGAAGTGAGTATACAAGTCTATCATTTCAGACTTGTCTCCCATTAAAGTGGGATAATTTAATATATTTACTTCTGCAAGTTACTGATCTCATTAGACAAGATGTCTACATCAGAATACTTTATTACACAAGGGAAGGCCCTTGATAAAACTGGTCAACAGTTAGAACAATGGGCTGTTGCTCAGTATGACAAAGCATTAGCTGCTGAAGAGAGAAAAGCTGCTGCAGAAGAAAAAAAAGCTCTGGCTGAAGAGAAAAGATTAGAAAGAGAAGCAGCTGCTGAACAAAAAAGACTAGACAGAGAAGCTGATGTTGCTGCTGAACAAAAGAAATTGCAGATGCAGGTGGAGGAAAGGAGATTTGAAGCTGAACAAAAAAGATTAGACAAAGAAGCTGCTGCAGAGGAGAGGAAAGCTCAAGCTGCTGCAGAGGAGAGGAAAGCTGAGGCTGAAATTAGAAAAATGGAACATGAGGAAAGAAAACAGAAGATGGAACTTGATGAAAGACTCGCAACTTTGGAGTTAGAGAAATTGAAATTGGCGAGTACGGGTGCTCAGCAAACAACTTCGAGTACGACAAAGGAGTTTGTTAGTAGGATTAAATTACCTCATTTCAATCCTTTAAAGGATGACGTAGCAGATTATCTAGATAGATTCCAATTTTTGTGCGATACGCATAACATAAAAAAGGAAAAATATGTTGAACAACTGATGCCATTTTTTACAGGTGACACAGTGACTACTATTATGACAATAGTCGAACATGAGAGGACTAATTATGATGTTGTCAGGGCAGCATTGCTAAAAAAATACCAACTAAAAGAAGAAGACTATCGTCTTCGTTTTAGGACAATGTTGCCAGAAAATGGAGTAGATTTCTCTGATTTTGTTACAAAGATACGTCGTACATTTACTCGATGGGTTGAGTTGTCTCAGACTGAGAAAACATATGAAGGTCTAATGGACTTATTATTGCGAGATAAGGTTTTGTCATCTGTTAATGATTCTTTTCTTGCATTCCTTCATGAGCGTAAGCCTAAAAACTTAAAAGATATGGAGGAATACTGTTGTCAGTATGCCACAGCACATCCCCATGCTACAGTTAGCAATTCTAAAGTGAAAGAAGGGTTGCCAGCTGCTTCGGCAACACCATATGGCCCTAATTTCAAAAAAAAATTTCAGGGTGCTCAACAAAACTGGAATAGGGGAAGTAATCAAAATTACACTCAAAAGCGGAGTAATCCAACACATGATGGTTCTTCGTCTATGTATTGGAGACAAGATGGTAGTTCTCGTAATTTTAGTGGTAATAATTTGAGACACTTTCGCAAAGGCTATCCAAATAATAACTATTCAACTTTTCGAGGTAATCATTCTCGACGTCAAGATTATGACGATGGTGAATTTAGAAACCGGGATTCAAACCGGAATGATGATTACAATAGGCAATATGATAACAATTACAGGGGAAATGATAGTCGAAATAATTACAGGGGAAATGATAATCGAGGCAGACCTAGATTTAACAAGAAAAGACCTTTCCAACAGGCAAACTCTGCACAACAAGAGTTTGATGGAGCCTGTAATACAGTAAATGATAGTGGTAACTCTAGGGCTATCACTGGTTGTGCTTTCGATTTTGGGAGAGCAACTGAATGCCCCCAATGCTTAACATTGTTTGACTCATCGACTGTATCTACGCTAAGTTGTGGTCACCCTCTTCCTGCTCTACCTGCTACAGTTGCGCATGATGGGAGAGGATCTCTCATCTTACATAAAGGTCTAATAAATGATAGGCTAGTCTCAGTACTTTTCGATTCGGGATGTACTACCGTCGGGGTTAGGGAGTCTCTGATAGATCCTTGCTGTGCCACTGGAAAAACAATCAAATGTGTTACATTTGGTGGTACTATGGAAAGCTATCCTACTGCTATTATTAGGATTGACACTCCTTTCTTCACAGGAGATGTCCATGCATGTCTTCTTCCTAATCCTATTGCGGATCTTATAATCGGTCGTATTCATGGGGTTAAAGAATGCACCCCGCAACAAATTTCTAGTTGGGAAGAAAAAAACATTCAAACGGTCAATGCAGTGGTGACAAGAGCTCAAGCTCTTAATCCCCCAACTTCATCTGATAATAGTAATGAAGTTGATAGCCAAGACGAGCACTTGGTGATTTCCCATGACTCGTTTGTTAAACGTCAAGAAGAGGATCCTTCTTTGAAGAAATTCTTCCTTCTTGCAAAGAAAGGGGATCCCAATCAAAATACGAATCACAAATCGTATATCACTATGAAGAATGGTATATTGGTACGAATGGTACAACACTCGGACAAGTCTATGCACTCGCAAATTCTTGTGCCTAAGTGTATGAGAGCCTTAATTCTTCGGCATGCACACGATTCTCAGTGTGCTGGACACATGGGTTTTTCCAGAACTAAAACTAGAGTCCTTGCGTCCTTCTTTTGGCCATTCGTGAATAAAGACATCCGAATTTATTGCCGATCTTGCAAAATTTGTCAAGAGGTCAAGTCTAGAGGTCCGAGACATGCTGCTCCTATTCAGGCTGCAGATATTCCGATTCGGCCGTTTCAGAAAATGGCTATAGACATCATTGGTCCGTTCAAGATTAAGTCAGCCAGAGGACACCAATTTATCCTCACTTGCGTGGACATGTGCACGCGTTGGCCAGAGGCTATTCCTCTGAAGAGCATATCAACTGTCGATATCGCTGATGCTCTTTGGCTCGTATTTTCTCGTCTGGGATTCCCCGGAGAAATACTGTCGGATCACGGCACTCAGTTAATTTCGGACGTTATGTCTCAGGTAATGGCTACGCTAGACATTAAAAGGTCTCTCAGTAGTATTTATCATCCAATGTCCAATGGATTGGTAGAACGTCTTAACAGGACACTAAAGAACTTACTTGGCAAGATAACGGAGGATCATCCTGAAGATTGGGACAGGGTTTTACCTGCAGTCCTCTTTGCCTATAGAGAGGTTCCCAACGAGCATACAGGGTTTTCTCCTTTCGAACTTGTCTTTGGCGCGCAACCGCGCGGTCCGATGTCCTTGTTACACGATTTGATAACTTCCGATAATATTGACGATGATACACAATCGTCATATGAATATGTCATAGCTCTTAGAGAAAAGATTATCGAATCGTGCAGGTTAGCAACTTCATCTTCCGAATTTGCGAAAGAAAAAGCTAGGCGATTTGCTAATAAGAAAAGACGCCTACGTCAACTTTGTCCTGGAGACAAAGCATATGTCTTACTGCCCTCAAGAGAGAATAGACTTCTCATTTCATGGAAAGGTCCATACACTATAGTCTCAAAAATTTCCGATGTCGACTATATTGTCGATGTGGATGGAAGGCATAAAACCTTCCATATAAATATGCTAACAGAGTTTATTGAACGTCCAGACTATTTGCAGCCTATTTTCCAGGCGACGGACGACTCTCCAGTCCAACATGGTCACATCTCATCCCTGTCCGTTATACAGGATGAGGAAACTATTTTTTCTGACGTGAACTTACCTCTTCCTGCGATTCCACTTACTTCAACGGAATCGTGGAGAGACGTTACAGTCTCTTCCAACTTGTCTTTTGAGGAACAGCGTCAAGTATCCTCTACGTTACAATCATATCAGGATGTCCTTACCGACATTCCTGGACACACAGATGTCATAGAACATGACATCATACTTACTGATCGTAATCCGATCAGAGTAAGACCATACCCAATACCTATTCATTTTCAAGCACAAGTCGAGAAAGAATTGGATGAAATGATTCAACTACAAATAATTGAACCATCCACTTCAGCTTATTCTTCGTCGATAGTTATTGTTCGAAAGAAAGACAATAACATACGTCTTTGCGTTGACTATCGCAAATTAAATCAAGTTACGAAGTTCGATGCTGAACCTATGCCGTTATTAGATGATCTACTTATTAGACTTTCTAAAGCTAAATTCTTTACTAAACTAGACTTGTCGAAAGGTTATTGGCAAGTCCCACTGACGGAACACGCCAAACCTCTCACTGCTTTTTTCGACACCTAGGGGTCTGTTTCAATGGAATTTTATGCCTTTCGGGCTTATGAACGCCCCAGCGACTTTCGTGCGCATGATGCGACGAATTCTATCAGATCGTGCAGATGTCATTGCATATTTAGACGACATCTGTCTTTTCAGCGATACTTGGGAAGAACACTATTTGGGTCTAAAGGAATTGCTATCTACTCTACGTGAGCATAGTTTGACTGCTAAACCCTCTAAAGCTTTTGTTGGGTTTAGTGAAATTTCCTTCCTAGGTCATCGAGTTGGTCATGGTCTGTTGAAGACAGAGGACCAAAACATTTCAAAGATATTAAATATCTCGGTTCCGAAGACGAAAAAGCAAGTGCGTAGTCTCTTGGGATTGATACAATTCTATGGAAGATTCATTGAGAATCTGTCCTCCATTATGGCACCACTTTCAACGTTATTGAAAAAAGGTTCTCCTAATATGGTGCGTTGGTCCCAAGAATGCCAATCTTCATTGGATCAGGTTAAGAATTTGTTCTCATCTCATCCTATCTTAAGACTACCAACGATTGATAAGACTTTTGTCCTTCGTAGTGATGCCTCTTCCACTGGGATTGGAGCGGCACTAATGCAGGAATATTCAGGAACTCTGCATCCTGTAATGTATATTTCTAGGAAGCTAAATGCGGCAGAAAGGAATTACTCGGTTTTGGACCGTGAATTGTTGGCTATGGTTTGGTCCATTCTTAAGCTACAAAGGTTCCTTCTGGGCGCGCATTTCTTTATGGAAACCGACCAAAAAGCTCTTACGGCTATGCAAAGTAAGGATTTGAAGAGCTCGAGATCTACTCGTTATGCTATTGCTCTTCAGCCTTTCCATTTCACGGTGCGAGCTATCCGTGGTTCGGATAATGTGATGGCGGACATATTGTCTAGATGCCCACATGATTCCAGTTAAATCTTGTGTCCTAGTTTTTCCTGATATACTTTCAGACTTAGGTCTGTCCTTAATATCATAATATGTTGTAATACAAATGTATTTGGATGATGTTTAGATAATTTAACAAATTTCATTTTGTCCATCCATCAGTGATATGTTGCTAAAATAGCATTGACATTTGTATATTGCTATGATTATATTATTTAGTAATGTTTGATATATGATTGGTATTGCCAGCAACTTAGGTTTCTTGAATGGTATCCCTTAGTTTGTTTGGCTTAAAGGAAATATTTTCTCCTATGTTGAGAGATGATTTGTATTCTCTTCAGACGCCTTATTTATGCGTCTATTGTACCTGATATTAGGTTCAGTTTTTGCATGAGCACAGAAGTGATACTGGTGCTATCTTGCTCATGGACATATTAAAAAAAAAAAATTTCATTTTTTTTTTTACAGGGGGGTGGTAGTAATGTTGCTGTCATTTTCGACGGAGTCATCTGTCAAGTTATTTGCCTATGTTTTATCATAAGTATAATTGTGTCTTTACCTGCGATGTCAGGTTGATTAGGGGTTGTCTTCCCTTGTTTATTCATTCATTGTGTTTTGACCTTTAGGGTCAAAGGTTGACAGTTCGGGCGTAGGCCTATGGGAAGGTTTTTTAAGCGGGAGAGAGTTATACTTCCGGCAAGCCGGGAAGGTCCTGTTTTTCTGAAGGGACCAAGAGTCCATTGTTTTTCGGGGAGAATCTTCGAAGTAACTGCTATGGCAGTTTTCCCCAGTGAATCTCTGTGCGTCGGGATGACGACAGAATTCCTTGTTATGTTCTGAGGATTCATTTTCCAGGTAATACCGACCTTTATGCATTATTACGCTTTTCGGTGGCAGAACATGTAAAAGGATTACTTAGTGTGAACTGCAGCTCACCGATCCTATATATTTCAGAACTTATATTTTGTGCTCGAGGTAGCCATCCAAGACTGTTAGTCTTTATATTGTCCAGAAATCCAGTGACGAAGATATATTGTGGGAACCGCAGATTGGCGGGATTTATGTCTACAATAAGCATTACTGCAGGGTTGATGATAACCTATTTAACAGAAGTACACAGCCGACGTCAGAACGAGGCCTGTGCTTTCGGCTATTATACTACAGCCTGATAATGTGCAATTGGCGGGGAATGCCAAGTTGCACCTATGTGTCAAAGTGACTAAGGCATCTGACGCGTTTAGTCAGGGATGCCAAGGGCGACGCTACGAACTGTCATTATTGAAGAACTTTGCTATTGACCATGCACGTCTATTCCGATGTTTACCTTTTTGAATGCCAAATGTATACCTATCGATTTCCGGTCAGCATGACCTTGTTACACTGACTGTTCCTGTTGATACTATGTGTGTTCTCGTCAATAAATGTCTTGAAACATGCCTGCAGTGTCCAAGCATCCTTGACTACTGCATGTGAGAGTATGGGTTGCAGGGTCTTCATATATACGAGCCTAAACACATTCGCGCCTTCATTCGCACCCACACTCAGTTCATCATACGCTCGCACTACACATCTAACAACAAGTATACTGTCTTGGGCCAGTGATCACCTCAACAAGAGAAAAAGACAGTTACAGTCAGGTGGCCTTTCTTTTTTATTTCAGGGACTTCTGTGAAGATAGATATATTTCCATGGCAGTCGTCTGGCTCCTCGTAATCAATTAACATTTCAATCTCAGTAGATCGATTTGAGAGGAGGTCTTCATGGCATCGATGCAGATGTTTGGAGATGTTTAGGAAGCTGGTTCTTTTCAGCCTGTTCTTTGTCACACTATGGAGTTTGGCAAGCATTGGATGACTTGGCATTCGTAGAAGCTTCTCACTGTGAGTGAATACCTTTTCCTCACGTCTGTCATCAAGAGAGCGGATGTTGGTGTATCGCTCCATTGCTTGGATTGGAGAAGTCTTCATCCCTCCAGTGATTAGTCTAAGGCCTGAATTTTGCACTTTCCCTAGACATTCTGTGTTTGTTTTATATGCTGTGGCCCAGGCTGACATGCCATATTCAAGTACAGGTCTGACTGTGCCTGTATAGACTTTTTTAAGTATGTTGGTATTTGCCCCCCAACTTGTGCCAGCCAGTTTCTTCATAATAGAGAGCTTTCTTATTGCTCTCTGTTCTACTGCTTTTATGTGCGGCTTCCAGGTGAGTCTCTTATCCAACTTGACTCCTAGGTATGTTGGGTTTTCCTCGATTGGAAGTTCACTTCCATTTAGCTGCAGTTTGATCGTTTCTCGGCGATTTGACAGAGAGAAGCAGGTTGCTACTGTCTTGGAGAGGTTTATCTGTACTCCCCAATCTGATGCCCATTTACCGATGGTATTTAGCGCTGCTTGCATCCTGAACTTCGCAGTAGGCAAATGTTCAGCAGCACACCAGGCAGCAAAATCGTCAGCATGAAGAGCCCTAGAGATATGCCCGGACAGTTTCTCTGCAATATCATTTATATATATGATAAAAAGTGTGGGGGAGATAACTCCTCCTTGTGGCACACCCTGTTGTAGAGTGACGCGGTGGCTCAGTTTCCCGTCAAGTTTTACTCTTGCTGTGCGGTATCGAAGAAAGTCCCGTATCCAGTTGAACATTCTCCCTTCAATTTTGCTGTTGAGCATCTTAAGGAGGAGTCCTTCTTTCCATACCTTATCAAAGGCTTTTGTCAAGTCTACAAAAACCGCCAGCACTTTCTTTTTCTCCTGAAAGGCATTTTCTACTTCGTGGGCTAGATATACTAGTTGGTCTTCGGTGCTGCGATTTTTCCTAAATGCTGACTGTGTGTTATCAAGCAGATGGTTTTTTCCCAGATGTTTCAGTAATCTTGAGTTCACCATTCTTTCCATTACCTTACCCAGACAGCTCAGTAGGCTAACTGGTCGGTAGCTGGACTTGCTTGTTTTCTCCTTTAGTTTCTTTCTGATGGGAACAATGATTGCTTCTCGCCATTGATCTGGAAATTTTCCAGTACTCCATGATTGATTGAAGATTAGGAGGAGCTTGTGCCTGGCTACAGGTCCAAGGTTCTTGATCATATCATTTGTGATGCCATCTTTTCCTGGAGCTTTTCTGTTCTTTAGTTTTGTTATGGCAGCACTGAGTTCTCTCATAGTAAGGGGTGACTTCATGCAGATATCTGGGTTTTGGTGCTTCAGTTTTTCTTTTACTTCCTTACGTACTTCTTGGATACGTGCAATTGAAAGTGATGTGGTGCTTTCTTCCTTGTAGAAATCTGCCAGGATGTTTGCTGCCATCTTTCCTGTGTGGTATTTTTTATTTTCCTTGATGACAGTCTTACAGTAGCTGATTGTTGTTTCTTCATTTAGTACTCTTGTCAGATTCCATAGCTTGCTTGAGTCCTTTTCCATGTTGAGACTGCTGGTCTTCTGGTGCCAGCTCCTTTGGATTTCAGCTTTCTTTTGTTCATTGAAGGCTTGTTTTATGCTGTTGTGCCTCTGTGTGTTCTCTAATGTGGGATTTTGCTCCATAGTTTCCCGTGCTTTATTTAATTCACTATGGAGCTTTCCCAGGTTGTCACTCCAGTATGGTTTGTAGTCTCGTCGTTTACCTCGTGGAATTGACTTCTTTGCTGCTTGGATGATTGCCTCACTGATGATGGAGATGTTTTTATTGATGTTATTTGAGTGGGCAATGTTCTGACAGAAATTGTCGGCTTGTTCTTTAAAAAATCCCAAGTTTGCTTTTTTGAAATTCCAGCTAGGAGACATATTGATTTCTCCTGCACTTCTTATCTCAGATATCTGTAATGTGACTGGTACATGGTCACTTCCCCCAAGTTGAATATTTACTGTTCTGGTGGTGAGTCGATGTATGTCATCTGTAGCCATAGCAAGATCTGGTGTGCTCGTTGTTTTCCATACTCTGGAATAGAAGGTGGGCTTATCCTCTGGTTGGTTTATTAGAATTAGTTTATTCTCTACCATCCAATCTTCCACCTCTTCTCCTCTTGGATCTGTTGCGTTATAGCCCCAGCTGGGTGAGTGGCTATTGAAGTCACCCATAATGAGGTGTCTCGATGCTGCAAGCTTCACTTTGTGTAGCTCCAGAGTTGTGGTTGGAGGGCTGTAGCAGTTTGTGATCATTAAGTCTCCACTGGGCAGCAGTAGTTGGACTGTTATGTATTCAAGTTCGTCCTCACCAGATCTGTGTGTCTCTACTGCTGGGATTGAGGTTTTAATCAGTGTGAGGATTCCTCCCTTAGTTCTTTTTGCCCTGTCTTGGCGGAAGGATTGGTATCCACGTACAAAGAATCGTTGGGTATCTTTTAGGTGAGTTTCTTGGATGCAGATTATATCAATGTTATTTTCCCTGAGGAATTCTTGTAACTCCGGTTTCTTGTTCCTCACTCCTTCTGCATTCCATTGAGCCACTGTAAGATAGTGGGTTGGTTGGTCAGTTGCTCTACTTTGCCTTCCCCCGACCATTTGGTTGGCAAAGGCACCGGTTGCTTGGGTGGGCCCTTTCGAGGCTAGGGGCCCGGCTACGCTCCTCCCCGGTTGTAGCTGATAGGAGCGACGCCATGACGTAAGTCGAGATTGTCGCGTGACTTCATACCGCAAAAGCGTGTGTGTCCTAATTTTTTCCGGTGTCTGCGCCGTAGCTAACACACTCCGTCTTCGGCAGGCCGGGTTGTGTTTGTTGTTCGGGGTTGTCTCCCATAGCCTTTCCATCTCCCGGTGGTAGCTGCAAGGCAGCAGATTGGTTTGTTTACCGAGGTTTACCTTCCCCGTGGCTAGAGCTTATAGCGGCTCTTACTCGCTTGATGCACCCGTCGTAGGACATATGGGGGATTTCAGTGGGGGTATCAGTGCCACCTGTTACCCCTCCCCGTCCTGCTGGGAGGACATCGCCGTTTGGTCCGCGACTGCTTATTCGTCCAGCAATGCTGACTTAATTCGCAGCTGACACACCATATCTGGAGGTCGTTCCACTATCCGCCACCCGTGGACGCGCCTGGTTGGGATCGGTCGCCCCTTTGCCAGGTCTATATATATATATATATATATATATATATATATATATATATATATATATATATATATATATATATATATATATATATATATATATATATATATATATATATATATATCAACCACTCACATACATACACACACACACACACACACACACACAGATAAGTGACGACAGTTAGACGAACAAACGTGAAAACTATAGTAATGGAGTAGGGATATTGGGACGAGCTGATCAACACAGGTAAATTAAGTTTTATGTTAATTTTATTTACCATAAAGAAACTTCACAACAACTATTATCCAAATATCAAACAAAATAAAAATCATAGGTTACAGAATTAAATAAAGATCCCACAAGAAGAAGTAAATTAACCCCCAAAAGGTCAAAAGAGTAAGACTATGGTATAGACTTTGGCTATACTGTAAAGAACAGAGTTTTTTCAAATCAATCTATTCTGCAAAAAGAAACAGTAGGAGCAAACACAAAGAAAGGCATAAACAAAGTGAGTATATGATTATACAATATAAGAATTATTCATTCCGTCTTCCTCTCACTTCAGACAACCTGTGGCCACATTTGCAATCACGCTTACCTAATTTGTTGATTAACAACCTCTGGAACATATCTCCGTGGTACAAACAGCTACTCCAGTGTTGGGTGGTTCGTTTTCTTGGCAAAATAAGCCCCAGCTCCTCAAAGTTGGATTAATCCGGTTATTTGAGAAACGCTTTCTTCGTTACTGTAAATTGGATCTGTTTATTTTCACATCAATTAGTCCAGGTAGGAAATTATTTACGCATTCTAGTGTTCACAGTGGTACTTTCAATACTAAGGAATGTCAGGTTGGTAAATCTCTCGGGATAAAAAATATCCTCGTCACACCACAGTGATCGGTTGTTGGAAATGTTAATTGTTGATACTTTCGCCACAGCGGGCTGAATGTATTTGAAAAATTTTAAAAAAGGAAATCTGGATAGCTATAGGTCCAGTTACAATGTATTCTTATAGTCTTTTGTTGGTTCTCTCTCTCTTTCTGGGTAAAACCAAGAGGGCCGAACAGGTCAACCTTAAAGACCCGCTCTTAGCTTAAGAATGTTTGTTTTGCGTCTATTGGACGTAGACTTAGACCCGTTTTCTCAGATTTATATGGAAGCCGCTGGTAGGTTTTAGGTTTGTGACCCTTACTAGATTTGGGAAGAAATTACAAAACATTTAACCACAATCAGTATTCTATCCTAAAAAACCCGCGTAGAGTATAATTTAATATCCACTCGGTTATTAACTTTAATTAGAAACCACAAGTGTATCTCTTATTTTATCGTTTAACATAAATCCCCGTGAAATAAGCGCTAGTCATTTATAAAATTACTCATAATGAATTAGAAATAAATATATATTTCGTCAGTACTCATAATGAATAGTGCATTTACTAGTCGATTACAATATCTCTTACTGGTTAATAGCAATTAGTTAGATTAACGCTACAGCCGGAAAAATTTAGCTATAAATTATTTTAATTCGCTAGTCAATTAGCACAAAAATCCTAGTGAAATATCATGACGGACCTTAACCATTGAATCACTCTACACAGAAAATCTTAGTGAAATATAATGACGGACTTAACAATTAAATCACTCAAAAATGCTATTAAATATAGTTACCACACCACAGAAAATTAACAATCTCCAATCGGAACACTAAGAAATCCACTTTAACAATGGTCTAGAATTCGAAGCTAGATGTTCTGAAAAATTATGTGGGTACTGAATGCTGGATTTTAAAGGATGCGGTATATATATATTAAATTAATAGAAAATCAGTAGCACTTGCTAGATTTAACGCCTTCGCCCAGATTTTGGGAAAATCTGCGGTCGATCCGTGAATCAAAGCTAAATTTGCCACCTTTTACCGACCGCTAGACTTTGGCAACGAGCGAACAGTCTTTTTGATCTGGCGACTCTCACTGTATCTACACAAGTTCCGAACAAACGGATGTGGGGGGGGGTTTAACTGTGATTATCTCCCCTTTGCTAAAAGTACGACTATTGAATTATCGCCCTTGGTTTTCTTCATTAGCTTATCTCCCCCTGTCCTCTCGCTACGTGCCTCATGTCACTATTACAACGATTGCCCAATCGTTCGCGTGATAATACAGTTAACGTGCCGGACTAGCTAATCGGTCTGTTTGTAAACCTTCCTAGTGTCTATCGGACACAGAAAAAATAAAAAAATAGGCGTGGCTACAATTATGAGTTTGACAGATATGAAATTACGAAGGTTCTGCGTTAACAAAACGTGCATAACTAATAAGGAAGCAAGGTGGGATCAAAAACGTGTGGGTGCATGTAATCTATATTTACATAACTCTGTCACATCATACCATTGTAATCCCTCTATTCTACGCAAGCACTCATTTATGAAAGTCTGTAGCTTTTTGGTTGTTGTCCTTGTTGTTCTCCATGTCTCAGAGCCATACAATAGGACTGACTTGACATTTGAGTTGAAGATTCTTATTTTTGTGTTGGATCCGATTTCTCTTGATCTCCATATATTTCCCAATGCAATGAAAGCTCCTCTTGCTTTTTGTATTCTTATTTTGATACCACTGTCTGTCCCTCCAACTTTGTCTATATTGCTGCCAAGATATGTGTACGATTCTACATCTTGTAATGGTGTTTCTTCAAGTTCAACCCTGTTATCATTACCTGAATTTATTCTCATTATTTTTGTCTTTTCCATGTGTATTTTCAGACTCAATTGCTGTGACCTCTCATCGAGTGTTTATGGGACAGAAGAGCCAAGTCATCAGCAAAATCCAGATCATCCAACTGCTTAGTCAGAGTCCACTGGATTCCATTTCTGTTGTGTGTTGTCGATGATCTCATAACCCAGTCCATTACTACGACGTAGAAAGAAACGAATTGGAGACAAGAGGCATCCCTGTCGCACTCCTGTTCTTATCCCAAACGGTTCTGTAAGCTGTCCTTCGTGAAGAACTCTGCATGTCATGTCTTCATATGTTTTCTTTATTAAATTAATGATCTTCAGGGGAACTCCATAACGCCTCATCAATTTCCAAAGTGATTCTCTATCTACACTGTCAAATGCCTTGTCGTAGTCCATAAATCCGATGTTATAGTGGTGAATTCCATTCCAGACTTTGTTCAACTATTATTCTCAAAGTGGCTATCTTCCCTTGTACATGATCTGTTTTGTCGAAAGCCTGCTTGTTCATCTCTCAGTTTCTTGTCTATGGACTCTTTTAATCTCTCAAGGATAATCCTGTTTAAGACTTTTGCTGGCACTGATAGTAACATTATTCCTCTATAATTTGTGCACTCTTGTAAATTTCCCTTCTTAGGCAACTTAACCAGATATCCTTCCTTCCATTCTGCTGGTATCTCTTCCCTTTCCCAGACTTTACCAAGTAATTTATATAATGAGCCTTTTTGTGTTTTTATAATTGTTACTTTTATTCTATACGAGCGATTTCTCCTGTTTAAAGCTATTTTAATTTTTCCCCCCTCTGAAAGGATTGAATGCAAAGACCACAAAGTCTTTTTTTTTTGGGACATGTGCTCCAATATAACCGATGAACATTGTGTCTTGGTTGAAAACGTGGCAAAGCAGCCAATAAAAAACTTGTGTTTTATAAGAGCGATTTCTTCTGGTTATACTCATGTTCACTGTTGTTTGTGAGAGCGATGTCGTCTATTTATAGCCATTTTCACATTTGTTCTATGATAGAGATTTTTTCTGTTTATAGCAATTTTCAGTTTTGTTCTGTCTGTTACTTACAAACTATTAGTTGGCTAAATTTGTCTCATCTGATTATGACATGGCTATACAATGTGTAGGGTCCTTATCAGCGCCCCATCTGTGACATTTCATACATGACTTTTTAAAAAAATTTGCAATACAACATTTATTAACACTGATTGGGTCATATCCCGATCATTTTAGAAGTAGATGCATGCCTTTCAGATTTTTTAAAACAAGTTGCACGATAATAGGAAACTCGTTACGAATCGAGGCAATCTGATCATCCGATTGGTCACCCGTCGGACAAGTATTTCGGCCATTTAATCTGCTTTACACTACGAGCGGCGAGCCAAACTGGGTCCTGACTACTGGATGTCAGCAGAATCCCAAGTGTCAGCAGATTTTTTTTTCCCAGGTTGTTAAAACAATTTACATTCTAATACAAACGTAATGACTTAAAATCATGGACAAATATAACGAGAACAGGTAGATTTTGTTTTTCAATAACTAGTATAAAAGTGAAACAATTGTCAATTTTATGTTACGTATGTATTATTTAGACCTGGCAGTTATGTGTGGAACACTATATCATTTAAATGGCCGCCTCTGCTAGCCATACAGATGCGCGCCCTTTGGAGCACATTTTGCATGACATTTTTGCATGTTTCAACTTGTATAGCGGCGATATCCTCTCGAATATTGACTTTGAGTTGCTCAATAGTCTGTGGCTTGTTGGTATACACCTTCCCTTTCCAAAAAAACCCCATAAAAAAGTCTAATGGAGTTAAATCTGGCGATCTTGGAGGCCAGTCGATGTCGCCAAATTTCGAAATTAATTTGTCCGGAAATATCCTATTCAAAATTTCTCTTGTGTCGCGTACTATGTGCGACGTGGCGCCATCTTGTTGAAACCACATGTCACGTAGGTCCAAATCCTCCAATTGCGGACCGAAAAAGTTGTTAATCATGTCCCGATAGCGTTCGCCATTGACCGTAACAGCATTGCCATGAGCGTTCTCAAAAAAGTATGGACCAATCACACCTCCAGCCCACATAGCGCACCAGACTGTCACTCGCCGAGGATGTAGAGGCTTCTCGTGTATCTCTCGTGGATTTTCGCTTCCCCAAATACGGCTATTTTGATTGTTTACGAAGCCACTGAGGTGAAAGTGAGCCTCATCACTCATGATGATTTTCTTCCAAAATTCAGGGTCATTTTCAATGGCTTCTAACATCCAATTACTGTAATTACGACGCCGTTCGTGGTCTGCAGGTTGAAGAGCTTGCGTCAGCTGGATCTTATATGGGTGTAGGTGTAGATCTTTACGCAAAATTGTGTGTAAAGATGACCGAGATAGGCCAAGTTCTTGTGAACGGTGTCTGATGGAGGTGCCCGGCATTTCAGCTACACTTTCACGCACAGCAGCAATGTTTTTCAGTGAACGAGCGCTCCGAGGTGCTGGAGGCCTTGAGCGATTCACCACCGAACCAGTTTCTTCAAATACCGCCACTAAACGCTGAATTGTGCATACTGCAGGCACATGATTACGACTCAAAATTTCACGTAAATTACGCCGAGTCACCGCAATTAAACACTGATTTTGATAATAAGTTTTAAATATTAAAACGCGTTGTTCATACGTGTACCTCTCCATAATGAATTTGCCACGTCTCTATTTGACGTCTGCCAAATATGAAGTGACAGAAACAAAATCCACAGAAATGGCTGGCAATTCAAATCTACCTGCTCTCGTTCGGACACCCTGTACAATTTATTATTCAAATTAAAAAATGTAACGCTTTAAGGGGTTAAAACACACGTTTATGAATTCGTGTGTTTTTTTAATCTAATGATTATCACTGGACTTCGATCGTTCCTGCGAGACACAACGCAAATATTTTGTAGTCATTATTGATGCTGACCACTTCACCCCTAGTGTGCCGTATGGTCAAGAAAATATGGGCCTAAAACCATATTCTCAAGATGCCTCCATGGGCATGTAACGGAATCCTTGACCTTGACCTTTTATTGAAGTGATTGTGCCAATTTTCAACGCCCGTAGATCAGTGGTTCTCAATGTGGGCCATATGGCCCCACAGTGGGCCATGCCATATTTCTAGGCGGCCATAGTAAAATGGTAAAGTACCTTTTTTCCAGCTAACAGTGACTATCAAAGGGGGGGGGGCAGAGGTAAATGAGGCACAGAGGTGGGGGCTATGAGCAAATAAAGGTTGAGAACCCCTGATGTACAAAGGCGGGTACATGTGTCTTTTATCACCCACAGATTATAATCGTTAAAATTTAGTAGCCACACGAAGCACCATATTTTTTCTTAAATTCGCGCGGCAAATCTAACACCGTGTCATTCAATCGCCGTGTCAAGGCCGTGGAAGATGAAACTCTTGGAGTTGTCAGATTTTACACGCAACAAAAAGAATTTTGTGCAGTGACTGACGAACTTTATTCCGATGTCGCCACAAAAAGTCACACATGTAGGAATCTAACATGTGTCTCTGTGTTCCGTTTTGACGTTTGTTGCGTTCTTTGGCAGCTTTCCACAACCTCTCTATTCGTTGTGTGTTTGCTCCTGTATTTGGGTCGACAAAATTTGCAGAATGATCCACCGTTTCGTGAGTTAAACCTGGCAAATTCTGAAAGGTACTATATGCGCGCCATTGATCAGACACAACTGTCGTACCAGGACGAATGTTGGCTATGATAAAGGGCATTAGTGTAGCCGCTGAGCGGTCCGGCACTGGAACCATGAAACACTCACTTGTTTCACGACACATGCCACCGAATACCCACTGCTGTGGAAATACACGACCGACGTTATTTTTTCTGCG
This sequence comes from Oreohelix idahoensis, assembly GCA_024509875.1. Lineage (NCBI taxonomy): Eukaryota > Metazoa > Mollusca > Gastropoda > Stylommatophora > Oreohelicidae > Oreohelix > Oreohelix idahoensis. Next base: position 515,001 of record JAMPIV010018785.1, on the reverse strand, counting down.
TGTGAACACACTTTCATCAATCTCAACCGTCGTATTGGGACCGCCAATTACAGCGGGATTAGCAATTAGTGAATTTGCACAAACCTCACGGAGGTTGCTGTTTCATTTTATGACAGCTTTATTGGCAATTCCTAGCTCTGATTTACACAAAGCAATGCTAGTCATCTCTTTACTCCAACAGTAAATGAACAGAATAATCTGCCTGAAGGACAGATGTGTGCCCTCTAACCATGTGCCAGAACGAACAGGAATGTCCTGTTGACATGTGCGGAATCTCTAGCGATCTTGGCGAACTGTGAGAGACAAACTCATGACATGATTGTTAGCACACAGTCGGACGGTGTGTATAATTCCTCGTTCCTGCAAAATCTGCACACAATTCTTTTTGTTGCCTGTAAAATCTGACAACTCCAAGAGATTCATCTTCCACGGCCTTGACACGGCGATTGAATGACACGGTGTTAGATTTGCCGCGCGAATTTAAGAAATAGTATGGTGCTTCGTGTGGCTACTAAATTTTAATAATTATAATCTGTGGGTGATAAAAGACATATGTACCGTCATTTGATTTACATAATGAGATTGTCAGCCTCATGCACAACCACTCATTAATAGCCTCTTTCGACTGCCTGTGGGGTCAATCGTTGTCTCCCTTCTTTGTCTTCTGAGAGACTCCAGAACACCGCACTGGATTGATCTCCGCACGGAGTCAATGTAGCCAGCCTTTAATACGTATAAATATTATAGATACAAAAATACTGTTATATGCAAAATCTGTTCTTAGTGTGATCTTTCTCAGAAACATTTAAGTTATACATTTCTCGGTTTTTCCGAGGAAGATAAAGTGTTCTCTTATCTCTACTTGTTCTACTGGCACTTATCTGGCTTGTGTTGTCAGTTCCACATTAATGATCTTGTTACACTATTTCAGTCGTTCTAGTCTACGCAGGTACCCATTTATGGAAGTCCGTAGCTTTTCCATTATATTTTTTCTTCTCCCTGTTTCAGAGCCACAAAATGTGTGTCAAGATGCCGCATCTTTCAGTAGAAGATTCTGGATAGTGTATGGGATTTGATTGCTTTTGAGATCCCTACATTTCTCAATACAATTATTGCTACTGCTTTTGATTTATAAACATTTCTAAATGCAATGATAGCTACTTTTGCCTTTGTAGTCATATGTTTGTCAGCGAAAGAATGGAAATCCTTATAAATTAACCCCAATAGATGGAAAGATAAATATTATGATTAAGAATAAATGAATCCTTGTACATTAATTGTGATTATTCTTACTATGTGTTCATTATGAAAATATTGTTGCCAACATTACTCTGTTTCATAATCTCCAGGCCAATCCTGTGAATATATTAATCCGAGTGTCTGCAATGTGGAATGGACCAAAGCTGCAACTACTAACAAGAGGAGAACATCTTATAGCCCAGATGCCGTAGAAAACTTTGATTACACGAATCAGAAAATAATATTCCGAGACAATTTACTAAATGTCGAGACTGTTATGAAAGCAATGGATGCGGAGAGAGATGTATCTGATACAAGTTATTATTGGTTTTTTGTGACGTTTCCATTTTTCCAGAAGATAACGTGGAATAAATTTAATGAAAGTCCCCAAAGACAGTTCATGCATGTTTTAATCAATGGGAATTCAGAAATATTGAGCATCAACGCAAGTTCAAGGAGATGTAGTGTTACTAACCGAGATATAGACTTCAGCTTTCTCACTCCTGTACAAACGCGGTTTGGAATTACAAGGCAGATGCCAGAAGATTGGGCGTTGATTGTAGATGATTTGAGTAATGGTTATGAAATTTTCGACAGTACATCGACACATGTGAATTATGAGAAACAGGAAGTGGGGGTACAATTAGCTGACAGATTTCTGAACATGTACATTGGGCAACATTTTGTTAATCCTCCTGAGGTAATTAATTATAAATATGTATTAGGAGTAAAGACGTCCAAGGCCAGATCTCTGATTGGTCAAGGACTTTTACCTGACATGTCAGGAGGGGATATTAAGAATATTGTTTACTTGAATCCCTGCTGGATCAGCATGAGCGAGGATATAAATCACAGAAACCAGTCAAAAAATGGCTGGAAAATGCTGGGTACCTACTTAAGACTCGGCAATGACGTGAGGGTTAAGATTGGTTCCAGCTACCATTCGGTTCTAGAGGTCATCCAGACTGGAGATTTATTAAACTTCTTGCTAGCACCAACTTTGTCACCTGTACACGCAAACCCACCTGACGCTGGTGAAATAATTTACGGTGTCCGAAGTCTGATCACGTCATCGGCCATAGTTAAGTCATGTACTCACCAGATTGAAGGGGAGGAAGTAATTGCAAATACGACACACAAGCCTGCGTATAACGTCACTTGGTTCGTGGACACTCGGAAATGGAACAAGGTGTTTGCTGTATTTTCCAATTCCAGGTGAGTGCAGTAATACCAGGGTTTTTTCTTCTATTTTTGGTTGTTGTTAAGGTTTGGTGATATTGATTTTTTTCATTACTGTAAACATTTGTGGTGGGAAAGTTGATTTAGTTCGTTTGTGATATTGATGTTTCATGACTGCAAACAGCACATTTGCGGAAGTTGATGTTGGTCGTTTATGATATTAATGTTTCATGATTGTATTCATGAGTTATGGAGTGAAAATTGATTTTATTCACACACACACACACACACACACACACACACACACACACACACACACACACACACACGCACGCACGCACGCACGCACGCACACACACACATATACACACATACATACATACACATACATACACACCCATACACATACACATACTTACTTACTTAGTCGTTCCCCTTCTACCGTAAGGTGTAGAGGTTTTGGAAGAGAGAGCGCCAGACTATCCTATCGGCTGTCTTCCTCCTGGCCTGGTTCCATTCTAGTCCTCGGTCTTTCAAAGATTGTCTAATGTTGCCTCCCAGCGGACTCTGGGTCGTTATTAATGTTTATACAATACCAGAAACCTACCCTCTGTTCTATACTACTGTCCTTAAGTCTTCTATCATTTACTGGACACAGTATCAAGGTCTTTGTCTTGTTTGGACTGACATATACTGCTGTATAGAGGAACAACAGAAGTGATTGCGTCATTAATGGGCTGAGTTGCCCACTGTATACTTCCGGTGTTATCTTGTGTTTCGCACTGATGACTAGTCAGTAAAGCATCCTTTTTTGGGGATGCCTAGCTGGCCGTGGGGTCAGTGTGATTCGCTTGTATAGCTAGGCGGAGTTGTCGTACGGAAGGTACGGGGTTCGAACCCTGGGTAAGCCACTCACGTCTGTTGTTTTTCTGTTGTCCAAATGTTCTACTTCTTTATTTCTTACGAGTGCCTGAAAACATACCTTTATCTTTGTCTAATATTAATTTATTGTCGTCCTGGGAGTCTCGATCCCTGGCTCTTTGTTTCCCATGCTTGTCGTGGTAGCCGATCTTCTCCCATTCTGCAGACATATATATGTATATATAAGGGTGAACTTATTACTTTGTGAACTCAATACATTACACATATTTGGAACTGGTGACAAGAATCAGACAGGTACCAGTGGAACATCAAATGAGAAGACGATAGTGGCGTTGGATAGGGCACACACTCAGGAACGATGTTGATAGCAATACCAGGTGGTTCTTAGTCTGGAATCCCAAAGATAAGAAATGTAGCGGAAAACAGAACAAAAAAAACGCATAGAGAACAGAAATGAGAGGGATACAGATAGCACGGAAAGAACTTGAGCGGATGGCATGAGGCAGGAAGGCTTTGCATAAGTTTGTTGAGAATCTTCCTTGGTTTAATCTTTCAGGGGTCCTCAAACTTTCTTTTGAGCCCCGACCTCTCCATGGTATCCTTGATTCTTAATCGACCCCGGGCAAAGAATTGCTTAAATAAAATAATGATAGCCTTCTTCAGTCATAACTGACTATGGGAAGTGCCGACACCATAGAGTGAAGCTGGAGTGTTCTCTCCAGGCCGCGAACATGTGCACAGTTCTATGGTATCAAGCTGTTGCCCATGCAGCATGTACCCTCTCCCCGTTGCTGGTAGGTTCAAAGGACCGGCAGTAGCCAATTCAGTTTGATACCAGTCACGTAGTAGGAGTTGCCAGAATAATGTATCAATAAATAAAATAATGAAGTGTTTATACAGGCACAATATATTAACATTATCTTTACACTGAACTGGTTCAAGTCATTAATGGGAAGGATGTGGCTGATGAGTTTAACAAGGGCATTGATATTTGGTTGGAGATTGGTGAGTTTAAGTCGTAAATCATCATGCTCTTCCGGGCTCAGTCACTTCTTTTGCTTTGGTAAAACTGAATTAGCGTATCTACGAGTAAAACCAGTCTCAGCTATGTACGAATGGAAGGAAAAACGGCTCAACGGCCGCACATAACTGGGGAGGGGGAGGAGGGGTTTAATATCGATATACACATTGCTTCAATAATCACTAAGGCTTTTAGTGTTGAACAATGATTAAGCTTTGAAATCCACACACGTATCAGTGAGTTAATCATGTAGGCGAGATTCAGTGACTGCATTTTTTAAAAATTTATATATTAAGTGGCATAGCACTTCAGGGAGGTACATGCATTTTCTACAGGTTCTCGAAACGTAAAGTCTGTCCTTAATTTTCCGAGGTGATTTATGGCAAGACATGATATGAACATTTAACCGCCTACAAGAACACTTCCAGATTTTAAATTGAGCTACAGCAGGCATTTCAATTTTTATGATTGTCAACTTTCGACCTCAAATGTTTTAATGACACTTCCCCCCCCCCCCTCCCCAATCGAACTTTTTAGATTTTTCGACCTCCCTGGTTGTTGATTTTTACCCTTGGGGGTCGATATAGACCACTTTGGGGATCCCTGGTTAGTGACTGCATTTTTGTTGTGCAATTGGTGAAAATCGTATATTCCTTTCTTTCTGCAGTGTATATTTTATTCTTAAGGTCAATAACTGCAGATAGTCTTTATACACTCATCTCTGTTCTTGACGATTCTTCTAACAATCGTTGTTAGGAGAATTGTGGAATTTATCACTGACGAAGAGGATTGCATATCTCAGTCTGCAACCTAAGATTCAACATTGTAAGAGAAAAATGAGAGATGAAGAGATAGAGAGAGAGATGAAGAGATAGAGAGAGAGAGAAATATAGAGAGAGAGATAGTTAAGAGATAAACCCAAATCACTGTTCATTTTGAGTGCTTACAAATTTCCCTATTGTTTTATTATTCTCGGATTTACTCCCAGCTCTTTGCTTTGTCATGCACGGTAACTGTCTACAGTACACAAGAGGACGATTAATATGAAAGAAATAAGAGAAATAAAAAAAAAACGCAGTTGCTTTTCAGAAACAAACAAAACAAAATGCAAAACAAACGCGAGGTAAACAATAATATAAAAACGTGTGTGGTTTTCTTCGATACCCAGGGATTTAAGTTTTCACCCTTTACCCTCTTGTATTTGGGGGTGAGTGCCATGATTTTCTTGCAACTGAACTGACTCAACATTGGTAAAACATTCCAGACCCACTATAATTGACGGATAATGCAGTGTCACGAGCTGGATGGCCTTCTGCCCCAGAGAGAATGCGTACGTGTATGTTTACAATACAAGGTATCCTTACTTACTTTTTACGTTTATCGTTCATCTGTTGCCATACAAGGTAACGCGGAACTAAAGTATGCGTTCTTGAGCCAAAAGTGTTGCATTGGCTGCTGTCAACACGTGTTGTTGAAGAATTTGTGTGATTATATCTGCCTGTTGGACTTCCCGTGCCATGAAACTAGATGTTTTACTGTTGTATGCGCATGGTAATTTATCTGGTTCCATTCTCAAGAGGTGGTGAAAGCACTTACCAAATAAGAGAGCAGCCATATTTAATGAAGGGGCTAAAACAAATCTGACATGTATTCTTTCGACAGCGTCCTTCACGGTTCTGTGGCGAACCTCATCTCAGGTATACGTCAAGGCAGGGATGTCAGGATTTGGATCAAGTGGTTACGAAACGATGTTTCCCGATTTCTGGACACTCACATGAGCTCAGTCACTGAAAACGGAAAGGTGATACTAGTTGTCATTTTGTTACTTCATTAATTGAATCATTTTACTTTTCGCTTTCAATGGAGCATGGGGTCACAGCTACACCTGGTCCTCTTACAGGAAGCTTGCACCAAACCATTCATGTCCTCTTGCAGCGGTAGTTAGAGTTTTTCTTGTTGAAGGTGCTAGCTTCATGCAAACCTCATATTAGTTGCCGCTTACGACATGCTAAAAGACCACTGAGGAAACCTGTTGATAGCATTACAAGACAGTCCTTGTTCTTGAATTCCCACGGAAAGAAAGGCAGAGGTAGACCAAAAACATATGGAGAAGAGAAGTGGAGACAGAAGTGAAAATAATGAGGAAGACGTGAAAATAACTTGAGCTGATGACACGTGACAAGAGGACTTGGCATGTGTTTATTGAAGGCCTTTGATCCTTGGGGAGTTAACGGGGTATTGATTGATTGAAGAAAATAATCGGATCCATGTAATGCATATTACTTTTTATTTCTTTTGATATATTTTAGGTAAGCACAGAATCGCTTGTGACCTGGAGAACTACAATAGCTTCAGGAGTTCATCTGAGTCTTAGATGCGACCTGCAATATGTTCTGGTGACCACTGATGGTGGCGTGGAAATATTGTCGTTTAACATCTGGACTCCTGGCACATCGGAATTGCAAAGTGACGTCATGATCACGTGGTTCTTGGGATAAGAGCCAGTGTCGTAGGCTTGATGTAGATTGTCCTGAACATTGAGGGTGATTTTGCTCCAAAATTTTGCTTTATACACACAAATTTGACAAAGCGCAGATTACGCTCTCATAACAATATTAACCCTTACTGGATTCAGTGTCCTCCTCCTCATCATTTTGCTTTGCGCTCCTAATGGAGCATTAACCCACGACTGCAGGGGGTCCAGCATGAAGCCTGCAAAAAGCAGTTACGTGCTCTTGTTGCTGTGGTTTCTGTGGTAATTTGTTTACATGATAAAGTTGCCAGACCCATACAACACTTCATATTAGTCGCCACGTACGACACGCCTAATGGTGTTGTAGTTGTTTTATTTCGTTGTCACATTAGTGACTGTCACGTGGGTCTTTATATCATTAAATTACCTACATCTTCTTCCTATTCTCTCACCCAAACCTTTTTATTTTATTATCTTTCCTTACTTGTTTTTCCTGTATTTTTTTCGCATCACTCGTTGCGAAAAATATATTTCTTTCCCATCATCGTTTTCTTTCTCATACTGACTAGTAACCTTATTGCGTCAGATGTCAGTCGCGCAGGTAAGACGGGAATGTGCGAAAAATTCGTTTCGCTGGACATAGAGCAGACTTTTGTCTACATTTGCACCTGTCACGCGCGGGTTTTCCGGGCTGAACGCTTAAGCAGGAGCGAATATTTACACCTTATAGTCGCAGTAGCAGACGGTTGTCTGAGATTTGAAACTGAAACGCGTACATCTTGGTCAGTAGGTGGCAGTTACGACATGTTAGGTGTTAAACGTATCGTTTAAGCCGGAAAGGGGAGAGCATTTCGTTCTACGAAATAGTTCATCCTTTGTCTGATTTTAAGATATTGGCCCGAGTTTGAAACTTTAATTTCATTCTCGCTCCTATATTCGCAGTAGACAGGTTGTTCGAAACAGAATAGCTGTTAGCGAAGTTTCTCAGTTTGTTTCGGCAATGTGTCGAACTTCTAGACTTCCTTAAATATTCAGCATATAATTCTTAAGTTGTGCGACTACCTGTAGTTCTGTGTGAGGTAATATATATTATATCTAGTATTTTGTGAAATGATAAAGTGTTAAGTCGCTTATTTCATATTTCACTAGTTAGATTTTGCGCAGAGTGCCAAATTTATATAGTCTGTATTATTTTCTAGTGACGTGTTTCAGTGGATAGCAGAATAAATTATATCTTAGCTTACTAAACAATAATGTAGCTATAATGAAGTTAATTTTACTGCTAAGAAATCAGACGAGATCATATTTTTCTAAGCTAACTTACAAATGCTAGAAAACCTCATGAGATGTTGACGGAACACGCACGTGTTCCTAAATTCATGGGGATTGATGATTTTTTTCTAAATATAACTTACTTTACGGGAAATTTAAATGATAAGTCAAGCAGTACACTTGCGGTTTAATAATGTAAGTTATAGTGGGTACATATTGTAAAATTATTTGATATGTGTTCTTTCTTTTATATAGTGAAACGGTGGTACCCAACTTTACCAGCGTTCTAGTACGTGAACTTTATTTGGGAAGAAACAAATCACTTTCATTACCTGAACTGTAACAGTTAAAGGAAGTAAGAGGCCTTCGCGCCAGAATTAATTCTTCCAGAATAACACTTCAGTACAATTCAGCCCGTTGTGGCAAGCAAAGATCAGAAACATTCCGACAGAGTTTTGACTAGTACTGTGGCGACCAAATATAGTAACTTCCTGAAAGTAGACACCGATCTGACATTCCTTAAATTCTAGAAACCAAAGCTAATGACATTGTGCTCTGCTAACTTTCGTGCCTGGACAATATTTTATGTGACTTAATCAGACATTCGAAAAATTAGAACACCCAAGGAATCGTTCCCTGAGAGTTTAGTACGTCTTTTGGAACTGGGGATTCCTTGGTCAAGGACTGCATTTTCGGGTCTGTGTGAAGGTCCTAGAATTGAGTATGTTCCCAGAGGCAGCGAGCAAAGTTGTGAGTATAACTGCATGGCCATGGCTGAATGAATGAGTGTACGCAGATCAGAGTGTTATTTTACAGTTATAGATTGTCACCCATTTACTGTCTTAATTCTTTTTGTTTAACCTGCAGAATTTGTTACTATTTGCTAGAGTTTCTTTACTTCTTAGGCTAAATCAGATTATTCAACTCTGTGCCTACATTTACGAGAAAAGAAGAAAAACTCTTAGCCTAAACCCTACGTATCTATAACTCTTTGGGCCATCATCTGTTCTCTTAACGGGGCTGTGGGCTTAGGCTAGAGCTAAGATCACAACGGGGGCTTGGGGCTATTTGTTTAACAACTCTGTGGTGTTAGCATTTTCTTTTGCCTAGAGAAGTCTGAAAAAATCTTAGCTCAGCTAAAAACCCTACGTATCTTTAAACTTGTTTGGGGCCATCATCTTGGGGGGGTTCTCTGTGAGAGCCTAACGGGGAAATAATGGTAAAAGCTGGGCTTTGAGTACGACTGTCTTAGCATTGTTTGGGGGGGGCGGATGGCTTTCAACGGGGATAAAACCCCTTTTAGCCTCAAACCTAGATAAACTCTGGGGGCCATCATCTGTAAGATCACGGGGCGTAGGGCTGGGGCTAAAACGGACCAAAATCTATGCATCCTTGTAGCATTTTTCTTAAATTTTATGACTATTTGTATATGTTTTTTCCTTGATGTATATTTGGTGTTGTGAGAAGATTTTTTTTTGATGATAATAATAAAAATCACTCTCTTGGACTAAATTAGTGAGTGGGTCATCTCGTTCAAATACATATAAATTCATTGTTATAGATTCCCACGTCTGTGTGTTTAACTGTCGTCACGTGTATGTGCGTGCCCGTGAGTAGATAGAGATATATTAATATATATATATATATATCTGTGTGTAGACTGTCTGACGCCTTTAAAAGCGGTCGTAGAAGATAGGTGAGAGAGAGAAGATTATCTCGATTCTCAAAGACAGCTTCTTTATCACATTCTATCATCTCACGTGTGGGAAATTCTATTGTGGTTTTTTTTTTTTCACCAGCTCTCACTGTGACTATCACTCATTCCAACCTATTCTGAAGGGACCAACCCTAGTCTTAATACTCCTATCTAAAATCTACGACAAATGGGTTCTCGTCCGTAGGATTTTTGAACTTAGAATAGGAAGACGAGTACGACAAATGGTTGCTCGTTTCCGGTCTTTGAACTTAGAATAGGAAGACGAGTACGACAAACGTGGACTCGTCTATCTGGATTTTGTATTTAAGATTCTTTATTCTGTAATAGAGTAAGAGTGTTATTTCTTGTGAGTTTTGTATCTTTTAAAAATAATTTATCCCCTAGACTAACGATCTGTTTTCGGGCATGCTGACCACACAAACTGATAGTTTTTTCCACAGCATTTAGAAATAATATACATTTCAGTTACAGGTTGATTGTCGGAATATATGTTAATTACTGATTTTGTAATACTAAACGCTGGTAAAGTAGTGAGTGTATAACATTCACTGGGTTTTGAAGAAGTAGGTGTTTGAGCAAAAGCTAAGGAGTGCGTTTCGGACTATTTGTCCAGATTAATTGCCTCCCTTACCCTAACTGTCTTCAGGGATGAACTTGATAGTGGACTTTATAATTAAGGGATTATTTTTCTCTTTAATTTTTGCAATAATTATTTTGCTTTTCCACTGTAGCAACTTATTTTTCAGAAGTAATCTTAACTACCATTTAGTTGGCGTAGTCGTGTTTTGCATTAAGTGCTTTATTGCCGATAATAGCAGCGATAGTTAGATTTTAATTTGGAGGAGGTATCCCAGGGTTAAGGATATCATCTTTTGATTTTTGGTAATTTTTTTTCTCGTAAGAGGTAGGAACCAGTGTATCCTTTTTCCTATTTTCGTTCTCCACTAGTCTCCGTCACTGACATAATATGGCCGAGATGGCAAAGCTTAGTGTCCAAATGAGAAGATTGACACTTGGCTAGAAAAATTTGAGAAAATTGCAACTCTGTACGGTTTAGAGAGGTCGCGTTGGAACATGAAGCTTTCCCAGGCTTTGAAAAGTGCTGCGTATGATGTTTACGCCAAACTGGAAAGCAGCCAACAAGACAACTATGATGTGTTGAAGAAAGCTTTGCTCGAGCGTTTCGAAATGAATGCTCGCAAATTTTTGCAACTCTTCCGAAACAGCAGGAAAGACAGCTCGGAAACTTTCCAGCAGTTCTCTTCCCGTCTAAAGGGATACCTAACAAAGTGCCTTGAGCTTTCACAGCTCCCCTCTACCTATGAAGGTCTTGAGGAATTTGTTCTAACAGAACAAATAAAGAACACTTTGTCTGCGGATACCCGGAGATTTCTCGCTGAGCAGGGGGCAGAAAAACTTGAAGACATTTTGGAAAAGTCTGAGCGTTATCACAATGCGCTGGCTGAACTACCGGCCACAAAGCGGAAACCGACAGAGGAGCATTTTCGAAAACATAACCTATAGCAATCTTCTCATGCTTCTAACCTAAATAACCACAGAGAAACTGGACCTCAAAACCCCCCTCCTGAAAAATCCAAGTTCTACAAGAACAAGTACCCCAACCACCCCAAACAGTCTGATCAACCCGACCGCCCTACATGGCAGCGTAGCCAGAAAGGTCAAGGTGGCAAAGGGAGAACCCCTGAGCACGGGACATATGATCAGACCGAGCACACCGAGCCGAAACGCATCGGATGCTTATTAACAGTCTCGCAAGGCGGAATTATTGACAGTGATTCCCAACCTGTTGGGGATGGACCCTCAACGCGAGGTACTGTTATTTTGAACGGTTCTCAAACTTCTTGCTTATTTGACACGGGGCTTTCTTACGATTGCATTGTTACCAGAAAGCTGGTTAAACCCGGTCAAGAGACAGGAGAGACCGTCAAACTTTGTGGAGTTCGTAAGAGTGATGCACCTAAAGCGCTTCCCATCGCATTGGTGGAGATACACTCTGACTTTGTCAGAGGTGTGATCAAAGCGGCTGTTATGGATGATCCCATCTACCCAGTCACACTTGGCGGGAGATACGTGTGTATTGGGAAACCGGAAGAGCCGATTGTGGCAGCGGTAACTACAAGAGGGCAAACCAAGAAGGAACGGGAGCCTGCGCCTAATTTGTTACCTATGGAACTTAAAGAAGCGCAATACAAGGACACTGCTTTAGGAAACTGGCCATGGCTAAGGAACCCAAACAGCACGGGGACATTTTTTCTAAGGATGGCGTACTTTATCGGAGAACGGGCAAGCCTGACCAAGGTTACAACCAGCTCCTAGTACCGAAACAGTACAGAAGCCAAATCCTAGAAATGGGGCACTCTCTTCCCTTCAGCGGACATATGGGACAGAACGCCACAAACCAACGTATAACCACTCATTATTGGTGGCCAGGAGTAAACACTGATATTATCAGGTACGTCAAATCCTGTGCCCAGTGCCAACGTGTACCACCCAAGCAACGGACACCCCCAGTCCACATGGGTGAAATGCCAATAATGGGAACACCATTCGAACGGGTTGTGATCGACATTTTAGGGCCTTTCGACAGGACTAAAAGAAGGAACAGGTTTATCCTGACCTTAGTCGATACATGCACTTTATGGGCAGAAGCTATCCCGCTAACATGCGCAGATGCCAAGCATGTCGCAGAAGCCCTCGCGCAGATTTTCACTCGGTTGGGATTCCCTCAGCAAGTGCTGACGGATAACGGATCTCCATACCGAAACCTGTTGATGGATGAGATCGTTAAGATCTTGAGGACCCAACACATCCACACTAAGCCATATACTCCGGCCGGAAATGGGCTCGCGGAACGTGCAAATGGAAACCTCAACATGATGCTAAGTAAACTGGCACAAGTGAAACCTGAAGATTGGGATCTTTGTATTCCTGCAGCTTTATTTGGCTATAGAGAATCTCCTCATACTTCCACAGGATTTCCGCCAGCTACACTCTTATTCGGCAGACCCATTAAGGGCCTGCTCGAAGCCTTACTTCAGTCTCTGACAGACGAGAAGGCGGATGAGACAGTTGTCTCAGCAAGTAAATACGTATCGGATTTAAAGGATACGTTGAAACTAGGGTGGGACCTAGCAACGACTAACTTTAAGCGAGCACGCACCAAGCACGCTAACCGATACAGGAAAGTCGCGAAAGAGAGAGAACTGGAAGCAGGAGAGAAAGTTTTGGTGTTACTCCCTACCGAGAACAACCAACTGAAGATCGGATGGCAAGGGCCGTTTACCGTCCTGAAAAAGATTTCTAAGGCTAACTACCAGATCTCTATTCAAGGAAAGGAGAAGGTTTTCCGGGAGTAGACTTGAGTAGGAATTGGAGAGAGATGGAGGGGGAAGATGAGAGGGAAGAAGACAGACACCCCGAAGCTACGGTTATAGGAAATTTAATTCCATAACGTAGACATGGAGTGCTTCCATATCTTAAGGGGGGACGTCCTGTCACGTGGGTCTTTATATCATTAAATTACCTACATCTTCTTCCTATTCTCTCACCCAAACCCTTTTATTTTATTATCTTTCCTTACTTGTTTTTCCTGTATTTTTTCGCATCACTCGTTGCGAAAAATATGTTTCTTTCCCATCATCGTTTTCTTTCTAATACTGACTAGTAACCTTATTGCGTCAGATGTCAGTCGCGCAGGTAAGACGGGAATGTGCGAAAAATTCGTTTCGCTGGACATAGAGCAGACTTTTGTCTACATTTGCACCTGTCACGCGCGGGTTTTCCGGGCTGAACGCTTAAGCAGGAGCGAATATTTACACCTTATAGTCGCAGTAGCAGACGGTTGTCTGAGATTTGAAACTGACACGCGTACATCTTGGTCAGTAGGTGGCAGTTACGACATGTTAGGTGTTAAACGTATCGTTTAAGCCGGAAAGGGGAGAGCATTTCGTTCTACGAAATAGTTCATCCTTTGTCTGATTTTAAGATATTGGCCCGAGTTTGAAACTTTAATTTCATTCTCGCTCCTATATTCGCAGTAGACAGGTTGTTCGAAACAGAATAGCTGTTAGCGAAGTTTCTCAGTTTGTTTCGGCAATGTGTCGAACTTCTAGACTTCCTTAAATATTCAGCATATAATTCTTAAGTTGTGCGACTACCTGTAGTTCTGTGTGAGGTAATATATATTATATCTAGTATTTTGTGAAATGATAAAGTGTTAAGTCGCTTATTTCATATTTCACTAGTTAGATTTTGCGCAGAGTGCCAAATTTATATAGTCTTTATTATTTTCTAGTGACGTGTTTCAGTGGATAGCAGAATAAATTATATCTTAGCTTACTAAACAATAATGTAGCTATAATGAAGTTAATTTTACTGCTAAGAAATCAGACGAGATCATATTTTTCTAAGCTAACTTACAAATGCTAGAAACCTCATGAGATGTTGACGGAACACGCACGTGTTCCTAAATTCATGGGGATTGATGATTTTTTTCTAAATATAACTTACTTTACGGGAAATTTAAATGATAAGTCAAGCAGTACACTTGCGGTTTAATAATGTAAGTTATAGTGGGTACATATTGTAAAATTATTTGATATGTGTTCTTTCTTTTATATAGTGAAACGGTGGTACCCAACTTTACCAGCGTTCTAGTACGTGAACTTTATTTGGGAAGAAACAAATCACTTTCATTACCTGAACTGTAACAGTTAAAGGAAGTAAGAGGCCTTCGCGCCAGAATTAATTCTTCCAGAATAACACTTCAGTACAATTCAGCCCGTTGTGGCAAGCAAAGATCAGAAACATTCCGACAGAGTTTTGACTAGTACTGTGGCGACCAAATATAGTAACTTCCTGAAAGTAGACACCGATCTGACATTCCTTAAATTCTAGAAACCAAAGCTAATGACATTGTGCTCTGCTAACTTTCGTGCCTGGACAATATTTTATGTGACTTAATCAGACATTCGAAAAATTAGAACACCCAAGGAATCGTTCCCTGAGAGTTTAGTACGTCTTTTGGAACTGGGGATTCCTTGGTCAAGGACTGCATTTTCGGGTCTGTGTGAAGGTCCTAGAATTGAGTATGTTCCCAGAGGCAGCGAGCAAAGTTGTGAGTATAACTGCATGGCCATGGCTGAATGAATGAGTGTACGCAGATCAGAGTGTTATTTTACAGTTATAGATTGTCACCCATTTACTGTCTTAATTCTTTTTGTTTAACCTGCAGAATTTGTTACTATTTGCTAGAGTTTCTTTACTTCTTAGGCTAAATCAGATTATTCAACTCTGTGCCTACATTTACGAGAAAAGAAGAAAAACTCTTAGCCTAAACCCTACGTATCTATAACTCTTTGGGCCATCATCTGTTCTCTTAACGGGGCTGTGGGCTAAACCTAGAGCTAAGATCACAACGGGGCTATCATCCTTGTAGCATTTTTCTTAAATTTTTGACTATTTGTATATGTTTTTCCTTGATGTATTTTTGGTGTTGTGAGAAGATTTTTTTTGATGATAATAATAAAAATCTCTCTCTTGAACTAAATCAGTGCGTTGGTCAGCTCGTTCAAATACATATAAATTCATTGTTATAGATTCCCACGTCTGTGTGTTTAACTGTCGTCACGTGTATGTGCGTGCCCGTGAGTAGATAGAGATATATTAATATATATATATATATCTGTGTGTAGACTGTCTGACGCCTTTAAAAGCGGTCGTAGAAGATAGGTGAGAGAGAGAAGATTATCTCGATTCTCAAAGACAGCTTCTTTATCACATTCTATCATCTCACGTGTGGGAAATTCTATTGTGGTTTTTTTTTTTCACCAGCTCTCACTGTGACTATCACTCATTCCAACCTATTCTGAAGGGACCAACCCTAGTCTTAATACTCCTATCTAAAATCTACGACAGTGACTCCTGGGTATGATTATTCTTATTTATGTAAACAGTGAAAGGTCATAACTAAGACGAAACCTATATTTCAATGGCTATCATGAAAATTGCGAAACTACATTGGTTGTCACTTTCAATAGTTCTATATATTCCCGCTTCCCTAGAAGATTTGGAATACTTCTGTAATTGGTTTACTTGTAGAAAGATGCGCCAAAGTATTTCTTGTGCATTAGAAGCAGTAGTTTCTGTAGTATTTTTTTAACGTGATGAGGTTGCCAGCGCTGGGAACAACGGCGTATTAGTTGGCACTTACGATATGCCTGAAGGTGCAATGGTTCATCTATTTCTTCAATATATATATATATATATATATATATATATATATATATATATATATATATATATATATATATATATATATATATATATGTTACTTCTGCTCAAGATAGATGCTGACAGAAAATGAATTTTCATCAAAATCAAACTCCATAATTCTCGCCGTTTGTACATCGGTCACATCTAAGGGATGCAACTGTGGTTGAAAGTTAGACATTAATTGTATTGTTTCCCTTATATGTACTCTCCCGAAAATAGTAACACTCAACGATGAAAATTCGGTGAATTGGACAACCCAAAGTGAGGGACAGTGATGTATGAATATAATGAAAGTTTTTGATTGTAGAACCCAGACTTAACTCATCATTTTGTTAAAAATAACCTTAAAATGTAAGTTTTTGATTGTTTGTTCAAGACAAAATTTTAATTTAAAGTATTGCAGGCTTATTGTTGGAGCTACTCGCTGGAAATGAAACGGTTTATTGGAGCAGAGATATCATGATTTCCGATGATCCCAACGACGCAGTTGATTTCCCAACCGAGTTCCTTAACGAGCAGAGCCCATCAGGAATGCCACCGCATTTGCTAAAATTAAAGGTTGCTGCATCTATCATGCTGCAAAGGGCAATTTTTACTATCTTGCAATATAATACATTTATATTCTTATTATGTTCGCAAATATTTTGTAAGCAAAGTATTTCCTTTTTAAGTGCTTAAGGAGAAGTCATTTTTGGGTTGCTTCCCTTGAAAATAGTTCTGTCATCTTCGATCGGACTCCGCAGACGACTCTAGGCCTACTGCAATTTATTCTGTGGCTGGGTAGGAATAGATTGTTCTTGCTTCAGTATATCTATGGCCTGAATTTATACGTAGTGTTTGTATGAGTAGGACGAGTCTGTCTTATATATGGATATCTTTGCATTTCCAAGTCGAACTAATTTGGTTGTCGCTAGAAAAGGTCAAAGGCTATGCAGCGGAAGTATTGCTAGCAAGGGGTGTGATCCATGGCTGTCATCCTGTGAGGATGCCGAGTTTTGTTGTAGCAGGCTTTTTGCCGAAATAGTGATCTATATATGGATGGGGAAAAGTGATAATCATTTAGACATGTTGTATGTACTTTACCCCAGTGTTTATTCTCTTTTGCCAAGGAATGGCAAAGTTATATTTCGCATAAAAAGGTAAAACCACAATTTATTATGAACTTGGGCTTCGCCATCGTTGTTGATAAGCAGATGCACAGTGGTACTTTTAAAAAGAATATCCATTCAAAGGAAGAAGACATTCCTATGTATCAGCACTGGATTGTATGATATTATTCAATTACCTCTATGAGCGAACCTATGAAGAAATGAGGACATTTAATGAATGACTAATTTTGGTCTATATTCTTTAGTGAGTGAAGCTCACGAGAGAGAGAACAGCCATGTTGAAATTCATATACTTTGTATTTATCGAGTGAGAAAAAGGGATGCCTGTACTATCGCTCGATGAACCAAGAGATCACTGCTACATGTGAGAACCCATGTCTGGGATTCCTATATTATGAAATATATATATATTGAACTTTACGTGAAGGAATATTTGCTAGACGAGGTTAGGTCTAGGAGCCTTCCTATGTATTGGTTATGGTCTGACGTGCCCAGTCAGTAAAGCCAGATGATTTACATGATGGAACGCTGAATGCTTATTTACGAATGCTCCATTATGATATTTGCCAAGCATGAATGCTAACTTAAGATGATATTCCTGTGATCAACATTATGCTGTCTATGTCGACATTTGTTCCTGTAACCATACACGTACTGTCCAAGTGTGCGTCCCATTAAATGTTATAAAAAGACCACCGTAGTTCCAGTACTTCTTGAATTCGAACAGTGTGAGTATGAGTGATGTACTACCAACCTGTCAACTCTATCGAATCATTCTACTATTCGCGTACTGACATTCAGATACACACTCATTGTTTACACTCACATTCTTGTCGGAGCCTCATCACGTTCCAGGACAAGATGACCTGTATGACCAAAACTGTGCTGGGTTTGATGAGTTGACAATCGTTACACTTTACTACACCAGTCCCAACATCTACATTTATCCACTGGTGGACATTCACATCATTTAGCAAATAAAGCATGATTCAACAACTAGTAGCCAGTATGAGTTAACAACTACATACAAAGAGAGTTTTAACAACTGGTGTGCCAGCTTCCTGGGTCAACCTGCACAGTGACCATATTGAGAAGTAAACTACTGAGACCAGACGTTCCTTGGGGTCTGTTACGACACACAAATACATCAGCAGTACAACTCTACAGTGATGTCAGCGTGACCTGTCCTGTCGAGAGTATGCAGTAACTAGGTCAGGGTTTGTTGACATTTGGTTCATTGGACATTTGCCATACAACTGACAGTGTTACACAGCAAGCTTGGTTGAAACATAGAACATTACACATCAGGACTGGAGAATATTTGACAGTGTTTGCGAAAGAAAATGTTATTGAACTGAGAAGTCCTACATTGATTGTTATCATTCAAATCAACGATGGAGCTTCTATTTCTGTGTTGAATTTAAAATAATTAGACCAGAAGTATTTGTTTAATAAAGTACCACAGTACTGTACTATTAGGCAGTGTAACTGAGCCTTCATTCCAACACATTCTTTCTGCAACACTCTATTTACATCATATTGCCATACTATTTATGCATTTATGTATTTATGTTTAACTATTTATATGTGATATTTTTTTGTATCCAGCGGGTTGTTGTTTCGGTTGGGCGGTGTCACACAGCAGAGTATCCCACGTAATAGAGGGTCTGATGTGTGCGTTTCTATAGGTGCAATTTTCTTCATTGGAAATTTGCTGCGACAGCTGTTGCTATTAGTGTTAGCTGTGAAGTCTGTACTCATTGTTGTTTTTGTAATATTCCTCTGTTCTTTAGTTTGTTTTGATTTGTTTGTAATTTGTTGGTCTACCCTATTCTATCTTTCAGTTCTATTCTCAATTTATATTTATATACTGTGGCGTTATTTGTATTTGTTATCCTCTTGCGGTTTATCTTTTATTGTTTTTCCCATTTGATTTATTTCATTTCCGCAAATGTTTTCAATGTTTTGTATAAACTGTTTTTTGTTGCCTGATGTATAACTGTTTTGTTTTGTGCAAGAATCAACTGATCGACATACACTATTATAAATTACTATATTGATCATTATAATTGAATACAATATTAATAGGTAAACTATAACTATTATAGCTGTTTGATAGTTAAACAAATTGTTTATTGTTGTTTACTATTATATTAATAAAAGGTACACAGTTGATGATATAAAAACACTTTTTATCTGGTTTATGCACTGGCATTTACAAGAATTGCACTGCACTTATATATATAGTGACAGTTTTCTGGTGCAACCATGTTATTATATAAGGATTTATACAAGACCTTTGTAAGGCTTGTTTCCCACAGTGATTGGGATAGTTAAGTACTATTTTTCACAGGTTACAAAGTTATCATACAAAGTCTTTGATTAAGACTAAGAAAGTAAATTTATTTACTTTTGCAAATTACTGATCTTATTAGACAAGATGTCTGCCTTGGATTATTTTATCACACAAGGCAGGGCTCTTGATAAGACTGGTCAGCAGTTAGAAGAATGGGCAGTTGCTCAATATGACAAAGCATTGGCTGCTGAAGAAAGAAAAGCATTGATTGAAGAAAAGAAATTAGAAGCTGAGGAAGAGAAAATTACAAAGAGAGGATGAACAAAAGAAATTGCAGATACAGACTGATGAAAAAAGATTCCAGATGGAAATGGAAAAAGAGAAAAGAAAAGATGAAGCTGCTGCTGAAGAGAAAAAAATTACAGGCTGCTGCAGAAGAGAGAAAATTACAAGCTGAAGCTCAAGAAAAAAAAAGCAATAAGAGAACATGAACACCAAAAAGAACTTTTAGCATTTGAGTTAGAAAAGTTAAAGTTAACAAACATAAGTAATGTTAATCAAGCATCTAGTGGTAATGGTAAACCCTTTACTTACAAGGTCAGGGTACCAGCGTTCAACCCTTCCAGTGATGACATAACATTCTGGCTAAACAGATTTGAACGCTCGTGTCGAGCACATAATGTGGACAAATCACAATATGCTAACCAGTTATCAGAAAATCTGAAAGGTGATTCTCTGACTAGTTTAAGTTTGGTTGAAGAGGCTGACAAAGATAACTATGATGTTATTAGGGCAGCCTTATTAAAGAAGTATCAGTTGTCTGAAGAGGGTTATCGGAAGTTGTTTAAGACAATGGTGCCTGAGGCAGGTGTAGAATTCTCAGAATTCATTGCAAGGACACGACTTACATTTGATCGTTGGATTGAGCTATCCAAAACAGAAAAGACTTATGAAGCCCTTATGGACTTGATACTCAGAGACAAGATTATGTCAAGTATAAATAAACCTTTCCTCGAATTCTTACATGAGCGTAAACCTAAGTCTCTAAAAGAAATGGAACAGTATTGTACCCAATACGTCACTGCACATCCAGACGTAGCCATTAGCAACAGTAAGGTTAAAGAAGGTATGCCAGTTGCTTCTGCAACACCATACAACCCTAATCACTCTCACAAATTCCAAGGACCTCAAAATAAGTTTAATAAAAAAGGTAACTATTACAGTTATCAGAACCAAGGTAACCAATCATTTCAGGGTTCTTCTTCGAATACCTGGAGAAGAGCTGACAGCCCTCGATTCAGGGGTGGTCATAATTACAGGAACTTTCGCAAAGGAAGTCATTCTAGAAACTATCCAAGTTTTCCTTCATGGAGACATCAGGATCATAATTACCGAGATACTCATTATAATGAATATGATGATAGTAACCAAAGGAGCTATGATTCAAACCCGAGTAGAGGTTATAATAGTGGAAACAATGATAAGTACAGAGGCAATAATAACAGAGGTAGAGCACAATTCAAAAAAAATAAAGCTCATTACCAGGCGAACTCTGCACAGCAAGGGTCCCACGAAGCCTATAAACAAAATAAAGATAATGATGACTCTAATAATATGGCATGTGCCGCTTTTGATTTTGGGAGAGCATCTCAGTGCCCCCAATGCAAAACATTATTTGAGCCAACCACAGTGTCTACTTTAAGCTGTGGCCATCCTCTTCCCGCTCTTCCTGCGTCAATCGCGCATGATGGGAGAGGTTCTCTTGTCTTACACAAAGGTTTAGTAAATGACAATCCAGTCTCAGTACTTTTTGATTCTGGATGCACAACTATTGGGGTTAGGCAGTCACTCATAGATCCTTCTCATTCTACAGGCAAAGTAGTCAAATGCGTAACATTTGGCGGCACCATAGAGAAATACTCTACCGCTATCATTAGGATTGCTACTCCTTTCTTCACAGGAGATGTACACGCATGTCTTTTGCCGGATCCGATCGCTGATCTTATCATCGGTCGCATTCACGGAGTCCAAGAATGCACTCCGGAGCAAATTTCCGTTTGGGAAAATCAAAATATGCAATCTGCTAATGCAGTAGTCACTAGAGCTCAAGCTCTCAATATGCCTGAAACTTCATCTGTTGAAGATAATGAAGTGCATAACCAAGATGATCCCTTGGTAATTTCTCGTGACTCGTTTATAAAACAACAAGAAGAAGATCCGACTCTTAAGAAATTCTTCACTCTTGTAACAAAAGGTGATCCGAATAAAGATTCAAATTGTAAATCTTGGATTACAATGAAGAATGGCGTACTTGTACGTATGGTGCAAGACTCCACTAAGTCAAGTCATTCTCAGATTCTTGTACCCAAGAATTTGAGAGTTAAGATCTTACAACATGCACACGACTCTCAGTGTGCTGGTCACATGGGTTTTTCCCGTACAAAGTCAAGAGTTCTTGCGGCTTTCTTTTGGCCTTTTGTGAACAAGGACATACGGATCTATTGTCGATCCTGTAAAGTATGTCAAGAAGTCAAATCCAAAGGTCCTCGTCATGCTGCGCCTATTCAGGCTGCAAATATTCCTATTCGTCCATTCCAGAAAATGGCGATAGACATCATTGGTCCATTCAAGATCAAATCTGCTAGAGGACATCAGTTTATCTTAACGTGTGTAGACATGTGCACACGTTGGCCAGAGGCTATCCCTCTAAAGAGCATTACTACCACTGACATTGCAGATGCTCTTTGGCTTATATTTTCTCGGCTGGGATTCCCCGGAGAAATATTATCAGATCATGGCACCCAACTGATATCGGATACCATGTCTCAAGTAATGTCTACTCTACAGATAGAGAGATCTTTGAGTAGCATCTATCATCCTATGTCCAATGGGATGGTCGAGCGACTAAATAGAACACTTAAGAACTTATTAGGGAAGATAACTGAGGATCATCCTCAGGATTGGGATAGGGTTTTACCCGCGGCCCTCTTCGCGTACAGAGAGGTTCCCAATGAACATACAGGGTTTTCGCCCTTTGAACTTGTCTTTGGCGCGCGACCGCGCGGCCCAATGTCTTTGCTGCATGATCTTATAACAGCTGACAATATTGACGATGACACAAAATCTTCTTACGAGTATGTCATCGCGCTGAGACAAAAGATTATCGAAGCATGCAAATTGGCAACGTCCTCTTCTGAGTTTGCTAAGCAGAAGGCAAGACAATTTGCTAATAAGAAGAGAACTTTACGACAACTTTGTCCTGGTGACAAAGCATTTGTTTTGCTACCTTGTCGTGAAAATAGACTCCTTATTAGTTGGAAAGGTCCGTACGATATAATATCGAAAATTTCAGATGTTGACTACATCGTCGATATTAACGGGAAGCATAAAACCTTCCACATCAATATGCTTACGGAGTTCCATGAACGTCCTGACTATCTACAGCCTATTTTCCAGGCAACGGACGATTCTCATGTCAAACATGGTCATTACTCATCACTGTCTGTAATACAGGATGAGGAAACAAGTTTTTCGGATGTTAATCTCCCGCTTCCAATGATCCCACTTCATTCTAGTGAATCATGGAAAGACGTTACTGTTTCTCCTGATTTGTCTCTAGGAGAACGGCGACAAGTTTCGTCTATGTTACAAACATTTCAGGATGTCCTCACTGACATCCCTGGACAAACTCATGTCATTGAGCATGACATTGTTCTAACTGAACATACTCCAATTAGGGTTAGGCCTTATCCTATCCCTATACATTTCCAAACACAGGTTGAAAAGGAGTTGGATGAAATGATAGATTTACAAATAATCGAACCATCCACTTCTGCATATTCTTCGCCGATGGTTATTGTTCGAAAAAAAGACAATAACATACGTCTTTGCGTTGACTATCGCAAATTGAATCAAGTTACGAAGTTCGATGCTGAACCTATGCCTTTACTAGAAGAGTTACTTACTCGTCTTTCTAAATCGCATTTTTTCACTAAACTTGATTTGTCTAAAGGATATTGGCAAGTTCCATTATCCGAACGCGCCAAACCTCTTACCGCTTTCTCTACTCCCAGAGGCCTTTTCCAATGGAATTTTATGCCTTTCGGCCTTATGAACGCACCAGCTACATTTGTACGCATGATGCGTCGAATCCTATCGTATCGGTCAGATGTCATTGCTTATCTAGACGACATCTGTCTTTTCAGCGATACTTGGGAAGATCACTATTCAGGATTAGTTGAATTATTATCAACTCTGCGTGAGTATAACCTGACAGCAAAACCATCTAAAGCTTGTATTGGCTTTAGCGAAATTGTTTTCTTAGGCCATCGAGTAGGTCACGGTTTCTTGAAGACAGAAGACCATAATATCACTAAGATACTTAACATCTCTATCCCTAGGACTAAAAAGCAAGTGCGAAGTCTTTTAGGTCTCATACAATTTTTTGGACGTTTCATTCCGAATCTGTCCTCTATCATGGCACCTCTCTCTACACTATTAAAGAAAGGGTCGCCTAACATGGTTCACTGGTCTCATGAATGCCAATCTTCACTAGAGAAGATCAAAACTATGTTTTCATCACCACCTATTTTAGTGTTACCTACAACAGATAAGACATTTGTTCTTCGTAGTGACGCTTCATCCACTGGGATTGGAGCGGCACTAATGCAAGAGTACTCTGGAACTCTGCATCCTGTAATGTACATATCCAGAAAACTTAATGCTGCAGAAAGGAATTACTCGGTTTTAGACCGTGAATTATTGGCAATGGTTTGGTCAATTCTCAAACTCCAAAGATTCCTTCTGGGCGCGCATTTCGTAGTGGAAACTGACCAAAAAGCTCTTACGGCTATCCAAAGTAAAAACTTGAAGAGCTCGAGATCAACTCGATACGCAATCGCTCTTCAACCTTTTCATTTTTCGGTACGAGCTATCCGTGGTTCAGAAAATGTGATGGCGGACATTCTGTCCAGATGCCCACATGATGCCACTTAACTGTTAAATATTGGATCTTTTTAATATGTATAACTTTACAACAGTTATTTTTTGTTTCTTTACTAAGATACACATTTGTAATTTAATAATAGAATGATGGTATCGCTACTTAGCGGTTTATTGATGTTAATTCACCGCTGTTCTTTGATGATTGTTTCTTCATAAATCATAAATTTAAGATTGTAGTGTGAATTTTTGGTATGCATTGTATAATTACCAGAATTGTATTATACGTACATCACACCTTCCTGGAAACATTTATTCGTAGGGAAACAATTTCTCTCAGATTTTGAGATATATATTCTCACCAGTCATATTAGGAATTATAGTTATTCCTGATATTTTCATCTGCGCAGTATTCTTGCGTTGTGAGCCTATTCTACGGTGCTCCTAGATGTATTTTAAAAAAAAATTTATTTTTTTTTCCCGGGAGGTATGGTAAGACTGTAAAGGGCAATTTTTACTATCTTGCAATATAATACATTTATATTCTTATTATGTTCGCAAATATTTTGTAAGCAAAGTATTTCCTTTTTAAGTGCTTAAGGAGAAGTCATTTTTGGGTTGCTTCCCTTGAAAATAGTTCTGTCATCTTCGATCGGACTCCGCAGACGACTCTAGGCCTACTGCAATTTATTCTGTGGCTGGGTAGGAATAGATTGTTCTTGCTTCAGTATATCTATGGCCTGAATTTATACGTAGTGTTTGTATGAGTAGGACGAGTCTGTCTTATATATGGATATCTTTGCATTTCCAAGTCGAACTAATTTGGTTGTCGCTAGAAAAGGTCAAAGGCTATGCAGCGGAAGTATCGCTAGCAAGGGGTGTGATCCATGGCTGTCATCCTGTGAGGATGCCGAGTTTTGTTGTAGCAGGCTTTTTGCCGAAATAGTGATCTATATATGGATGGGGAAAAGTGATAATCATTTAGACATGTTGTATGTACTTTACCCCAGTGTTTATTCTCTTTTGCCAAGGAATGGCAAAGTTATATTTCGCATAAAAAGGTAAAACTACAATTTATTATGAACTTGGGCTTCGCCATCGTTGTTGATAAGCAGATGCACAGTGGTACTTTTAAAAAGAATATCCATTCAAAGGAAGAAGACATTCCTATGTATCAGCACTGGATTGTATGATATTATTCAATTACCTCTATGAGCGAACCTATGAAGAAATGAGGACATTTAATGAATGACTAATTTTGGTCTATATTCTTTAGTGAGTGAAGCTCACGAGAGAGAGAACAGCCATGTTGAAATTCATATACTTTGTATTTATCGAGTGAGAAAAAGGGATGCCTGTACTATCGCTCGATGAACCAAGAGATCACTGCTACATGTGAGAACCCATGTCTGGGATTCCTATATTATGAAATATATATATATTGAACTTTACGTGAAGGAATATTCGCTAGACGAGGTTAGGTCTAGGAGCCTTCCTATGTATTGGTTATGGTCTGACGTGCCCAGTCAGTAAAGCCAGATGATTTACATGATGGAACGCTGAATGCTTATTTACGAATGCTCCATTATGATATTTGCCAAGCATGAATGCTAACTTAAGATGATATTCCTGTGATCAACATTATGCTGTCTATGTCGACATTTGTTCCTGTAACCATACACGTACTGTCCAAGTGTGCGTCCCATTAAATGTTATAAAAAGACCACCGTAGTTCCAGTACTTCTTGAATTCGAACAGTGTGAGTATGAGTGATGTACTACCAACCTGTCAACTCTATCGAATCATTCTACCATTCGCGTACTGACATTCAGATACACACTCATTGTTTACACTCACATTCTTGTCGGAGCCTCATCACGTTCCAGGACAAGATGACCTGTATGACCAAAACTGTGCTGGGTTTGATGAGTTGACAATCGTTACACTTTACTACACCAGTCCCAACATCTACATTTATCCACTGGTGGACATTCACATCATTTAGCAAATAAAGCATGATTCAACAACTAGTAGCCAGTATGAGTTAACAACTACATACAAAGAGAGTTTTAACACATGCTATTGCGAAATCTAAACGCAAAAAAATGGACTATTGAATGGCACATGTTTGGTCATAAAAGTCTTGCATCGGAATTCCATTGATGCAGAAATTATCACTGGCAGTAATAAGGGAGAACGAGTCTTAATTCCTCGCATTGACTTAGAACCGAGCGAGCGCAGTTTGCCATTTAGGATGGGACGTCGTCAATTCCCAGTGATTTTAGCATTTGCAATGACGATCAATAAGGCTCAAGGACAATCTTTTGATCACGTAGGAGTTTTCCTTCCTGAACCTGTTTTCGGACACGGCCAGCTCTATGTCGCCCTCATCCGAGGAACTAATGATGAAAACTTGAAAGTTTTTGTTTAAAACACTTTTTATCAGGTAACATTCTTCGAAACAAATCCACGCACTTTCACAAAAAACGTTGTCATCAAAGAACTTTTATATTGAATTAAAAAATATTATAAAAATTTATTACAGTTTTTGATTTACTTCCGTCATTATTGACTGGTAACATAATAATGATCATCTTCCTATGCGCTCCTTACGGAGCATAAAGCCATCACTGCAGCTGGGCCCCCTTGCAGAAAGCCTGCACCAAACAATCATAAACTCTTCCATCGGTGGTTTCTGTGGCTAATTGTTTTACATGATGGGGTTATCAGTCCCATTCACAACCTCATATTTGTCGTCTTGTACGACACGCTCTAGGGCCAAATAGTCCTATTCTGTCCTAAAATGGAATGTAGCGATATTCAAATTACATAATGCAATAAAATATGCAACGACGCACTGGATAAGTACATAAGCTGAGACTGAAAATAAGTTTGCTTTACAAATAAAGGCAATTAGACGTCGAGCTAACTATGTACTGAGGACAGTCTCAATTATAAACAACTTCCTAGACGTTTTCTTACAGAAACAGTGAAACAGAATCAACAACAACTGCTCAGGCAAGCAGGTAAGTATTCAACATGCAACTATTATAGATGGGATTCTGTATGACTTGAGACAGAGAAATATTACAGGTGATTTACACGAATTAAAAAAAAAAACCTGCGACTTCAGTCAGATACATCGCTTCTACAGGAAGAAAGACATTGTTTCAATGAGCCAGTTTACATCTCATATAAATGATAGTTCTTTGATGATCCTCGCGTTGAACCAACATAATCTGATGAAATATAATATGAATGCAAAGTTCACCAGTAAAAGAAATCCAGTCACGTAACATCAGCACCTTAACGACACGGGTAAGGTTACCAGCTCAGGTGTACTGTGAAGGCAACAGGTGTATTACGAAGTCGAACATCAAAGCCAGGAGTGGTCAAGACATCGATTTTAATTACAGGTGGACAGCTAACAGATTTTTGGTTTCTGTCTGATGTTGATATAAAATATTGTATTTATTTTTTCTAATTCTTTCATTAAATAATTTGTTATTAAAGGTACAATATTTTTCGAACCAAAATTTGAGGCGCAAATCTGCATCATATGAAGTCTGTGTTATTACACCGTATGTTATACAAGTAATTAAATATTATAGGTCTGTTTGAATTAGTTCTTATTAAGGTAATGTTTTTTCAATGCACATGCATTTTTTTTTTCATCTTCATTGTTTTGGCCTTAAATCCTGTCTTTATTTCAAGCGCACGTGGAGTAAGTTTTATTATTTACAGATTAAAAAAACTTTAAAAAAAAAAAACAGTTAAAGTAGCTACAGTGAAAAGGCATTTTTGAAAGCTCGTAGACTCATTAAAAATCGGAAGTAGATCTCGGCATGCTAAAGCGTTCCCAGGCCTAATCTAAGGCCCAGTAACTCATAAACTGCCGTTTCAAATAGAGAAACATAAACAATATGAATGAATATGACTTTTAAAAAGTTATTGTGCAATTTCCTCGTACATGTCTGTGAGTACACATGTCTGTGAGTACACATGTCTGTGAGTACACATGTCTGTGAGTACACATGTCTGTGAGTACACATGTCTGTGAGTACACATGTCTGTGAGTACACGTGTCTGTGAGTACACATGTCTGTGAGTACACATGTCTGTGAGTACACATGCCTGTGAGTACACATATCTGTGAGTACACATGTCTGTGAGTACACATGTCTGTGAGTACACATGTCTGTGAGTACACATGTCTGTGAGTACACATGTCAGTGAGTACACATGTCTGTGAGTACACATGCCTGTGAGTACACATGCCTGTGAGTACACATGCCTGTGAGTACACATGTCTGTGAGTACACATGTCTGTGAGTACACATGTCTGTGAGTACACATGTCTGTGAGTACACATGTCTGTGAGTACACATGTCTGTGAGTACACATATAAGTTTTTGCGATTGTTTGAACATTATAAATTAATCTATTGTAAAGTGTAATTTTATTTGTCGTTGTGTGCATACGTGCGTTGTTATGACATGTAAGCAGGCAGTCGAGTATTTACGTAGTTAAGAGGCTGTTATGTTTACAGGCGCAGTGAAGTAGGCTATGCGTAGACCAAATTAAGCTACAAGATTACAAAAAAAAAAAAAAAACCAAAGACCAAATTTGGACATTTCTGTTTACATTGGCATTAAAGAACTAATTGTATACTCCCTGCACACTTCGTGCGTTTAATTGTTTCTTTCAGACTAACACAAATAACTTTTACAAAAAATCAAAAACTGACTTCTTTGTTATCTTCAACAATCTGATATCAAATATTTTCTTTAAAATTAGTCTTCATTAACAGATGTTCTCAAATAAAGATTATAATAATTAAGAAGATATTACGTTGTTCCAGTGTATAGTCCACTTTCAAAATCTGTTGTAGAAAGCCAAGACCGCTAGTTGAAAGTAAATGCTAAAAATTAGTAAAGGCATGCCACAAATTAGTAACAATTATTGCAATTAGCTATTTTTAGTTGTTCATACCAATATCATTAAATCACAGAAATTGCCCCTGCTGCCATCAGAGATCATCTTCTATAAAGCTTGTCTTCTGTCATGTTACCATTCTCACAAACAACGTTTCTTTTGCCTTTAGAGATGTATTTTCTGTAAAAATCTGTCTTCTGTCATACAGATGTTAACGTTCTCAGACACTTTGATCTTATTTCCCTTACAGATATTCTTACAAAGATTGTTGTTATTTTTGTTGAACAGAATGGACATCATAGCACTAGGGGCTAACCCATAGGTGCTCAGTCTCCCTCAGTATATGTTGAAGAGTGTGAATGTTAACTGTTCCTGTAGCTCACTAGTTATAAACACGACGGATGCATCATTTCATACGTCCATCTGTATTAGCCTGACGTTTGATGCCAAATTCCAACAGTCTTAACCTTGATGATTCATCTATTGCAGTGTCATTCTCTAACAGGTGATCTAACATCATTCTCAGTATCTATACCTTATCCATATCCACTGTCCCCACTGTTGGTGCTTTTGATGCTAGTCTGTCAGCTCTCTCATTACCGCGTAATCCTGCATGACCAGGACAGTATATCCACACCAACTCCTGTAGATTCGAAGCTTCTATGTAGGTTTTCCACTCATGCCGGAGCCAGCCATTTTGAACATTTCGAAGCATTTGAGAATCTGACACAATGACTGCCTTTGTTACTGAAGTTTCAGTTAGCCACCTTAAGGTTGTTCTCTATTATATAAATATTGGACACATTGCGCGGTTTTTTCCTGGGTAGTTGCAGTCTATGCAACAACTCATGACGTCATTTGATAACAGCTGTTAATATTGTTTCTCCTGTACCTTCAGCTCGTGATTTCAGTAATCGAGAACGTGCTAGGAATACTCACTGTGTCAGTGTCACAATGTGAACGACTGGAACGCATTCAAAATGAAGGGATGCGACTAGTTTTAGGCTGTACTCGTGATACCCCCATTGTGACAATGAGGTACATGCTCAGATTCCTATCGAGATACAGATATGCGATGGCCCAGGCAAAAGCATAAATGCGGGTAACCACCGACAAAAGACACCCCCTACATGAATTTATCATTGTAACTATGGAGCTGATGGCTGTGCTGATGCTTGTAGGATTGTTACGGCGCTGGTGGTGACGACGAAATTGTTACAGCATTAGTAAAATGCCTTGCACTGATGTAGTGGTGATTGATGTGATTATGATGGCATGGCTTGGTATAATTAAATCTCGAGGCTGGTAGGAGTAGTCGCTCTCCCATTTTTCTCTTATTTTTTTTCTTTTTGCTCCTAATGGTATGTTCCTTTACAGGAAGCCTGCATCAACATATTTATACTCTTACATTACAATATGTATAATCTAAGAGCAGAAAACGTTCAACGCCCATCGGCACACCTCTCGTTGGTGATTTTAATGATGGCTGCTGGCTGCTCAATAGCAAACTTTTGCAAACACTTTCCATGCCTCATCACCTATCCAAAATATGGGGTCTTTCTAACAGCCATGGTTCTGTTAGTTGATTTCTTTAAAGCTTCGTTACTTCCATTATGAATTTGTTTGTTTGTTTTGGTCGCTTTCTCTGTTAAATATATGCTCATTATTCTACAGTACCAGTAGTCTAGGAAAAAAAAAAAAATTAAAAGTAAAGAAAATTCCATAGGAGAAACTCCAGTTCTCTTCCTTGCTGCCTTTACCTTCTCTAACTCAGAGCAATGTCAGTACCCGCTTTTACAGCTAGATAGGTCAGAATGACGAGACCAGGTTTCGAACTAGCTCCTATTGCTTCGTGAAGAAAGCTCTAACAGCTCTGCCTCTCGGACGCTCAAAAACGCAGGCATTTAATGCAGGGCTGTGCAGTTACGAAAGTAGGAGTCGTGGAGTCGGTAGTGTTGTGCTGAGTCGTAGTTGTAGTTGGCGTTGGTTACACGCTAATATATAAACATTGCACACATAAAGGTATGTTCCAGGCACTCGTGAGAAATGAAGTAGAAAAACTAGTCAGCAGAAACACAACTGAGTCAGTGGCTTACCGGGGAATCGAACCCAGGACCTTCCGAACGGCACCACCGCCTAGCTACTGAAGCGAATCACACAATCCTCCCTGTCAACTAGGTTTGTTACAAACTGCCCAAGTACAACTCATTTCATAATTTTAAAATTGCTGAATAAAGGAGAAATAATCAGAATATTTCTAGATAAACGAGGATTCTTTTCTTTAATCTCCTTCTCGTCTGAATTGGAGTCGTACTTTTTATATTACTATAGTCGGAGTCAAGAGTCAGAGAGGAACCAATGACTCTTCGAACTCCACAACAGTGAATTAATGTCGCTATTCGCTATCTTTTATGATTTCTCAATCTTTAATTTCGTGCCAGAATGTCGCTACACGAAGCATATGACGATCTTTGAACGTAATTCAACATATATGGTTGCATTACATACATGATATATTGCATAATTTATGTTGTTGAATTGCGATTCGATCACTCACCGAGTTGTCTTTCGTCGCTGACACAAATGACCTTCTTCTTCTTTGATCCTTAGCCGCCGACCGTCAAAGCAGTCAGTGGCCATTACGCCTGGTGGCGTCTTGTAGGGCAACAACAAATTGATTCCACTTTGCTCGGTCGGCGGCCATCCTTCGTACAGTGCCCCAACTCTGGTTCATCCTGACAATCCCCAGAGCTATGCCAATGGGAGATTTACTCCTGGTAGGTTCAACCAAGCTGGACTGGTCTGCGTGGGTAGGGATCAGACAAAAGCTGGTACTCTGGTCCTCCAGGTTGGGGGTTTTATCACAGGGTCGACACCCCTGTCTATGTAAAAAATCGCACATGTTACGGAAACAACAAATGACCTGGCTGGAGAAAAACAAATGGAGCTTATCACTCTTGTAACCTGTCTAAAGATTCAACATGAAGGTCAAGGAAGAGACACCAAAGTGATGACAGGTACTTAAGTCTAAGGTAGTGATAAACGGAATTGTGCCCCAATTTCAATAATTAGGGGTAGTAACTACTGGTGAATATTCTGGAACAGAAATATTAACTCGAAAAACACAAACAACGTTGACCCTAGGAAAACTTATATTAATATCAATAAATCAATAACTTTTAGATTCCCAAGGAGCAAAGGTCATCAACAAAAACTCGTCAAGTTTTTCTGCCGCTGCCATCAAGGCCTTTTCATGTCTTCTTAATCCCTTCAATGTCCAGCTCTTTTCTCCGAGTGTTTTATGGTTTTCCTCTATTTCTGTTACCCTGTGATTTCCGAAAAATGAACTGCCTTGTAATGCGATCAGTTCATTTTCTTTATGTGTGTCCTATTCAACGCCAGCGTCTTCTTTTTTTTTTTTTTTTTTTTTTCTATAACCAGCGGCACTCGAGCTTTCTAGCTCTTTCGGCCCAATGACATGTCATTGCGAGGCTGGTGGGTCAGTGGACTTTCCTTCCAACCCGGTCAGGAGCTTCGCTCCTTCCCATCCACACGGGATTTATGTGTAGGAGCCGTTCAGATTATTCAGTCAAATTTCCGGTCGTAAACATTTCTTCAAACGCCGACGGCCGGGTTTGAACCATGAACACCTGGTCGCCAGTACAACGTTGTAGCCATTACACCAGCGCGGCTCCCATCCCCCAGCGTCTTCTCATCACCTCATATTTTACTGGTGACGTCTGGATTTAGCTCAGTATGAAAATATAATAAAATCTCATCCTTCGAACTAAACTAAGACATTGCGCCACATTAGGACCCACTGGTTCTGAAATGAATTTCCATCATGTTTATTCCCTGTACTGGGAACCGAACCAGGTACCTTTAGAATTAGAGGCGGACGCCTTACCTCTCAGCCATTCCGACCCCCTCGAGGAACTGAACAAAATAACAATCGGTAGACAAGAGTACGACAGTTATTCAAGCGCACATTGCCTGTGGTGCACAAAAGACCAAATGTGCACTCATCTAATGTAGTCCACTAAAAACAAAGTGTTCACTCATCTAATGTAGTACACCAAAGACCAAATTGGCACTTATCCTCTGTGGCCGCTGCAGCAAAACTGGCAAAACACTCTGGAATTGCCACGTAAACAAATGTCTTTATGATAAATTATGAATCGCACACCAGTAGTTCCGCTTTAACTTTATGATTAATGCCCCGGACGAAAAAATTCTTTTTTGGGATTTGAGCAGCAAATACATGTAATTATGGCAGCGGAACATCACTATCTTTGTTAATTGACGGGGAAGCCATGACTTTGTCGGGAAAATCACACGACAGCATTGAAATCAAACGGAAGTTACAAGCGGAAAAAGTGACCGCAGACGCGGACCTCCGGGAAGGAAAGGGTTAGATCTAGATTGGATATATAAGCCCACTAAAATTCCCGACTCTCAAAATTTCATAGCTGAAAAGACAGTAGAATGGGGAAAAAAACAAAACACAAATATTAATACGTCTTACAAGGAGAAAGGACAGGAAAAACCTACGTTGCGGCCACAAGGCCTTCGTCAGAGACAGACAAACAAGACAGGAGGGAAAGAAAGAAAGAAAATGAGAATTAAGTAGAGAACATGAAACTATAAAAATAAGAGAAAAACAACTCCCTTATGTCCAGTCACATGTCCAGTCACAGAAGCAAGATGGCTGCCACTGCTGAAAAGACGTCCAGCGGGTTAACACAAACTTGTCGAAGCTACATAGCCACAGCCCATAGCTGAGAAAAGCAAAACTGACCTGCTTGTGAGCAGACTTGTGTAAGTGATAAGTTCAGATCCATAATACTGTGTCTGAAGGGTATTTTAAACTTGTATTAATCGTTGGATTACAAGTATTGTAAGGTAAAGAATGTAAAGGATCTCGTTTACACGCCCATATAGGCATATTGGGAATATGGTGTTAGGCCCATATTTTCTCGACAAGTATTGTGGTGTTATGTAAATTGATGTAATATTGAATATTAGCACTGACTTTGAATAACCTGCTGATATCTATCTTGGCACTCTAAACCCTGTGCTAATAACTGAAATTAGGTTCAAACTGAATAAAATCTGAACAATCCTAAACAGCATGACGCAGACGTCAGGACTGCGCAAAACTAGCTATGCGAGCTTACAGTCCTTTTCAGGGCTTCGCTTTTAAATGCTGGATGCCAAAGAGTTCGTCTTCTT
This sequence comes from Oreohelix idahoensis, assembly GCA_024509875.1. Taxonomy (NCBI): domain Eukaryota; kingdom Metazoa; phylum Mollusca; class Gastropoda; order Stylommatophora; family Oreohelicidae; genus Oreohelix; species Oreohelix idahoensis. Next base: position 480,411 of record JAMPIV010018785.1, on the reverse strand, counting down.
CTTCTTTCCCTGCTTCTTCGCCTTTTTTCGTTTCTTTCGTTCATTTTAAAATGTCGTTGATGTAATATCTTTAAAGGGAAACCAATTTTGGTATAACTTAGGACCAAAGGGAAGTAATCAAGACAGAATTCAGAAACAAATTGTAAATGATGTCTATAGTCTCCTGATATATTTTATTAATTGTATGACATACTTCTTTTATTGACATGACCACGGCCTTATGGACTATGTTTTCTAAATGAGGATTCTGATCAATAGTGGTCCGTCATCATCGGAGGATCGTCTTGATTGTAGGAAACAGAAATATAATCTGTACATACGTTTCAGGTTGTTATCCGAGAGTCATAACAAAAGCTTCTGATAAGTAGCATAAAAGACTGCAATGTGTGATTCAAGGACCACCTCTGCAAATCGCCGGAAAGTAGCATTGTGGCTACCTGTCCAGGTGAAATAAGTATCTTGGACATCAACACCTGGTGTATGACGAGAAATGACTGCACTGGAAGGACCTGAATTAGATAAGTACTCATTACTTTGAAGAAACAAAATCCAGAAGTCACCAGTTGTCCGAAATGATGAACAAAGACTTTGCCACCCTATAATTTTTCAACCTGTGATTTGTGTAAATACATATCTGCAATCTTTACCAAACTTCTATTTTAATTAATAAATGTACAGATAAATTTTATTATTCCCAGTTAACTGATTTCGTTTAAATTCAGTTTCTGGTTGAAATTGTGTTTTTGGGTGGAAATTAAGAGAATAATTTAATATTCAAATTGGTAGCTGCATTTCACACCAACTATTACTAGAGACACCCTTGGAGCATAGGATACGTCTAGTGAGAAGGTGACTTACTTCACAGCTCTCTTCTACTGCTACCATCTAGGACTGTGCAGTTAAATACTTGAATGGCCCAGTGCCATCTGTGGCGAGAGGTTTTATTTGGCTGTAGGATCAGTATAGTACTGAAAATTACAGAAATAGAATTTCTGCAGAAAATGGTGAAGTCCCAGTGTCTGAGAGAACTACTGGTATCACAAATTAGTTACGGCTGTGAATGTTCTGATCTCGAAACAATAGTAGAGAGGAGACCGACATAAAGTGCCACCTCCGCTGTGTAACTAACTGTGATATTAATAAACAAGGAAACAGATTTTACTTAACACTGACAAACTTGACAAGTCGTTCAAATACAATTTCCCTAGTATTTATTTAGTATATACACTATCTACTCTTGTGCTGAAGGGCGAATGTTGAAAAATGGAATGTAATGGAATTTGTAAGTTTACATATGATTTACAAATATTTATATTTTATATATATATATATATAAATATTTTACACCAAGTTTTCCAATTATAGGAACAAAAAATTTATATCAGCTGTGCTGTTAATTAATTATAGTACATGGATCAGCTGTGCTGTTAATTAAGGATATAACACTTCTCAGCTATGCTATTAATTTTGTCTCTTGCTATGTTAATTCACGTTTTCTTCATTGACAGTTCTATGCTCACAATGCCGACAGAAATGGTACTAATGTGTACTCATCTCTCTTAAGTCTGTTCTTCTTTGTTTGGTTCACACCACCGGCAGAGTATCGTTCCTTTAGCCCACCCAAGACTGAGGGGGACCAAAGATGTAGAGTCTGGTCAACCTCTATGCTCCTGCGGAGTTCCAGGCAGCGGGATTGACTCGAACATACGACCTCAGGTTTTTAGGACACAATTAAACCTGTAACAAAGCGAAAATAGGGGCTAATTTCTGTCCTCAAGCCCACCTATTTCTAGTGTGAGTGAAATGAGCGTGTCTCCGATGTATGCATGTGGGATGAATGACAACATGGCTCAGTATGATTTAGCAATAGCGAGACAAGACAGGTGTCTACTTGCAAAACATTCTTTCTGATAAACTAATACATGGATACATTCAATAATATAGATTCAATACATGAATACATTTAATACATGAATACATCCCATAATATAAATCAATACATGAATAAATCCAATAATATGTACACCTAGGTGTGATACAACAATGTCCTTCCCCCTATACTATACCACGCCCTCTCTGACAAGTGCTATACTAGCTGGTAACATATATCCTAACAATATTGTTATGTTCTTATGATAGGAGTATATGCGACGAGGACTGTTTGGTGATATATCAGGTTGGAGTTATAGGAGACAATAGATTGGAGTTAGATGCGACAATAGATTGAGTCCTGACAAGGACTGTTTTGGTTATATTGCAGTTGGTCTTATCTGAGACAATAGATTGAGTTATAGAAGACAATAGATTGAGTTAGATGCGACAATAGATTGAGTCCTGACAAGGACTGTTTTGGTTATATTTGCAGTTGGTCTTATCTGAGACAATAGATTGAGTTATAGACTGACAATAGATTGAAGTATAGGAGACAATAGGTTGAAGTATGAGTCCTATTAGTCTTCGTCTATTCAATCATAATAGGAAATACAATCATTATACTTAATTTCCCCAAGATACAATCAGTAACCTGATAGGTAGTATAAATGACACACAACAAATACCAACGGTTATCGTGAATATATTTACCCTCCTAAGATTTTAAACTGGCCAGGTTTTGACGCGACTTAGCGAAGTAGGTTGCAGGTCGATGCCCTCAGGTAAGTTGTAAATCAAAGTGACAGCTTCTTCCTCTTCAGCTCTGGCGTCAAGTTCGGGATTGCGTGGTTAGCATAAAATCCGTTTGATTATATAGTCAGGTAACTACTTGAGGAAAGCTTTCGGTTGGTTCCTGGCGGAGCAAAATGATTGGTTCCTCCGGTTTTGTACCTGGTCTCATACAGCCTAATTTTATTCAGTTTTCATCGGCCATCTTGCGTGAACAAGATGGCCGTTAATTTATTCTGTCTCAGAGACTGGTGAACGTTGATCGTTGATTGGTTGAAGCAAATCTGTATCTCGACATAGTGATTAACAAAGTAGTGGGTTACACTTCGTTTCACGACATAGCCCCCTCCTTTCCTAGCTGTGACTTGTCATAGCTGACGTGTAAACCCCTGCTGTGGTTAATCCTTTTGCGTCTGTCCTTCCAGAGTACTAGGGTGTCGACTTAAAAAATCAGCTCCTACATTGTCTCTTCCCGGAATGTAATTCACGGCAAAGGAATAAGGCGCCAGAAGCAGACTCCACCTTAATAATCTCGAATTTAGTTTTTTAGATGCAGCCAAGAATGTTAAAGGTTGGTGATCGCTTTGGACAATGAAGTGTGTCCCATACAGATAAGGTGAAAATTTGTTGATGGACCAAATTAGAGCTAAACATTCCTTCTCTATGGTCGAGTAGTTCAACTCAGCTGCATTCAGCTTCCTACTGGCGTAGGCGACTGGTAAAAGTTCCTCCGGCTGGGCTTTTGATTTCTGCAAGAGAGTTGCACCAAGACCTATACTGCTAGCGTCCGTTCTTAATACAAATTCCTGTGTGATATCGGGTAGTGTAAGGATGGGTTTGCTGGTGAGTTTTGCTTTTAGCTCTGTGTAAGCTTTTTCACAATCAGCATTCCATTGGATTTTGTCAGGCTGTCCTTTCTTCGTTAAGTTAGTTAATGGTGCACACAGAGAGTTAAAATGGGGTATGTACTTCTGATAGAACCCACATAATGACACGAATGATCTCACATCTTTCTTCGTTTGAGGTCTGGGTGCCTTCTTTAGCTTCTCTATATTCTTTGGGTCAGGAGACATATGACCTGTAGAAATAGTGTGACCTAAGAATTCCAACTCCTTACAACCGATATAGCACTTGGTTGGACGTGCAGTCAATCCAGTTTCTCTCAGTCTGTCAAACAACATGGAGAGCGCTACTATATGCTCTTCAAATGTGTTTGTAGCAACAAGAATGTCATCCATAAAGTTAGTGATATGGGGATTTTGTAGAGGTTCCAACAATTTCCTCATCATTCTTGAAAAGATACTTGGAGCATTTTTCAGCCCAAAGGGTAGTACATTAAACTCGTAGTGTCCGTCTGATGTACTGAATGCCAGCATTTTCCTAACTTCTGGTTTCACTGGTATTTGGTAGTATCCCTTGCTTAGATCTACCTTCGATAAATACCTAGCCTTACTCAGTGTAGAGAACAGCTGGTTGGTGTCAGGTAATGGGTCCACCTGAGATTCTGTGATCGCATATAGCTTCTTGTAGTAAATACATAACATGTGTTCACCACTAGGCTTCCTTAATAGCACCACACTTGAGCTATAGGGAGATTCAGACTTTGAAATAATTTTCCCTTTTAAGAGATAGTCAATCTCATCCTCGAGTGCCTGTGCTTGCTATTCTTCAGTCCATGTCCGCAGCAATGCTTCCAGTGGACTGTGTATGGGGACGGCAATACAACAACGTTGCCGGACCCACACCTATTTCTATTGTAAGGGGCAGTATACCGAAGTGGGGCCTGTCTCCATCAACTGTTTGGTACAGCCCTGGTTCCTACCTCCTTTGGTTCGGGTTTGTTTCTGCAGCTTTTTTAATACTGGTTGCTGACTACCCAAATTTTTCAAATGATCCAGGCCATGGTGTTCCGACAAATATCTAATCGGGGTGGGATGTCTCTCGTCCCCTCTCTGTACAATACGGAGAGTTGCCATGGTTACTGGTGTAACAGTAGACTTCTTGTGATTTCGTTTTCTCGTTATCACTGCTTCTACCTGTTGTTTTCTCTTGTGTATCTTCTTTGTGGGCCTACGTCCGCAACAATGCTTCCCTAGGTCCTGTAACTGGTCTACGCTTCTGAATGAGGTTACCTGGTTACATTCTGAACAGGATTTCATATACCGACTTATGTCTTCAATTATTCCTGGCCAGTAATATCGCAATGCTATATTTTGACCAGTGGCCCCTTTTCCTCTGTGGCCACTGCCTGATGTAGCATGCTCTTGCTCCATAATTTCCTCCCTATAGAATTTTGGCACTACCAGCTGTCCATGCCCTTTAGGTCCTTTTCCAGCTTGTCTGTAGAGTAGGCCATTTTCCATATAGTAGTCTCCTTTCTCTGGAGGGTTATGGGCCTTTGGCAATTTGCCAAAACAAGGCTTCAATGTGCTGTCTGCTGTTTGAGCCTTTTTCATCTTTGTACGATGAATGTTTGTTGGATCTCCCTCCTCCTTTTTGGTGCTCGACCTGGTATGGTTTGCTGCCATGACAACAGGTTTTATTGGGTCACCCAAAAAGACATATTTACATCCTATTACCAGCGGGTATATAGGATCATCACTTACTGCTGCTCTTATCACTCCTTCTACATAGCGAGTTCTCACGTTGATCCTTGCTATGGGAAGTGTCATGGTGCCGGTTCCCTGCAGTGCCCCTTGTATGTCCACTGTTTCTGTGGTAAGTTGATCAGGGTGCACTAGGGCTGCACTCACGACTGAGTCGAATTCCAAACCTGAATCATATAAGCACTGAATTTTAGTGCCATTACATGTCACTTCCTCACAGACAGGGGGATGATGGAGGTCATTCTGACTACCTGCCAGTTCCTTCATTCCCTTGTTCCCTGTTGTGAGACACGCAGCGTAATAAGGAGGGTTCTTCCTTCTGCAGTCCGCAGTATTGTGGTTACTCATTAGACAAGTTTTACACCACTTTCCTTCCTTCCGGTAAGGTGTCTTATCCGATCTTAGAGGGTTTTTGTCCTTTTGGTCAAATCTTTGTTTGTTTCTTGTGGTATGGTCCTTTTGTTCATATTGGGTATAGTTGTGTGGTGATTGGCAGTTTTCACCCTGCTTCTTCTTATTTCCTAATACTTCTGCCTGAGCTGCTTGATATCTCTCAGCAACAGTTACAATATCTCCCAATCTCTCCGCTCCTTGTTCCATGATAAACTTCCTCATTTCTTGAGGCATGGACTCTTTCACCTGCTCCATCATTATCATTCCTTTCAGATCCTGACACTTTCCTAAACTACTCCATTTTTCCAAATAGGTTTCCAATCTAGCAGAGAATTGGTGATAGTTTTCTCCTGGAAGAAGTTTAGCTGTTCGGAATTTCTTTCTATATGATTCTGAGTTCTTTTCATATCTCACAAGCAGTGCCTGCTTCAGGATTTCATAATCTTCCTGGTCATCTCTTGAGAGCTTCAAATACACATCGTAGGCAATACCTCTCAATCCCTGAGATAGTTTAAGACTCCATTTTTCTTTCACTAAGCCATAGGTAGTGGCTAGTCTTTCGTATCTATCCAGGTACGACTCAATGGCATCTTCTTTCTCAACAAATGGGTCCAGATGAAAATTCATGGCCCCACTTGAGGTGCTCTGGCTGGAGCTACTCTCAGAGTGAGGTGAGCTACCACCATTATTGCCAGTATTTGCCTGAATTTCAAGCTCTTTTAATCTCAACTGATGGTCTCTCTCTGCTTGTAATTTCCTTTCCTCAGCTTCAATTTTCTTTGCCTCTTTTTCAGCCTCCCATTTCATGGCTTCAATTTCCAGTCTTTTGTCTTCTCTCTGAGCTTCCAGTCTTTTGTCTTCTCTCTCAGCTTCCAGTCTTTTGGCTTCTCTTTCAGCTTCCAGTCTTTTGTCTTCTCTCTCAGCTTCCAGTCTTTTGGCTTCTCTTTCAGCTTCCAGTCTTTTGTCTTCTCTCTCAGCTTCCAGTCTTTTGTCTTCTCTTTCAGCTTCCAGTCTTTTGGCTTCTGTCTCTAATTGCAACTTTCTTTCTTCCCTATCCATGTGTTTGTCCACTTCTGTTGTGACATACTGAGTAAGAACATCACCTGTCATGTTTAATTCCTTACCCATCTGCATGATCGCAGTCCTGAACTTCACTAGATCCGCCATGGCGTTACTTAGATAGGGTATGTATATTTATTATAACCCAATTATTGTAATTAAACTTAATTAACTTAAATGAACAAAAAATTTTCCGTGCAACTCTGTGAGCATCAACTATTTACTGAGTACTAAATGGTACTCCTCCTAAGAAAATAATTTTGTAAAAATCCTATAATGATTTTCTCAAAAAATTTTTTTTATTTTCTTATGTTACCTATGGTTGGCACAAGTTAGAGTGTAGATAGATGAATAGACTAAGTATGGCTCAAGATATACAGAAATATCCCAGGAACGAGCCCCCAGTGTGGCGAGAGGTTTTATTTGGCTGTAGGATCAGTATAGTACTGAAAATTACAGAAATAGAATTTCTGCAGAAAATGGTGAAGTCCCAGTGTCTGAGAGAACTACTGGTATCACAAATTAGTTACGGCTGTGAATGTTCTGATCTCGAAACAATAGTAGAGAGGAGACCGACATAAAGTGCCACCTCCGCTGTGTAACTAACTGTGATATTAATAAACAAGGAAACAGATTTTACTTAACACTGATAAACTTGACAAGTCGTTCAAATACAATTTCCCTAGTATTTATTTAGTATATACACTATCTACTCTTGTGCTGAAGGGTGAATGTTGAAAAATGGAATGTAATGGATTTTGTAAGTTTACATATGATTTACAAATATTTATATTTTATATATATATATAAATATTTTACACCAAGTTTTCCAATTATAGGAACAAAAAATTTATATCAGCTGTGCTGTTAATTAATTATAGTACATGGATCAGCTGTGCTGTTAATTAAGGATATAACACTTCTCAGCTATGCTATTAATTTTGTCTCTTGCTATGTTAATTCACGTTTTCTTCATTGACAGTTCTATGCTCACAATGCCGACAGAAATGGTACTAATGTGTACTCATCTCTCTTAAGTCTGTTCTTCTTTGTTTGGTTCACACCACCGGCAGAGTATCGTTCCTTTAGCCCACCCAAGACTGAGGGGGACCAAAGATGTAGAGTCTGGTCAACCTCTATGCTCCTGCGGAGTTCCAGGCAGCGGGATTGACTCGAACATACGACCTCAGGTTTTTAGGACACAATTAAACCTGTAACAAAGCAAAAATAGGGGCTAATTTCTGTCCTCAAGCCCACCTATTTCTAGTGTGAGTGAAATGAGCGTGTCTCCGATGTATGCATGTGGGATGAATGACAACATGGCTCAGTATGATTTAGCAATAGCGAGACAAGACAGGTGTCTACTTGCAAAACATTCTTTCTGATAAACTAATACATGGATACATTCAATAATATAGATTCAATACATGAATACATTTAATACATGAATACATCCCATAATATAAATCAATACATGAATAAATCCAATAATATGTACACCTAGGTGTGATACAACAATGTCCTTCCCCCTATACTATACCACGCCCTCTCTGACAAGTGCTATACTAGCTGGTAACATATATCCTAACAATATTGTTATGTTCTTATGATAGGAGTATATGCGACGAGGACTGTTTGGTGATATATCAGGTTGGAGTTATAGGAGACAATAGATTGGAGTTAGATGCGACAATAGATTGAGTCCTGACAAGGACTGTTTTGGTTATATTGCAGTTGGTCTTATCTGAGACAATAGATTGAGTTATAGAAGACAATAGATTGAGTTAGATGCGACAATAGATTGAGTCCTGACAAGGACTGTTTTGGTTATATTTGCAGTTGGTCTTATCTGAGACAATAGATTGAGTTATAGACTGACAATAGATTGAAGTATAGGAGACAATAGGTTGAAGTATGAGTCCTATTAGTCTTCGTCTATTCAATCATAATAGGAAATACAATCATTATACTTAATTTCCCCAAAATACAATCAGTAACCTGATAGGTAGTATAAATGACACACAACAAATACCAACGGTTATCGTGAATATATTTACCCTCCTAAGATTTTAAACTGGCCAGGTTTTGACGCGACTTAGCGAAGTAGGTTGCAGGTCGATGCCCTCAGGTAAGTTGTAAATCAAAGTGACAGCTTCTTCCTCTTCAGCTCTGGCGTCAAGTTCGGGATTGCGTGGTTAGCATAAAATCCGCTTGATTATATAGTCAGGTAACTACTTGAGGAAAGCTTTCGGTTGGTTCCTGGCGGAGCAAAATGATTGGTTTCCTCCGGTTTTGTACCTGGTCTCATACAGCCTAATTTTATTCAGTTTTCATCGGCCATCTTGCGTGAACAAGATGGCCGTTAATTTATTCTGTCTCAGAGACTGGTGAACGTTGATCGTTGATTGGTTGAAGCAAATCTGTATCTCGACATAGTGATTAACAAAGTAGTGGGTTACATTTCGTTTCACGACACCATCCCTACCAGTAGTTCACCAGCTCTCCTCTCATTTTCTGGGAACTATATCTATTTTTCTATCTAGCATCCATTTCGCAACACATGTTAATGACTAAGTATAGACTTATCTCTTGTGGTCGTTAAGTGATCAAATACAGTTAAACAAATAGTCAAAAACAACTGTAAAGAAGTTTGGCTGAACACGTGGGCACAGGCTAAAACAGGAAGAAGACTCTTCATTCACCAAACAGCCCCAAATAAGAAAGATGCTATGAACGATATCGAACGAAGGTACCAAACCAAAGTCTTCAGATTGAGAACAGGCCAGTCTACACTAAATGGCCACAGAAACAGACTCATCATCTCATCTCAACCCATAACCCGTCATGGGTCGTAGAGGTGCCATGGTGGAAGCATCAGCAGACATGGTCCTCCACTGCTCTCTATTCTCAGCAATGCGTACAAGTGTGGAAAAACCGTGTCCTGCCCATTCTTTGATGTTATCAGCCCAGGATTTTCTTTGCCTTCCTCTTCTCCGTTTACCTTCGACTGTTCCCTGGAGGATCGTTTTCGAAAGGGAGTCATGACGAGTTACATGCCCAAACCAGGCAAGCTTTCGACAAGATCCAAGATGGCGGCGTGGTAGGCCGCACTTTTGTGTTGTGCATTTCATGTCGTCGTTTTGGAGTCTGCATCTGTGGTAACAGCCCTCATTAATGCTGTATGAGTTTGTAGTGTGTTCGGCACATTTTCTGGATTATGTTGATAAGTATTTTAAAGATGAAAACATCAAGTTTGCCTATCAGGTGAGTTCGCTATTTGTGTTGGTACCGAGTAACCAAGATGGCAGTTTTGTGATGTGTTAACCGGACAGTGTTTCAAAACATTACAGATTTATTGAGGGCTATTGTTACTGCTCCAGGTACATTTGTGTATGTACCTGCAAGGATACTTGGAGAGGAGATGGGCACCGCCAAGCAAACCTCTTGCCCACTGAAATGTTATGATGGAAAGTCAGAAACAGACTAAGTTCACAAAATATAGCAAAATGTAGACACTGCCCTAACCCGTTGGAAACAGTAGAACACCACCTACTACAGTGCCCTGCACTTCAGGGACTGAGACAACAACTGCTACCACACAACCCATCCATAGACAATACACTGTATGGCAGCTCAGAACAGCTTATACGAACTGCGCAGTACCATATAATGGCATCAAGGTCACCAAGAGCCGACGCTCAGTGACAGTGGATCAAAGAAGAAGAAGAAGAAGTGATCAAATATTTCGAGACAAATGATGAAGAAGAAGAGAAAAAGAAGAAGAAAGAGGAGGAGGAGAGAGAGGATAAAGAGGAAGACCAAGAAGAAGGAGGAGGAAAAATAGAAGAAGAAGACGGAGGAGGAAGACCTAGAAGAAGGAGGAAGACGAAGAATAATAAGCAGAAGAAGAAGAAGAAGAAGAAGAAGAAGAAGAAGAAGAAGAAGAAGAAGAAGAAGAAGAAGAAGAAGGAACAGGATGAGGAGGAAGACCAAGAAGAAGGAGGAAAAGGAAGAGGAGGAAGAAGAAGAAGAAGATGAAGCAGGATGAAAAGGAAGAAGAGAAAAGAGAAGAAGAAGAAAGAGGAGAAGCAGAAGAAGAAGAAGAAGAAGAAGAAAAATAAGCGTTTGATTCTAGTTTGCTGAAAGCTTTTCATGTCTATAAAAAATCTTTTTTTTCAGTTTCCTTTGATGAACATGTCTCGCTATTGACCACGACAGGCCTGGACAAATCAATATCTTTTCCCCTCTTCTTCTTCTTCTTCTGCGTTCAGTTTGTAGTCATGCTAAATCTGCAGGCCTGTCGCCAGGACGAAGTCTACAGTCTTTACCAGATCGGCGCGGCAGCCCCATAGCTTCTGCTGGAGCTCAGCACCCCTTGGCCAGGTCGCACGTCGCGGTTCATCGTGGGTTGGACAGTTCTGGAGAATGTGTTCTGGGGTCTGGATTCCTGTTCCGCATGGGCATTCATTTGTGTGGGATATCTTGAGGCGATAGAGATGTCCTAGTAATCTGCAGTGGCCGGTTCTCAGGCGGAACATTGTGGTCTGTTGGTATCTGTTTAGATGGTGTATTGGGTCATCTCTGCTGTACATATCCCCTTCCTCCTTCCACTGATTTTTGTACTTGTTGTGGATTATGGTTTTTGCTTCCCGATATGGCAATGGATGGCTGTATTGTTCCATTTTACTGCCACTTCTTGATAGAGCATCTGCTTTCTCATTACCAGCAATTCCACAATGGGAGGCTAACCACTGAAGGGCAATGGTTGATGACCTTCGGATGATGTTTGTGATGGACGAACTCGGCTGACCCTGAACTTTGTTGTAATTCTTGTAAAACGGGACTTCTTTCACGTGTATTCATTAGCTATGCAACTGTTCCACACAGAGGGCAAACACGTTTGCTGATTGATATGCGGAGAGTTTACCTATCGTTCATTCTGGTCATCGCATTGATTTAAGGAGAGATTAAATCACGCCCACTAACATCTCTTGAACAATCATAGGCAGTTATTTTAATTAACTTGGCCAGTGGGGGGCGTCGCCAGAATCAAACAGATACAGCGACCACGATCAAAGAGACAGACTGAGGGATTTCAGGGGAGACTATCGGCGTTATCAAAGACAGTAGTGGTCCCTGCTACGAGACGCAGTTGCTTGCCGCTATTTTCGCGTCTCGGTGTCAATCGCAGAACCGAGCGAACGGGGAAAGCCGAAACGGGCAGCAGCGAGCGTAGATACGAAGACCAGGGGGCGGCTTCTTCCCTTGATTTGGCGGTCAGATCCCCAAAAGTTCATGAGATCAAATAAGCTGTCAAGTTTATCATGTCCCACTCAACTTACATTCCATTTTAGATAAATAGACCATGAAGAATAGACATTTTATCACTCGCTGGCCAGACCTTTACAGAAGCACTAGCTTTATTGAAATCTTGTTATAGATTTTCCCCTGGATTTTATATATATATTTGCAGTGATTTCTATTCTGTGCAAAGCGGTAATATATATTGTGTAAAGTGATCAGTGGTCTAGTTCAGTCATTCTATTTCAATGGATTTTGTGTTAATTTAAATCTATTAAACCATCTCAAGAGTTCCAGTTTTAAATATAATGATCTATCTATTATATTATTTCAAAAGATAATAGATGCTTAAATTAACTTTTAAAGTCGCGAAGGAATTTATAATTAATAAATTCAGTTAAGTCCTAGTTTTATAGATGTGTGTTTTTAACCACTAGAATTCGCGCAGTGTTTATTCAATACATAATTAAATACTCGAGTGTATTATAGGCTTAACGGGAAATTTATCGCGCTTGATTTTTCGGTATGTTACATGTCTTTTTTCTTTCACACAGAGTGATCGTAACCTGCGGTCCCAGCTAAATAAAGAAAGAAATAAAGAAATCATCCTATAAACTTCCAGTCATATTGAAGAAACATTTCTTTTAAATATAATCTTGTGGCGGTCCTTCTGCGACCTAGCTGTCAGAATTAAATGAAATAAAGCCCACCCAAGAACATTTTAAAGAACAATCATCAAATTACCATTACAAACCTGTAAGATAAACTGGGAGGTAATCATCGCCAGTAGCGATATTATATTTACTGTTTACTGTGAGAGAGTACATATTTTCCTGACTGTGACTGAGCCTAGTTTTTCCTCAATTGGATTTAATAAAACTATCATCTTGCATCGAAGGAATTTTACCATAGCGGAAGATTAAAAGAGACCACTTCATTTTCACCCCTGTGCCGAACTGTGTTAGTGCCATCCCATAGACTCCTTTTTTATATATAATAAAACACGAGAACTCTTAGTCTTCAAGTCTTGCGATAAGTGAGAATATTTGTTACCAACAAAACCTCGCAAACATCTGGGGCGGGACATCGAAGGACTAGACAGTTCATATGTCAAAAGAATACTTGCTGTTTTTATATACTTTTATGGATCGTCTGAGGCAGCATTCGGTAAGTGTGTGAGTATATGAGTGTGGATCCTCACGCGTGTGCATGAATGACAGGAAATTTAATCTTTTCATTTGGTAACCCTGTTGTTAACTTTCTTGCCTAGTAATATAATTTTTCTGTATTCCCTGCATTGCTCCTTTAAGGGGGAGTTAATAATTGGTTAACTCTGTTTAAAACCCCCCTCCTTTCCATTTGCTTAGTAAAGGGAAGAACAGCTGGGAAGAACAGGTTTTTTCTATCACCTATACCTAACTTTGTAACACCTCTTTCAGAGCAATTAACTTCACTGTTAGGTTAACGTACCCGTGTTCCTGATATTATCTATCTCTGGACTGGATTTATCTTTGTCTAATAAGCGGGAAGGGCTTAGTCGATACCAATCTTCTTCACCCCTCCCAAACTTGTTATTTGCATTTGTGTACTTATGATAATTTATGGAATACCTGATATTTGTTAGTGATTGATGTTTAAAGTGAATAAAATCACATAAACTCATTTAGTTCTGTGTTGGATGTACCCTAAGCCCAATTTTTCCCCTATTCGTTTAATATAGTTTGTATCTACGTCGCCTGTGTGTTTGAAAACACCAAATCGGTGTGCGCGCAGATGCGGGTCTGGAAAACTGGCAAATAATTGTTTGACCAGGAGAGTGAAAGAGAAGATTGAGAGAAACGATTTGTTGTAAATAATTCTGTCTTTACTCTCCTCCAGCACGCTGTGAAGCAACTATTAAATCTCTACATTTTCTATCACTGAGCTTTCCATCATCATTTTCTACTCTAAACCGGACCACTATTTCTAAGACTCTTTTCTCTCAAAATAAATTTACGACAATATTTGGCTGTCTCGCCGGGATTATTTTGAGATACATTTGATGCACACATATTTGTGGGCTGGTTCTGCATCTTGAGCTACATTTGAGGCAATCGCATAGCCGGGATAAAGATATTTTGAGTCTGATTTAGTCTGGGTCTAACTAGGTAGAGTGTGAATGATCTGTCTTTGTGAATTAGGGAAATAAATAAATAATTACACCCCTAGACAAACGTTCTTTAAGTATTTGGGTTGTCCACACAGCATATTTACAGGTTGTTTTCTCTCCAAAGCAGTAGAAAGTACAGATAAACAAAAATATTTGCTATTATAATTATCCTCTGGCGGAGATAATTCTTTATTTCTTTCTTTATAAGAGTTGCTGGGATTGCGTGATTGTTTTACAGTCACTAAGGTTTTTGAAGTTAAAAAGAGTTGAGCTTAGCTAAAGACGGATTGTTCCGATTTTTAAAAATTAAGTTAACAACGTCTCATCTCAATAATTGACTTTAGGGACGGAGTTTGTTGTCAGAGATTTAAAATTTAGGGGGAAAATTTTTTTTTTCCTTTTAAATTGTTTTAATATAAATTTTTCTCTACTGTTAGTAAAAGTAGATTCTTTTCCAGTGTAACTTACCATTTAGTGGCATAGTCGCTTGCGTTTAGAGCCTAAATTGCCAGATAATAGCAGCGATAAGTTTGCACAGTACAGGTAGGAGGTAACTCAGGTAAATTTGTACTTGTGTTTTTTTCTCGTAGCGGTTCAGAGTTCCTCCCTTTCGCGTTGCTTCTTACTAGTTCTCTAGGCATACTTCATCTTATTCTTTAACAATGGCAGAGAGGATAAAGATGAGGTCCATCTTGAGGCTGGAAGCGAAAGAGGCAGGATTAGATGCAGAAGCTGCAAACGCGTTTATTAACCAGGAATTGGAAATATATGACGCGGAGCAACAGAGAGCCGAAGCTGAGAGGAAGGCGGAGCAACAGAGAGCCGAAGCTGAGAGGAAGGCGGAGCAACAGAGAGCCGAAGCTGAGAGGAAGGAAGTGGCAGAACGTCTTTTGGAACAGAAGAAAATTGAAGCAGAGATGGAAACTCGCAGAGAGAGAGAGAGAGAGACAAGGAAAGACAACATGAACTGGCGCTTAAGGCTCTAGAGAGTCGGGGCGCCTCTACTTCGACTAACGGAGAGCTGTCTTCGCCCCAGTCTCAATCAATGGACCTCTCCAGTTCTCAATCTGCCCAATTAACTGCTATGTCGTTTTCTTTAGAATCTTTTTCTAGCCCTAACGAAAAAATTGACAGCTACCTAGAAAAATTCGAGAGACTCGCGAATCTTTATGGGTTAGAGAGTACCCGCTGGGCGCTCAAACTTTCAACGTCACTGGAAGGCAATGCTTATGACGTGTACACAAAGCTGGGACCGAATCAACATGATTATGACCTGTTGAAGAAGGCCTTACTACAGCAGTTTGAGATGACTGCCCGAAAGTTTCTGCAGTTGTTCAGAAACAGCCAAAAATAGAGCACGGAAACATTTCCCCAGTTCTCTTCACGTCTCACGGGTTATCTGACAAAGTGCATTGAATTATCTGACCTACCTCTTTCATATGAGGGACTCCTCGAACTTGTTCTTGTGGAGCAGATAAAATCCACTTTGTCGAATGAAACGCGTAGATTTTTGGCGGAACAGGGGGCAGTCAGGCTTGAAGACATACTCAATAAAGCCGAACGCTATAGCAATGCAATGGCCGAACTTCCCAGCACTAAACGTAAACCCACTGATGAGCCATCTCGAAAACAGAATCTAGAGCAGGCATCCTATTCTTCCACTTCCTCTCAACATTTTAACCAACGAGATAACAATACCCAGAAACCTCCCCAGGAAAAATCGAAATTCTACAAAACCCGATACCCCCCCAACAACAATTCTGATCAACCCAACAAGCCTACGTGGCAGCGCGGCCACCAAGGTCAAGGAAAAGGGAAGACCCCTACACCAGGAACGTCTGATCAGGGCAAACAAACCGGTGCAAACCGCATTGGATGTTTGCATACAGCCTCGAAAGGTAGAGTCAATGTCAGTGATTCTCAACCTGAGGGGGACCGACCCTCAACTCGAGGAACTGTAATTTTGAACGGTACCTCTACTACTTGTCTTTTTGACACTGGATTAAGTTTTGATTGTATTGTCGCTAGGCACCTAGTCAAACCCGGTCAGGAGACAGAGGAAACCGTCAAACTTAGTGGAGTTTTCAGGAGTGATGCACCCAGGACGCTTCCTATCGCACTGGTAGAAATACACTCTGACTTTGTCAGAGGAGTTATTAAAGCGGCCATAATGGATGATCCGATCTACCCAGTAATTCCTGGGATGTAGATATGTGTTCATTGGGAGACCTAAGGAGCCGATTGTGGCAGCGGTAACCACAAGAGGGCAAGCCAAGAAGGAGAGGGAGCCGGCGCCAAACTTGTTGCCGAATGAACTGAAGGAGGCGCAACAAAAGGACCCTACTCTGGCGCCCTGCTTTAAAAAACTGCCCATGGCTAAGGACCCCAGACACAACGGAGACATCTTTTCTAAGGATGGTGTATTGTATCGTAGAACGGGCAACCCGGACACGGGGAATAACCAGCTCCTAGTACCGACGCAGTACAGAAACCAGATCTTAGAAATGGGGCACTCTCTTCTCTTTATCGGACACATGGGACAAAACGCCACTATTCAGCGAATAAAAAACCACTATTGGTGGCCAGGAATGAACTCTGACATTGTCAGGTATGTGAAATCCTGCGCCCAGTGCCAACGGGTAGCACCCAAGCACTTGACACCCCCAGTACCTATGGGGCAAATGCCAATAGTAGGGACTCCATTTGAACGGGTTGCTGTTGACATTATTGGTCCTCTGGAAAAAACCAAAAGAAGGAACAGCTTCATCCTGACCTTAGTTGACACTTGCACTATGTGGGCCGAAGCCGTACCGCTACCACGCACTAATTCCAAGCATGTCGCAGAAGCCCTTGTGCAAATTTTTACACGGTTGGGATTCCCTCAACAAGTTTTGACGGACAATGGATCCCAATTCCGTAGCCTGTTAATGGAGGAGATCTTTAAGATCTTGAGGGCCAAACATATCCACACAAGTCCCTACCATCCGGCCGGAAATGGGCTCGTGGAACGTTTTAACGGTACCCTCACCATGATGTTACGTAAGCTGGGTCAGGAGAAACCGGAAGACTGGGACCAATATATATCGGCTGCCTTATTCGCCTACCGAGAGGTACCCCAAGCGTCTACGGGTTTTGCGCCAGCTACACTTTTATTTGGCAGACCTATTAAGGGGCCACTAGAAGCCTTACTTCGGTCCCTGACAGACCAGAAGGCTGACAAGACAGTCGTCTCTGCAAGCAAGTATGTACCTGAGCTTAAGGAAAGGCTAAAGCTAGGATGGGATCTAGCTACTACCAACCTTAAGAAAGCCCGCGCTAAAATTACTAAAAGATACAACAAAGCTGCAAAAGAGAGAGAACTACAACCAGGGGAGAAAGTCCTATTGCTACTTCCAACCGGAAGCAATAAACTTCGCATCGGATGGCAAGGACCGTTTACCGTCCTTAAAAAGATCTCACGTACCAACTACAAGATCTCCATCAAAGGAAAGGAGAAGGTCTTCCACATAAATCTGCTAAAGAAATATTTGGAAAGACCGGTGCCATCCTCCGAGCATCTCCTGGCTGTCGCCATAGCAACGGAAGACGAGGAAGATGATGATGGTTGCATGGAGTATCCATTGCAACCCACAGAATCCTTTAAAGATGTCAAGTTCGGCGACAATCTCTCACCAGAACAACAAACAGAAACTAGGGCTCTACTAAAACAGTACAGCGCAGTCTTAACGGATGTACCTGGTCGAACAAATCTCATTGAATTTGATATGAAATTAACAAACGAGACCCCTGTTCAAACCAGAGTTTACCCCATCCCGTACGCTAAAGCGGATGCACTTCGCGGAGAAATAGACAAGCTGCGTCAGGCAGGAATTATCAGTGAGTCTACATCTCCTTACAGCTCGAGCGTAGTGCTGTTGCAGAAGCCCAATAAGGAAGTTCGGCTGTGCATTGATTACAGGTTGCTAAACGCTGTAACGGAATTCCAGCCCGAACCTCTCCAAACTGTTTCTGAGTTGTTCACCAAGCTCAGCAAAGCAAAGATCTTTTCCAAGATAGACCTCAGTAAAGGTTATTATCAAATACCAGTCAAGGAGGAAATTAAACCTTTGTTAGCTTTCAGCACTAGTGAAGGACATTACACATTTAACGTGATGCCGTTCGGTTTGCATAACGCATCAGGAGTGTTCACCAGGATGATGAGGAAGCTTCTAGAACCTTTGCAAAGTCCCCATATCCATAATTTCATGGATGACATCTTAATTGCATCGGAAACCTATGAAGAACATATTGCTACGGTTGCTATGCTCCTCAGGAGACTACGGGAAACGGGTCTCACAGCCAGACCTAGCAAATGTCTCATCGGGTTTGAACAGTTAGACTTCCTGAGGCACACTATTTCTCACGGATGCAGTTGGCCTATTAAGAAGAACGTGGAGAAAATAGTGGCAGCAAAAAGACCCCGAACGAAGAAAGACGTACGTTCCTTCATATCGCTATGTGCATACTATCAGAAGTACATCCAGAACTTCAACGGACTGACGGCACCTCTGACTGACCTCACAAAGCAAGGTTGTCCTGATAAGGTCATATGGGATCAAAAGTGCGAACACGCGTATAGCACTTTGAAAGGACAGTTGTCTGCATACCCCATTTTGAGGTTGCCTGACCTCAAGAAACCTTTTGTACTGAGAGTCGACGCGTCAGGTCAGGGCATCGGGTCAACACTGCTTCAAGCCGATGACAGTGACCTGAACATGCTATTTCCAGTTGCCTATGGCAGTCGGAAATTAAATAAAGCGGAACGGAACTACAGCGTAGTTGAAAGGGAATGTCTTGCTCTGATTGACGGTATCAGACGCCATCATGAGTTTCTTTATGGTACATCTTTCACGGTGCAAACAGACCACGCTCCGTTAGCATTTCTTGGTGCCAATAAAGAATTTAACGCTAGGATCATGCGTTGGGCCCTCCTTTTAAGCGTTTATTCTTTCAAAGTGGAATATATTCCGGGAAGACAGAATGTCGGGGCTGATTTCCTGAGTAGAAACTGGACTACAGAGGAAGAGGAGGAAGGTGAAGATACCAATCATCCAAAAGTTACCGATCAGGGCAGCTTCATCGTCATAAATCAAACATGAAAACACGTTTTCACATCTCAAAAGAGGGGACGATTGTGATGGACGAACTCGGCTGACCCTGAACTTTGTTGTAATTCTTGTAAAACGGGACTTCTTTCACGTGGATTCATTAGCTATGCAACTGTTCCACACAGAGGGCAAACACGTTTGCTGATTGATATGCGGAGAGTTTACCTATCGTTCATTCTGGTCATCGCATTGATTTAAGGAGAGATTAAATCACGCCCACTAACATCTCTTAAACAATCATAGGCAGTTATTTTAATTAACTTGGCCAGTGGGGGGGGGCGTCGCCAGAATCAAACAGATACAGCGACCACGATCAAAGAGACAGACTGAGGGATTTCAGGGGAGACTATCGGCGTTATCAAAGACAGTAGTGGTCCCTGCTACGAGACGCAGTTGCTTGCCGCTATTTTCGCGTCTCGGTGTCAATCGCAGAACCGAGCGAACGGGGAAAGCCGAAACGGGCAGCAGCGAGCGTAGATACGAAGACCAGGGGGTGGCTTCTTCCCTTGATTTGGCGGTCAGATCCCCAAAAGTTCATGAGATCAAATAAGCTGTCAAGTTTATCATGTCCCACTCAACTTACATTCCATTTTAGATAAATAGACCATGAAGAATAGACATTTTATCACTCGCTGGCCAGACCTTTACAGAAGCACTAGCTTTATTGAAATCTTGTTATAGATTTTCCCCTGGATTTTATATATATATTTGCAGTGATTTCTATTCTGTGCAAAGCGGTAATATATATTGTGTAAAGTGATCAGTGGTCTAGTTCAGTCATTCTATTTCAATGGATTTTGTGTTAATTTAAATCTATTAAACCATCTCAAGAGTTCCAGTTTTAAATATAATGATCTATTTATTATATTATTTCAAAAGATAATAGATGCTTAAATTAACTTTTAAAGTCGCGAAGGAATTTATAATTAATAAATTCAGTTAAGTCCTAGTTTTATAGATGTGTGTTTTTAACCACTAGAATTCGCGCAGTGTTTATTAAATACATAATTAAATACTCGAGTGTATTATAGGCTTAGCGGGAAATTTATCGCGCTTGATTTTTCGGTATGTTACATGTCTTTTTTCTTTCACACAGAGTGATCGTAACCTGCGGTCCCAGCTAAATAAAGAAAGAAATAAAGAAATCATCCTATAAACTTCCAGTCATATTGAAGAAACATTTCTTTTAAATATAATCTTGTGGCGGTCCTTTTGCGACCTAGCTGTCAGAATTAAATGAAATAAAGCCCACCCAAGAACATTTTAAAGAACAGTCATCAAATTACCATTACAAACCTGTAAGATAAACTGGAAGGTAATCATCGCCAGTAGCGATATTATATTTACTGTTTACTGTGAGAGAGTACATATTTTCCTGACTGTGACTGAGCCTAGTTTTTCCTCAATTGGATTTAATAAAACTATCATCACGCATCGAAGGAATTTTACCATAGCGGAAGATTAAAAGAGACCACTTCATTTTCACCCCTGTGCCGAACTGTGTTAGTGCCATCCCATAGACTCCTTTTTTATATATAATAAAAACACGAGAACTCTTAGTCTTCAAGTCTTGCGATAAGTGAGAATATTTGTTACCAACAAAACCTCGCAAACATCTGGGGCGGGACATCGAAGTACTAGACAGTTCATATGTCAAAAGAATACTTGCTGTTTTTATATACTTTTATGGATCGTCTGAGGCTGCATTCGGTAAGTGTGTGAGTATATGAGTGTGGATCCTCACGCGTGTGCATGAATGACAGGAAATTTAATCTTTTCATTTGGTAACCCTGTTGTTAACTTTATTGCCTAGTAATATAATTTTTCTGTATTCCCTGCATTGTTCCTTTAAGGGGGAGGTGATAATTGGTTAACTCTGTTTAAAACCCCCCTCCTTTCCATTTGCTTAGTAAAGGGAAGAACAGCTGGGAAGAACAGGTTTTTTCTATCACCTATACCTAACTTTGTAACACCTCTGTCAGAGCAATTAACTTCACTGTTAGGTTAACGTACCCGTGTTCCTGATATTATCTATCTCTGGACTGGGTTTATCTTTGTCTAATAAGCGGGAAGGGCTTAGTCGATACCAATCTTCTTCACCCCTCCCAAACTTGTTATTTGCATTTGTGTACTTATGATAATTTATGGAATACCTGATATTTGTTAGTGATTGATGTTTAAAGTGAATAAAATCACATAAACTCATTTAGTTCTGTGTTGGATGTACCCAAAGCCCAATTTTTCCCCTATTCATTAAATATAGTTTGTATCTTCGTCGCCTGTATGTTTGAAAACACCAAATCGGTGTGCGCGCAGATGCGGATCTGGAAAACTGGCAAATAATTGTTTGACCAGGAGAGTGAAAGAGAAGATTGAGAGAAACGATTTGTCGTAAATAAGTCTGTCTTTACTCTCCTCCAGCACGCTGTGAAGCAACTATTAAATCTCTACATTTTCTATCACTGAGCTTTCCATCATCATTTTCTACTCTAAACCGGACCACTATTTCTAAGACTCTTTTCTCTCAAAATAAATTTACGACAATGTTAAGCTCAGATCTGATCTCATTCATCATGTTATCATTTCTGGTGTTTTGTATTGATTCCAGTAATGATCTGCAGTCGGTGAAGATTACTATCTTAGCTGGTGGTTGTTGTTCGGGTCTGGTGAAGATTTTCAGGGCTTGCAGTAGTGCCATTGCTTCTGCCCTGAAATTGGAGGAGATCTTTCCAGTTGGGAAGGCCTTTTGGATGATCTTTTCATTTAGGAATCTTATAAAAATGCCCCCACCACCGTTCTTTACTGCCCCCTCAGCGGATCCATCTGTGTATGCGTGTTTCCACTCTTTCGGGTTGTACTTTTCTTCAATCATTTCTTGAGCCAAGGTTTTTAGTTGTTGAGGGGTCTGGTGGCCTTTCTTTTTTATTTCAGGGACTTCTGTGAAGATAGATATATTTCCATGGCAGTCGTCTGGCTCCTCATAGTCAATTAACATTTCAATCTCAGTAGGTTGTTTTGGGAAGAGGTCTTCATGGCATCGATGCAGATGTTTGGAGATGTTTATGAAGCTGGTTCTTTTCAGCCTGTTCTTTGTCAAGCTATGGAGTTTGGCATGCATTGGATGACTTGGCATTCGTAGAAGCTTCTCACTGTGAGTGAATACCTTTTCCTCACGTCTGTCATTCAGAGAGCGGATGTTGGTGTATCTCTCCATTGTCTGGATTGGAGAAGTCTTCATCCCTCAAGTGATTAATCTAAGGCCTGAATTTTGTACTTTCCCTAGACGTTCTGTGTTTGTTTTAGATGCCGTGGCCCAGGCTGACATGCCATATTCAAGTACAGGCCTGACTGTGCCTGTATAGACTTTTTTAAGTATGTTGGTATTTGCCCCCCAACTTGTGCCAGCCAGTTTCTTCATAATAGAGAGCTTTCTTATTGCTCTCTGTTCTACTGCATTTATGTGCGGCTTCCAGGTGAGTCTCTTATCCAACTTGACTCCCAGGTATGTTGGATTTTCCTAGACTGGAAGCTCACTTCCATTTAGTTGCAGTTTGATCATTTCTTGGCGATTTGACAGAGAGAAGCAGGTTGCTACTGTCTTGGAGAGGTTTATCTGTACTCCCCACTCTGATGCCCATTTACCGATGGTATTTAGCGCTGCTTGCATCCTGAACTTTGCAGTAGGCAAATGTTCAGCAGCACACCAGGCAGCAAAATCGTCAGCATGAAGAGCCCTGGAGATATTCCCGGACAGTTTCTCTGCAATATCATTTATATATATGATAAAAAGTGTGGGGGAGATAACTCTTCCTTGTGGCACACCTTGTTGAAGAGTGACGCGATGGCTCAGATTCCCATCAAGTTTTACTCTTGCAGTGCGGTATCGGAGAAAGTCCCGTATCCAGCTGAACATTCTCCCTTCAATTTTGTTGTTGAGCGTCTTAAGGAGGAGTCCTTCTTTCCATACCTTATCAAAGGCTTTTGTCAAGTCTACAAAAACAGCCAGAACTTTCTTTTTCTCCTGAAAGGCATTTTCTATTTCCTGTGCTAGATATACTAGCTGGTCTTCGGTGCTGCGGTTTTTCCTGAATGCTGACTGTGTGTTATCAAGCAGATGGTTTTTTTCCAGATGTTTCATTAATCTTGAGTTCACCCTTCTTTCCATTACCTTACCCAGACAGCTCAGAAGGCTAACTGGTCGGTAGCTGGACTTGCTTGTTTTCTCCTTTTGTTTCTTTCTGATGGGAACAATTATTGCTTCTCGCCATCGATCTGGGAATTTTCCAGTACTCCATGATTTATTGAAGATTAGGAGGAGCTTGTGCCTGGCTACAGGTCCAACGTTCTTGATCATATCATTTGTGATACCATCTTTTCCTGGAGCTTTCATGTTCTTTAGTTTTGTTATGGCAGCATTTAGTTCTCTCAATGTAAGGGATGACTTCATGCAGGTATCTGGGTTTTGGTGCTTCAGTTTTTCTTTTACTTCCTTACGTACTTCTTGGATACGTGCATGTGGAAGTGATGTGGTGCTTTCTTCCTTGTAGAAATCTGCCAGGATGTTTGCTGCCATCTTTCCTGTGTGGTATTTTTCGTTTTCCTTGATGACAGTCTTGCAGTAGCTGGTTGTTGTTTCTTCATTTAGTACTCTTGTCAGATTCCACAGCTTGCTCTAGTCCTTTTCCATGTTGAGACTGCTGGTTTTCTGGTGCCAGCTCCTTTGGATTTCAGCTTTCGTTTGTTCATTAAAAGCTTGTTTTATGCTGTTGTGTCTCTGGGTGTTCTCTAATGTGGGACTTTGCTCCATAGTTTCCCGTGCTTTATTTAAGTCACTATGGAGTTTTCCCAGACTGTCACTCCAGTATGGTTTGTAGTCTCGTCGTTTACCTCGTGGAATTGAATTCTTTGCTGCTTGGATGATTGCCTCACTGATGATGGAAACGTTTTTATTGACATTATTTGAGTGGGTAATGTTCTGACAGAGGTTATCGACTTTTTCTTTAAAAAATCCCCAGTTTGCTTTTTTGAAATTCCAGCTAGGAGACATATTAATTTGTCCTGCACTTCTTACCTCAGATATCTGTAATGTGACTGGTACATGGTCAGTTCCCCTCAGTTGGTTATTTACTGTTCTAGTTGTGAGTCGATGTATGTCATCTGTAGCCATAGCAAGATCTGGTGTGCTCGTTGTTTTCCATACTCTGGAATAGAAGGTGGGCTTATCCTCTGGTTGGTTTATTAGAATTAGTTTATTCTCTACCATCCAATCTTTCACCTCTTCTGCTCTCAGATCTGTTGCTTCATAGCCCCAGCTGGGTGAGTGGCTGTTGAAGTCGCCCATAATGAGGTGTCTTGATGCTGCAAGCTTCACTTTGTGTAGCTCCAGAGTTGTGGTTGGAGGGCTGTAGCAGTTTGTGATCATTAAGTCTCCACTGGGCAGCAGTAGTTGGACTGTTATGTATTCAAGTTCGTCCTCACCAGATCTGTGTATCTCTACTGCTGGGATTGAGGTTTTAATCAGCGTGAGGATTCCTCCCTTAGATCTTTTTGCCCTGTCTTGGCGAAAGGATTCGTATCCACGTATGAAGAATCGTTGGGTATCTTTTAGGTGAGTTTCTTGGATGCAGATTATATCAATGTTATTTTCCCTGAGGAATTCTTGTAACTCCGGTTTCTTCTTCCTCACTCCTTCTGCATTCCACTGAGCCACTGTAAGGCAGTGGGTTGGTTGGTCAGGTGCTCTACTTTGCCTTCCCCCGACCATTTGGTTAGCAAAGGCACCGGTTGCTTGGGTGGGCCCTTTCGAGGCTAGGGGCCCGGCTCCGCTCCTCCCCGGTCATAGCTGATAGGAGCGACGCCATGACGTAAGTCGAGATTGTCGCATGACTCCATACTGCAAAAGCGTGTGTGTCTTAATTTTTCCCGGTGTCTGCGCCGTAGCTAACACACTCCGTCTTCGGCAGGCCGGGTTGTGTTTGTTGTTCAGGGTTGTCTCCCATAGCCTTTCCATCTCCCGATGGTAGCTGCAAGGCAGCAGGTTGGTTTGTTTACCGAGGTTTACCTTCCCCGTGGCTAGAGCTTATAGCGGCTCTTACTCGCTTGATGCACCCGTCATAGGACATATAGGGGATTTCAGTGGGGGTATCAGTGTGACCTGTTACCCCTCCCCGTCCTGCTGGGAGGACATCGCCGTTTGGTCCGCGACTGCTTATTCGTCCAGCAATACTGACTTAATTCGCAGCTGACACACCATATCTGGAGGTCGTTCCACTATCCGCCACCCGTGGACGCGCCTGGTTGGGGTCGGTCGCCCCTTTGCCAGGATCTTTTTCCCTATTTATATATGTGCAGGTTTCACACATAACCCTATTTCGTACCGATCAAATATGTCACTAATACAACTGGGTATTTTGTACATTTAAGATAAAGATCTAGGATATTGTGGTGTCGTGGTTTATATTGTTGTCTTCCATATTATGCCGTACCCAATGTAACAATAGGTTCAGCGTGACCTACCTCATTAACAGAAGAATTAACATTATTATTGTCAGTCAAATGTGTGTCACCCTTATCATATATCTCTACCCTTTTTCTACACACATTATAGTGATCATGTTGATCAAATAACTCTTTCTTCTTACTAGACATACAACGATCCGACACATCAATATTACTGTCCATGGCATGTCGCCTCCATGCAACATGCTTTCGATATGAAGCATTGGCTGGAAGGAAATATAACCACCTCGAAAAGAGACTTTCGTTTTGTTATCATGTGTAGATATATTGACATACTCTTTGGGGATTCTAGCATTATGTGACAGCGGATGCACGACCATTGGACTAAGGACGGCACTAATTCCTCCTTCTTGTTTTACGGGGACCTCAGTAAAGTGCGTAACCAAACAATCTCCTCCAGGATGTTCATCGGTTTCACCGTCGCATGAGGCTGAAGTTCCATTTTAGACAGGAAGACAGCACTCCGCAGTCTCAGGCTGAATCCGACATCTTCGCACGTTTTACTCACTCTACGAAACCTCCCTTTACACCTAAACCTGGGGCTTCTCATGCCCTGGACCTGTATATCAAGAACACCATCCATGACAGTCAGCAGCTCTGCCCTCGTAGATTGCATTATTCCAATCTCACTTCTGCAGAGTCCCGTGCTCTCTCCCTTCTTCGCCGTAGAGACGACATTGTCATCAAATCGGCTGACAAGGGAGGAGCCATTGTCGTCTGACAGAAGGACTTATACCTAAGTGAAGGTAAAAACCAGTAGAACAATGGTTCTTTTTACAGGCCCAGGACCAGCGATGCAACTGTCTCCAACAATCGTACACAACACTATTAAACAGCTCATCACCAGTAATGCTCTTCCTCCCCATGCATCTCATCTTAGGATTCATGAAAGTTTTATGGGCAAGCCTGTATTCTACATGCTCCCCAAAATTCATAAGATCGACAACCCTGGCAGATCTATTGTCTCGGCCTGTTCCTGTCCTACTGAGCACATTTCTGACTTCCTCGATAACATTTTCCAGCCTGTCGTTGAGAATCTTCCCTCCTTTGTCAAAGACACTAATCATGCTCTTTTAATTTTCACTTCTATCCGACTCTAGCAGACCGCTCCTACCGCCTTTTCTTGTTAGACATCTGTTCTCTGTATACCTCTATTCCCCACTTTGATGGTCTCCGAGCTCTTCGGTTTTTTCTTGACCAGCGCACTTGTCCGTCTATATCAACTGACACTCTTCTCCGTCTTGCTGAACTGGTCCTTCAACTTAATTCCTTTGAATTCGATGGTCAGTTTTTTAACCACATTAGTAGTGTTGCCATGGGAACGAAGATGGGTCCTAGCTATGCCTGCCTGTTCATGGGCCACTTGGGGCATCAGATATGGTAACAATACTCCGGTCCTTTCCCCGCGTTTTACCGCAGATAGGTCGATGATGGCATTGGTCTCACAGATATGTCCGAGACTGATTTATCCAGCTTCATCGACTTTGTCAACCACTTCCACCCCACCATCAAGTTCACCTCCCTCATCTCCACAGTATCTGTCAACTTTCTTGACATTACTATTACTATCACGCCTTCCGGCTTTAATACCTCAGTACACTACTAGCCGACAGATGCCCATAGCTACCTTCTGTACACCTCTTCTCATCCTCGGGCTTGTCGCGACTCCCTTCCATTCTTACAACTTCTCCGCCTCCGCCGTTTGTGCCTAGACGATGATGACTTCCACTTCCGAGCCAATGAGATGTTGGATTTCTTCCGTAGCAGACTTTATTCGGAACATGTTCTCACCTCTGCCCTCCAACGTGTGCTCCCCATCTCTCGTCAGGAGGCCCTCAAACCTCACTATAAACCCACTTCGGATAGAGTCAAATTGATCTTGACCTATCACCTTACAGTACTGCAGTCAAACAGATCCTTTTCCGCCATCTCCCTATTCTCCAAGAAGAGTTTGCGACCCAAGAAGTTTTCGGTGAAGCACCTTTGGTGACATATAGGCGCGACAAGAACTTGAAGGATCTTCTTGTTCGCTGCCGTCTTCCAAAGGAGAATGCCACTCAGTTTGGCACACTACCCTGTGGTCGGACACGATGCAACACGTGCAAGTATGCCATCTCAACCCACAAAGTGTCTTTTCCTGAGGCTACGTACACCATCACCAGTAGCTTCACGTGTGAGTCGCGCAATGTCATTTACACGATCATATGTAAATGTTGCTGCAAAATCTATATTGGCCAAACAGGCAAACGACTTGGGGACAGATTTAGCCAGCACTTGAATGACATCTCTCAGCAAAAATCCACACCAGTTGCCATACACTTTAATGGTCCTGACCACCATGGTCCCATCGACATCCAGGTCACTGCGATCAGATCCTGCTCCTCTGACACTGCTAGCCGAGAACAGCTTGAGAACCGTCTTATCCACCGCATGGAGTGTCTAAAACCAGCCGGTCTTAACACTCTGCACACCTTTGTCTGAGGTCACCCTCTCCTCTCTTGTTCCATTTTGACTCTTTCCACTCTTATCCTATTTTTCTATTTTTCTGCCGCCTTCTAATAATATGTATGAATATATAATACAATGTTTTTAATATGTCTTGATTTTTTATTTCATATTGATTTATCTCCAACTCATTCTGTCCTTTTCTATTTCCAGTCCCCACTAATATTACGTTTGGGTAGTTTATTGTTCAGTTTCGTTTTTTAGTTTCTTAGTATGTATTGTGTACATCCGGTGGTGACAGTCATTTCCTTTTCTGGGCACGCCAGTCCGTTCGCGGGAAGCAAAAGTTGTAGGACTTCGATTCCTTCAGGGAAGTACCTAGGTTTAATTTTTATATTTATTTAGGTTCTTATGTATCCTACCTAGCCTTCGCTTTTTTCCTTTCCCTGACGAAGGCCTTGTGGCCGTAACGTTGGCTATTTTCTTTGTCTTTTGTCCTCGTAAGACGAATCACCTTTTTTCGATTTTTTTTCACATCCATCCATTTAACTTTAGGTGGAACTGTCGAATGTTATCAACTGGCAGATGTGGAAATAGACACTCATTTCTTTTCTGGAAAAGTTAGAGTGTGTAGTCTCGATCAACCTTGTTGCGATTTGATTGTGGGTAACATAAAGGGTGTTAAAGAATGTTCTGCACATGATATTCTTACTTGGGAGATAGATCATCCTTCCTTGGCTAACGCTATTACAACCAGAGCACAACAAGCTGCAGAAACAAATGAATTACATTCTTCTTTTCACACACATCACATTACAACTTGTCATTACATTGACAAAAATATATTTATTGCTCAACAACAACAGGATCCACGTGGAATGTTGTTCATTTTCCCCTTATATCGATGACGTAGTCCACGTCAGTTTTCTTTGCAACCACTTTAAAAGGACCTTGCCATGTTACTAGCAAGTGATCTACCTTGAGTGGCAGGAGAACAAAAACAGATTGAGTTCCGAAATAACGAATTAGGGTCCTGTTCAAGAACGTTATACGATCCTGATGACGAAAATCACTGTGGTCAGCCAATCTGTTTGATGATGTACGTCAACGATGTAATCATTCCCCTTGCACGTTGCGGAAAAAGAACGATTTCTCCGATTTCAGAAACTTGATGTGACGTAAGTCTTGTAAAGAAATGTTACGGAGATCATAACGATCCTCATGTTCCAAGGCAAGATAGTTATTATTACTATAGCAAACGTCCACTGGTAAGTTCACTTCAAGACGCAAGTGTCCGTTAAGGTGATCTTGCTATAACGGTTCATGACAACGATTCAAAGTGTAAGGGCGTCGAAGCGATAAGATTCCTCAAAACTCCCTGCGACAGCAATATATAGTGACGGTAATCTGGAGACATCTATAGGCAGTCAGATTCATGATAAGTGACTTCAATCGACTATGCCGTGTATGTTGTATTGGCATCAACGTCTTCAAAAACAGTCACAGGTCTTGGCATGACCTCGCACGAAAAAAAAACTGCGATTTCTGGTGATTCCAGAAATTTGTTATCTCAAGTACTTTTCAAAGTACAGCCTTGTATACATCTGCAAATGATTAATTCATATCCAAGGGACGAAGCCTCCCATATCTGTGGTGTCGTGGTTTATATTGTTGTCTTCCATATTACGCTCGTTTACTCCATCATGTCTAGGATTGATATTTTCATTGTCCACGTGGTTCATAACAAGCACCACAAAAACTCAGTAACCGTAATTCCAATGTTCCAACACAACGATAAATATATCGACTTGGAAACTCCAGCAATATTCCACACTTATTAAGACGTAAACTACACATCACGATTAGGCATTGCAAAGCAGGTTAATTTCATCAAATTCCCCATTCCATAATTCCACATGAGTAAAATGATCCCATTTCATTTGTTAGTTCCATATTCAAACACATCGACGTCTTACAAGACATTATCCATCGAACACTTTTCAATTATCTACCATTTGGTAGATGACACAAGCGAACCCAACAGGGTAAACATTAACTTAGTTCTGTCACTATCAACAACATGTTTACGTCATGTGCGAAGTACACATAGTGGCAATTCCTTATTGTGCGAAAAGGAATAATTGTCAAATTGCCCAAGAAGGGAGATCTTGCAGACTGCAATAATTGGAGAGGAATAACTCTTCTCTCAGTTCACAGCAAAATACTAGGCAGGATAATTATACAGAGAATCTCAAAAGCAGTAGACCACAAACTGAGGAAAGAACAAGCAGGATTTAGAAAGAACAGAAGATGTGTAGATCATATATTTACCCTCAGGAACATTATAGAGCAGTGCTCAGAATGGCAAAGACAGTTGTACATTAATTTCGTTGATTTTGAAAAGGCTTTTGACAGTATACATAGGGACAGTTTATGGAAAATACTGAGGGCTTATGGAATTCCAAGCTGCATAGTGTCAATCATAAAAAGCCTTTATGCCAACTTTACGTGCAGCATTGGGCAGAGCAGCCTAACCTTTGTAGTGAAGACAGGAGTACGACAGGGATGCCCCTTATCAACCACTCTATTTTTAACAGTCATAGACTGGGTGATGCGCCAGACAACAGAGGGCAATCCAAGAGGAATAAGATGGACTACATTTTCTACATTGGAAGACCTGGAATATGCAGATGACACTGCACTGCTAGCACATTCACATCAACACATCCAGGAAAAAAACGGATAGACTTAATAAGTATAGCCAGCAGGTGGGCTTGAACATCAACCTAAAGAAGACAGAGGTCATGACGCTCAATGAGAGCAACCCTCAGCCCATATAAGTAAGAAATCAGCATCCTTCTCTGTAACTCTCCAGCTCTCCGCGCCATAGAGAAGCACAGAAAGCTCGGAGCAAGCAAGAGGACATGCACACCATCATAGCTGGCAGACGCTGGAGCTGGGTTGGCCATGTCCTCAGAAGAGACCCCGATGCCATCACAAGAACAGCTATGCTATGGACCCCTGAAGGAAAACGAAAGAAAGGCCGACCAAAAACAACTTGGCGGAGAACTGTGGAGGCTGAGATGCAAAGAATGAACCAGAGTTGGGGCACTGTACGAAGGATGGCCGCCGACCGAGCAAAGTGCAATCAATTCGTTGTTGCCCTACAAGACGCCACCAGGCGTAATGGCCACTGACTGCTTTGACGGTCGGCGGCTAAGGATCAAAGAAGAAGATGACTCTTGGTCATTCTCTGACATGTGGCGTGCAATCGCCAACGCCAAAGATATATATACTTAGATGCGAGAATGAGGCTAATTACATTATATAATATAGATAACCGAACTTTGTTATTTCTACAATCTTGAAATTTGAAAGAGGAATGGTGGGAGCAGCGAATATCGACTAATGAAAGCGACTACATTTCAATATGTTAATTAGCCGAATGGCTTAGTGCTTTTCCTAGCTCACGGTAAATCGTAAGTTGTTATATAAAATAGCTGTATGTTGTCTAGGATAATATATCCTTTGTCCCGCTTATCATCTACATGAGATATATACCTTCGTAATGATTACTTTATATCCTTAATTTTTTTTCAAGCTCTTTTTTTCATCAACAAGCTGTTAAGTAATCAATACTGAAGGTGGGATAGTGGTGATCTTAATGTTAATGAAGTCACTTGATACAATAGTGCTTCTGTCGGTACTATTTGCGCTAACCACTGCCACACAGTTCATCGATAAAGCAATGAAAAAAAAAAAGTGTCAAGTGTACTACAAATAGCGTCGTTTTTTTTTTCGATTCCGAATGTCAATCTTAAAAGAGCAGTACACTAATGGCTGTAATGAAGTAAAGGAAACAATGATGGGTTTAAAATCATCCGCGGGAACAATGGCGACAAACTATAACCAGAGCGACAGACAGGGTAATCAAAACAGCATAACA
Source organism: Oreohelix idahoensis (assembly GCA_024509875.1). Classification (NCBI taxonomy): domain Eukaryota; kingdom Metazoa; phylum Mollusca; class Gastropoda; order Stylommatophora; family Oreohelicidae; genus Oreohelix; species Oreohelix idahoensis. The sequence goes on along the minus strand of JAMPIV010018785.1, from coordinate 448,185 downwards.
ACAAGCTCAATCAGAATATCAATGCAGATGGCATGAGTTAAAACAAAGCTTCTCAACTATTTAGGAATCATGGACTGCAAAAGATAATTGTCGATAACTTCTGAGATTCCAGTACCCCGTCCACCAAAATTATGCGTCAGTTGATTATCCTCTCCATACAAACCGACTTACTGAAACTTCTAAAATAACAGTTACTAAAATCCTGTCACCTTTTGAAAAAATACAGAGAAGGTGAACATTGCACAGTGAAAGCTAAACTGAACACAGATTAAAATAACACTCAGGCCTTTCAATTTTGTTCATGTTGCATTGACAATTGACGATTAGTCATGATAAGCTTGACTACAAACATCCTTTTTTTTTTAAATTTGAAGATGAGAAATATCCCGTTCAACCTCTGATGGGTTACAATTAGGAAATACATTGTTTTCAAATCCAAATAATAAAACGAGATAAAACAAAACAAAAAAACAAAAAAAAAATCAAACAAAAATAATATTCAGAGGGAGGGTTGTAAAGGCCAATAAAGTTGAAATGGAATGGAAGGAAATGAAATGAGTCAAGGAGAATTAGTGACGTCATCAGGACATGGAGTAGAAAGAACGCAACGTAATTACCCATCCCGCGTCATGTTTTGGCGGGTTACTTGCTCGTAAGCTAATAAAATGCAGCTATAGAGAAGTTAATCCCTAAACCGTCTCAAGTTCAGACGGTAGAAGTTAATGAGTTCTCAGCCATGACCCCCTTACGCATACGCGCTAAGAACCTCTGGGGTTCAGAATCTCTGACTTAAAAGATTTGGTCGCAAACAACCCGTGCTTTAGAAATTTGCATTACAACGGTAACACGGAAGGCATTATTTTCACATGGAGGTCAGCTTCTACTCATAACTGTGAGAATTTTTTATTGTACGAGGCCAACAACCTGCAGTTTCCGATATACGTAATATCTGTCGAGTCGCCCGCGGTATCATTCACTGGATAATGAAAGATATATGTTTCTCTTAACGTATGTATATATTCATTGTGTATACGATTATTTTGTAATTATTTTTTAAAGCACAAGAGACCGTGATGTGCCTGTTAGCTTTACAGTTGTGCTAGGAAAACAACTTTGTTCTTTGTTTCTTTCCGTTTATCAGCTTTATTGAGGTAAAATGCCTTTATTATTGAGAAATAGACCAAGGATATAAATAATTTAGCAGAAACCAAATATGACGGATAGTTATTCCAACATTATAGTAATGGTTTGTGAGTTTCTCAGTGATTGAGTATCTTTCAGTAATTTAATACCTTCCAATGTTTGTGCGTCTCCTAGTGTTTGTGTGTCTCCTAATGTTTGTATGTCTCCCAGATTTTCTATGTCTTCTAGTGGTTGTATGTCTTACAGTTTTTGCGTATCCTTCATTGTTTGTGTTTCCTCCAGTGTTTGTGCGTCTCGCAGTTTTTGTATGTCTCGCAGAGTTTGTGTGTCTCCCAGTGTTTGTGTGTCTCAGAGTGTTTGTGCATCCTGCAGTGCTTGGGTATCCTCCAGTGTTTGTGTATCCTCCAGTGTTTGTGTTATCTCCCAGTGGTTATGTGTCACCTAGTGTTTGTCTGTCTCCACGTGTTTGTATGTCTCTTAGTGTTTGTCTGTCTTCAAGTGTTTGTATGTCTCCTAGTGTTTGTGTCTCGTAGTGTTTGTCTGTCTCCAAGTATTTGTATGTCTCCTATTGTTTGTGTCGCCTAGTGTTTATGTGTGTTCAAGTGTTTGTATGTCTCTTAATATTTGTATGTCTCCAAGTGTTTGTATGTCTCCCAGTGTTTGTGTGTCCTTTGTCTGTCTCCAAGTATTTATATGTCTCCTATTGTTTGTGTCCCTTAGTGTTTGTGTGTGTTAAAGTGTTTGTATCTCTCCAAGTGTTTGTGCGTCTCCCAACATTTGTCTGTGTCACAGTGTTTGTGTGTCTCCTAATATTTGTCTGTCTCACAGTGTTTGTGTGTCTCCTAATATTTCTCAGTCTCACAGTGTTTGTGTGTCTCCTAATATTTGTATGTCTCACAGTGTTTGTGTGTCTCCTAATATTTATCAGTCTCACAGTGTTTGTGTGTCTGCTAGTGTTTGTGTTTCTCCTAATATTTGTCAGTCTTCCAGTGTTTGTGTATCTCCTAGTGTTTGTGTGTCTCTTACTGTATGTGTTTCTCGTAATGTTTGTGTGTCTCCTAGTGTTTGCGTGTCTCCTAATATTTGTCTGTCTCCAAGTGTTTGTGTGTCTCGCAAAATTTGTCTGTCTCCAAGTGTTTGTGTATCTCCTAGTGTTTGTGTTTCTCCTAATGTTTGTGTGTCTCCTAGTATTTGTGTGTCGCCTAATATTTGTCTGTCTCCAAGTGTATGTGTGTCTCCTAATATTTGTCTGTCTCCAAGTGTTTGTGTGTTTCCTAGTGTTTGTGCCTCCTAGTGTTTGTGTGTCTCCTAATGTTTGTGTGTCTCCTAGTGTTTGTGTGTCTCCTAATGTTTGTCTGTCTCCAAGTGTTTGTGTGTCTCCCACTATCTTTGTGACTAAATGTGTTTGTGTGTCTCCTAGTGTTTGTGTGTCTCCTAGTGTTTGTGTGTCTCATAGTGTTTGTGTGTCTTCTAATATTTGTGTGTCTCCAAGTGTTTGTGTGTCTCCTAGTGTTTGTCTGGCTCCAAGTGTTTGTGTGTCTCTTAATGTTTGTGTCTCATAGTATCTATCTGTCTCCAAGTGTTTGTGTGTCTCTTAGTGTTTGTGTCTCGTAGTATTTATCTGTCTCCAAGTATGTGTGTGTCTCCTAGTGTTTGTGTGCCTCCTAGTGTTTGAGTGTCTCCTAATATTTGTCTTTCTCCAAGTGTTTGTGTGTCTCCTAGTGTTTGTGTGTCTCTAGTAATTGTCTATCACCAAATGTTTGTGTGTCTCTTAGTGTTTTTGTGTCTCCTAGTGTTTGTCCGTCTCCTAGTGTTTGTGCATCTCAAAGTTTTTTTGTGTCTCCAAGTGTTTATGTGTCTCCTAGTGTTTGTGGGTCTTCTAGTGTTTGTCTGTCTCCAAGTGTTTGTGCGTTTCTTAATGTTTGTGTGTTTCCTTGTGTTTGTTTGTATCCTAGTGTTTGTCTGTCTCTTAGTGTTTGTGTGTCTAGTAGTGTTTGTCTGTCTTTAAGTGTTTGTGTGTCTGTTAGTGTTTGTGTGTCTCTTAGCGTTTGTGTGTCTCCTAGTGTTTGTGTGTCTCCTAAAGTTTGTCTATCTCTTAGCGTTAGTGTGTCTATTAGTGTTTGTGTGTTTCCAAGTGTTTGTGTGTCTCCTAGTGTTTGTGTGTCTCCTAGTGTTTGTGTGTCTCCAAATGTTTGTGTGTTTCTTAGTGTTTGTGTCTCGTAGTATTTGTCAGTCTCCAAGTGTTTGTGTGTCTCTTAGTGTTTGTGTGTCTCCTAGTTTTTGTGTGTCTACAAGTGTTTGTGTGTCTCTTAGTGTTTGTGTGTCTCCTAATGTTTGTGTGTCTCCTAATATTTGTCTAGCTCCTATTCTTTGTGTGTCTCTTATTGTTTGTCTGTCTCCAAGTGTTTGTGTATCTCCTAGTGTTTGTGTGCCTCCTATTGTTTCTGTGTCTCCTAATATGTGTCTGTCTCCTAGTGTATGTGGGCCTCCTAATGTTTGTCTGTCTCCTACTCTTTGTGTGTCTTCTTGCGTTTGTGTGTCTTCAAGTGTGTGTCTGTCTCCTAGTCTTTGTCTGTCTAAGAGTGTTTGTGTGTCTCGTAGTGTTTGTGTATTTCCAAGTGTTTGTGTGTCTCCTAGTGTTTTGTTTCGTAGTATTTGTCTATGCGTCTCCTAGTGTTTGTGTCTCCTAGTGTTTGCGTGTTTCGTAGTGTTTGTGTGTCTCATAGTGTTTGTGTGTCTCCTAGTATTTGTCTGTCTATTAGTGTTTGTGTGTCTCCTAGTGTTTGTCTATCTCCAAGTGTTTTTGTGTCTGTTAGTGTTTGTTGTGTCTCTTAGCGTTTGTGTGTCTCCTAATGTTTGTGTGTCTCATAGTATTTATGTGTCTCCTGGTGTTTGTGTGTCTTCTAATGTTTCTCTGTCTCCTAGTGTTTGTGTGTCCACTAGTGCTTGTGTGTCCACTAGTGTTTGTGTGTTTCCAAGTGTTTGTTTTTCTCCTAGTATTTGTGTGTCTCTTAGTGTTTGTGTCTCGTAGTATTTGTCTGTCTCCAAGTGTTTGTGTTTCTCCTAGTGTTTGTGTGTTTTCTAGTGTCTGTGTGTCTCTAAGTGTTTGTATGTCTCCTAGTGTTTGTGTGTCTTCTAGTGTTTGTGTGTCTCCAAGTGTTTGTGTGTCTCCACGTGTTTGTGTGTCTCCAAGTGTTTGTGTGTCTTCTAATGTTTGTGTGTCCCCAAGTGCTTGTGTGTCTTCACGTGTTTGTGTGTCTCCAAGTGTTTGTGTGTCTCCTAATATTTGTCTGTCTCCACGTGGTTGTGTGTCTCCTAGAGTATGTTGTGTCTCTAAGTGTTTGTGTGTCTCTTAGTATGTGTGTGTTTCCAAGTGTTTGTGTTTCTCCTAGTATTTGTGTGTCACCTAGTGTTTGTGTGTCTTCTAGTGTTTGTCTGTCTCCAAGCGTGTGTGTGTCTCCCAGTGTTTGCGTCTCCTAATGTGTGTATATCTTCTAGCGTTTGTGTGTCTCCTATTCTCTTCTCAGATTTAGGGCCCTGAAAAAAATAACAAAGGGGTGGGGGGGATGTGGTACCTGAACAGACAGAAAGAAAGAATACCACTACAACATCCTCGTGCCTATCGCGTGAGGATGCCAATATCAGGCTGTGGTTAGGTCTGGCATCAGCATCATGTAAACAGATTACTATGGAAACGACCTCTGCAAGAGCGCTTGAATGGTTTGTCGAAGGCTTCTTGAAGATCAGCTGCAGGGTAGCTCCATGCTCCATAGAGTGTTAAATTGGAAATGATGCTGATGATGATAATGATGACGTGGATGATAATAATAATGATACATATTCACTGCACTCAAGAAGTACATTTTTCTGACTTTCGACACAATCCTATACTGCAGCTGTCTCAACATTGGCTTTCGCAATTCCTTTGTTATTGCGTCTCGTCCAGTCTTAGGGATTGTTTTTATAAGATAAATCTTTATTCACTGACTGTTTCTTTGGTGTGGTACGTACATCGCTGGCGGCGTCTGTCATTATTTCTTTGAGTTTTTCTAGTCAACAGGTTATTTTGGAAGTTCAACTCTCTCTGTCACGGATTTATAATCTAGTCTACTAACCCAGGTAATTATTTAACGGCCCTCCTTCGGTTCATATTGATAATTGTCTCATTCAGATAAGAGGTCGAATTTTCCAATCTCTACAAGCATAATGGTATTATTCTCTAACCGATCAGGGTAATAGACATGATAAGCCAGAAATGTTATCATCTCGAGAGCAAACAATCAAGAAAGTAATACGCGCTATGTTTCTACAGTTGAAGATTGCTTACATTGTCTTAAACTCTGTTATAGACAGTAGCATAGAACCACATGTTCTAAGATAATATGAGGAATAAAATATACTAATACATTTTTCCTTGCAGAAAACTGTTTGAGGAAACACGCTGAAGTTTTCTTTATTTTACTGACATTTATCAGCTTGAAAAAGTTATTCCTTACAGTTTAAAATATAGAATACGTCACAATTGTTGAGTCGATTGAGCGCGATTTGATAGTTGTAAGACAACTTTATACAAGGTATTTACAATTTTTTTTCACGTATGCACGTAGACGTAGATTGTGAAAAATTGATTCATGTAAGCTTATATAGAAACTTTTGACACCCAAGAGTATATTAATGACATTTTCATTGTGTGTGCCAGTTAGTGAAACAAACAAAACTATGAAAGGTATGAATAATACCCTACTTAAACACAAATATAACAGGCAAAGATTTTGTTGTCACTTATGTGTGAGCAAAACAGTATGAGTTAGATTTAGCGTGAATGACTGAGAGGATTTCAAGTTAAAAAGATATTTATTTGGTTAAAGCTTAACTTGATAAATAGTTGTATTAATATTAGTGTGGGTAATACACACCTAGTAATGATAAGGTTGAACTTAGAGAAATATCTCGAGAAGATGTGGATTCATACTTGAACCTTGGCAGCACTACAGACAAAGTTGGAGGAACAGACAGCAATATCAAAATACGAATACATACGGAAGGAGGAACTTTCCCTGCATTGGGAAGTACAGTATATAGAAGTCCATCGAAATAATGTCCGACACTAACACCATTGTCTTCAACTCAGATGTAAAACCAGTCTTCAAACATTCCTAAATGAGTGCTTGCGTAAAGTTGTTTTTTTTAAACAAAAACAGTAGGCTTCTTCAGTCATAGCTGGTTATGGGGATAATGCACCCTTGTGTGACAAGTCAAATCTTTGATCGTTACATTTTTCTGTGACCTCCTTTAACTTTTTCCAGTGCGCTTCCTTTTCTTTTGTCTCACCCGCTCCTTATCGCATTTCTTGGCTCTCCTCGACCAAGGTTGTCTTATCATATCTTGTCACTCCCTAATAGTAACTGATCGCTTGACCTGTTTTCGAAGCAGCATCGACTTCTATTTGTGCAGGGTGAAGTTGTTTGCGCACTAGATTATGTAACAGCTTCTGGCAGACAAAAAATGTTTCTGTCAGTAGCGAGACGGGTTGATTGAACAAACACCACCAGACAGCATAGAGCGAAAATTCTATTTTTTTCGAGGGAAGGTAGATAGCAACCATTGATACGTAGCCGATTTCATTGGGATATCGGAGGATGACAGTCTTCTTAAAGATTAAGGCATGGAAAGTGATGTAAAATTTCCGGCAGATGGACTTCGTTGTAATAATGAACTACGAGAAAGGAACATATGGGAGGAGATTATCAGCTATTATCAGTGAAGTAGAGAACTGATAAACATTGTTATTGTTAATCAGAATCGACGTCATTGCACTCCTGTCAAACCCATAGGTGCTCAGTGTTCCGCAGCAAATGTCGAAGGGTATGAATGCTAATTGCCGACGATACCTTTGGCAAATAAAACGAAAAAGTATGAATGCAGAAGGAGAGGTAGGGGAGAGAAGAGAAAAGAGAGAAGACGACGAGCTGGCAAAAGAAAATTCAGAAAGAAATCGGATAGGCTGTCACTGAAATATTTACGAACTGGTAAACATGACACGCAATAACGGAAGGATCAAGATCTTATATAGTCATGTAGTTTGAAAATAATGTCACGGGTTGCCTCCCCTTAGCTCTGCAGTAGTGGCCCAACACTGGCCAAAGCTCAAGAGTTATTAATGTGGGTCTTCAAAGGTGTCTACCTTCGCACAAGATTACTCTTGGCAGAGTTGTGGGTAGAAAGATAATGATGCTTCTACCTCAATGGAGTGTTCACAAGATATTCAGAAAAGCGAGAACAATGCTGCATGAGGCTGAGCAAATGTTACCTCTAGTATCTGTCGTCAACGTTTGTGAAGGAAGGGGTTTTCTTATAATTCGTTAGCTCGTTCAAGCTCCCAGCTGTTAATTCGGCGAAATTTCTCTTATTATTATTGCAAAGCTCTGTTTGTGTGTATCTAAGAAAGCATCTGAGACATACGGATGTAGTACATTCAAAATGATTAAATCAACTTTAGAGTGATATATATATATATATATATATATATATATATATATATATATATATATATATATATATATATATATATATATATATATATATATATATATATATATATATATATTTATATATATATATATTTATATATATTTATATATATATATTTATATATATATTTATATATATATTTATATATATATTTATATATACACGCACACACACACATACAAATAACAAATTCAATAATCAATAAAAATGAATAATTCTTTAACAAACAATAATCATCATCGAGTGATGTTATGGAGTATTGTGTAAGAGTTCACTTGGCAGCTTTTATGTTTCTACTTAGCTGCCAATGAAGTTATTCTCCAGCTGATGTTTGGGTCTTAGCAGATAGAGGACTGGATCACACTCGTCACTGGTCAAGTTTTAAAATTGTAGCACGTTCCAAGAAGTGTCATGGAGTAACTACCAAGCTGGTCCCGCGTCTCTAAGACCCATCTGATGATGGTGTCTAGCGTCGACTTCAGGCCACTTATACCCTCACCTGTACCAGAGATAGTACGCTCAACTGGTACCACCGACCCAAATATTTAGGTTCACCGACAGACTGCTGGCTCAGAGAAATAGCTAAGGCAACGTGTTGAAGATGCCTCTTACACGTTTTCTGGGGTATTGTTACTTTACATTAAGTTCCCACTTTGACTCCATGTTTTAGATTCCCCAGAGTCCGGTTTTCCTGTCTAATAATAGTAGAGTTTTCCTGGGCTTTTAAGTCCTCAAGAGGCTCAAACACGTCCGGTCAATAAATGGATTCTGATTCTATTCTTAACTCTGGCAGGGCTGGTTGTTTTCTTAACGAGGCGAATTTTCACAGTGCTCTAAACTGCAAAAGTGTCAAGTTATATTCCCCCTTTCTTTGCTGGCAAGTGTTGTTTACTATCAGGCAAGGCTGCAATCGGAAATGTTGTTATAGTCTACATTCTGAATGCCCGCCAATAGTTTCAAACATGCGTGTGGCAGGATGACTTTATTTCCTTATAGGAGTGTTATAGAAAAGGTCACGTCTCCCAAATATGGTCGTGAAACCTTCGAATATTCTAGTCAGTGATTACAAATAACTTCTTACTTTTTATCTCAAGTAGTGTCTTCGTAATAATTCTGCCGGAAGCTTTTTACAACATTACGACTGTCAAGTGCGTGTCTGTAATCTGTCCGCAAGCGGATGATTTATCGCCCGGCACGCCTTAGGTAAACACACCGCTCGATCACTATGCAAAAACTTTTTTTAAAATAAAGTTTTGCCTCGTTTTGGTTCGGTTATATTAGGGCCCATGTCCAAATATAAAAGACCCCTAAGTCTGAGGATAATATCCAAAGTCAAGAAGTGATTGCTATGCGAAAAATGACGGCCCATCTGGTTTTTATACCTGTGCCTAATCCTAAACAATGCCGAGAAGCTTAAAGCAAACATGACGAATTATCACCGAAGGGGGTGTAAAATTGATTAGAAAATGGCTAATACCTGAGAGAAAGTAGGGAAAGGAAATGTGCTGACCACCAGAAAAGCACGTAATTTAGTAAACACAAAATTTTAACTAAATACTGTCCGAATAGACAAGAGATCGGTCCAAATTCCGTGACAAATAACATGTAAAGAGCAATATCTTATGTTGTCATTTAGTAATGTTCAACATGATGATAAGGCGGACCCCAACCAAATAAGACACTTATTTTCAATTGGTTTAGTATGTCTCACATAATTAGGGTCGATCTCTTGTCCACTCTGGCAGTATTTAGCTACCTTTGTTGTACGTACTGAATTACGTGCATTTTTCAGCTGTTGACGCATTTTAGTTCCCTACCTTCCGACAGGTAATTGGTATTTTCGAGTCATTGTTTGCACTTCTTCTTGTAATAATTCTTCATGTCCGGTTACCTGTTCATCCCTGCTGAAGGAGTAGAGGCATGATTCTATCTTGACCCATAGTCATGTTGGTAAAATTCTCGTGTACCAGACATTGGGCGCCGGATTCACTCGGAATCGGCCAAGCGATCTCGCTTATTGCTGATATGGCTAGTGTGCTTCTAATTAATGTCGTGAAGAGTCAAAGGTTAAGAAGACATTATTTGTGATAATGTAGGGAGTTGTAGTTGCAATCCTTACCCCGAATCGACGGATATAACAATTCCATATTTGGAAAGTGACCTTTTAAATAACACACAGAATTTTCCTATGGCAACATTTTTCTGAATAGAACCCGTCAAATCACGGATGATTGAAACTATTGGGCGGGATTCGTGATGTAAACATAACAACATTTCTGATTGGAGCCTGGTCCAATAGTAAACAACAACGTGCGTGGGACGAAAGTTGTAATATAACCTGCCACTTTAGCTGGGGTAAATCACTGTGGAATTCAATTCGTCAAGAGACCAGCCAGACAGCCAGAGTAAAGAATAGGACCAGAATTCCATTTATCGGACTGGACCATGTTTGAGCATCTTGAGGACTTATATCCCAGGAAAACTTTACCTTTATTAGCCCGGAAAACAGGAATCCTAGGAATATGAATACGAAGTAAGAGTGGAAACTTATTGTAAAGTAACACCCCAGAACACGGGGAAGAGGCATCTTAAACAAGTTGCCTTAACTATTTCTCTGAGCCAGAAGCCAGTCTGTATTCCCAAAAGAAATTTTGGGGTAAGTTGTACATTTATAATTCTATATTTTGCATCATTAACACGTGAAATAATATGTAAATATTGACACGTGAATATTAATATATGAAAATTGCTAGTGGATGTCCAAGTTATACGAGGCTGGCAACGTCAGCATATAGAATGATGATTTCATGAACCACCACTGCAAGGGCTGGTGACTGTTTTATGCGAATTTCTTATAGAGAACCAACAGCAGAGGTAGTCCCAAGTTCCATATGGAGCAGGGAGTGAATGATGAGAGAAATGATGTACATACTTAATATATTGTTTACCTTTTCAACCAATGTAGCAGTAAATGTAAAATTCAATCTAAATGTAATGAAAGTTTTCCGCTTACTGGAATTAAGATTACTTCTCAGAGAGGGTAAAGTTCTGAGGTAGATGGGATGGTGGAATGAAAAGAGGGGGACACATGAATGTGTGTCAGAAAAACATAATACTCAAGAGAGTAATTGTTCTCTTCTTTTGTGACACTTGTTGATGGTACCAACTGAGGGTACTATCTCTGGAACAAGTTAGGGTATAAGTGGACTGTAGTCGACTCAAGACACTATCATCAGACGGGTCTCAGAGACGCTGGACCAGCTTTACTCCCTGATGCTCCTTGGAACGTATCACATCCTCCAGACTTGACCAGTGACGAGTGAAACATTCATCTATCTGCAAAGAGCCAAACATCAGCGAGAGCAGAAACTATATTGGCAGCTAAGTACAAACTTAAAAGCTGCCAAGTTAACTGTCATTTTTCGAAAACCATAACATCCCTTGGTGATGATTACTTTTCTTAAAGAATTAATCATTTTAAAAATGTTAACCCTAGTTGATTATTAAATTTTTTATTTGTATATCTACAAATTTAACGTTGATTTAATAATTTTTAATGTACTGCACCCGTATGTCTCAGTCAATTTCTTAAATACACTTAAACAGAGATATAAATTAATAATAATAATTTCCCTGAGTAATTTAGTTGGGCCCTGGAACGAGCTAAATTAGTTATATCCATCTTCACAAATGGCGGCGGGTCAGATACAAAGTTAACGTGCTAAGTTTCATTAAGTATTGTTCTTGACTTCTGAAATATCTTGTGGAAACTCCCTCGATTTAGAAGCATAATTATCCTTCTATCTACAACTCTGCCAAGAGTAATTTTGTGCGAAGATAGACACATTTGAACACCCACATTAGATACTCTAGGTTTTGGCCACTGCTGGACCACTATTGCAAAGCCAAGGGGAGGCAACCCGTGACAGCATGAAAATGCTAAGATAGACTGGATCTCTCCTGAACCAAGCAACATAGATGTGTGGGAGAACATGTCACTTATAAATACCGCTTTGTGAGGCTACTTCACTGACTTCCAAGTCTGTCAAGGAGAGAACACAGACAGCCAAAATATTGCTAGTAACCAGGACACCCTATATAACCGGCCACAGGATTAGGAGTAGCTGCTTTAATTAGAGAGCGTAAAACTCCCATAATAATATTGAAAGCCCAAGCCTAAGGACCCTTGTCAAGTAGAAATAATAGAAGGATTCAGTACACTGTAACTATCGATCTGAGGGATTACTGCATCTTAAACTAGTTGCAGTAAATTATGGTCATTTTGCGCATCAATCCTGTATATTACGCCCGATATCGGGGTAAGTTGTAATATATACAAATCATTATTTTATATTAGCATTTTGACAGTAATAATTTGCTTGCAGATGTGCAATTGCATATGAGGCGGGCAACCTCATCACTGCACATAACTTGACACATGAATCACCACAGCAAGAGCCGGTGACTGCTTCGTGCGGGTTTCTTCACAAAGAACCAACAGCAGAGGTAGCCCCCTGGCTCCATAGAGAGCAGGGAGTGGATGATAATTTCATGGTGTATATATTTATTATACGCGAACTAACACTTTAATAAGTTTTATATGTATGTTTATCTATATTTCAATTGTCGTCCTCTGCAGTCCAAAGACACTTTCATCCGACTCACTGGGTCTAAAATTAATGCCAAGGGAGGGTAAACATTCCGAGGAGATGAAGTGGTGGATGGAAGCGGAGGCTTTTTGATGTTCATATCAGGAGACTTAATACTTAAAAAGAAACATCTGTTTCTTCTTAGTCTGAGGCACAAGTTGCCTGCAGTCGACGCTATATACCTACATCAGACGGGTCTTGAAGACGCTTGAGAACCTTACTAGTTACCCCAGCCTTACTGCATGGAATGTGCTACTGCCACTAGACTTGACTATTGAAGAGGACCAGTCCAAGGCACCTGTGTGAACCATCAGCGGCTGAAGCAGACGCCAACGGACCCCACATAATTACCATAATAGCGCAGCCACTTGACACGTACAATTTTTGTTTTCTGAAAAATATCCACCTACAATTTAGATGGACCTATGAGGAAAACATCAGTGCGTCAATGTTTGTAAACACCTCTATTTATTATAATCTTGTTGAACTATAACTATAAGTGACTATTAAACTTGTTTATCTGTAACTTTAAATCTATTGTTTGATAAATAACTATTGAGTGAATTGTATGTCTGCATCCGTATTATTCATATTGTTTATAATACATAAACATCTACAGCTATTAAATGAATAGTTGCTAAACCATCTTTAGCTGGGGGCTCAGAAAATACGAGTCAATATTTCCTCACAGAAGGGGCGGTAGAATAATAAGTTCATGACAGCTTAGATAAGCTCAGGTGTTATGCTTGCTTTTCTCTAAAATCATGTGAGGCTCCATGAAGTAGAAGCATCATTCTTCTACGAGTATTTATATGTCTACCAAGAGTAATCTTAAGCAAAGGTTGATACCAATAAAGACCCTCGTGATTACACTCTAAGTCTGGCCATTGTTTGACCACTACGGCGAAGCAGGGGAGACAATACCGTCACACCTTAAGATGAAAGCCCACACCTTTTTTTTTTTTTTTTGCTTGGTGTTCTTTTCGGCGTGTTTTTTTTTTCCTCGCGTCTGCTTGTTGTACGAGATTCTCTTCGCCCACTGTGAGGTGGTCGTGTAGGAAGCATCTTCACTTGATGCATACGGAAGCTTCGTCCTCCCAGGTTGCTGGATCTATGTCTAGAGCGTAAAATGTAGTGACTAAAATGGTATGAAAATATGGATATGCCTTGAGCTGATGGAACAGGACATGAGAACCTATGCTCCTTGGGTATTTGAATAAATGAATGATAAATTAATGTTATCAGCGTATGAAAGATAAGAATATTTACAACTTATATCAACAAAATTTGGCATTTTCAGTTTAAACGTCACGACGTCTTCATATTTTCATGCATAAAAGTCGATGATGTAAACATCACAGTCAAGTAGTAGTGCGAAATTGTGGTCGATGACTAGAAATTATGTTCATGTTTCAGAAATAATTCAGTGCTGTATTTGACTTCGGGAGCCGCGATAGCATAGTGGTTAGTGCACTGGCTTCCTAGCTCAGTGGTCTATAGTTCGATATCCAGAGGAGATGGGATTTTTTTAGGCCGCAAACGGCTCCTGGGTCGACCCAGCCCCAATTGGGTACCAGCGCAACTCTGGGAAGGTTAAGGCGGCCGGCGTGATTCTGACCACATCACCCCTAGTGTGCCGATGGTCAAGAAAATATGGGCCTAACACCAAATTCCCAATATGCTTCAATGGGCGTGTAACGGGATCCTTGACCTACCTTTTATTTGACTTCACTGTACATTATCATTATCATCATCGGCAGATTCTGCTATGGGACTATCTGTAGCATTACACTGTAGCCGAATACTGATTGTCATCATCAGTCATCATCACTTGTCACGCCTTATTGAGCATGAATTGCAGCTTGTTCATTTGTATGCAGCTTGCACCAAAGCATTCATGATCTTGTAGCAGTTTATTGTACGTGGTGAGATTGTCATACCTATGCACATTCCTTATACTAGTCACCTCTTACAGTAAGCCTGAGGGAGAACTAGGCCTTTTATGTCTGTCTCCACAAACATCCCAGGGTTATGCTATGTATGACTAATATACTAAAGCTTGCACGTTCCTTATTTAGCTAACGCTGTGTTAATTCTTCTATGACGGGACACACTTTGTGTCCACTGATGTTCTAAGATCGTTTTGCTGTGTGATTTACACGAAGAGTGTGCAGTGGTTTCTGTCAGAGTGAAATGTTATTGTAAACTAAACCCCATTGTAGAAGAGACAATTGTATTCTTTTTTTCAGCATTGATACGCACCACTGCTGCCAAAATGAACAGCTGTGATTCTGAACCGGTCGTCACCAACGCCAGGGCGACATTGGTGAAGGACAATGATACACTGACAGTTACCTACGAGTGTCTTACTGGGTTCTACATGACAGGAACTGCCAGGCTTGTATGCAATCAAACTACGAACATCTGGGGTCCACCACCTCCGACATGTAAAGTGATCTATCAGGGGAGTACCTACAATGTTTACAACAATATACGTAAGTCCTCACCATCATCATTCCTTTCCGTTCCCCGTGGAAAATATCGCTGAAACAATTGCTCTCCATCGATTTCTATTCTTGGCTGTACTTTTCAGCTGTGCTCAAGTCATTCCAATTTCGTAAGTCGTGCATTTAGATTATTTACTTACTTAGTCGTTCCCTTTCTACCGTGAGGTGTTGTAGTGGATTTGATGGTATTGTATGATGGTGATATTACTAAGTGTGATGCATGAGGTCAGCTGTGAAGGCTCCTGAGATAAAATGTAGCTGTGAATTGTCAGAAGGCCCTTCTTGCTACCACTACGACCTCACACCTATCTTTTTTTACTAATGAATGTGGCTACGTTAAATGTCTAGGGTAATGATGTGTAATGTGTTGTGGTAGTTTACATACACACACACAGATATTTACTAAGTCTAATAATATTAATAAATGTTATAATACACTGAACTAACTCAAGTGTGTAAAAATTGGATAGTAATTCTTTAAATTTATTTGTTCTGAACCAAGGTTTTAATTTGGTCAGAACATATGAAAGGTTTTGCAATTATGAAAGAAATGCATGAATATTACATAATAAATGCAAGGTGTGTACATATATATGTTACTAGACTAGTTAATATTATTACTGTTTAAAATTGTAATCTATTTTGGGAGAACATTTAATGGATGTGCTGTTGGGGTGGCCTCATCACTCCCTGTCTATGGCGATTACACATTGTCCAGTTATTTGATGGAACTTTTATGGGTGTGTTAGGAAATAAGTGAGTTGGTGAATTCTCAGCAGACCAGACGCTCACGTAGCTTGAATGTGCAGCTCTGGTGCTGAGATCTGGTGGCCCCACCTCTCCGTGCTTGGGGGCAATATCAGATGTCTGGTGGCCCCACCTCTCCGTGCTTGGGGGCTATATCAGAAGTCTGGTGGCCCCACCTCTCCGTGCTTGGGGGCAATATCAGAAGTCTGGTGGCCCCACCTCTCCGTGCTTGGGGGCTATAATAGGCTGCTCTGACAAAATGTTACTGCACGGGTCCACTCTGGTAATATTCAATAACTCATTTGACACCGCATTGGTGCCAACTGAAACTCACAGTTCAGAATTATGAATATAGAACACAGTTAAATGCTAGCAAAACTCAGCTGAGCTGCTGGCCTTAGGATGGCGTCCCTCTAAATATTTCAATAGCTTCTGGGAATTACACCACTTAATAATTCACTGTGTCTACAAGGACAACTTCTAATGAATGGCACAAAATGCGCGTCTGAGCGCCGATAATATATTCATCTATGGCCAATCACTGCCTTTTCTTTTTCAAATTCAAATATCCTACCAAAAAGTCATTTCAGTCATACCTCAGTCAAGTATGCCTTATTGTCTGTTGGTCCGTCCGTCTCTACTTGCGTTTCACAAAAAAAACACACTTGTTGTTGAACCAACTCTGCCTTCCCCTACACAATTTTGCCATTAAAGTTATTTTTAGCCACAATTCACCATCCCACCCCGTCTCTTCATTCCAACTAGATTTTAGCACTTGCGTCTTCAAGGCCACAATTTTTTGAAAATTAGTGACATGTTTTATTTCAATGCAGTCGATCGTTGATATGAACAACACAGTCTTTTGTCAATATCTTTCTTATTATCTGTCCGTCTGTATAAATGAAAGCATATTATTTCACTGCTCAAGATGGGCCATCCGGCCAGCTAGGTTTTATATTCCTAACATTATTATTAAGAAAAGTTACTTTTCAAATATTTTCTAGAATCTTCTGGAATGCGTTCATCCTGCATTCAAATAAACGGGCTAAGTTATCGCAAAAGCGTCCAAGAAATGACTGTGGCGTATAATATCCAAGGTCCCTTTTGTCGATTTCTTTACTTTATGTCAACTTGGGGAACGTGACTTTTTCCTCCTTTCCCCACCACTTGCGTCTTTTAGCATTGCTAGTTTCAAGCACGCGTTCAGTCATATTTTTCCTTTTGATCTCCGTTCTCATCCCGTTCCGTTTTGCCTTCAAGTCTAACAATTTAATTTCCATGGCGGGTGATGACCCGCGGCGTGGGCGATCATGTATTCTAGCAGCTTACGCATTAGTTTTTATCCTTACGTTGTATCATTGGAGATATTTTAACGTTGTATCACGGTTAATTTTGTGACACATCTCCCCACTTGAAAACATGCCTACGGCAAGTTCCAAAACCAGTGATACACATAGATAAAATCTCTCCTTACGCCTGCCATTACTCTAATTTTGATCACAGGGGTGCCGACTGAGGAAATCTGCCCCGACATTCAATTTGCCTGGGATATATTGGATACTAAACTGATAAGGTTGAAGCAATAAAGACCCCCTCAGCAATCTTGCGTTTTCATGCTTAGCCTGAGATAAGAATACGAGAGGCTGATGGTCCGTCTCGACCACAAAAGTCCTACCATACAGATAGATTTGAAACTTCTTTATTGCCAAGATTAACGCTAAACATTCTTTTTCGCTTGTGGAGTATCCTTGTTCCGCTTTATTCAATTTGCGGCTTGCATAAGCGACTGGTTTCAGTTCCCCATCAGGTGAAGATGATCTTTGCAACAAAGCCGCTCCGAGTCCTACATTACTTGCATCGGTTCTTAAGACAAAGTCCTGTGTCAAATCAGGCAGTTTGAGAATAGGCTTGCTAGTGAGTTTTTCCTTTAAGTCTTGGAACGCTAATTCACTTTGCGCAGTCCAATTAATTTTATCTGGAAGTCCCTTGCGAGTCAGATCAGTCAGAGGAGCATAAATAGAGTTAAAATCTTTGATATATTTTTGATAAAATCCGCATAACGACACGAATGACCGCACATCCTTTTTTGTTTGCGGTCTAGGTGCTCTCTGCAATTTTTCCAAGTTCTTGGGATCAGGGGTCATGCTACCCTGATATACAGTGTGTCCCAAGAATTCCAACTCTTTGCATACAATGCAACATTTTGTTGGCCTAGCAGTCAAGTTCGCCTCCCTAAGCCTATTAAATAACATTTCTAGAGCTTCAATGTGTTCTTCAAATGTCTCTGTGGCGACGAGAATATCATCCATGAAATTCGTGATACATGGGTTATTCAGGGGATCCAACAATTTGCGCATCATCCTTGAAAATACACTCAGAGCATTTTTCAGTCCGAATGGTAGCATGTTGAATTCATAATGTCCATCCGAAGTGCTAAAGGCCAAATAAGGTCTCACTTCAGGCTTCACTGGGATCTAGTAATAGCCTTTACTAAGATCCACCTTTGAAAAGTATTTTGCCTTGTTCAATCTGGCAAATAACTGTTTTGTGTCTGGTAATGGATCCACTTGTCCTTCTGTGACAGCATTCAGTTTCCTGTAATCTATGCACAGTCTGTGTTCCCCAGACGGTTTTCTCAACAATACGACACTACAACTAAAAGATGATTCACTGTGTGAAATAATCCCCTCCTTCAACAAATAATCTATTTCTTCCTTCAATGCCTTCTCCTTCGCAAACGGAATAGAATAGGCTCTCATACAGATTGGGTTTGAGTCTACCAGTTTCATGTCATACTGTAGCAAATTTGTATGGCCTGGTTTATCTGTTAATACATCTGTATGTTCCTCCAGAACCTGTTGAACTCTCTCCCTCTGGTTTTTAGTCAGGTGCTTACTGACTTTTACCTGTGCTGCTGTTTCACAAGGATGTAATGGGTATTCACGTGAGGTGAGTGGTTCCTTTTGCATTTGAGTTGCGATATCTAAGGTCAGTAAGGGGGTGCTTTCCTGGAGTGGTCTGTCCAGATACTTCTTTAACAGGTTTACATGATAAACGTTCTCCTTCCCCTTTTTGTCAATTTTATAGTTTGTTCTAGACACCTTCTCTAGAACCGTATATGGACCTTGCCATCCAATTTGTAATTTATTCTGGCTACCGGGTAGTAGAAGCAGCACCTTCTCTCCCACTGCCAGTTCTCTGTCCTTTGCCTTCCTATTAAAATATGCTGCATGTTTCTTCCTGGCTTGTTTCAAATTATCATTTGCCAGTTTCCATCCAGCTTTCAAACGAGTGGTCAGTTCGTTCACGTATTGATAAGATGAGGTAACAGTCTCTTCCGCCTTCTCATCTGTCCAGGTCCTTAATAGTTACATCTGGATTTTTAATTTATCATACGTATTTTTCAATGCTAATCCATTCAAGTGAAGACTGGGTGTGAAAAGTGGGCTCCCATTGCACTTTGTCTACCTGAGTATAATTAGTTTTCCTTCCAGGCCTAATTTTGCCCCGTGGCGTTTCTAGGTCCTGCACATATTTTCCCTTTGTGGGTGTTCCCTCATGAAATATGCCACATGCTTCTACAAAGTTTTCAATATCGACATTTACGTCGGGCCAATAGTATTTGCGAGCAACTTTTTGGCAGATGGTACCGACTTTTTCATGGTCCCCATCTTTTCCAACATGTAAGCTCCTTATTAAATTTGCCCTATATATCTTGGGAAGAACCAACTGTCCGTGACCAGTGGATCTAGTTCCTGTCTTCCTATATAGCAATCTGTTCTTCATAAAATATTCCCCCTTGCTCGGAGGTGTGTGGCATTTGGGCAATTTTTTAAAACATGGCTTGAGTGTCCTATCCTCAGCCTGCGCCTTCCTCATCTCCTCTGGATGAGCATTTATAGGTTCACCTTCTTCCTCCTTCTTCTGTGACCTGGTCTGCACTGTCGCCATGATCACAGGTCTCTCGGGATTCCCCAAGAAGACGTATCTACACCCCGATATCAGAGGGTAGATTGGTTCATCTATCACTGCTGCTCTGATTTCTCCTTCCACATAGCGAGTTTTCACCGTTATCCTTGCGATGGGAAGTGTCATGAGTGGTATGTCCTTAGTTGCCCCTTGTATTTCCACTGTTTCTGTGGTATACTGACTTGGGTCCACTAGGCTAGACTTCACAACTGAATCATAATCCAAACCTGTATCATAAAGGCACCTTATGGTGACCCCATTACAAATAACATCCTCACAAACTGGAGGGTGATAAGGTTCCTGCTGTCCCTTAGGATTAACCTTTAATCTTTGAGTCCCCGACTTCATTGCAGCAATATTTGAAGGTTTCCTTCTACAAAATTCGGTGTTATGGTTATCTTTCTTGCACCATTTACACCATCTTTCTCCTTGGTTAAACGGTTTTCTTTCATTGGATTTTTGGTCATTGAACTGTGAGTTTCTGTCTCGGTAGTCATTTCTTGGCCGTTCAAAGTTTGTCCTACCTTTATTTCCCTGCTCTCTATTATCAAATTTATTACATTGCTGTGGAGCTTTAAAATTGTCTATGTGCTTCTTTTTAGCACCACTTACCTCTGCCTGGGCTGCCTGATACCTTTCAGCGACATTTAAAACCTCTCCCAATTTCTCTGCACCTTGTTCCATGAGAAATTTTCTCATGTCTGGAGCCATGGACTCTCTCAATTGCTCAATCATGATCATTTCTTTAAGATCTTGGGTCTTCCCCAGAGCAGTCCATTTCTCCAAATAGGTTTCCAGTCTGGCAGAGAATTGGTGGTATGTCTTCCCAGACAACAGTTTGGCATTTCTAAATTTCTTACGATAAAATTCCCCATTTTTTTCGTACCTCAATAACAAAGCCTGCTTTAACATGTCATAATTCTCCTGGTCTTCTCTGTTCATTTTTGCGAAGACTTCGTAAGAAGTACCTCTCAGTCCCTGTGATAGCTTTAAACTCCACCTCTCTCTCTCTAACCCATATGTAGTAGCTAATAACTCAAAACGTCCTAGGTACCCCTCTATGTCATCGTCTTTTTCAACAAAATGGTCTAAACGAAACCCCATAGCTGATGTTGAGGCTCCCAGACTGGGCGTAGCATCTGAGGCAAAAGGTCTGGCACCATTTTCAGGAGCCTGGCCTTGTAGCTCCAGCTCCCTTAGTCGTAATTCGTGCTCCCTCTGCAACCTTCTATCTTCTGCCTCCCTTTCGGCCTTTTTATCTTCTGCCTCCCTTTCGGCAGTCAACCTTTTATCTTCTGCCTCCCTTTGCTGTCGTTTTTCTTCTGCCTCAATCTGCAGCCTCTTAATTTCTCTATCAGCCTCAATTTGTAACCTCTTCTCTTCAGCTACCTTTCTATCTTCCCTTTCAATATATTTATCACATTCAGCCGTTACATATTGAATTAAAATCTGACCATCCATTCCCATCTCCTTTGCCGTCAGCACAGCAGCTGATCTGAATTTGGCCAGCTCCGCCATACTTTTTAAACAAATCTAGCAATGTGCAAGATAAAATTTCCAACCACTAAAGTACTTCTAATTACTCTAGTCTAAAATAATTCTAATTAATTAATTAACTACCACTGGCTGTGAAGATTCACCAACTTTTATTTTCAGGGACACTTTTAATTTTAAGGGACACTTTTAATTTTTATAATGTGTTCCCCTAATCTAATTCTCCCCCAGGAGATCCTAATATACTTAGTGGGCTAATTATCCCGGACGAGCCCCCAATATATGTAGTGGATTTGATGGTATTGTATGATGGTGATATTACTAAGTGTGATGCATGAGGTCAGCTGTGAAGGCTCCTGAGATAAAATGTAGCTGTGAATTGTCAGAAGGCCCTTCTTGCTACCACTACGACCTCACACCTATCTTTTTTTACTAATGAATGTGGCTACGTTAAATGTCTAGGGTAATGATGTGTAATGTGTTGTGGTAGTTTACATACACACACACACACAGATATTTACTAAGTCTAATAATATTAATAAATGTTATAATACACTGAACTAACTCAAGTGTGTAAAAATTGGATAGTAATTCTTTAAATTTATTTGTTCTGAACCAAGGTTTTAATTTGGTCAGAACATATGAAAGGTTTTGCAATTATGAAAGAAATGCATGAATATTACATAATAAATGCAAGGTGTGTACATATATATGTTACTAGACTAGTTAATATTATTACTGTTTAAAATTGTAATCTATTTTGGGAGAACATTTAATGGATGTGCTGTTGGAGTGGCCTCATCACTCCCTGTCTATGGCGATTACACATTGTCCAGTTATTTGATGGAACTTTTATGGGTGTGTTAGGAAATAAGTGAGTTGGTGAATTCTCAGCAGACCAGACGCTCACGTAGCTTGAATGTGCAGCTCTGGTGCTGAGACCTGGTGGCCCCACCTCTCCGTGCTTGGGGGCAATATCAGAAGTCTGGTGGCCCCACCTCTCCGTGCTTGGGGGCTATATCAGAAGTCTGGTGGCCCCACCTCTCCGTGCTTGGGGGCAATATCAGAAGTCTGGTGGCCCCACCTCTCCGTGCTTGGGGGATATAATAGGCTGCTCTGACAAAATGTTACTGCACCGGTCCACTCTGGTAATATTCAACAACTCATTTGACACCGCATTGGTGCCAACTGAAACTCACAGTTCAGAATTATGAACATAGAACACAGTTAAATGCTAGCAAAACTCAGCTGAGCTGCTGGCCTTAGGATGGCGTCCCTCTAAATATTTCAATAGCTTCTGGGAATTACACCACTTAATAATTCACTGTGTCTACAAGGACAACTTCTAATGAATGGCACAAAATGCGCGTCTGAGCGCCGATAATATATTCATCTATGGCCAATCACTGCCTTTTCTTTTTCAAATTCAAATATCCTACCAAAAAGTCATTTCAGTCATACCTCAGTCAAGTATGCCTTATTGTCTGTTGGTCCGTCCGTCTCTACTTGCGTTTCACAAAAAAACACACTTGTTTTTTGAACCAGCTCTGCCTTCCCCTACACAATTTTGCCATTAAAGTTATTTTTAGCCACAATTCACCATCCCACCCCGTCTCTTCATTCCAACTAGATTTTAGCACTTGCGTCTTCAAGGCCACAATTTTTTGAAAATTAGTGACATGTTTTATTTCAATGCAGTCGATCGTTGATATGAACAACACAGTCTTTTGTCAATATCTTTCTTATTATCTGTCCGTCTGTATAAATGAAAGCATATTATTTCACTGCTCAAGATGGGCCATCCGGCCAGCTAGGTTTTATATTCCTAACATTATTATTAAGAAAAGTTACTTTTCAAATATTTTCTAGAATCTTCTGGAATGCGTTCATCCTGCATTCAAATAAACGGGCTAAGTTATCGCAAAAGCGTCCAAGAAATGACTGTGGCGTATAATATCCAAGGTCCCTTTTGTCGATTTCTTTACTTTATGTCAACTTGGGGAACGTGACTTTTTCCTCCTTTCCCCACCACTTGCGTCTTTTAGCATTGCTAGTTTCAAGCACGCGTTCAGTCATATTTTTCCTTTTGATCTCCGTTCTCATCCCGTTCCGTTTTGCCTTCAAATCTTACAATTTAATTTCCATGGCGGGTGATGACCCGCGGCGTGGGCGATCATGTATTCTAGCAGCTTACGCATTAGTTTTTTATCTTTACGTTGTATCATTGGAGATATTTTAACGTTGTATCACGGTTAATTTTGTGACAGGTGAAGAGGTTTGGAAGAGAGAGGGCCAGACTATCCTATCGGCTGTCTTCCTCTTGGCCTGGTTCCATTCTAGTCCTCGGTCCTTCAAAGATTGTCTAATGTTGTCCTCCCAGCGGACTCTGGGTCGTCCTCGGAGTCTGGATCCTTGGCTCTTTGTTTCCCATGCTTGTCGTGGTATCCGATCTTCTCCCATTCTGCAGACATGGTGAAACCATCTTAATTGGGACTGTTCTACTTGGGTTTGCAGGGGGTAGGATTTAAGGCCATAGTTCATGTCTGGTTGCGTACCATGTCTCTTCTTGTTACTTCAACCACCTTCCTCAGATACCTCATTTCTGAGGTTTGGATCTGGCTTTTATGGGTTGTAGTCATTGCCCATGACTCGCATCCATGTGTCAAGACTGGGGCATAGGTGGAGCGGTATACAGCCATCTTCGTTTTCATACCAACCTCTCTCTTGCTGAGGAATCCTCGATTTATGGCCTGAAAAAGTCTCACAGCTGCTGCTTTTCGAGTGGCCAACTCTTCTTTGATGCCTCCCTTTCGGTCTATAATAGCTCCGAGGTATTTAAAGTGGTCGACCTGCTCCAGGACTTGTTCTCCCAGTTTAATCTGATGTCTTCTTTCTTCTCGTGATATCACCATGGATTTTGTTTTAGAGCTGCTTATGACCATCCCTCTCTTCTCCAGCTCTTCCTTCCAGACTTGCAGGTTGGTTTGGAGATGTGCCTCTGATTTAGCAATCAGGGCAACATCATCAGCAAATGCCAGCTCCGAAATATAGACCTGTCTCATCTTCCAGTACCCCACTGAATACTTTCTTGTTCTCTCCTTACATGCCTTGATGACATCGTCCATAAGGAGTATGAAGAGGTAAGGTGATAGGATATCACCTTGTCTTACACCAGTGGTGGTCCTGAACTCTTCCGACTTATGGTTTGCTGTCCTCACATAATTTCTGCAAGACTTGTAGAAGCTCTGTATAGCATGAATCAGAGGTGCTGGAATATTCTTCCTTGCCAAACAGTCCCAAAGTTTGCTCCAGACGACCCTGTCAAACGCCTTTTCCAGATCTATGAAACAAAGATGCATCTCACTCTTATACTCAAGGGCCTTTTCACTCAGCTGTCTGAGTGGCATTTAGATTATTTGTGCACTGTAATCATGTGCCACAGCTCTCCCTAAGACGAACCCCTCGTTTTCCGAGTTGGTGGAAGCAGACAAAGAACGGGAGATAACCATGAAATGCTATGTCAATGTTACTTGTGAAATTTGCAGTCAACTGAGCATCGAGTGACCGACTGGCCAAGCGGTTAGAGCGCTTCCCTCTTGTGGCACAGTTACCGGGTTCTGAGATCGAAACCTGGTAGCGTCCTGTTCCAGTCTACCCAGTTGTTAATGGGTACCTGTCTCTGCTCTGGAGTTAGGGAAGTCAACGGCAGCGAGGAAGGGAACTGGCCACTCCATCTCATAAAAAGCTGGACCTAGTAAAGTAAAGTATGTAAGACTTCACTCCCCTACAGTAGATTCTGCGATGGGACTTCCTTTACCATTGCACTATATCCGAATACTGAGACAGGAAAAATGGCATAGGTAACATCCAGGAGTCAGCTTTTAACAGATGTCAAATACTGTTTACCAAAAAGAGATCACGTGAGGATTTTTCGGACTGAGAGCTGGAGACGGCAGACTCAAATAACATCTGCTCAACAAAAGAAAAATTGGACATATTGATATGAGTCCATGTAGGAAAGATAAGCAAGTACTAGAACACCTCCTCATAGACTGTCGACTCCATGAGCGAAGTTATTGACAGTGTATCATTCACCAATTCTGTTGGGAGAGGAACTGTATTGCCATGAAAGAAACTTAAAACAGAACTCCAACTTTATTGGAGAAAACGATATGGTTACTTCAGAACGAACAACGAAGAAGTGATGTAAGTACTGGTGTGTATTTGTTACTGCAAATTATTGCATTTATTAATTAGTATTATGTTCTTCTATTTCCTTCATGCATTTCCATCCTAAATGGTATCAGTTGGAGTCTAGTGGGGCGTCCCAGGCCATTGGGAGATTTCTCATAAACGTTGACGTATTGCAAACAGCTTGGGTGGAATAGAATAAGATATGCAAAGTTAATATTTCAACCACCTCTTCACCGAGAAGAAACAGACTAATGAAGACAACTGGCTCGATAGACGACTGCCTCCAACTGAAATTAGTAGTTCAGAGCTACATAAAATAAATCCAGTACAATAACGTGTCACACAAGCAGTAGCCCAACTCTTGTTTTAAATATATATATATATATATATATATATATATATATATATATATATATATATATATATATATATATATATATATATATATATATATATATATAGATCACACCGGCCGCCTTAACCTTCCCAGAGTTGCGCGGGCTGGGTCGACCCTGGAGCCGTTTGCGGCCTACAAAAATCCCACCTCCTCTGGGTATCGAACTATGACCACTGAGCTAGGAAGCCAGTGCACTAACCACTATGCTACCGCGGCTCCCGAAGTCAAATAATGCATTGAATTATTTCTGATATCTAAACATGATACATATTTCATATCTAAACATGATACACCGCATGTTTAGATATGTTAAAAGATAGTCATCAAATTTTATATTTTGGAGAACTTAACCAATCATCAATCAAACAGTATTATGCATCTGAGTGAAATAGGAGTAACTAGCAATAACCCGTCAATAATGACGGAAGTAAATAAAAAACTGTAATATATTTTTTAAATATTTTTTTATTCAATATAAAAGTTCTTTGATGACAACATGTTTTGTGAAAGTGCGTGGATTTGTTTCAAAGAATGTTCCTTGATAAAAAGTGTTTTTAACAAAAACTTTCAAGTTTTCATGATTTGTTCCTCGGGTGAGGGCGACATAGAGCTGGCTGTGTCCGAAAACAGGTTCAGGAATGAAAACCCCTACGTGATCAAAAGATTGTCCTTGCGTCTTATTGATCGCCATTGCAAATGCTAAAATCACTGGGAATTGACGACGTCGCATCCTAAATGGCAAACTGCGCTCGCTCGGTTCTAAGTCAATGCGAGGAATTAAGACTCGTTTTCCCTTATTACAGTCAGTGATAATTTCTGCATCAATGGAATTCCGATGCAAGACTTTTATGACCAAACGCGTGCCATACAATAGTCCGTTTTTTTGCGTTCAGATTTCGCATGATAAATGCAGCAACCTTTAATTTCAGCAAATGCGGTGACATTGAAGAAACAATCAAAAAATTACATTTTAAGGTTATTTTTAACAAAATGATGAATTAAATCCGTTTCCGGAATGAAACTGGGTTCTACACCGACGTTTCTTCGTTGAGTATTACTATTTTCGGGAGAGTACATATAAGGGAAACAATACAATTAATTTCTAACTTTCAACCACAGTTGCATCCCGTAGATGTGGCCGACGTACAAACTGCCGTTTGTACGTCGGTCACATCTAAGGGACGCATCTGTGGTTGAAATTTAGACATTAATTGATTCATGACACATTGATCCTACTCAAGGGAATGTCCATCTGTGACGTACGTCTAGTTTGACAAGTGAATTTTCCCTGATTTGATGGATGATTAAAGGGACTTTAGCTTTTCATAACATTAGAACCCCTGAACATCAGTATTGTTGTAACTTTTCATCAACGAAGAGTAGCGGCTATGATCAAAGCAGTCAAAGACGATCCCCAGAACAGAGAAGCAGAAATTTAGCATCTCCGTGCGAACACTGAACCGTTCGCAAGACGGACACGAGCGGTCAGAAGAAAGCTTCTTGCAGACTTCGCACCTCTGTGGCAACCGGTAGACTTGCCCGAAAGACTATGGAACGGGAGAGACGGAGCGCTCAGCGTAGCGGACACGATCTGAGGAATCAGGAAACTCACCGCGAACGAGGCTAGTCTCGCAGAAATTTCACATCCTCGTGCGAGCAGCCTGAGACAACGAAGATCGGAAGCCAGTCGGGCCATCGCGGTTACCATGGCGGCTAAATAACTTCGACTTCCCCTGGGATCTGAAGAGGCGCGAAATTTTCACACGACCCATTTAACTTACATTCCTTTTAGATATATACAGAATCTGAAAAGGGCTACTTTATCATTCGTCCTGACAGAATTCTAAGATTCACTAGCATATAGTTAAATTCCTGCTAGATTTTATCTAAATTGTTGGCTATTGGAGTGAAATTCTTTTCTGTGCAGACGAATTGATCTTTCGACCTTGCATCCCAGCAATGAATGAATTATACACTGGGTTCTGCCAACTCAGTTCGATTACTCCAGTGACTTATGAACATATTTGAAATTTAATCTTTGTGGCGATCCTGTTGGGATTCAGCTATCTGAAGTATACAGAAACAAAGCAAACCCAAAGACTGTTTTAAAATCCCAAATTCATAAAGTCGTTTTATAGTTATCAAACTGGAAGAAGAACAGTTGCCAGTAGCAATATTTTACTCACTGCTCTATTTGTGAAGAAGAACATAGATTTCCCTGACACTGTCTGTCAAGCATAATCATTGGATTTTACAACCCCCTGAAGAACTTACCTCAGTGTTTTTTGTAGTTTGTGACATTACGGCAAAAGAAAGTTATCTCCACCAGCTGTGCCAATCTTAGAAACCGCACCATACCTCACACCTAACCAAGTGCCTGTACCATTTATTAGGAACTTTTATCTAACAAACCAACAGTAGCCTTTACGCTTCACCGTCTGGCGATTTTTTGAGACTATTAGCTACAAACCCACTTCGTTAAATCTGGGGCCTGACACAGAAGAAATAAAAAGACAATTTCCATTGTTCTACGGTATTAGCTGCAGTTGTAAAATTCCTAAAGTGCCAGAATTCACAACTTGGTAAGGCTGTGTGTGTGACTGTGTGCGCTGGCCAGCCCAACCGTGTTTTTGAATGACAGGAGATTTATTAATCTTTTTTACCCTTATAATTAGTTCGTCCTAGTATTAAGGGGTATTGTATTCATTGTACGGGATTTCTCCTAACGAGATTATTTAACTGTGTTCATTCCCCCCTTCCGTAAAGTTTGGTTGAATAAAGGGAAACATTTGAGAACCCTAGCTTTTCCTCTACCCCCTTATCACTGTAACCCCTTGCCTCAGAGTAATAAATTTACCATTGGGTTAAATTGCCTATCTCTGATCATCATTCCCCCCCCCCCTTCTCGTCTTTGGGACTGGGTCTTTTCTGTTAGTAAATACAAGCGGGAAAAGGTGTATTGGATACTTCTCCTCAAAACCCCCCTCCCCCTTGTCATATTTGTATTCTGTAACTTTTGATTTATGACTGTAAATTTATAATTATTTGTGACTTGATTTTATGATAATAAAAGTATTAAAAACTTTATTAGCATTTTTGTGTCGGCTGGCCCAAATCAAACATTCCTCATATTTGTTATCGTAGTCTGTTTTCATGTACGTTGAGCGTCAGAATCACCAAATCGGTGTGTGCGCCTGAGTGACTGGAACTGACAAACAATTGTTTGTTCAGAAGGGTGGTAGGAGTAGTTGTGAGAGACAAATATTGTCGTACATGAGACTGTCCTTACTCTTCCCAGCACTTGTGAATCTACTACCTCACTTTCCTAAATCCTTATTCTCACAGAGCCTTCACTATCATTCTACACTCTAAAGGGACCAATATCCATCAGAACACTCTCAGATAAAATTACGACACCATCCCAGTACACAAAGATTGAGACGGCGAGTGAGACGGAGGAATCTAAAAAGATCAACGGCTAACAAAGCGAAACAGCAAAGTGTGTGGTGCACTAGAGGCGTGTCGGGCACAGGAAAAGACAACGGCCAGCCACCGTGGAAGGGATTGGCACTTTACCACGTACTTCCTAAAGAATGTAATGGGATGATAACAAAAAGATAACACTGCTATGTAGAGAACTCTTGGTCCCCTGGGGAGGGATCTATTGTACAGAACAACAGGGAAGCGGCAATTCCTCTAATGAGTAAGGAAGTACGTAATGACGAGTGTTACCCAAATTCTGTTGAAAGGGAACCTTCTTAGACCGCCTAAAAACAAGTAGGAGGAGCCTAAAATAGAAACATGGAAAATCTGATCTCTAAAACGGGGAGAAAAGCTAGATATTTTAGAAGCAGCTAATATGAAACTTGATATATTGGGAGTTGCAGAGGCAAGATTATTAGACACGGGCAACATTTAAAAAAATCTATACAGGCTTATAAACTCAGGAGGAAAAAAAAACACGAAAGAGGAGTAGGAATGTTAATAAAGCAGGAGTTAGAAAAATATGTATGTGGATACTGGACACACAATGACAGAATGATGTTACTGAAAATGAGAGCAAAGCCATTTGACATATTAATCTTACAAACATATGCACCAACTAAAGAACACAGCGAAGAAGACGTAGAGGTATACTATGAAGAGCTACAACACACACTTAAACCAGTAATCATCTACAGATCTGTTGATAGTAATGGGTGATACGAATGCAAAATAGGAAAAGGAATATACAAGAAAATAGTAGGACAGTATGGAATGGGGACAAGAAATGATAAAGGAGACAGACTTATCCAGTTCTGTGATGAAAACCAACTGTTATTATGTAAAACCTTTCTTCTAACACTATCCAAGGAAATTATACACATGGCAAAGCCTGGGAGATGTAACAAGAAATCAAATTGATTTTATCATGATAAAACTTAGATTTAAGAACAGTGTCACAAGTGCAAAGATATTATCTTGGCGCTGACATAAAGTCAGATCACAATCCGGTCGTCATCAAAGTCAATATAAAGCTGAAAAGAGCAGAAAACAGGAACCCCAGATAGAAATATCAGCACTGAAACAATCAGATTAAAAAATGAAAATAGTTTGTCGATGTCAAAAAAAAGTATGAACAGTTAGTGACAGAAAGTATGGAACAATACAGAAGAGAAAACAAAGAAGAAAAAGTAACCACAAAATGGGAATGTTTCAAAACAAGCATACAATCAGCAAATGCAAATTTACCTAAAAAGGAGCCTAAGAAAAATCAAATTTGGATGACACATGACATCTTGAATAAAATGGAAGAAAAAAAGAGAGCAAAAAAAAAAAAAAAAAAACACTATAGAATATAAAACAATAAAGAACGAAAAACGTACTATGCGTAGACGAGCAAAAGAACGGTTGATGGGAACAAAATGCAAGGAAATAGAAGACATGGAGGCAAAGCACATGACAAGGAATCCGCATGAAGAAATAAAGAAATTGCCAAGTAAGTCGAGGTTTGCATAAGCAGGAATGATGCGTGCCGTCCATCAGTTATAGTAACATATATAATCCGAACAATGTCCGCGGCCAAATACACACAAAGGGGTATGTCCACAGACACGTATCAACGTGAATTCCAATTTAAGCGAAACTCCTCTTCAATGTTCACAAGATACACTTTATTCATGTACAGTTACATAGCTCCATCAATTATATCAATATTTTCACGCCCAATGGCAAAGGCAGTTATATGCAGTTTTCATAATGTCGTAAGGTAGTCCGTTCCGCTATGGAGACGCTGTTCTTGTATTCTCAACATTTTAATATATTTGATACATTCGACACAATAATGAAAAGTACTTCCTGACATTCAAAGAAGCTAGGAACACCTCAACAGAGTATATTGGTGCCCTAGTGATGGTAAAATTCAGGTAAAACACAGTAGACTATGGGAGCAAACACAAATGCGACCTCTCGCATTAAAACACAATCGGCATCTCTTCTTGCAGACGATCAAACCCCCTTCTGCTAAAGTGACGTCTGCTACCGTTCTTTCCCGGCATATTAATATTAGACAAACATAAAGGTATGTTTTCAGGCACTCGTAAGAAATAAAGAAGTAGAACACTTGGACAACAGAAAAAACAACAGACGTGAGTGGCTTACCCAGGGTTCGAACCCCGTACCTTCCGTACGACAACTCCGCCTAGCTATCAAGCGAATCACACTGACCCCACGGCCAGCTAGGCATCCCCAAAAAAAGATGCTTTGCTGGCTATTTATCAGTACGAAACACACAAGATAACACCGGAAGTATACAGTGGGCAACTCAGCCCTTAAATGACGCAATCACTTCTGTTGCGTCATTTAAGGGCTGAGTTGCCCACTGTATACTTCCGGTGTTATCTTGTGTGTTTCGTACTGATAAATAGCCAGCAAAGCATCTTTTTTTGGGGATGCCTAGCTGGCCGTGGGGTCAGTGTGATTCGCTTGATAGCTAGGCGGAGTTGTCGTACGGAAGGTACGGGGTTCGAACCCTGGGTAAGCCACTCACGTCTGTTGTTTTTCTGTTGTCCAAGTGTTCTACTTCTTTATTTCTTACGAGTGCCTGAAAACATACCTTTATGTTTGTCTAATATTAATTTACTGTTTACAGGCCTCGGGTTTCCCTTCCTTATGTGTTATTTCCCGGCATAGCGTCATTTCCGATTATTGTGAGTAAATCCGTAATAAAATACAAGAAATGAAGCTCTATAGAGCTGAAGATACTTTACACATAATCGTTATGAATTTTACTCATAACAAGGAGGCTGTATCCAGAATAAGAACTGTGAATTCTTACTTGATGAGAAAGGTATATCAAACAGATGGGCAGAATACAAAAACGAACTATTCGAGGACAACAAATGTAAAAAAAAAAACAGTATGTACATGTGCTTCATTGACTATAAGAAGGCTTTTGACAGAGGCCATCACGAGAAAATAATTGAGTGCCCCGAAGACATAGGTATGGGTGGAAAAAACATACGAT
This sequence comes from Oreohelix idahoensis, assembly GCA_024509875.1. NCBI lineage: Eukaryota > Metazoa > Mollusca > Gastropoda > Stylommatophora > Oreohelicidae > Oreohelix > Oreohelix idahoensis. Next base: position 416,049 of record JAMPIV010018785.1, on the reverse strand, counting down.
TACTCAATAACCTTTTAGGGAGCAAACTGCTACATTAAGATCTGGCAGGAGTTACCATATATAGACATAAAAAAGGTGTCAGACAAGGTAGCGTGCCGTCCCCCCGCTTATTTAATCTATACCCAGAAAACATGTTCAAACAGATACAGGAAATGCCACGGCCGAACATCAGTAGATGGTCAATAAACAACCTTAGATATGCAGATGATACCGTTTTGTTAGCTGAAAGTAAACAGTATTTACAAGAACTAGTGAAACAAGTAAACAGCATAAGTCACGAACATGGATTGGACATTAACATCGAGAAAACAAAAACTATGATAATTAACAAAACAGATGATAAGCCCACATTAAAGATCATTATAAATGGGAAAGTCCTGGAACAAGTCAAGAGCTTCTCATTTCTTGGTCATATAATAACAGAAGATGGCAGATGTGAAACAGAAATCAAGAAGAGAATAGAAATGGCCAAAGCTACATTCAACAACATGAGACATATACTGACATCTAAACAGTTAACTTTCAAATTAAAACTGAGAATCATCAAGTGTTATATTTATTCTTCATGACTGTATGGTGCAGAAACATGGACGATGAATAAGCAAGAAGAAGAAAAATTGAGGCTCTCGACATGTGGATATATATAGAAGAATGGGGCGCATCTCATGGAAAGAGAAGAAAACAAATAAGGAGGTCCTAGAAAACCTAACTATGAATAAGAGAACTAATGAGGGAGACCAAAATTCAGTTAAAATATTTTGACCACATAAAAAGACATAACACATTGCAAAAAACCATAATAGAAGGGAGAGTTTAAGGCAAACATGCAAGGGGAAGACATCGCCACAAGTGGGAAGATAACATCAAGAGATGGACAGATAAGTCTATCAGAGAGCACCATTGAGACAAGAGACAGAAGACGTTGGGGATCCATTACAGCCAACCTTCGTTGTGGAGATGGCAGTTGAAAATGATGAATCAATCATTGTCGCCAACCGATATATTTCTTATGTTGCATATGTTAATGATGGGCATAATAATGACTGTGACTTGGAGTTAAAATAGTTATTGTTGATCAGAATCGACATCCCTGCACTCCGGGCACAACCATAGATGCTCAGTCACCGTCGGCAAATCTCGGCTTTCTAATTGTTCCTGTTGCACGCTGGTTGTATATACACCGGATGCATCCTCATACATCCATCCCTGCTGGTTGTGATGATTTGATTGAAAAAATGGAAGGGCCTGCATGCTATTTTAATGGGTATTTCATTTAGCTTTAATGACGCAATACGCGTCTGTTCCGTAGTTTCCGAAAAGGTTGCGGAAATTAGTCATTCTTGTTTCAGAACGTGAAGGAAGAAGAACACACGTGCATAGTGAAATGGAAAATGTAGTCATATAGAAAGAATGTATTAGTGACGTGAATTAAAGACTAAACGTATGCAAGAACTTCTCATAGTGAAATGGAAAATGTAGTCCTATAGAAAGAATGTATTAGTGACGTGAATTAAAGATTAAACGTATGCAAGAACTTCTCATAGTGAAATGGAAAATGTAGTCCTATAGAAGGAATGTATTAGTGACGTGAATTAAAGACTAAACGTATGCAAGAACTTCTCATAGTGAAATGGAAAATGTAGTCCTATAGAAAGAATGTATTAGTGACGTGAATTAAAGACTAAACGTATGCAAGAACTTCTCATAGTGAAATGGAAAATGTAGTCATATAGAAAGAATGTATTAGTGACGTGAATTAAAGATTAAACGTATGCAAGAACTTCTCATAGTGAAATGGAAAATGTAGTCCTATAGAAAGAATGTATTAGTGACGTGAATTAAAGACTAAACGTATGCAAGAACTTCTCATACTGAAATGGAAAATGTAGTCCTATAAAAAGAATGTATTAGTGACGTGAATTAAAGACTAAACGTATGCAAGAACTTCTCATAGTGAAATGGAAAATGTAGTCCTATAGAAAGAATGTATTAGTGACGTGAATTAAAGACTAAACGTATGCAAAAACTTCTCATAGTGAAATGGAAAATGTAGTCCTATAGAAAGAATGTATTAGTGACGTGAATTAAAGATTAAACGTATGCAAGAACTTCTCATAGTGAAATGGAAAATGTAGTCCTATAGAAAGAATGTATTAGTGACGTGAATTAAAGACTAAACGTATGCAAAAACTTTTCATAGTGAAATGGAAAATGTAGTCCTATAGAAAGAATGTATTAGTGACGTGAATTAAAGATTAAACGTATGCAAGAACTTCTCATAGTGAAATGGAAAATATAGTCCTATAGAAAGAATGTATTAGTTACGTGAATTAAAGATTAAACGTATGCAAAAACTTCTCATAGTGAAATGGAAAATGTAGTCCTATAGGAAGAATGTATTAGTGACGTGAATTAAAGACTAAACGTATGCAAAAACTTCTCATAGTGAAATGGAAAATGTAGTCCTATAGAAAGAATGTATTAGTGACGTGAATTAAAGACTAAACGTATGCAAAAACGTCTCATATTGAAATGGAAAATGTAGTCCTATAGAGAGAATGTATTAGTGACGTGAATTAAAGACTAAACGTATGCAAAAACTTCTCATAGTGAAATGGAAAATGTAGTCCTATAGAAAGAATGTATTAGTGACGTGAATTAAAGACTAAACGTATGCAAGAACTTCTCATAGTGAAATGGAAAATGTAGTCCTATAGAAAGAATGTATTAGTGACGTGAATTAAAGACTAAACGTTTGCAAGAACTTCTCATAGTGAAATGGAAAATGTAGTCCTATAGAAAGAATGTATTAGTGACGTGAATTAAAGACTAAACGTATGCAAGAACTTCTCATAGTGAAATGGAAAATGTAGTCCTATAGAAAGAATGTATTAGTGACGTGAATTAAAGATTAAACGTATGCAAGAACTTCTCATAGTGAAATGGAAAATGTAGTCCTATAGAAATAATGTATTAGTGACGTGAATTAAAGACTAAACGTATGCAAGAACTTCTCATAGTGAAATGGAAAATGTAGTCATATAGAAAGAATGTATTAGTGACGTGAATTAAAGACTAAACGTATGCAAGAACTTCTCATAGTGAAATGGAAAATGTAGTCCTATAGAAAGAATGTATTAGTGACGTGAATTAAAGACTAAACGTATGCAAGAACTTCTCATAGTGAAATGGAAAATGTAGTCCTATAGAAAGAATGTATTAGTGACGTGAATTAAAGACTAAACGTATGCAAGAACTTCTCATAGTGAAATGGAAAATGTAGTCCTATAGAAAGAATGTATTAGTGACGTGAATTAAAGACTAAACGTATGCAAGAACTTAGCATTTATGAGGTGGGATTACCAGGTCCTTTCTTCGCTGTCTTTGCCTTTCCTTCCTCAAGAGCAGAGTCAGGTACCCATGTTTACATTTTTAAATCTGCGTAGACTAGAGCGTGACTCTGCCTGGTTTAAATCTCGGTCCCTTTAGCTTGAGAAGCACGCGCTTTAACCACTCTGCCATTTGTAAATGTATCTGCATAGTAGCAGTACTTATTTCACCCTGAAAGTGACTATAAAAGTACAGGTGTTCTACTTACAACAGTTCAAAGTACAGTATTCATCGTTCCCAATAATGTTTACAAAGAAATATACTAAGAACATATATATATATATATATATTTATAGGGTGTTTATAAAGTCGCTGTGCAGTGAACTTGAAAAATATGTTAGAAATTACGTCACGAATGATGCAAATTTACGTCATGATATTCTGTGTTCCAATGCTGTGTTCCACAATACCGTGTGCAGCATTACAGAACAAGCACCAATTGAAAACCACATTTCTGGTGACGTAGTCTCGCCCGGGCGCAAATTTCACTGCACAGCGACTTTATAAACACCCTGTATATATATATATATATATATATATATATATATAACTAATGTCATTAGTCGTGTTTCGATAATGCAACAAACTGTACAGGGTGTCCCATAAGTCTGTCATCATAGCATATTATTGACGCATGTGGCACCATTACACCTAACATCATCCATTGTGTGCTTGCTGACTAGGCATCGTGTCTGGATAATTGCATTAGGCAAAATAGTGAACACATTGAGAGAGTTCTGTGTGAATGTATGAACAAGTTCTCCGTGAATTTATGAACAAGTTCTGTGTGAATGTATGAGCAAGTTATGTGAATAAAAACTTTTATCTTGCCTTTTTAGTACCTTTCTATGATTCCAGACTTATGGGACACCCTGTATATCCTTGATTAGAATGAAAATGTACATCGTTTACACACACACACACACACACACACACACACATATATATATATATATATATATATATATATATATATATATATATATATATATATATATATATATATATATATATATATATATATGAAAAACTACAGATTTATTCCTGTATATTTATTTCTAGCTTCGACCGTAGAAGGATGGTGGTACTACCTTCTGGCAGGATTGTTAGGTCTTCTGGCTCTGTTACTGTTTTCTGCCGTTATCTGGTGCTGCTGTTGGTAGGTTGTTGTTAACAATGATGGCAACTACGATGTTCTTGATAATGATGATGATACTGGGATGTTAATGATGATACTGGGATTTTAAATGATGATACTGGAATGTTAAATGATGATAAAAACAAGGACTAGTGATGAATATTGTCATTTTGTTGTTGCTGCTGTTTTTTTTTTTTAAATGAAGAATATTATGAAGATACGGTTGCTGATTACAGTGTTTATGTTTTCTCGAAAATGCAGTAAATTAATATAATCATTACAATTTCCCTTGTTGCTCCCTATAAGAGTCCCTAGTTCTATTCTTTCCGTATCTCATCAGAGACCCCCGGGATTACCTGGGTCAAACCTCCGTGGGCTGAAAGTCCTCTTTTTCATGCCTATTTTAAAAGTTTCTTAACCAGTATGGGCAGGGCCGGATTAAGGCCAGCTGATGCCCTAAGCACAGCTCAACAATGGTGCCCCTCTTTGCCCTTCCAATGGAAGTTCCATTGTGTAACTGACAATACATTAATACTCAATAAGTGCTGAATTTGAAATAAGAGATTAAAATTCAGTTTTGTTCAAGCCAGGCCCCATAACTGTGTTGAATATAATTTTTTTTTTAAATTGTATTCATTTAACACTAAATAGCAGTAAGCAATATAAACAAATTATTTTCTTTTATATATAAAGTTAGTTGCTTATCCTTTACAGGACGTGGCAATCAACCCCAGCTTTTATTGGCAGTTTTTGATTTTTCTAGGCAATTTTTTTCATTCAGTAGTTTGCCATTGCTTTCTGAACGGTACGGCGCTTATACCATTATTAAAAATCCACACAAAGCGATCTGCTACCAAACCGCCTGCAGCAGGTTTCGAACCTGGTATATCTGGATTATAAAACTGCGTTCATATCATTTACTTTTTATATATAGGGCAACAGAAAAATGCAAATTTTCAACATTTTTTTTATTTATTTTGTAAAAAAAATTGTTATAAGGAAAAAATGCAAATACAAAAATTATTGAAAATTATTCTTTCTTTTGAAATAAATGTAGGTACATTTTTGAAAAACAATTTATTCTAATGAAGAAATATCATTATTTGTACGAAACAAAACATCTTTAATTCCATTGCTTTCTTATCTTGAAGATACATAGCATTTCATCATACACGGATCAAAATATGCAAAATAATGTTTATTGTTGCCTACTAATAACTTTATTTATATTTTAAAAGGTTTTCTCATACTTTTTAAAAAATTGCAGTCTTTGATCAAGTCCTCAAAACTAATCTGACTTAACAAATCTGCTTCTATACATAGCAGAGACAAGGCATCCAGTCTGTCTTGTGACATAATTGTTCTGTTGGGATTTTTTAAATGCTTCAACTGAGAAAATGAACGCTCAGCTGTGCAATTTGTGACCATTAATGTTAAAAATATATGCAAGCCAATGTCTACATTTGGAACCGCACACTCAATGTTGTCTTCTACAATTATTTTATAAAGTTCAGCATGATCGAATCTTGTTTGTTCAATTTCTGTTGCACTGAACTTATGGCGCACATATGAGTGAAACTGCTGAAGCTCAGCAAAGAAATTAGTGTTCAAATCCTCTGGGTAAGCATCAATTAGCTTTTGACAACACTGAGCAGTGAGAGTACCTTTCAATTTCAGTAGATGATGAAGTGACATTATGTCATAAAGTGCATTGATACATCGATAAAATCATTAATTATAGGTAAAAGTCAAAATAATATGAGTAGAAATAGAAATAGTAAAGTTGTAACACGTCTTCTTTCCCCGCGCCAGTCATCGAATGGAGATAAGAACGTAGTGTGAAACCTTATTGCCGCGCTAGTGGTATTGGATTTTATAATTCGCCCGTCAAGGGTTAACGGTAAAAATTTTGAAGAAAAAAAACGACAAGCTTAGTTGTTCCAAGAAAGACAGTAAGAATAAAACAGGGGAGGCATAAACGAACACATAAAAGTGAGATAGAAAGCGAACACCTGCTACAAACTGTCAAGCGTTAGATTCTTGGACTAGCTACCCAAGACGACAGTGCGAGACGATACAGTTAGCCTGTGTTCGGTAACGTGGCGCAAGCTTTGTAGAATTTAAAAATACCCCGCAAAACCCACTACTTTTTCGGACTATAGGCACACTGAGGAAATATATAAACACACAGACAGCGCTTTCGCTGCAAAAGAGTCCATTTTATGACGTAACAGACTAGTAGTTTCAGTTTTGGACAACGCGGGAGAGGAGAAAAGATGGCGTAATTTGTAAGATAGTGGAAATTGAAACTAACTCTGGAAAATATATGGACTTCTTTATTAATAGGTTTAGGATCATAAAACCTAGTTAGTTTGATGGCTTATCTTCTCCTGATAAATAATATGTTTAAAAATACAAAATTCCCCAGTAGATAAGAAAGTTATTGACAAAAGACTGTATTTGTTCGTGCAGACAAACGGACAGACTGGCGGTTTTGCATTCATTTTGCATTCACTAACGATTACAATTTTGAACGCGTTGTTGGAAATGAGACAAGCAAGCATGTATTCTGGTGGAGGAGGGGTAGACAAGGGGAGAGAAATTATGGGATGGCTTAACACAAAATATATTTTAGCAGTAGAAATCTAAGAATGAGTGTGGAGAAAACTTGTTAGGTCCAAAAATCAAGTCTGTTTTTGCTTTTATTTTCAAAATTCAAATTGAAAAGCTTAGTCTTCCGATCTGATTGGCCAACGCATTTTATATTATGGACAACTTAGTTAGGTTTTTGCCATTTTGTAGAAAGCTGTCCCTGAAGCAGGTCGATGTGATCCTAATAGTTTGACTTTTATTTGTAACTAAAACTAAAAAGTATTTGTCATAGTCTAGCCAGCAGCAAAGCTGAATTTGTGCCATCCATCGCACCTGTGCTTATTTCATTGAATTCAGGTAAGAAGAATATCTATATTATTATGTAATATGTGCAAAGGCAAAAAGTGGGAAAGTGTATGACATGCCTAAAGAGACAGTTTGGGTATATCTATTTGATTTATGTTTGAATATTGCATTGTTGTAATTAAGAATTATTGTAAGACTAAAGTAAAATAGCAAGCCTCTGTGTTCGCTGAACACTATTGACTGCCTGGAGCGTTTATATTTTGTAATAGAAAAAAAATCACATATGCATATAAGGAGATGTACATACTCCTATTAAATTGTGTTGAAGAAGACTGTGTAAAATGACAGTGGCGTATCTGCCATATGGATCTGAGGTGTGGTCACAATATGATGTGAGTTCAAAAAAACTTAGGGGCTGGTGCACTTGTAATGCACACGATGCTGAACACCATCATGTCATGTAGAGAGTTGAGAGAAAAATATAACAGATATGAAAAGGCCAGGGTGTCTTTTATGTTGCAGGGTTTTATTTCCTTTTACCAGCCGGCGACAGATAGCTGAAGTACGAGTGAAGACAGTAACGTCTCAAGTACAGCGTATTCTGTATAATAATTGTCAAGTGGAGCTCTGAGAGCTGATGTTCTTTACAGAGCCATATCAACGATTGAATCTTCACGAAGGAAATTTCAGGTTATGTGCCACAATCTGGGCAATCTGACACTTTATCTGGAGAAAACTGTTTCCCTACCCATTAACAGAAACTTTCGGGGAAATGATGACATAAACAGTCTCTCCAATAACTGACTCACATTATTAATTATTACTTAACAGGCTGTGAAACACCTTACGGAACATTTTAATATTAATAGTATTATTGTTGGACCAAGAGTCCTTATTTTCAGTTCACTTTTCAGTGTAACATACATTTTCTTCAGTTTTAAAAGACCTGTCCAAAAGAGATTGCAGGACAGGCACAATAAATTGTACACAAAAATATTTCCAAATTTAAAACTAAACGACAGAGTTATTAAGATTCTATTAGAGAGTTATACTGTGTTGTTTTGATGTACCATCATTTCATTACATCCCCTAGACACTAGCCACATCAAACACCATACATTAGAATTAATTTACAGCACCGTGTGAGATCTTGAGAGGTAGCGTTAGGTCCCTTGAGAACTCATCTTCTTCAACCACTAGACTCAAGGTCTTACATAGCTTGACCTCACACGGTTAACACATCTAACTCTATCATTCTTATCGTTTACCATCATAACCTCTCCAGCAAATTAAACTTTGCTACACATTATTTGGCACTTCACTTAGAAAAGAAAATATGTCCGCTATTTCTTTGTACACCTCTCCTCTTCTTCTCATCTGAGATTCTAGTTTGTCAACAATTGTGTAAAAAGTGGGGATACGAAATTTATCTCTGGCATTCGGATATACTTCTGGTGCATCTCCGTCATTGGGTACCTTCTTTCTGAAACGTTTACGACTTTGAGCTGCATTGTAATCAACATCTGGTAGTATTTCCTTTGCAATTGCTTCAGATCTTTCAAAGTCATCTCTTGAAGTGCACAGTTGGTCAGCTAAATGACCCATACAGATCTGCACGTTTTTAAGTTCACATTCTCAATTTTTAGAATAGTTCAGAACAAATCAAATAGTAAGGAAATATGGAAGGCAATTAACACCTTAGCGAAAAAACGTAATGCACCAGACTCATTCTCTTCCAACACTTCATTTACTTGCACCGACTTCAGCAATCACTTTCAAGCAGAAATAAACGGTCTGAAATCCACAATACCACCTTCCTGTAGTGACTTAGACAAACTTTCAGCATTCTGTAAAAACAAATGTACAAACTCAGTTCCACCCGACATTCCTTTTATGACAGTTAATGAAGTGTATAACTATCTTATTGGCCTTAAGGATAATAGCTCATCAGGGCTTGACGGAATTAGTAATCGAATACTGCGTTACGCCGCACCAGCTATTAGTGATTCACTAACTTTTATATATAATCAATGTATTGCTAAAAGTTATTTTCCTTCAGCCTTTAAGATTGCCAAAGTATATCCTCTCTTCAAACCTGGCTCGTCAGATAACAGTAATCTTGGTAACTATAGACCTATTTCTCTTTTTATCATCGCTTTCTAAACCACTAGAAAAACACATACATAAAGCAACACTACATTACCTAGTTAGCAATGACTTGCTAATTGACAGTCAGTCAGGGTTTCGACAAAAGCATTCATGCCACACAGCTCTAACTAAGATGATAGACAACTTGCACCTAAACATAAATAACGATAACATATGTGGAGCAATCTTTGTAGACTTTAGGAAAGCATTTGATATGTTAGATCACGCTGTTTTAATAAGAAAATTAGAAACAATGAAAGTTAACTTTAAACTAGTGACATTACTTAAATCATTCCTGTCCGACAGACAGCAAGTAGTGTGGTACAATAACTCCTTGTCAAGCCCAACTATTATTGACACTGGTGTTCCTCAGGGTTCTATTCTCGGCCCTCTACTTTTTTCCATTTACATAAATGACCTTCCACTACACATCGAGCACTCATCCTGCGACCTATTTGCCGATGACTGTACCATTTATACTAGTGATAAAAGTTGCAACACGCTAGAAATATTATTACAAAGCGACACAGACAATCTTATTAAGTGGAGCAATGAAAACTGCATGCAAATAAATATCACTAAAACAAAATGTATGATAATATCAACTAGACAAAAATTACAAAACTCGCCGAAAACAACACTTCAGCTCTACATTGGAACCTCTTTAATTGAAAATGTAAATGAATATAAAACACTAGGACTCATAATTGACCAACATTTAAGTTGGAATTCGCATGTACAAGCACTGACCAAACAAACGGCACAAAAAGTTTACCAGTTAGCTAAAATCAAACATTTCCTAGATGAGGAGACACGAAAAATGTTCTATACATCCCAGATACAAACACATCTAGACTATTGTTCCACAATTTGGGATGGCTGCACCATGTCCAACACTAAAAGACTCTTTTCATTACAAAAACGTGCAGTGCGCCTAATTTCAGACAAAAACCTCACACAGTGTGTAGACGCATATACATATCTTAACATATTACCACTAAGAAAGCGCCTTCTCTTCAACAAAGCCAAATTTATTCACAAAATCTTGTCACAGAATGCTCCAACGTATCTGTGGCCTATTTTCAAATACAGCGGAAGACGCAGTCAACGCTTAAATAAATTACACATGCCCAAGCCTAGGCTCGACTTATTCAAGAAAAGTTTAGCTTTTTCTGCTGCTCATCTGTGGAATACTCTTCCACACGACTTAAAAAATACTCTTAGTCCATATTCATTCAATCACAGACTTTTCAAATACATCATGAGTGCAGATTATATGCCACCCTAATTTCGTTATGTTCTTAAATAATTACGCTGTCACCTCAGGGGCGCATTCCCATAGTCAGTTATGACTGAAGGGGCTATTATTATTATTATTATTATTATTACATAACATCATATGTAGGTTTTAAAGTTAATTTTGTCCTGTTTAGTATAAATTATGATACGCATCTGTAAATTTGTGTAACTGTTATTGTACTGTTACAATGTTGGGATTTTATTTTATTGTACTTTCTTTTTATTATTTAAGTAACATTTAGGATACGTGTGAGAATAAATAGATTAACTATGGAAGAAGAGAGAAAGGAAGGGCAGAATGTTAGACGGGCCTGCGTGACCAATTCTAAACCCTTTGAAAATAAAGTTCGTTCGTTCGTTCGTTCGTTCTATCTATCTATCTATCTATCTATCTATCTATCTATCTATCTATCTATCTATCTATCTATCTATCTATCTATCTATCTATCTATCTATCTATCTATCTATCTATCTATCTATCTATCTATCTATCTATCTATCTATCTATCTCTGATAATGTTTGTACTTTTCAACATATGTTATGTCATGCTTATAAGTAATTAATGTTAATATGAGTGTGCTATATTATTATTTTACTTTACAACGTTGAATTCCTTGAATTTGATATGTAAAATGCATATGAGAATAAATGAATTCAGTATGAAAGGTGAGAGAAAGGAAGGGCAGAATGTCAGACGGGCCTGCGTGCCCAATTCTCAACCCTTTGAAAATAAAGTTCGTTCGTTCGTTCGTTCGTTCGTTCGAACTTGACTAGCTCTCTGAAAATTGTGCAAAATCTCATTACAAAAGGCTCGACATAAAAACAAATTCTAGCTCTTGCATCTTATTTGCAATATTGTCTGCTTCTCTTCTAGTGTCTCCCTTTTGTGATTGGTCTTCAGCTAGACCTTCTAAAGCTTCCAAAATCTTAAAGAAAGACTTCAGAATTGCTGCTTTTACCATAGAATGTGCCTCCCATCTGGTATCAGAGAGGAATTTTAACACACATTCATTTCCAATACAAACTTTAAGAATTTCCCACCGGCTGGTTGAGGCTGAAAAAAAATATATAGAGCATTTGCACTGTAGAGAAGAAATTAACTACCACTTGACAGCAGTCAACAGCACTTCAGCCTACCAGATTTATTGAATGGGCTGCACAGGGCACATATATGGCAAACTTATTTTCTTCTAAAATTGTTTGCTGCATCCCCTTATAACGCCCAGACATGTTAGCAGCGTTGTCGTAGGACTGACCCCTGCATTTTGAAAAATTTAGTTTGCAAACTTCACGTAAGTACTGCAACACTTGCTTTGTCATTTCCTCACCGGTATGGCTTTTAAGTTCCAAAAAGGTTAAAAAGCGTTCAATAGGTTGCTCATCTTATAAGTAACGAAGTACAACACTTTAACTGATCTATATGTGATAGACCTGGTGTCGAGTCAACTGACAAACTAAAATAACCAGAAGAATTTACTTCGTCAATAATGAGCGCGTGGACCTTTTGAGCCATTAGTTCAATGAGTTCCTCACAGGTGGTTTTGGACGTAAGAAGGATTTCCTTTTCCAGAATTCCCATATTTCGAAATGTGCCCTGCTTAAAATGGATAAAACTGGCTTATGAGCTCAAGCAGCCCTAAAAAATTCCCATTCTGCAATGACCCAAATCTTTCATCTGTTCTTCGAAAATCCATGCCACGTTCAGCTAACGTACGAATAACAGCTATTACAAGCCTCCAGACATGTTCCCAGTAATTGCGCTCTTCTTTAATTAATTTGTTTTTCCAACTGTTGTCCCAAGCCCAAACCTTGTATGCGAGTTAAATATGTTCGCATAGAGTCTCGGTGAGTGGTGCTTCTTTCATGATGATCAATTACAATAGTATTTCGCCAGTCACTGAACCCTTCTCTTTTAACAAAACGCGAGGAACTTTTAGGAGCAAAACGTTTACAGACAAAACAGTAATCTGACCCTGTTGATGGTGAATACAATAACCACTCTCTCTTGTATTGCTCACCATTGGCTTTTGCCCCAAAGAAATGTTTTCGTGAACAGTATCTTGCTGGTTTGCCACTATTGAAAGTCCGGTAAGATCTGTTAAATGGCCCATTGTGGTGTTGACAGTCACTGGGTCCACAAGCAATCCAATAAGCCACATCATCAGCAGAGAAATCGAGCCACAACCCTGGTTCTTTTGCTTTATTTGCTTCATCTTTTGCAGACTGAATCATTTCACCATGGTCCAGTAGACTTTCATTTTCAGAAATTATTTCAACTTCAGACTGTCTTGTAAAGCAACTTGCATCAACATTTGCAGTAGAGACATCAAGAGAATTTACAGGCAGCGTGATATCAGTAGTGAGACATGTGCTAGTTCTAGTTGAACCAGCCTACGACACCTCATTGACCTCAACATCAACATGATATTCTGACCCAAATAATCTTTTGTATTCCAGCCTTTGTGCAAATGCAAGCGAATCGTCCCGACAACGTTTTCTGATTGTTAAATATATAAATTAAAAAATAATATGGTATGAAATCAGTTTTACAAGTAAACGGTACACATGAGACAAGGGACGTTTCGGGTTTTACCCTTCGTCAGCCACAGTTACGAACAGGTGACAAGGACAAGAACTACATATAGGTACTACAAAGATCTGTGATGATGAGGAAAACGTCAAATGAGCGATACAAGCAGATGAAACCACAGTGATGAGCGAAACGATAACAGTAATAATGCGAGAAAATCGTGAAACCAGAAAGACATGTCGAAACAAGAAAGTAACTAATCAACGAAACGAAGACAGGAATGAATAACACTAATAAAATGCGTGAAAAATCACTTAGCTGTGTCGAGGAAGGGAACATTCAAAATGGCTGAAAAACTAAGGCGTCATGCGGAAGTGACGTAGGAGCTAGTGACGGCTAAGAACAGAAAATGCAGAAACGAGACGAACCCAAGCAAAAACAAGGATAGATAGGAAAATAACGACAGAAGCCACCAGAATTATGCAAAATGATGCTGAACATTCATCCCAGCAGGAGCTAGAACGCCCATTTGAAAAATGAGGCGATTCTCCAACGAAAAGCGAGTTCGGTCGTCGCCGATACATGAACGGAGGGCAGTGATATGAATGTCAGAGTTACCCGAATGGTCAGGGCTGTTGAAGTGAAGGGCCACTGGTAAATGTTTGCCATGATGGATGTCATTCAAGTGTTCACGAAACCTGTCTGCCAAACGTCTGCCAGTCTCACCAATATAGGTCATGTCACACCTCTTGCAGATGATAGCATAAATCAGGTTTCTGGATTCGCACGTGAAAGACTCCCCAATGGCAAATTTACCGTTCGAAAAGGAGACTGACTGCGTTTGGAGTACAAACGGACAGGTCTTACATATGCGGCGTTGGCACGGTTTAGTACCAAAGTGAGAAGGACTAGTTTGTCTCAAGCGACTATGCACAAGAATATCCCTAAAATTCTTATCCCTACGATTTCTGATTGTTATATGGGTTTGTCTGTTGTACTAGCCAAAATAACACTGCCCGTAAATTCTACGTTACTTTATTCTGGCTCGCAAAACCTCGCGCTGTGTCTCGTCTCATTTCATTGTCACCGGTAAGATAATTGTCCGCCGGTCAGTAATCTCTTTGTTATGTCCAACAGCTATTGTAAACAGAATAACTTTCACAGGGCTTATGAAGAAAGTTGACTGCCGCAGAAAATGAGAATTTCGAATCCAATACTTTCTGGTGACTTGTGAAGTATCGGTGATTATTTTTTGTGGGGCCTTGATTCTGCTGCACCATTTGCATCCGGCAAGTGGGACTGGAAAAAACTCTGTGGTGCCCCCCTTCCATTGATGCCCTAAGCACGTGCTTATATTGCTTAATGGTTAATCCAGCGCTGAGTATGGGGCTACCAATGCAGATGGCCCCCTTGCTGAAAGCCCTCATCAAAGCTCTTCGTGTGCTCTTGCAGTTGTCGTTTCTGTAGAAGCTGGTTTGACATTATGATATGGCCACACAACCTGGTATTAGTCACCTGTTACGAAATGTCTGATGGAGCTGTAGTTCTATTGTGTTGTCTTCTTAGAGAACCACGAGATCCACACAAGATGTTTTATACTGTTAGTGTAATAACATGTAAGTTATCTGGCTGTAAGAGTATTTACTCAATACAACTATTAAAACATATCAGATAACTAAAAAGTACTTAAGTAAGCGTATTGTATTAACTGAAGAAACTGGCATTCACATTAGACGTTTCTATCAGTTGAAAAGTGTGCGGCCAGCACTATTATTCCAGCTCTATTTCTTCTTCGTCTTCTTCATCATCATCTTCTTCTTCTCCTTCTTCTTCCTCTTCATCTGCTTATTCTTCTTGCCATGCCTGGTGGTAAGGTAGTGTGTCTCCCCATGACTCCCTGTCTCCAGTACTCTGTATCTTGACTTATTTTCCCACCAAAATGTTAAACTATGCAGTAACCTTTATCTTTGTTTCCTTCGATATTACCTGTTCTCACAATTTATTTCATCTTTTTTTCTTCTCATAATATTCCTCCCAAAAACGTCCACTGTTTCCATTTAACGTGGTTAATTAGCTTCCTTTGCGTTTTGGCTTCTTTGGGGACATCATCAATACAATTTTGAACTGTCTTTTGTATTTTTAGCATTCTGTAAAACAACATCTTTCTGGCATCTATTGCTTTTCTTAAATGTTTACTAATTTTCACTAACCTACGTCCGCATGTCAGGATTGGTTCTATATAACACCGAAGAACTCTATTTCTTACTTCCATTGACAAAGTGTTGTATATATTGTTTATTTATTTTATAGAATACTAATTTTGCCTGAGCTATTTCCCCTTATCAGCTCTAAGATGCATCGTCTATCCGATGTTATTAACGTGCCTTTTCCCTAATTTTTATTATTAAGGCAAAGAGTTTTATCAGAACCAGATACAGAAATAAAAGGGATGCAGAGCACCCAGGACACACACAAAATGATGCGTATTACCAGCTCAGCAGAAGAGAACAAATGTTAAGCTTCAGCCTCCACACGACCCACGATATTGGAATATCATTTATTCAACAAGCTAAAGATAAGAACTACCGATGAGTCTAAATGTGGCATTGATAAAAATAACTGCTGAACATCTGCTTCAAAGATGTCAAACATAAGAGGAACATGGGAAGCCCATTCGACCGTCACCACTACCATTTTCGGAAAGACAAAAACTCTGTGGAGATATAAATAGCCTGAAGATGACCATCGCTATATTTGAAAATATTCAAGTAGTCGTCTGCGAGCGTACAAGACGAAGAAGAAGAATTAACGTACCTAAGTATTTGAGTCTTTTATCGTGTTTAAAAACTGTTCAATTTACATTTAACTCTGTTTAATTGCGGCTAACTTCTTCTCTCACAAGCTTCAACAAATCCTCGGTCCATCCCTACGAGGAGCACAACCAAGATAAACGTGCCTGCTGCCCGTGTTGCTGTTGTCACAGATTGACCACAGTGAGATTACACACAGATGAGCATCTTCATCAAAATGGCCAAACTGGAAACAAAGTCTTGGTATGTATATCGTGTCTGTGTATTATAGTGTAAACCAAGGGTCGGCAACCCGTCGAACACGATCTATTGGTAGCTCAGAGCGGATGATGTGGTAGTTATCTGGGGAGGGGAAGGGGGGGGGGGGGTTAAATAATTTTAAAACTACTGACATTTCGGACTATTTAATATATCTCGGTAGTTAAAAGCACGTACCTGCGGGATTAGAGGTACGTTCTCCTCGTTCCCAGTGACTACTCCCGTGTTAGCGCAATAAAATTCACTTTAATCCTTAACCGCGTAAGATAGTAACGCAATATTTTTTTGCAAGTGAATTTAGCGTTTGTAGAGATATCATTTAGTTTGAATTATTCACCTCTCTGTTGATGGAATTGCCGCACGCATATCACCCGGCAGAGATAACAGTTACTTATATGCTGCACTTATTCCAAATTCCAAAAAACTCTGAAATCTGAAAACAGATATTGTTTTATCTAGGTAGATCTTTTGAGAGCTCAGTGTTTCTAAAGTAGATCGCCACAGTTCCTGGGTTGCCTACCACTGGTGTAAACCGAACGTAAGAAAACACGTAATTTGTGTATTTGACCTTTTGTGTCATGTAATGTTATATACCCTGCATAAGATACTGTTGAGTATTACAGTAAAAGTATCCGACAGGTAGAAAGTAATAGATATTTATTTGATAAAAGAAGATAAGTATATAATGATAATGTTGATAATATTTATGTCAAGCACTGCTGGTAATCTAAAGGTAGTCCCATTGCAGATACTGACGTAGGGGAGTAAAGTTTCGAGACTTGACTATACTAGGTCAAGTTTCAAGAGGTGGGGTGACCAGTTCCTTCCCTCGCTGCCTTTGCATTCACTAACTCAAGAGCAGATTTAGGTACCCATTTACAGCTTTGTAGACTGGAGCGTGACGACAACATGTGTCGAACCCGGTACCTCTCCGCGAGAGTCCAGCTCTCTAACCACTCTGCCACCATAAGCGTTGATGACCTGTTTAGAAATTACAATGTAATTCATTTACGTCGGATATAAAATTATTTGCAAGAACAATTGTTGATTAAAGTTCATTTGACTTTATTTAGAAGCTTGTTGGAAAATTCACGAAACTTTCTGTCTTTTCGAACATTATATTATAGTCTTGTCAGGCCTATCTAATGTAAATGTATGGTTTACTGTAGTTTAAAGATACAATATCTATTATATTAACTTCTCTGTGCTTACACCTGTTCTAGATATTTCCTTTCCAAAAATCTCTAATCACAAGTCATATACTATGCAAGTTATATTCCGATAGTACACCTAAGATCAGGGGCGGTTCATTGTAAGAGGCTCTAATTTTATATCTATACTACTGGACAAAAGTTAAGCGCCGCCATTCAGTTTAGACAAGGTTTATATAATTGATTGGCAAACTGTAAAGACAAGTGAAAATATCATTAAAACTGAGCTGAGAGAAACGTGTATACATTTCTGTGTGCACTAGGTTAATTTTTGTTAAATGTCCAAAAACTTGGTCACTTTAACCCGCACGTGAAAATTGCTATTGTTGCTGCAAAAACTCGTGGTTTTTGCAACACGCCCCACTAGTTCAAAAGGTGAAAAAGTGTGTTGAATTTGAATGCACGTGGAAAATGATCATCGGTAAAGAGTGTTCACCGTTGGTATGCAATAAATCAGTATGACAAGTGGTCGAAATGATCACTGCATTAGCCATGCCACCAAGGAGAAGTCTCAGCACTGTAGACCGTGGTCGAGCCATGGCATGGATTCAGGATGGTTAATCTGTTCGTCATGTTGCAAGACGTTTAGCAGTGTCCCACTCTACCATTCAGAGACTTCTTGAGAGATTTCAAGCTACCGGACATTTGGAAAATCGACCCTGCTCAGGAAGAATTATATAAACCTTGTCTAAACTGAATGGCGGCCCTTAACTTTTGTCCAGTAGTATATTTATTTTGTATTGTTTATTAATCGTTTCTTGTCTGATTTTCTTCTTTGTGTGTTTGTGTGGTTGCTGTTGTTGTTGTTAAAGCTGCTTAAGATATTCAGTCAAAATGGAGTTTTTTCCGGTATTGTTTGCTCTTGTCTGTCTCTAAAACCTGACGAGGTAGTCCTTGTAATGGAGCTCAGGTAAATAGAAGTAGGTCCAAAAACAACATGGAGACGGGATTTAGAGACAATCATGAAAAGGATAAGGATGACTTAGTTTAACTTGAATGGATTTCACTGGTCTTTGGGCATTCGGTGCCAGAGGTGAATGGTTTGACTTGCGCCTCCTATCCCACACTTCCTGCTGCGAAAGTTAAATTCTATTGGAAAATTAGGTAAGATATGCGAATAAAATTGCAGATCAGTTTTAGATAGTTTGTACTTAAAATAATAAAACAACACAATAAGAATTACAAAAATATTGCTAAAACTATGTCCAGATTTGGTTTTAGTGTTTTCTTATAACAGATGTACATGTCGTGCTTTGACCTAGGAGAATTGTGTCACTGCTGAATAAAAGTCGAACTTCGTGACGCCCCCTTGCCCTTAGCACTCAAGTGGTGGACCCGGTCGCCCTGCTCTAAGGCCAGCTCAGACCGCAGAATGTGAAGGATCGTGAATTTCTTGGCCTAATCTAAACAGACAAGTGTTAGACTTTATTACACTAGGTCTCAGCTTATATGAAGTGGTGGTGGCTGTAGTGGTGTTGATGGTATTGTATGATGGTGATATTACTAAATGTAATTGTATGAGGCCAGCTGTGAAGGCTCCTGAGATAAAATGTAGTTGTGACTTGTCAGAAGGCCTTTCTTGCTACCACTACGACCTCACACTTAATTTTTTTTAATGAATGTGGCTACGTAAAGTGTCTAGGGTTATGATATGTAGTGTGGTGTAATAGGTTATAGATATACCCACAGATATTTAACAAGACTAATAATATTAATAAATGTTAAAATACACTGAACTAACTCACGTGTGTAAAATTTTTTGATAAAATTATATTACATTTATTTTGTTCTGGATCAATTTTTTAGGTTGACCAGAACTTAAAAGGATTTAGAGATTATGAAAGAAATGCATGGAATATTATATCATAAATGCAATAGTGTACATATATATGTACTATACTAGTTAGTTTTATTAAAATGTTCTAGTAGTCATCTACTTGGGAGGATAGTTAATGTTTGTGCTGTTGGGGTGGCCTCATCACACCTGTCTATATTGACTACACAGTGTCCAGAAAATGGTGGGAATTTTTATGAGGGTATTAGTAACTACACAGCGTTGGTGAATGTCCAGCAGACCAGAGGCTCACTCATCTTGTAGTTGTAGCTCTGGTGCTGAAATCTGATGGTCCCACCTCTCCGTGCTGGCGGGCAATAATGGTGGTCTCTGTCACAAGTACTGCACAGATACACTCGAGTAAAGTCACCAACTGAATAGTCACTGCTTTGTTGACAACAGAAACTCACAGCTCTGCAATCAAAGTATGGGCCATGTGTCAAAATCTATTCTCTACCCACGTCTGGACACAACACTGACACAACAACCACATCATACAGACAGGTCAGATCTCTCTGACCAAACAGCACATTTACCATGGTGGGTTTTACATCAGATAGATCCTCCCAGACTATAGATTCTGAAAAATATTTATTAGTTTTCTGCCCTAAAAGAGGATAGGTAATATGTTTCATTATTCTCAACACTTGATCTGTCTTGCATAATCCTTGCTGGAGTTTATGTACATTGTTGGTCCCTAGACCCTGACTAGGGCGGGGGGTCTAGAGCAAATCCCTACTTGTTTGTAAGGCTAGATTTCGATATGGCAGTATCAAATCACTCGAACATGAAACAATATTCAAAATATATATAAGGAAATAATTTCAATCTTACCAGATTATGAATAAATAACACAGAATTGCTAGCAAAACTCAGCTGAGCTGCTGGCTATAGTATGGCGTCCCTAAACTTCTTACACTTTCTTTCATATGGAAATCACCACACTTTAAAATCTGTGTCTATCACTGAACAACTATTGAAGAATGGCCCCACTTTCGCGTCTGAGCGCTAATGATATGATTGTCTGTGGCCAATCACTGCCTAGGTTTATTTGAATTTCAAATTTCCTACCATAAAGTCATTTCAGTCATGCTTCAGTCAAGTATGGATGGTTATCTGTTAGTCTGTCCGTCTCTACTTGTGTTTCTACAAAATGTACTTGATTTTTGAACCAACCTTTCTCTCCCCTCCAAAATTTTGTCGTTAAAAGTTATTTTTAGACACAGCCACCACAATATCCCCTCTCCTCCATACCAAGTAGATTTGAACACCTGCGTCTCGAGGTCGTGTTTTTTTTGTGCAATTAGCGACACTTTTAGATTCAATACAGTCTGTCGATGATGTGAACAACACTGTCTTTTGTCATTATCTTCAATATTATCTATCCGTCTGTAAAATTAAGAACATATTAGTTCACTGCTCAGAATAGGCCATCCGGCCAACTAATTTTTATATTCCTAACATTAATATTAAGAAAAAAGTACTTTTTAATTTTTGTAATATTCCTAACATCTGCGTTTAGCCGCTGAATTCAAATCAAGGGCTTGGTATCGCGCAAAAAGCGTCCAATAAATGACTGTGGCGTAACATATCTATGGTCCCTTCTGTCGAGTTGCTTACTTTTTATGTCAACTTGGGAAACGTGACTTTTCTCCGTTCCCCCCCCCCCCCCTAAATTGCGTCTCCTTAGCCTTTCTAGTCTCACGCAATCTTTCCAGTCATATTTTTTTCCTTTTTTGATCCGCCGTTCCCCTCCTGTCTAGCGAGTCAATTTTTATGGAGGGTGATGACCCGCGGTCTGGGCGATCATGTACATCAGCAGCCTACGCATTATGTTTTTATCCTTAAATGTTATCTTTGGAGGTATTTTACCGTTGTATCTCTGTCAATTTCACTACACATCTCCCCACTTGAAAACATGCCTATGGCAAGTTCCAAAACCAGCGATACACATAGGTAAAATTACTCCTCACGTCTGCCACTACTCTAATTTTGATCACAGGGGTGCCGACTGAGGAAATCTGCACCGACATTCAATTTGCCTGGGATATATTGGATACTAAACTGATAAGGTTGAAGCAACAAAGACCACCTCAGCAATCTTGCGTTTTCATGCTTAGCCTGAGACAAGAACACGAGAGGCTGATGGTCCGTCTCCACCACAAAAGTCCTACCATACAGATAGATTTGAAACTTCTTTATTGCCCAGATTAATGCTAAACATTCTTTTTCGCTTGTGGAGTATCCTTGTTCCGCCTTATTCAATTTGCGGCTTGCATAAGCGACTGGTTTCAGTTCCCCATCAGGTGAAGATGATCTTTGCAACAAAGCCCCTCCGAGTCCTACATTACTTGCATCGGTTCTTAAGACAAAGTCCTGTGTCAAATCAGGCAGTTTGAGAATAGGCTTGCTAGTGAGTTTTTCCTTTAACTCTTGGAACGCTAGTTCACATTGTGCAGTCCAAATAATTTTATCTGGAAGTCCCTTGCGAGTCAAATCAGTCAGAGGAGCACAAATAGCGTTAAAATTTTTGATGTATTTCTGATAAAATCCGCATAACGACACGAATGATCGCACGTCCTTTTTTGTTTGTGGCCTAGGTGCTCTCTGCAGTTTTTCCAAGTTCTTAGGATCAGGGGTCATATTACCCTGATATACAGTGTGTCCCAAGAATTCCAACTCTTTGCATCCAATACAACATTTTGTTGGCCTAGCAGTTAAGTTCGCCTCCCGAAGTCTATCAAACAACATCTCCAGAGCTTCAATGTGTTCTTCAAATGTCTCGGTGGCGACGAGAATATCATCCATGAAATTTGTGATACATGGGTTATTCAGGGGATCCAACAATTTTCGCATCATCCTTGAAAACACACTCGGAGCATTTTTCAGTCCGAATGGTAGCATATTGAATTCATAATGTCCATCCGAAGTGCTAAAAGCCAAATAAGGTCTCACTTCAGGCTTCACTGGGATCTGGTAATAGCCTTTACTAAGATCCACCTTTGAAAAGTATTTTGCCTTGTTCAGTCTGGCAAATAACTGTTTTTTGTCTGGTAATGGATCCACTTGTCCTTCTGTGACAGCATTCAGTTTCCTGTAATCTATGCACAGTCTGTGTTCCCCAGACGGTTTTCTCAACAAAACGACACTAGAACTAAAAGATGATTCACTGTGCGAAATAATCCCCTCCTTCAACAAATACTCTATTTCTTCCTTCAATGCCTTCTCCTTCGCGAACGGAATAGAATAGGCTCTCATACAGATTGGGTTTGAGTCTACCAGTTTCATGTCATACTGTAGCAAATTTGTATGGCCTGGTTTATCTGTTAATACATCTGTATGTTCCTCCAGAACCTTTTGAACTCTCTCCCTCTGGTTTTTAGTCAGGTGCTTACTGACTTTTACCTGTGCTGCTGTTTCACAAGGATGTAATGGGTATTCATGTGAGGTGAGTGGTTCTTTTTGCATCTGGGTTGCAATAGCTAAGGTCAATAAGGGGGTGCTTTCCTGGAGTGGTCTGTCCAGATACTTCTTTAACAGGTTTACATGATAAACTTTTTCCTTCCCCTTTTTGTCAATTTTATAGTTTGTTCTAGACACCTTCTCTAGAACCGTATATGGACCTTGCCAACCAATTTGTAATTTATTCTGGCTTCCGGGTAGTAGAAGCAGCACCTTCTCTCCGACTGCCAGTTCCCTGTCCTTTGCCTTCCTATTAAAATATGCTGCATGTTTCTTCCTGGCTTGTTTCAAATTATCATTTGCCAGTTTCCATCCAGCTTTCAAACGAGTGGTCAGTTCGTTCACATATTGATACGATGAGGTAACAGTCTCTTCCGCCTTCTCATCTGTCCAGGTCCTTAATAACGCTTCTAATGGACCTTTTATTGGCCTCCCAAATAGCAGAGTTGCGGGAGCCATCCCGGTTGAACTATGTGGTACCTCCCGGTAAGCAAACAATGCGGCGGGCAGGAATTGATCCCACAGATCCGGTTTTTCGTGTGCCAGCTTTCTCAGGATAGAAATGAGAGTCCCATTGAACCTCTCTACCTGGCCGTTCCCTTGTGGATGGTACGGACTACAATGAAAGTGTCTGGCTTGAAATAGCTTAAAAACTTCTTCCGTTAGTTTCCCCTTGAACTGAGAACCATTATCCGTCAAGATTTGATGCGGGAATCCTAATCGGGTAAATATTGTAAGTAGTGCCTCTGCTACATGTTTTGAATCAATTGATGGCAGGGCTACCGCCTCTCCCCACATAGAACAAGTGTCCACCAGAGTAAGGATGTAACTGTTCCTCCTCTTGGTCCGAGTGAGAGGTCCTACAATATCCACTGCAACCCTCTCAAAAGGTGTTCCCACTATGGGCATTTCCCCTAGAGTTGCAGGAGCAGTCCAGTGCTTTGGAGCTACCCTTTGACATTCTGGGCAGGATTTGACATATCTTTTTATATCCTCCGTTATCCCTGGCCAGAAGTAATGACAAGCTATACGCTGTCCTGTGGCGCTGATCCCCATGTGACCACTGAAGGGAATCGCATGCCCGAGTTCCATCACTTTATCTCTATATGAAATGGGAAGAACCAGCTGGTTGTGACCATTTGTTCCAGTTCCGGCCTTCCTGTATAAGAGTTTGTTCTTCATGAAATATTCCCCCTTGCTCGGAGGTGTGTGGCATTTGGGCAATTTTTTTAAAACAGGGCTTGAGTGTCCTATCCTCAGCCTGCGCCTTCCTCATCTCCTCTGGATGAGCATTTATAGGTTCACCTTCTTCCTCCTTCTTCTGTGACCTGGTCTGCACTGTCGCCATGATCACAGGTTTCTCGGGATTCCCCAAGAAGACGTATCTACACCCCAATATCAGAGGGTAGATTGGTTCATCTATCACTGCTGCTCTGATTTCTCCTTCCACATAGCGAGTTTTCACCGTTATCCTTGCGATGGGAAGTGTCATGAGTGGTATGTCCTTAGTCGCCCCTTGTATTTCCACTGTTTCTGTGGTATACTGACTTGGGTCCACTAGGCTAGACTTCACAACTGAATCATAATCCAAACCTGTATCATAAAGGCACCTTATGGTGACCCCATTACAAATAACATCCTCACAAACTGGGGGGTGATAAGGTTCCTGTTGTCCCTTAGGATTAACCTTTAATCTTTGCGTCCCCGACTTCATTGCAGCAATGTTTGAAGGTTTCCTTCTACAAAATTCGGTGTTATGGTTATCCTTCTTGCACCATTTACACCATCTTTTTCCTTGGTTCAACGGTTTTCTTTCATTGAACTTTTGGTCATTGAACTGTGAGTTTCTGTCGCGATAGTCATTTCTTGGCCGCTCAAAGTTTGTCCCTACCTTTATTTCCCTGCTCTCTATTATCAAATTTATTAAATTGCTGTGGAGCTTTAAAATTGTCTATGTGCTTCTTTTTAGCACCACTTACCTCTGCCTGAGCTGCCTGATACCTCTCAGCAACATTTAAAATTTCCCCCAACTTCTCTGCACCTTGTTCCATGAGAAATTTTCTCATGTCTGGAGCCATGGACTCTCTCAATTGCTCAATCATGATCATTTCTTTAAGATCTTGGGTCTTCCCCAGAGCCGTCCATTTCTCCAAATAGGTTTCTAGTCTAGCAGAGAATTGGTGGTATGTCTCCCCAGACAACAGTTTAGCATTTCTAAATTTCTTACGATAAAATTCACCATTCTTCTCGTACCTTAATAACAAAGCCTGCTTTAACATGTCATAATTGTCTTGGTCTTCCCTGTTCATTTTAGCAAATACTTCATAAGAAGTACCCCTCAATCCCTGTGATAGCTTTAAACTCCACCTCTCTCTCTCTAACCCATATGTAGTAGCTAATAACTCAAAACGTCCTAGGTACCCCTCTATGTCATCGTCTTTTTCAACAAAATGGTCTAAATGAAACCCCATAGCTGAGTTTGAGGCTCCCATACTGGGCGTAGCATCTGAGGCAAAAGGGCTGGCACCATTTTCAGGAGCCGGGCCTTGTAATTCCAGCTCCCTTAGTCGTAATTCGTGCTCCCTCTGCAACCTTCTATCTTATGCCTCCCTTTCGGCAGTCAACCTTTTTTCTTCTGCCTCCCTTTGCTGTCGTTTTTCTTCTGCCTCAATCTGCAGCCTCTTAGTCTCAGCCTCTAACTTCTTCTCTTCAACCAACCTGTCAGACTCCAATTTTCTTTCAGCCTCTTTTTCTAATCTCCTTTCTTCCCGTTCAATATATTTATCACATTCAGCCGTTACGTATTGAATTAAAATTTGACCATCCATTCCCATCTCCTTCGCGGTGAGCACAGCAGCTGATCTAAATTTTGCCAGCTCCGCCATACTTTTTAGACAATATAATAATATACAAGCTAAATCTCTAACCAGTAAATACACTAAGTACTTCTTATGACTATAGTCTAACTAATTCTAACTAACCAGTTAACTAATTAATTATTACTGGCTGTGAAGATTCACCAACTTTTATCTGCAGGGACACTTTTAATGTTAAAGGGAATTTTACAATTTATTTCCCTACTTTTATTTCTCCCACCAGGAGATCCTAATATTACTGTTGGGCTAATTATCCCTGGACAAGACCCCAATTTATGTAGTGGTGTTGATGGTATTGTATGATGGTGATATTACTAAATGTAATTGTATGAGGCCAGCTGTGAAGGCTCCTGAGATAAAATGTAGTTGTGACTTGTCAGAAGGCCTTTCTTGCTACCACTACGACCTCACACTTAATTTTTTTTTTTTTTTAATGAATGTGGCTACGTAAAGTGTCTAGGGTTATGATATGTAGTGTGGTGTAATAGGTTATAGATATACCCACAGATATTTAACAAGACTAATAATATTAATAAATGTTAAAATACACTGAACTAACTCACGTGTGTAAAATTTTTTGATAAAATTATATTACATTTATTTTGTTCTGGATCAATTTTTTAGGTTGACCAGAACTTAAAAGGATTTAGAGATTATGAAAGAAATGCATGGAATATTATATCATAAATGCAATAGTGTACATATATATGTACTATACTAGTTAGTTTTATTAAAATGTTCTAGTAGTCATCTACTTGGGAGGATAGTTAATGTTTGTGCTGTTGGGGTGGCCTCATCACACCTGTCTATATTGACTACACAGTGTCCAGAAAATGGTGGGAATTTTTATGGGGTATTAGTAACTACACAGCGTTGGTGAATGTCCAGCAGACCAGAGGCTCACTCATCTTGTAGTTGTAGCTCTGGTGCTGAAATCTGATGGTCCCACCTCTCCGTGCTGGCGGGCAATAATGGTGGTCTCTGTCACAAGTACTGCACAGATACACTCGAGTAAAGTCACCAACTGAATAGTCACTGCTTTGTTGACAACAGAAACTCACAGCTCTGCAATCAAAGTATGGGCCATGTGTCAAAATCTATTCTCTACCCACGTCTGGACACAACACTGACACAACAACCACATCATACAGACAGGTCAGATCTCTCTGACCAAACAGCACATTTACCATGGTGGGTTTACATCAGATAGATCCTCCCAGACTATAGATTCTGAAAAATATTTATTAGTTTTCTGCCCTAAAAGAGGATAGGTAATATGTTTCATTATTCTCAACACTTGATCTGTCTTGCATAATCCTTGCTGGAGTTTATGTACATTGTTGGTCCCTAGACCCTGACTAGGGCGGGGGGTCTAGAGCAAATCCCTACTTGTTTGTAAGGCTAGATTTCGATATGGCAGTATCAAATCACTCGAACATGAAACAATATTCAAAATATATATAAGGAAATAATTTCAATCTTACCAGATTATGAATAAATAACACAGAAATGCTAGCAAAACTCAGCTGAGCTGCTGGCTATAGTATGGCGTCCCTAAACTTCTTACACTTTCTTTCATATGGAAATCACCACACTTTAAAATCTGTGTCTATCACTGAACAACTATTGAAGAATGGCCCCACTTTCGCGTCTGAGCGCTAATGATATGATTGTCTGTGGCCAATCACTGCCTAGGTTTATTTGAATTTCAAATTTCCTACCATAAAGTCATTTCAGTCATGCTTCAGTCAAGTATGGATGGTTATCTGTTAGTCTGTCCGTCTCTACTTGTGTTTCTACAAAATGTACTTGATTTTTGAACCAACCTTTCTCTCCCCTCCAAAATTTTGTCGTTAAAAGTTATTTTTAGACACAGCCACCACAATATCCCCTCTCCTCCATACCAAGTAGATTTGAACACCTGCGTCTCGAGGTCGTGTTTTTTTGTGCAATTAGCGACACTTTTAGATTCAATACAGTCTGTCGATGATGTAAACTACACTGTCTTTTGTCATTATCTTCAATATTATCTATCCGTCTGTAAAATTAAGAACATATTAGTTCACTGCTCAGAATAGGCCATCCGGCCAACTAATTTTTATATTCCTAACATTAATATTAAGAAAAAAGTACTTTTTAATTTTTGTAATATTCCTAACATCTGCGTTTAGCCGCTGAATTCAAATCAAGGGCTTGGTATCGCAAAAGCGTCCAATAAATGACTGTGGCGTAACATATCTATGGTCCCTTCTGTCGAGTTGCTTACTTTTTATGTCAACTTGGGAAACGTGACTTTTCTCCCTTCCCCCCCCCCCCCCCCCAATTGCGTCTCCTTAGCCTTTCTAGTCTCACGCAATCTTTCCAGTCATATTTTTTTCTTTTTATCCGCCGTTCCCCTCCTGTCTAGCGAGTCAATTTTTATGGAGGGTGATGACCCGCGGTCTGGGCGATCATGTACATCAGCAGCCTACGCATTATGTTTTTATCCTTAAATGTTATCTTTGGAGGTATTTCACCGTTGTATCTCTGTCAATTTCACTACAGTGGCCAGTTGCCTTACTCGCTGACTTCAGTTTCCTAACTCAAGACCAGAGTCAGGCACTCATTTACAGCTGAGTAGACTTGAAAGTGACGCACCAAGGTTTCGAACTCGGCAGCTTTGCGTTCAGAAGCAAGCGCTTTAAATACTCTGCCACTCGACATACGTACTATTTAGCATATTACTTTGCGTCACGTTAAGCACTCAATTTAGCGCTTTCTGCGAATGTCCATCTTCGCCGTGTCATTGTTAGGAGACAACAACAAAAATTATTTTAAAAAGCACAAAAAAAACAATGTTCTTGTACATATGTTTTATATATTCATATTTTAAACTAATATATGGGGGCCGCGCTAGCGTAGAGGTTAAAACACCGCTCTGGCGACCGGGTGATACAGGATCAAACCCGGGCGACGGCATTTGAGGATTTTTCGTTGACCGGGATTTGGACTGGATTTACTCGAGACCTGGCGAAGACATTTGAAGGAGTGTCGTCGACCAGGGACTGGCGGCTCCTGAGCCGACCCAGCCTCTAATGGGTACCTCCGAAATCGGAGAGTATTTGCCTGAATGGCGAGGGACACCTGTCTATGTACAAGAAACAAAGGGATACTCACGTGAAATCAATGTCAGGTTAAAATATTAATAATAACCTGAGATTTCGCCTCGAGTATTAGCGGGCGTACGAAAAAAAAAAAAAAAAAAAAAACAAACTAATATATGTATGTGACAATATCTTGGCGAAATATCTGCGGTGTGATGTATCAGCCTCAACTTGTTTGACGCTTGTCAGCAACTGATTCTTTAGTTGCTTCTGTCTATAAACGCCTTTTTGGATCACAGGTGGAGTCATCCAACGGTGAAATCAAGAATAACACTACTTCAGTGGAGACCACACAGTACTTACGTAAAAATAGCATGTGTTCACACAACAGTCATACACATGTCACCCCTATACTCGATGGGGATCATTCTCACCAGCAACACTCGGAGGTATCACAACACAAGTTCACGTAGTTGATATTGTATTTGATAGATTTGGTTACTCTGTTCCACTTTATGTACCATTTTTATTTTATTTTATAGCCTGTTTTTTTTTGTCATTTTGGTTACTTAACGTTATTACTTTACGAAAACATATATATATATATATATTTATACGATGTAAAAATGTATATGCACATGAATGAGCAAATCAACACACTAAGTACATTTAAATGCTGTAATATATAAATGCTGTAATATATAAATGCTGTAATATATAAATGCTGTAATATATAAATGCTGTAATATATAAATGTACTTAGTGTGTTGATTTACTCATTAATGTGCATATTAATTTTTATTTTATTTTGCATAGGCCAGATTTGTTGTTGTAGCTGTCAGACATTATCTGTTGTTATAGCTGTCAGAGAAGATTTGGTGTTATAGCTGTCAGACGTTGACTGTTGTTCTAGCTGTTACACATTATTTATTGGTATAGCTGTCAGAGACGATTTTGTGTTATAGCTGTCAGACAAGATTTGTTGTTATAGCTGCCAGATAAGATTTGTTGTTATAGCTGTCAGATACGATTTGTTGTTAAAGTTGTCAGATAGGATATGTTGTTATAACTGTCAGATAAGATTTGTGGTTATAGCGGTCAGACAAGATTTGTTGGTATATTTGTCAGATAAGATTTGTTGTTATAACTGTCGGACAGAATTTGTTGTTATAACTGTTAGACATGATTTGTTGTTATAACTATCAGATATGATTTGTTGTTATAGCTGTCAGCCCTGTCACCTTACCTTTTCATACTCCTCATGGACGATGTCATTGAGGCATGTAAGGAGAGAACAAGAAAGTATTCAGTGGGGTACTGGAAGATGAGACAGGTCTGTATTTCGGAGCTGGCATTTGCTGATGATGTTGCCCTGATTGCTAAATCAGAGGCACATCTCCAATTCAACCTGCAAGTCTGGAAGGAAGAGCTGGAGAAGAGAGGGATAGTCATAAGCAGCTCTAAAACAAAATCCATGGTGATATCACGAGAAGAAAGAAGACATCAGATTAAGCTGGGAGAACAGGTCCTGGAGCAGGTAGACCACTTTAAATACCTCGGAGCTATTATTGACCGAAAGGGAGGCATCAAAGAAGAGTTGGCCACTCGAAAAGCAGCAGCTGGGAGACTTTTTCAGGTCATAAATCGAGGATTCCTCAGCAAGAGAGAGGTTGGTAAGAAAACGAAGATGGCTGTATACCGCTCCACCTATGTCCCAGTCTTGACATATGGATGCGAGTCATGGGCAATGACTACAACCCACAAAAGCCAGATCCAAACCTCAGAAATGAGGTATCTGAGGAAGGTGGTTGAAGTAACAAGAAGAGACATGGTCCGCAACCAGACGATACGTCAAGGCCTTAAATCCCACCCCCTGCAGACCCAAGTAGAACAGTCTCAACTAAGATGGTTTGGCCATGTCTGCAGAATGGGAGAAGATCGGCTACCACGACAAGCATGGGAAACAAAGAGCCAAGGATCCAGACCCCCAGGACGACCCCGAGTCCGCTGGGAGGACAACATTAGACAATCTTTGAAGGACCGAGGACTAGAATAGAACCAGGCCAGGAGGAAGACAGCCGATAGGATAGTCTGGCGCTCTCTCTTCCAAACCTCTATACCTCACGGCAGAAGGGGAACGACTAAGTAAGTAAGTAAGTTATAGCTGTCAGATAAGATATGTTATTATAACTATCAGATAAGATTTGGTGTTATGACTGGCAGACATGATTGGTTGTTATAATTGTCAGATAAGATTTGTTGTTATAACAGTCAGATAAGATTTGTTGTTACAGCAGTCAGACATGATTTGTTGTTATAACTATCAGACATGATTTATTGTTATAACTGTCAGATAAGATTTGTTTTTATAGCTGTCAGATAAGATTTGCTGTTATAGTTGTCAGACAAGATTTGTTGTTTTAGCTGTTATACAATATTTGTTATATTAGATGTGAGGCAAGATTCTGTGTTATAGCTGTGAGGCAAGATTCTGTGTTACAGCTGTGAGGCAAGATTCTGTGTTATAGCAGTGAGGCAAGATTCTGTGTTATAGAAGTGAGGCAAGATTCTGTGTTTTAGCTGTGATGCAAGATTCTGTGTTATAGCTGTGAGGCAAGATTCTGTGTTATAGCTGTGAAGCAAGATTCTGTGTTATAGCAGTGAGGCAAGATTCTGTGTTATAGCCGTGAGGCAAGATTATGTGTTATAGCTGTGAAGCAAGATTCTATGTTATAGCAGTGAGGCAAGATTCTGTCTTATAGCTGTGAGGTAAGATTCTGTGTTATAGCAGTGAGGCCAGATTCTGTGTTATAGCTGTGAGACAAGATTCTGTGTTATAGCTGTGAAGCAAGATTCTATGCTATAGCTGTGAGGCAAGATTCTGTGTTATAGCTGTGAGGAAAGATTCCGTGTTATAGCTGTGATGCAAGATTCTGTGTTATAGCTGTGAGGCAAGATTCTATGTTATAACTGTGAAGCAAGTTTCTGTGTTATAGCAGTGAGGCAAGATTCTGTGTTATAGAAGTGAGGGCAGATTCTGTGTTATAGCTGTAATGCAAGATTCTGTGTTATAGCTGTGAGGCAAGATTCTGTGTTATAGCTGTGAGGCAAGATTCTGTGTTATAGCTGTGAAGCAAGATTCTGTGTTATAGCCGTGAGGCAAGATTCTGTGTTATAGCTGTGAGGCAAGATTCTGTGTTATAGGTGTGAAGCAAGATTCGTTACATGAGCTGGTAGCCGAAGTGTAGTTATTATGTCCGAGTTGAAGGAAGCTAGGTGCAGGAAACGATTCTCAGCTAAACGTATGTCATTTTAGATCCTTGCTTCGTTTCGTTTCTTGTTATTAGATGTTCTTCTGACAGCCAGTTCTTGTTGATATTTATTTCTTACCTGTATAAATGTATCTCTGTAATAGTTTTATTAAACTGTTTTTAGCTTTTAATGTAAACAAAAATACCAGAGTGGTTCACGTTATAAATGCAAAATAGGTAAGCAGACAGGCTATATTGTATTGCTGGATTTTTTGAAAATTCGCACTGATGAAACTGTTCTTGTAATGTTGCATTATGTTTCGTGAGAGTAATCAAAACAATTTATGTTCGCTTATATTTTTGACGAAAATAGGACATCTCGCAGCCTTGATTTAGTGGCCTCTGCCACGATTGTACCTCAAATATTGTCTTGAATACGAACTTCTAAAACTTGTAAATACATAGTATTTAGTGTGATATCGTATGTTGTACTACATTTGTTATTACCTTTAATTTAACATTATTAGAGATTTCTTTTGCAGTGGTGCAAATAATTATGGTATTTATTTGCGAATAATTAAAAAAGTAAACAGATTTTTAAAAAAAAGAGATGACTAAATCTGTTTGGCGGGTATTTGAACTCGAGATATTCAGATGTTCTTTTCAGTGGAAACCAGCTATCAATTCAACAAAGTGAAATCACAGTACATTTCTGCTCTCTGCAAGATATGACAGAGACAGGGTACACAGACCAGTCAAAGAAGGAGAAAGCAAAGTTCAAATTGAAGAATCGACAACATATGAAGAGATTAAAAAAATATACAAAAATAACTTGAAAGCAAAATAGCATACGGGCCAACCAGAGTCACATATAACAGATGTGTACTACTCCTTACCATAAAGAGATCAAGTGATAATTTTCAGACTTAGAGATGGTCACAACATACTCAAATACCATCTGGTCACCTAATTAAAAATTGAACCGACATACATGTTACCATGTGGGGAAGAACATGTCCTGTGAGACTGTCGGCTCCGCCAGAGAAGCAGATTGCAGCATTGCCTTCAAGAATTCTTTTGAGTCTGAAACTGTCTGGCGACGAGAGAAGCCTGAGATAAACCCTTACTTATTGAAAGAAATAGAAATAGTTGTGTGCAAGCCAACGACAAATAAAAAGATATGTTTAATGTGTATTTTATCTGTAGCGTTTTAAATAGTTTCGCTATTAGTAATCTTGACAGACATTGCTGCAGTTCGAAGATTAACACTTTCAGGTGTGCAATCAAGGTATACTCTCAGAATAATTTAGTATGGCTTGGCCAAATCAACCGTCTTACAAAATGTATTATAAGATTTACTTCCGCTCGTAATGAAATGTGTACAAGTAAGCTGGCGCTTCCAGTTAATCGGGATCAGGATAATCAGCATCCTACTGTACTGAAAAAAAATAAATGTTATACATTTGCTAACGTAAAAATTAATTTACATAAGTTGCTAATAAAAATACGCCACCTTATGCTAACAGTGTTGTTTTCCCCCCTCACAGGCAAATGACAGAACTGCGGAGTCTGTAGGACAATCCACTACGCATAAAAAGGAAGCTCAGATCTACAGAAATGCTCGACCAGCCAAAGATCCCAACAGAATCTGGCTGCCTCACACCCATGGCGTCAGAAATAATAACACAAGCACAAAGTGAGACTCATCTTTGAGCGACAGTTTAGAAAATTCGATAAAAAATATTGATGTCTTATTTACATTATCGATACTGCATGTTAATTGTAACAACAAATCAGTAATTTCACGAAACCTATTTTCTACTTCTTTATTTGCTTATTTTCCTGATCCTGTCCGTCATATTTTTCAATGTTACTGACATTAGCGAATAGCTCCAAATATAATGTTATTGTTTTTCTTTTGCCGAGCTTATTTTTCTTGAAAGACATTTCAATGTTTATTAATTTGATCTAACAGTTTTGCACGGGAAACTTCTACAACAGCAAACACTTTAATTGTTTTTACAACATTAAACAAGCATGCACATTCTAATCAAAAACCAGCGGCAAGCGGTCTAATATTAACAGTAACATTATTATTATTTTGGGTCTTCGATTTTTGGACTGTTCGGTCCTTTTTCTTCATTTAGAGAGAGACCAATAGAAACCATAAGATTAATCGTAACTGGACGGTACATTACCCAGAATTATTTTATCAAAATTTTATGCACATTATATGATTTATAACAGCAAAAAGAAAATTATGCACATTAAACTTTTACAACAACGAATAAATGCTGTACATTTAATATTTTACAACAGCAAACAAAAATGCAGACTAACAGCTTCATAGCAGCCCAAAATAAATGCGCATTCAACATTTTACAACAACCATCCAATAATGCAAATTAAAATTTTTACAACAGCTAATAAATGATGTACGTTAAATGTTTTACATTACCAAACAATCCTTGTGCGCAGCAGGAATATTTAAGCTCTTAATGGTGCGACATATTTATGTTTAAAAAAAAAATTGACTAAAACAACATTTTTTAAATGCCTTTTTCTTCTGCAGTACACAGTTATATCATAACTGTCATTGACCTAATGTTAAATTACTATACAGCCACACAGTTGACATGTACGATGTTAAATAAATCGTTCTTTAAAATTCGTCATACATATAACTTATATATTATATCTTGTCGTGTAAAAAAAAATTAAAATTAGCCACCACGTGATATATAAATTTTAGTTTGTTGTGACAAGTCATATACCAGTCACTAAATTTTTCTGTGGCCATCTTGCTGTGATGATGTCACCATGATACAACGTTAAAATATCTCCAAAATTAACGATGAAATGTAGCGTTAAAAATAATGCGTAAGATACTAGGAGACATGCTCGCCCATGCCAGCCCTTCCCACCGCCACCATTCAAATTATCTAGTTAGAAGTGCAGACGGAACGTTTACCCTTTGTAGACGGGAGAGAACGGAGGACACAAAAAAGGAAAAATATGACTGAACACGTGTTTGAAGTTCGAATGGCAAAAAGACGCAAGCGGGGGTGAAAGAAAAAAAAATTCACGTCCCGAGTTGACATAAAGTAAGGAAATGGACAAGAAAAGGACATTAGCTCTTGATCGAGACAGTCATTTCTTGGACGTTTTTCGATACTTGGTCTTTATTTGAATGCCGCGGCAAAACACATGAGGGAAGGTTCTCGAACAAATTTCAAAAAATTAAACTTGAGAAAAAATATGTTTTTTCTTAATAATAGAGTTATGAAAATAAAACCTAGCTAGTTTGATAGCCCATCTTGAGCAGAGAAATAATATGCTTTCAATTATACAGACGGATAGATAATAAGGCAGATATTGACAAAAGACTGTATTGTTCATATCAGACGAACGACTGCACTATTAACCCATGTCACTAAATTTTCGAAAATCTTGGCCTTGAGTCTGCAAACGTAAAAATCGAGCTGTAATTAAAGAGAGGGAATGTGGTGGAGAATTGTAGCTAAAAATAACTTAGGCAGCAGATTCGTGTAGGAAATACATGTAAAACAAAGTGTGTTTTTATGAAAAAACAAGTAGAGGCAGACGGACTAACAGACCGTAATACATACTTGACTGAGATTTGACTGAAGTGACTTTTGGTTGACGATTTGAAAGTATGGGGGGAAGTCGGCGATTGGTCAACGCATTTTATAGTAGCGGGATAGAGAGGTGAAAGTTTGCCATTTGACATAAGTCTGTTCAGAGACGCAGTTTGAATCCATAGTGGTGTCGATTCCATAAGAATATAACTATATAGTGGGACGCCATCATACGGCCAGCAGCTCAGCTGAGTTTTGCTAGCAAACTTTAACTGTGTTCTCAATTCTGAATTCTGGTAAGAATGAACAATATTTATTCTGTATATTTTAATAATTCGAGTGATTGATACTGCCATATCATAAAAATGATTACGACAAGTAAGTGTTCGCTCTAGATCCCCAGCCCTAGATCAGGGTCTAGAGACATACATACAAAGAAAATATATAGGAACGCCTAACTGAAACTATGAAAAAGGATCTAGTGTTGAGATCAGTGGAACATATCACCTATCTTATTTAATAGCAGGAAGCTATTGAACATATCTCAGATGTAATGTAGTCTTGGGGAACTGATACTATGTGAAACCAACTTGGTAAGATGTGCTGTGTGGTCAGAGAGATCTGACCTAGTCTATGTGGTGTTGCTGTGTGTAGTGTTGTGTGCAGAAGTGGTTCAGAAGATAGAGTTCTGACACATGACCAATACTTTTGTTTCAGAACTGTGAGTTTCTATTTGGCACCAAAGCGGTGTCAAATGCTGTAGTAATATATACAAGTGTGGACCAGAGCAGTCTATCATTGTGTCAGAGCAGCCGTATATTGCCCCCAGCACGGAGAGGTGGGGCCACCAGACTTTTGTACAGGATCGACGCAGGCGAGATAAGTCTTATCTGGCCTGCTGGACTTTCACCAACATTTTCAACTAAACTATCCCTAATTCACCATTTAATAAAGCCATGACATTGGGGAAATTAAACTATATATATTTATCCCTTAAGTCAACGGACAATGTTTGGCAGTCATAGACTGGGAGTGATGACACCACCCCAACAGCATATCTAGTAATAAGTTCTCCTGTGACTAGCTTAATATAATTATTATTAACCAGTCATTTGAAATAATTAAGTACACATTTTCCATTTTATTATGTCATATGATTTTGCATTCCATTTATGACTCCATAATATTTCTTATGTTCTGACCAACTAAACATTTGGTTCAGAACAAAATAAATTTATTAAAAGATTTAACTTGTAAAACTAAAACAGCCTGAGTTAGTTCAGTGTGTCATAAATTTTATTAATATTATTAGACTTATTAAATATCTGTGTGTGTGTAATCTACCACAACACATTGCATATCAGTACCCTAGACTTTTTAACGTAGCCACATTCATTAGTAAAAAAGATATGTGTGAGGTCGTAAGTGGTAGCAAGAAGGGCCTTCTGTAATTCACATCTACATTTATCTCAGGAGCCTTCACAGCTGACCTCATACATCACACTAGGTGACATCAACCATACAATACCATCAAAATCCACTACACTTGCCCCTGGCCTGTGTTATTCTTTCTTTTTGTTTCATCCTCTCATTGTTTTACGTGCCCTTTACCTTCTGATGTTATTTTCTTCTCAGGTTATCTTAAGTGACGGTTTACCTGACCATTTGACCTGCTTTGTAGCCACGTGAACATGTTTGTTTGATTAATCGTCAACACTAGAATTAAAATTCTACATGTAACCCATCCGTATTGTTAAGCCTGACGCAAGATTGAGAGATAGCAGTGTCATCTTTTTTTACACCAGACAGCATCGGGCGAAAACCCAGACTTGTGTCGGGGAATGTAGATAACGTACGTTTGATTCGGGGTCATGACTCGCAGAAATTGCCACAAAACCATGTTGCCTCTTGTTTTCCAGATTAAGAAACAGATGGAATGTGAAGATAATGTGCTAACTTCGCATAAACGACCAGATGGAAAGGAATGGAAAATGAGAAATGATGTAACACTTCCGGCAGATGACTTTGTTGCGGTAAAGATCTACAAGAAAATAACATGTAAGGGGAATATCTTATATTGTCATGTAGTAATATTTAGCATGAGGTTGAGGGAAACCCCTACCAAAAGCAGACGCTTAATTGTGGTTGGTTTGGAATGCTGGACTAAACTGCTTCTGATTTGAACTTTCCTCAACGGAGAAACATGTGCTTGGGAGCCAAAATGTTGCTTATAACCTAGAACATTTTAAGACTTACGCACTGCATTTCCATCTCGTCAAAGAGAAATATCAGACAGCCAGGATAACGAATAGAATCAAGAATCCAGTATAGGACCGGACAGTGTACTAGGGAATCTTCTAAATTTAGAAAGGATAAAATCTCAGCTATAGTGCGCTGGAAGTCACAAGTTCTTGGAGCCTGCCTACAGCGTGAATTATTTAGAGCATACTTAATGGAATAACCCTAACCACCTGAAGACGGCATCTTAAACGATTGTCCGACAATATTCGGACATTTCCTGTGGATTAAGTCTGTCATTCACCCGATAATCGGAGTAAGTTTCAATATGTATATCTTATAATTTTATATTTTGCATTTCGACACGTATAAATTGCTCGTGGGTGCACAGTTGCGCATTGGGCTGGCGACTTCATCACTTAAAATGACTTGGCTCATGAACTACACTTGCAAGAACTGGTGACTGCTCCGTGCGGGTTTCCTCACAAGGAACCAATAGCAGAGGTAGACCCAGGTTCTATCGGGAGCAGGGAGTGAATAATGATATCATGGTGTATATATTCATTATACCAACATTTTAGTAAGTTTTATATGTATAAATACGTTTGCATAAAATGTTACAGTTGACGTCTTCTGCTGTCCAAAAGCACTTTCATCCGACTCAATGGGTCCAAATTTAATGCTCAAGGATGAGAACAAACATTCTGAGTAACACGAAATGGTGGATAAAGCGGAGGTCGCCTGATGATTATATCAGGAGATCCGATACTTAGCAGAGACTTTTGTCTCCTTTCAGTTTTTGGACAAAGCTGCCAGAAGTTAACGCTATAGACACCAACAACAGGCGGATCTTGAGTGCATGTGACAAAGGAATCTAAGTAGTAACCCCGGCCGTATTGCAAGGGACGTGCTACTGCTAAAGAACCTCACCTTCTGAAGAGACGAAACAGTCCAACAACCTGTAGGAACCAACAGCGACTGAACCAGATGCCAACTGACTCCACACCTTCAGCTAAGTGACATACCAGCTCAGCTAATAGACATTTCCAATTTTGTTCTCTTATCCACCAAAAATTAATATCGTCCGATGATGACAAATATCATTGCTTCATTTTTATAAATAACTTTAGTTATTTTACCTTGTTAACAAATAAGTGATTATTAAACCTGTTTATTTGAAAATACTTATTGCTACAGCAGTGAGCAACACAGAAGAACGACCTGATGACTTGGAAACCCTCTGGAATAAATTCAAGGATATCATAAAGACAGCTGCTGCAGAAGCATGCGGTGAAGTCCGACTTGGGAACCAGAGAAAGAGGACACCTTGGTGGACAGAGGATGTCAAAGAGAAAATAAGAGAGAAGAAAATGGCATGGAAACAATACTTAGGAGCTAAAAACACAACAGGACAAATGGACAAATATAGAGAATATGTGACACTCAGAACAGAAGCAAAGAACAAAGTGCTAGCAGCAAAACAGAAGTCCTGGGAAGAATTTGGAGAAAAGCTAGAAAAAGATGCACAAGAAAACCAGAAATTGTTCTATAAGATCCTAAAGAACATGAGGAAAGAAAAACAATGCCCTCTCAAATTTATAAAAGACAAGCAAGGCAAATTGCTTACTGCCCCGAAGGAAGTAATGGAAAGATGGAAAGAATATTTCTCAGAACTCCTGGATGGTGAGCATGATGAAGCATCAGAAATGATAACCACTGACACAGAAGAGGAAACCAATGATGGTGAAGATGACATAAAGATGGAAGAACTGAGGGCAGCACTAGAGAAAATCAAGATGGGCAAAGCAGCAGGGCATGATGGTATAACACCAGAAATGGTTAAGTACATGGGAGCATCAGGCGACCTATTACTCTTAAAGGTCCTACAGGCAGCATGGTGCAACAAGACCATACCAAAGGATTGGGAGATTGCCATCATAACACCAATTTTCAAAAAGGGTGACAATCGACAATGTGGAAACCATAGAGGCATATCCCTTCTCAGTGTCCCTGGTAAAATCTACTCTAGAATCCTAGAGCAGAGACTCCGACGCCTAGCTGAGCCACAATTGGATGAGGTCCAGTGCGGATTCCGAGCACACCGAAGTACTCAAGACCTAATCTTCACACTCAGACAGCTGAGTGAAAAGGCCCTTGAGTATAAGAGTGAGATCCATCTTTGTTTCATAGATCTGGAAAAGGCGTTTGACAGGGTCCCCTGGAGCAAACTTTGGGACTGTTTGGCAAGGAAGAATATTCCAGCACCTCTGATTCATGCTATACAGAGCTTCTACAAGTCTTGCAGAAATTATGTGAGGACAGCAAACCATAAGTCAGAAGAGTTCAGGACCACCACTGGTGTAAGACAAGGTGATATCCTATCACCTTACCTCTTCATACTCCTTATGGACGATGTCATCAAGGCATGTAAGGAAAGAACAAGAAAGTATTCAGTGGGGTACTGGAAGATGAGACAGGTCTATATTTCGGAGCTGGCATTTGCTGATGATGTTGCCCTGATTGCTAAATCAGAGGCGTATCTCCAATCCAACCTGCAAGTCTGGAAGGAAGAGCTGGAGAAGAGAGGGATGGTCATAAGCAGCTCTAAAACAAAATCCATGGTGATATCACGAGAAGAAAGAAAACATCAGATTAAGTTGGGAGAACAGGTCCTGGAGCAGGTCGACCACTTTAAATATCTCGGAGCTATTATAGACCGAAAGGGAGGCATCAAAGAAGAGTTGGCCACTCGGAAAGCAGCGGCTGGGAGACTTTTTCAGGCCATAAATCGTGGATTCCTCAGCAAGAAAGAGGTTGGTAAGAAAACGAAGATGGCTGTATACCGCTCCACCTATGTCCCTGTCTTGACATATGGATGCGAGTCGTGGGCAATGACTACAACCCACAAAAGCCAGATCCAAACCTCAGAAATGAGGTATCTGAGGAAAGTGGTTGAAGTAACAAGAAGAGACATGGTCCGCAACCAGACGATCCGTCAAGGCCTAAAATCCCATCCGCTGCAGACCCAAATAGAACAGTCCCAACTAAGATGGTTTGGCCATGTCTGCAGAATGGGAGAAGATCGGCTACCACGACAAGCATGGGAAACAAAGAGCCAGGGATCCAGACCTCCAGGACGACCCAGAGTCCGCTGGGAGGACAACATTAGACAATCTTTGAAGGACCGAGGACTAGAATGGAACCAGGCCAGGAAGAAGACAGCTGATAGAATGGTCTGGCGCTCTCTCTTCCAAACCTCTACACCTCACGGTAGAAGGGGAACGACTAAGTAAGTAAGTAAGTATTTGAAAATATAAATCTATAGTTGGATGAATCACTATTGAGTGAATTGTATGACTGCACCCGTATGTGTAACATTGTTTTAAATACATATCCGGGAACCGCGCTGGTGTAATTGTTACCACACTGCGCTAGCGATTAGGTGTTCAAGGTTCAAGCCCGGGCGCGGGCATTTGTAGGAGTGTCATCGATCGGGATTTTGACTGAATAACCTGAACGACTCTTGAGATAAACCCTCTGTGGCTGGGAAGGAGCGAAGCTCCTGACCAGGTTGGAAGGAAAGTCCACAGGCTCCCCAGCCTCGCAATGACATGCATGTCATTGGGCCGAAGGGCTGAAAGCCCAAGTGCCGCTGGTTAAGAAAAAAAAAATACAAATCCATATTGTCACGAGGTGAGTAAGAGGTTGTCTGAGGTCAGAAACATTGAGTGAGATACGTGATAGTAGATACAGATAGAGTCACGAATGTGAATGGTGAGTGAAATATGACCTTAAAAAGAGAAGAAGATTTGCCTTTGTATTTAATCTCTTCTTTCCCACCACATTCGCAACACTGAAACAAAATAAGTATTTCAGTAAGGACAGGACAGGTTAACATTCAAGTGACAGATGAAATAGGAGGTAAATTCTGACCACTTAGAACATATATAAATATTTATTAATGAAATCCACAAAAATAAAATATTAAAAAATTTCGCTATATATGAGTTTTTATGCGTAATTATCAAAGGTGAATAATAGTAATCTAAGTGAACAACACTGTAATTCTAACTAGCAGAGGAAATCCCCAGTCTTCAGAAAAAAAAGACATTTACCTCTGTTTCGTTAAATAACTTCAGAGGGGTATGCACCTCTTTATTTGGAAAATCACCAGCTAAATATTCTTGCGTCCATCTAACTAATACAAGTCTAGTTTGAGTTAAATAATTCCTCGAATACGAAGTTCCCTTCCGTTACTGCTATTTTTTCGCCCTTATCCGAGAAGGCTAGGCATCCGATCTCACTACCCAGGAGACCGGGGGGAGAATGACATCACTACGACCACTGGTTCTGAAAAAAAGTTCCATAAACTATATTCCCTCAACTGCGAATCGAATCCGATACCACTAGAACTCGAGGCGGACGCCATACCTCTTAGCCACCTCCACCCCCAAATTAAGAAGGACATGGCTACACCAGGAATAACGCTCGCAGTTGCTTATAATGAAGAAAATGGGAGGAGACAAAATCACTGGTAAGAGATAGGTGGTACTAGCAACTATAAAGTGACATATAATCTCATTCAATTTACAACACATAAAGAGCTTTTAAATTTATATTTAGCTGAATCACCTTCAGCTTGGGACTCAGAAAATACGAGTCAGTAATGTTCCTCACAGAAGAGGCGGAGAATAAAAAGTTCATAACGGTTTTGATGATACCTATTGTTATGCCTGCCATTCTGTAAAATTCCTGTGAGGCTTCCTTGAGTAGAACCATCAGTCTTTTATTCTCATCTCTGCTAAGAGAAATCTTGAGCGAAGGTTGATACCTTTTAAAACCCTCATCATTTTACTCGGAAGTTGGCCATTAGTGGACAACTATTGCAGAGTCTGACAAATCGTCTGTAAGTGTTCTTTTGGTGGCTCTCACACCTTCAGCCCTATGGCAGTATCATTTCTTCTTCGTTTTCTCTCCGATCGCTTATTATTTGGCAATTTTTTTGGCCCTTTCATTCACTATTTTGCTCTTTGCTGAATCTAGTAGGGGAAGTCTCTAACACTCCACTCCCCTACGGAAGTATCTGCTATGGGACTATCTTTATTTCTTACATGTTTGCTTTACCACTCCTCAGACTTATTTATGTTTTGCCAGGTGAACTGTGGTATTACCGTAACAATACCCGGTCATTATCACCGGTCAGCGGTAACACGTTTATCATGAATCAGTCCGATCACCTTTGATAGGAGACGATCCCCGTTTGACAATATGGTCTCGTACGATGCTGAATGGGATACCGTATTCACACACACAGGCGATAATGAGGTAATCGTTTCACGGGACCCTCCCTGTGTGTGATTATCGCAGATAATCTGTCTGGCCAGACACTCTTGACGGAAAGCACTTAGACAGGTAATCAGTTCACACATTTGTTTGTGAGAGTACACAAGATGTCACCGGAAATATTACGTCTTATTATAAAGAGGTCACACGTGGGAATATTAAATTTAATATTTTAAACACGCGGAGGAAATTATGAATTTAAACACCCCAACCAGCGAAGTGCGAAAAGAGCTTACGATTGGATTGAAGAGACAGCCGTGAATGAATCTCATTGGCAAGTTTGCCGGGAGGTACAATCTGTGATTTGAACTGGAAACTGAAAATAAAATCTTGCGAACTCAGAGACACAGAACAGACAGCTTCGCAACTTCAAACGAGCAACTCCCAAAAAGCCAGAAAGAGAAGGATCGGACATAGAATTCCATATTTATAAGTGACAGATCGAAGTATTTGGGAAACTTTAAACCTTAAAAAGTAAGCTCGCCTTTATAAATACAAGACTGTAAACTTAAGGGGCCAGGACTTTAAATGCAGAGTCTGGACACCTAAAGGAATTGGATCACCCGTCAAAGAGGAATTATTACAGTTTCCCAGACGAAGTGTATCGCAGTACACCCGTCGAAGAGGAATTACTAGTTTCCCAGGCCAAGTGTATCACAGAACATACGTCAAAAGAAAGGATTACTATACTTTCCCAGACCAATTGATTCGAGAACATATGCACCGAAATTGCTCGTGTCCATCCGAAACCTGTGCGAGGAGATTGTGTATAACCCAAAATCTTGGGTATGTGGTTACAAGCATCAGACGGTTTGAAGTACTAACGTTCCGACGCCGCTAGTATGTGGAATAGTGCACACGTCACCAAAAAGAAGTGACGGAAACCACGGCGGCAGGACTCACCTAGAGTTAAGTTTTCGTGTAAAATAGGCGAAAGCAACGGACTTTAATAAATCCTCACCTACGTATCAGTGACGAAAACTTGTATTTACAGCAAAATGTCACCAATCTTTCCCTATTTCTTTTAAATGTTAAAGACTAATTCATTATTAAA
The DNA here is from genome assembly GCA_024509875.1 of Oreohelix idahoensis. NCBI lineage: Eukaryota > Metazoa > Mollusca > Gastropoda > Stylommatophora > Oreohelicidae > Oreohelix > Oreohelix idahoensis. The sequence goes on along the minus strand of JAMPIV010018785.1, from coordinate 371,626 downwards.
ATTGTTACATGTTGTTTTAAAACTAAACAATCATAGTCGCTTCAGTTTTTTTAAATATGTATGAAAGCAAACGTATGAGCCAGAATATTTAATATTTATCTATACCTAGACATATATTTACCTCTAAACAGAGCTATACCATTATAAGAGGAATTCGCTGAATTAACTCAGCAAGGAGCTTGAACGGACTAAAAACCATTGCTTAAATCCTTCACAAAAGGCGACGGACAGATATAAGTTAACCATTGCTCAGCGCTATTCCGCATGGTTCTTGATTTCTGAATTATTTTGTGAATACTCCCTTCGGATAGAAGCGCCATTACACTTCTATCTACTTCTCTGCCAAGAGTAATCTTGAGCGAAGGTAAACACCCTTGACGACCCATTTAGATACTCTTGAGTTTTGGCCATTGCTGAACCACTACTGAAAAACAGGGAAGGCAATCTGTGACAATTGTGGTCTCGTCTTGGGATTAACTCGGACATGCCATTGTGATAAAACAATTGGGGGAAAGTCCGGGGATAAAGTACCCGATGGTTAATTTCCCTAGAAATCTGACAGAAATTTGAGATTACTTAAAGAGTATTGTTAGTTATTAGTTTATATAGATCTGCTCATACGTCTTGCAATAAATAAATAAGGTAAAATATTTTAAGAGTAAAGTAGGGAGCCGCGCTGGTGTAATTTGAAGTAGTATCAACGACCGGAATTTTGACTGAATAACCTGAACGGCTTCTGAGATAAACCCTCTGTGGATGGGAAGGAGCGAAGCTCCTGACCGGGTTGGAAGGAAAGTCCCCAGCCTCGCAATGACATGTCATTGGGCCGAAGGGCTGAAAGCCCAAGTGCCGCTGGTAAAGGGGAAAAACAAGAGTAAAGTAAATAATTGATAAAATCAAAAAGTTCTCTAAAAATAATCGGAAGAGGAAAGAACTGTCCATTGCTGATGCCATATTTCTGTTGTTGTCGTCGTGGTTGAGTTTACAATTTTAGTAAGCCAGTATTTTGACATTAGAGCGGCTAATTTTATTTTAGACAAGTAGCAATTGCAATTGTCGTGTCGCCTGTAAACAATCTCCTTGCACAGCATGGCCGAATGACAAAATCTCTATACTTTTTATTTAAATGTTGCTAAAGAGATGGGCTTATCACGCAAAGATTTGTCAGACTTTGTTGCCACTTCTGTGAAAGAGGCCAAAGCAGAACAGGAAGCCGAGAAAGCCATGGCGCGTGATGGGGCTCTTCCCTCCCCCGTTCAGTGCTGTATGTGCTTTTATGACACTAAATTTCATGCTGCTGCGTTGGATAACCCTTTAATTTCAGCAAGTGATGTTCGAAGTAGCATTTTTTTTTACAAAATCAACAGATTTATGTTTCTAAAATCTTGTTGTAGGTAATGTTTTCTTTATTCATGTTGAATTACAGATGGGCGCTAAACGCGCTATTTAAAAAGCAAAAAAAAAAAAAAAAAAAAAAAAAGACCTGTTTCATATAACCAAATAATTGTTGTCACCATCTTCACGGAACGCTGAAATAAATTTAAATATTTGCAGAAATTAAAATGTGATTTAGTAGTATGCAATTGACCCTCATAACGTCTTCTTCTTCGTACACTCTCACACGTCTACTTGAATATTTTCAAAGAAAGCAGTCGTCAGCTTCAAGCTGTTTGCATCTCTATATCATTTTTCCTAGTATGATACTGGTGACGGCCATAGCTACTTTCTATGTCCCTCATATGTTGAGTATCTTTGAAGCAGTTGTTCAGCCGTCATTTCATCAGTGCCACATTTACCCTCATCGGTAGTTCCTGTCTTTAGACCTCGCACCACCTTGAAAAAATCCCTATTGGTACAGCAGTCTTCGATGGCAGCTTTCAAAATGTTTCGCTTTAAGAGAAGAATCTTCCTGGTGTAGATGTTTGTCAGAGTGGTTTAGTACGTTCGTCTTATGACAAGATGGAATTTATTATCTACAGTCAAAAATCTACATCGCGCTGGACCAAAAGGTTGATTATATCTGGAATCTGTATCTACGAGGTTGAACAGCGCTTGGCTAGATAGAAGAGGCAACATTTTTATTTCAAAGATAAGAGTGGGAGTAAAAAAATAACCTTCATTTGGCAATAAAAACTCAAAATCACGTAGTAGATGTTTGTACTACAGATATCTTATGCCCTACCGCTTGAGGTACCAGTGCGCGCAGGCCCGTCGTCCTGATGGGAAGTATGACGTCAGCAAACCATAGCCAAGATGGCCGCCCCCTTAGAAGCATGCACGAGAGAAGAGCGGCGTGCAGTTATCCGTTTTTTGGGTAGTGAGGGTGAAAAACCAGCAGACATTCATCGGAGGATGAAGAGGCAGTATGGGGACGCTTGTGTGTCGCTTCAGCAGGTTTATGAGTGGCACAGGAAGTTTAATAGTGGGGTGTCAACTGTGACTGATGCAGCTCGCTCCGGCCGGCCACACACTGCGACTACGCCTGACGCTATCGCTGCAGTGGAACAAGCGATACGGGAAAACCGGCGGGTTACAATCGACGAGGTGGCTGGAGAATTGAAAATCAGTCATGGCTCGGCACACCACATCATTCACGACGTGCTGCAGTACGACAAATTCTCCGCTAGGTGGGTACCAAAACAACTCACCCCCGAACTGAAAGAACGTCGTGTGGATGTTTGTGAAACACTGTTACGACGTTATGAAGCTGAAGGAGATGGCTTTCTACACCGTATAGTCACTGGTGACGAATGCTGGGTCCACTACTTCCAGCCAGAGACTAAGCGAGCCAGCATGGAGTGGCGACATTCATCATCGCCGAAAGCAAATAAGTTCCGTACAACGCGGTCGGCTGGCAAATTGATGCGCACGCTCTTCTTTGACTGTAAACGTCCAATCCTGGAACATCACATGCCCAGGGCACTCACTATCAACAGCGAATCATACTGTGATCTGCTTCAGAACCACTTGAAACCTGCAATCAGGTCAAAACGTCGCGGCTTGCTCAGCTCTGGTGTGTTGTTTTTAGCATGATAACGCGCGGCAGCACACAGCTCGTGCGACAGTAACGACAATCACGAATCTGCGTTTGGAATGCCTTCCACATCCTGCATATTCACCGGACCTCACACCGAGTGATTATCATGTGTTTGGACCCCTCAAGGAGACACTCGGTGGCATGAAGTTCAGAACGGAAGATGAGGTGAAAGAGGTGGTGCATACGTGACTACGCAGTCAGTCAGAAAAGTTGTTTTTTTCTCGCGGAATCCATGCATTAGTGAAGCGCTGGCACACCTGCATTGAACGTGGTGGGGACTATGTTGAAAAGTGATTAAGTGCTTTCATTCCTGTTTGTGCATATTGTATTAATAAAAAAAATATTAAGGTTCCTTTATTACTCCTCCTCGTATTTCAAATAGTTGAACTGGATTATTTAGAGTGTTGTCGTGATTTTTCACCACATCGTTCAACATCTCGCCAGCATTCTCTATCATTGTCTAAATTTGTATTGTGCTTTCTGAATGTTTTCTGTCAACTTGTTTAGGTGTTAAACGCTACATTTGTTCCATTAAGCAGCGATTGCGACATCAACCACGTTCATCATTGGGTTGAATTATTTGTTATTTATTTTTCATGTACTTGACTTCTCGCTTTCTTTCCCTTCGGTTCTCGTTAGTCTGTTCCTGTCAAAGGTCTTGTGCCCGTAACGTAGGAAAATGTATATTATCCTAGTGACACAGAGCACATGGGCCTAAACATCAACAAACAGAGACAGGTCTAGACCATGCCGTGTCAGGCTCGTTATCCAAGAGTTAAGATCACAATTACAGCGCGACACAATTGTTGCGTATGGTTTTTTACAACATTTCTGTTGTTGCGCATCAAAGAGCGCTGAGTTGAGTTTGGTGAAAATATTTGAAGATATGTTAATAGTACACTTAGGTGCATTATTCATGCACGCAGTAAAAAAGGATGACGTAGGAGTTTTGTGGGTTGAAACAATGACGTGGAGAACAAAATGAACCCCAAGAAATAAACAAGACGGGAACAGCCTTGTGTTTGCTGGTGCGCTGAAAAACCCGTGTAAAAGAGTATATTGATTCGTGCCATGAATAGTAAATACACAACAGGATGAGTACTGTTAATAAAGTATAATTTGATGCTTATACATTTTGTAGACGGGCAGGTCACCGTAAAGATCGGAGTCTGAAAGATCCTGCTCTGTCGCTAATGTGTGCTGACTTTGGGGAATTCATGTTAATGAAGTTAAATGAGTTTGAAAAGAAGTTACGGGAGATGGGCACGGATATAATCAATACATGGAGATGTATAGATGGATTGGGATTGAGAAGCAACAATGTACTACCGTCAAGGGGTATAAAACTATGTTACGAATAGACGGAACGACATTACATAATGACGGCTCATCATTTCTCATTGATCATCAGTTTTCAATAAACTCAGTTATTTCTTTTACCGGACCCGCATTGGTTTCATACCTAATATTCTGTGAGCTGTTGGGCCTCTCTGAGATATTACTAATTCGTTATCCCTTGTGAGAGAACACTGCATAAATAATACAGGGACGATACAGTGCGGTTTTGGCATACCCACGAATAACACATTCGCGTGACACTTTTGTTGTATACAAATGATCTAACATTCATATAGACACATATGGGAATAATGATGGTATACATATATCAAATACAGACAAACTCTTTTAATACACTGGAATAAACGAACGGGCGGACATACCTTAACAACACCAACACAGATTGAATAAAGAGACGTCATAACAACTGCCGAGTCAACAATCTCCATAATTTGTATATACCAGCAACACATCACAATGTCAATTAAATAGTGTGGTGAAAATAATAACAGTGGTAAACTTGACAATTCACTGGTCCCTGCAACACTACTAAACTGGTACTTTAACGCGGCTGCTTCAATAAAACAACCCTGCAAAACATACCTCGCGTATTTCCAAAAACACTACCGTGGTGACTTTACAACTTTAAATTTTCCTAAAATAAATCATTGCCAGCTTCTCCACGGTGAAATAAACCCTTTACTTCAAAGGTGCCCAACATATGAGGGGCATAGAAACGCATATGGCCATCACAAGTGCCATTCCTGGAAAAATTCTACGCTGACCGCCGCTTTCTTTGAATATATTCAAGTTGATATCTGAATGTGAACGAAGAAGAAGAAGAACCACACCATATAACTTGATTCTTGACTCGGCAACGTCTCTCGTTCAACTCCTTCCCCCTGAACCAACTCATTGGTCATGCCACAATAAAATTCCGACACTTACTCACCCTGTCAAAATATTCGCCCTGTTCAGATAAATACAGCTCACAACAAGTGGTGTACACACCATGTGGGCTTCGCACAAATATTCTAACAATGTTTTGGCAGCTCACTCTTATTCACATATTATACTAAAGTTAATGGTAGTCCCATAACAGATACTGCCGTGGGGGAGTGATGTGTTAGAGACTTCACTATTCTACGTCCGGAATCGAGAGATGGGGGTGACCAGTTCCCTTCCTCGCTGCCTTTCCCTCCTCTACTTAAGAGCAAAGTCAGATACCCATTTACAGCTGGGTGGAATACTACTATACCCAAACAAATATATCACCATGTGGAGCACATGTTCTCAGCAAGTACTCTCAAAACTGCTCGTCATACGTGGTACGAGGTATTACCTATTTTTATTCACCCCAACATCTACCACCGTCTTGCTGCAGTCCACAGTTTCTTATACCTTTTTATTACAGAGTCATGGTATAGACTGAGGGTGGGGGGAAGCTCAAGACATCGGTCGTAATCCACCATTGGTTACTGAGACACACTAGATGTACCGCCTGATATTCAGTTTAACATTTTTTAAGTTGTTTCTAACTCTCTACGTATTTTGTTTTTAAAGGTATACTATTTTTCAAATTGAAATGTGAGGACTTAGTTGCGGTGCAAATAATTATAATGTTAAGTCTTTTGTTATTAAATCTTTTGTAATACAAGTACTAAAATGTAATATGTGTTTGGGTCAGTTCTTATTAATGTGATGTCTTTTATTGGATTTGTTATTATTAATGTTACGTCTTTTATTGGATTTGTTATTATTAATGTACTATCTTTTTCCCTGCAAGTGCAATTTTTAAATATATTTTTAGTCTTCAATTAAGTCATAGGATTTATGAGATATGGTAGTGTGGCTTCTGTGGCGAATTGTTTTGCATGGTGGGGTTTGTAACCCTGTGCGCGGCGTTACTTTGGTTAGTTTGGATGATTGGACTGAGGGGGCGGTGGTGACTATATTTTCGGAACAACGTCAAGAAAGCATTTAAGGCGAACAAAAATGTTTATTAAAGACTACTGCTGTGGTGATCACATGCTCCTCAAGGAGCGAAAAGGGATGGAATGGATATGTTTAAATTCCTTATATATATATATGTATATATATATATATATATAGTTTACGTTAAGACTGATACACTAACTCAAGAGGTCGGCAACTAGGCGATCACGATCTATGGGTAGATCCCAGTGGATGATTTGCTAGATCTTTATGCGACTGCGGGAGAAAAAAAATTACTTTTTAAAGTACCGAAATTTCAGACTAGATCTCACGCCTGCACTTAAAATTGCGATGTCCGTGAGATCAAAGGTACTTTGTCTGCATGTCGTAGATTTTAGATAGGAGTATTAAGACTTGGGTTAGGTCCCTTCTGAATAGGTTGGAATGAGTGATAGATACAGTGAGAGCTGGTGAAAAGCAATAGAATTTCCCACACGTGAGATGATAGAATGTGATATAGAGGCTGTCTTTGAGAATCGAGATAATCTTCTCTCTCTCACCTATCTTCTACGACCGTTTTTAAAGGCGTCAGACAGTCTAAACACAGATATATATATGTTAATATATCTCTATCTACTCACGGGCACGCACATACACGTGACAACAGTTAAACACACAGACGTGGGAATCTATAACAATGAATTTATATGATTTTTGGGATCGAGCTGACCAACGCACTGATTTTTTTGTTCAAGAGAGATATTTTAATTATCATATCAAAATTTCTCACAACACCAAAAATTACATCAAGGAAAAACATATACAAATAGTCATAAAATTTAAGAAAATGCTACAAGGATGATAGCCCGTTAGAATCTTACTCTAGGTTTAGCCCACAGCCCCGTTAAGAGAACAGATGATGGCCCAAAGAGTTATAGATACGTAGGGTTGAGGCTAAGAGGTTTCTTTCTTTCTCGTAAATGTATGAACAGAGTTTTATAATCTGATTTAGCCTAAGAAATAAAGAAACTCTAGCAAATGTAACAAATTCTGCAGATTAAAAAAAGTTAAGTTAAGACAGCAAATGGGTGACAATAATACAACTGTAAAATAACACTCTGATCTGCGTACACTCATTCATTCAGCCATGGCCATGGGTACACAGTTATACTCACAACTTTGCTCGCTGCCTCTGGGAACATAATAAATTCTAGGACCTCCACACAGACCCGAAAATGCAGTCCTTGACCAAGAAATCCCCAGTTCCAAAAGACGTACTAAACTCTCAGGGAACGATTCCTTGGGTGTTCTAATTTTTCGAATGTCTGATTAAGTCACATAAAATAAGTCCAGGCACGAAAGTTAGCAGAGCACAATGTCATTAGCTTTGGATTCTAGGATTTAAGGAATATCAGATCGGTGTATTCTTTCAGGCAGGTACTATATTTGGTCACCACAATACTAGTCACAATCTCTGTCGGAATGTTAATATTCTTCTTGTAATATTCTCGCCGCCAGGCAGCATGTACATTTAAATTTGTGGAGCAATATGAACTGGCTCAAAAGCCCAATATATATTTCTAGTCTTTAGAAACCGTTAGTGGGATTGCTATTACTGTCTCTCTCTGATGGCTTATGCACTGTCAGACCCGTGTTACTTGAAACAAAAAAAAACCCACGTGGTTAAAGATAGAAAATGTCTATGCTTCCCACAAATATGTCTTTCAGGCTACTAAACGCTGGCAAGTTGGGTACCACCGTTTCACTATATAAAAGAAAGAACACATATCAAATAATTTACATATATGTACTCAATATAACCTACATTTTAATAGCAAGCCTACAGCTTGACTTATATTTAAAACTTCCCGTAAAATAAGTTATATTAAATAAATCAAACATCATGAATTAGAAAATACATACGTATTTCGTCAACACTCAATGATGTATCTAGCGTTATAAGTTTAGTTTTTTAAAATATATTCTCTCGTCTGATTATTTAGAAGTTAAATTAAATTTCTTTATTAGCCGACTGAATTTAAGCAAGAAATATAATTTCTGTTTTCCACTGAAACGCGTCACTAGAAATTAATACAGACTATATAGATTAAGCACTCTGTTCAAAAGAACTAGTTTAAAATTAAATCGGCGATTTAACACTTAATCACTTCACAAAATTCTAGAGAACTACTATATAATATTTACCTCAAAACACAGCCCTACAGGATATCGCACAATTAAGAATTTTTACGCTTATATTTATGGAAGTCTAGAAGTTCGACAAATTGTCGCAACAAACTAAGAAACTTCGCTTATACAGCTCTACTCTTCGCGAACCACCTGTCTACTGCGATTTATTGAGAAAAATGAAAATAAAGTTTCAAACTAGGTTAATATTTTAAAATCAGACAAAGGATGAACTATTTCCCCCGCCCCGATCTCTCCCCCTTCTCCTAACAGCTACGTTACACTTAGAAGCATGTCGTAACTGTCACCGGTGCGATTTCGCACCTTCGTTAACAAACTGACCGAGATGTACGCGTGTCAGCTTCAAATCCCAGACAGCCTGTCTGCGGTGCGGAACGATTTTTCACGCCACGCCAGGTTTTTCTAACGAAAACCTCATGCGTTTCTGCAAACTGTAGACAGCTGTCTCGTTCCTGCACTGTGAGGATGCCGGGTTTGACACCTCACGCGAGTGTCAGGTGAAAAATGGTAGACCAAAAGTCTGCTCTAGTCTGGGTATGAAACATAATCACACCTTTCGTCTACTGACATCTATGTAATCGAATTACGTATCCCAGTATGAGAAAAACACAAGGTAAAGTTTTAGAATACTGAAGAAAATATTTTTCGCAAACGAGTGATGCGAAAAATACAGGAAAAACAAGTAAGGAAAGATAATAAAATGAAAGGATTAGGGTGAGAGAATAGGAAGAAGATGTAGGTAATTTAATGACATAAAGACCTACGTGACAGGACGTCCCCCCTTAAGATATGGAAGCACTCCATGTCTACGTTATGGAATTAAATTTCCTATAACCGTAGCTTCGGGGTGTCTGTCTTCTTCCCTCTCATCTTCCCCCTCCATCTCTCTCCAATTCCTACTCGAGTCTACTCCCCAAAGTTTCCTTCCTCTGGAATGTCTCCCATGCGCGCTTGAAAGAGCGTCGCCGCTTCTGACATTTTTGAAAGATTTCCTGTGATAGCGGTGGAATATCCCTGCCACTATCATCATCTTCGTCAGCTCTGGCGATCGTCAGGAGATGGTCGGAGGTTGGCACTGGTCTTTCCAAGTATCTCTTTAAGAGATTTAAACGGAAAACCTTCTCCTTTCCTTGAATAGAGATCTGGTAGTTAGCCTTAGAAATCTTTTTCCGGACGGTAAACGGCCCTTGCCATCCGATCTTCAGTTGGTTGTTCTCGGTAGGGAGTAACACCAAAACTTTCTCTCCTGCTTCCAGTTCTCTCTCTTTCGCGACTTTCCTGTATCGGTTAGCGTGCTTGGTGCGTGCTCGCTTAAAGTTAGTCGTTGCTAGGTCCCACCCTAGTTTCAACCGTTCCTTTAAAACCGACACATATTTACTTGCTGAGACAACTGTCTCATCCTCCTTCTCGTCTGTCAGAGACTGAAGTAAGGCTTCAAGCGGGCCCTTAATGGGTCTGCCGAATAAGAGTGTAGCTGGCGGAAATCCTGTGGAAGTATGAGGAGATTCTCTGTAGCCAAATAACGCTGCAGGAATACAAAGATCCCAATCTTCAGGTTTCACTTGTGCCAGTCTACTTAGCATCATGTTGAGGTTTCCATTTGCACGTTCCACGAGCCCATTTCCGGTCGGAGTATATGGCTTAGTGTGGATGTGCTGGGTCCTCAAGATCTTAACGATCTCATCCATCAACAGGTTTCGGTATGGGGATCCGTTATCCGTCAACACTTGTTGAGGGAATCCCAACCGAGTGAAAATCTGCACGAGGGCTTCTGCGACATGCTTGGCATCTGCGCATGTTAGCGGGATAGCTTCTGCCCATAAAGTGCATGTATCGACTAAGGTCAGGATGAACCTGTTCCTTCTTTTAGTCCTGTCGAAAGGCCCTAAAATGTCGATCACAACCCGTTCGAATGGTGTTCCCACTATTGGCATTTCACCCATGTGGACTGGGGGTGTCCGTTGCTTGGGTGGTACACGTTGGCACTGGGCACAGGATTTGACATATCTGATAATATCAGTATTTACTCCTGGCCACCAATAATGAGTGGTTATACGTTGGTTTGTGGCGTTCTGTCCCATATGTCCGCTGAAGGGAAGAGAGTGCCCCATTTCTAGGATTTGGCTTCTGTACTGTTTCGGTACTAGGAGCTGGTTGTAACCTTGGTCAGGCTTGCCCGTTCTCCGATAAAGTACGCCATCCTTAGAAAAAATGTCCCCGTGCTGTTTGGGTTCCTTAGCCATGGGCAGTTTCCTAAAGCAGAGTGCCAAAGTAGGTTCCTTGTATTGCGCTTCTTTAAGTTCCATGGGTAACAAATTAGGCGCAGGCTCCCGTTCCTTCTTGGTTTGCCCTCTTGTAGTTACTGTTGCCACAATCGGCTCTTCCGGTTTCCCAATACACACGTATCTCCCGCCAAGTATGACTGGGTAGATGGGATCATCCATAACAGCTGCTTTGATCATGCCTCTGACAAAATCAGAGTGTATCTCCACCAATGCAATGGGAAGCGCTGTAGGTGCATCACTCTTACGAACTCCACAAAGTTGGACGGTCTCTGCTGTCTCTTGACCGGGTTTGACCAGGTTTCTGGCAACAATGCAATCGTAAGAAAGCCCCGTGTCAAATAAGCAAGAAGTTTGAGAACCGTTCAAAATAACAGTACCTCGCGTTGAGGGTCCATCCCCAACAGGTTGGGAATCACTGTCAATAATTCCACCTTGCGAGACTGTTAATAAGCATCCGATGCGTTTCGGCTCGGTGTCTCGGTCTGATCATATGTCCCGTGTTCAGGGGTTCTCCCTTTGCCACCTTGTCCTTTCTGGCTACGCTGCCATGTAGGGCGGTCGGGTTGATCAGACTGTTTGGGGTGGTTGGGGTACTTGTTCTTGTAGAAGTTGGATTTTTCAGGAGGGGGGTTTTGAGGTCCAGTTTCTCTGTGGTTATTTTGGTTAGAAGCCTGAGAAGATTGCTCTAGGTTATGTTTTCGAAAATGCTCCTCTGTCGGTTTCCGTTTTGTGGCCGGTAGTTCAGCCAGCGCATTTTGATAACGCTCAGACTTCTCCAAAATGTCTTCAAGTTTTTCTGCCCCCTGCTCAGCGAGAAATCTCCGGGTATCAGCAGACAAAGTGTTCTTTATTTGTTCTGTTAAAACAAATTCCTCAAGACCTTCATAGGTACAGGGGAGCTGCGAGAGCTCAAGGCACTTTGTCAAATATCCCTTTAGACGAGATGAGAACTGGTGAAAAGTTCCAGAATTCTCTTTCCGGCTGTTGCGAAACAGTTGCAAAAACTTGCGAGCGTTCATTTCAAAGCGCTCCAGTAACGCTTTCTTCAACACATCGTAGTCGTCTTGTTGGCTACTTTCCAGCTTAGAATAAACATCATAAGCAGAACCTTTTAGGGCCTGGGAAAGTTTTATATTCCAACGCGACCTCTCTAAACCGTACAGAGTTGCAATTTTCTCAAATTTTTCTAGCCAAGTGTCAATCTTCTCATTAGGACAAGGGAAAGACTCTAGCGGAAAAGACATAGCAGTGAGATGAGTAGATTGAGTATTAGAAGGATCAGTTAAGGAAGAATGCGGAGGAGACTCTCCATTGCTGGAGGTAGAGGCAGCACCACGACTTTGGAATTCTAGAGTTTTGAGAGCTAACTCGTGCTGTCTCTGTTTCTCTTTTTCCTCAAGCTGTCTCTCCTCTCTCTCCTTCTCATGTTGTCTCTCCTTCTCTTTTTCCTCATGCTGCATCCTGCGAATTTCCATTTCTTCATCCATCTTCTTCTGCTGTAAAAGACGGTCTTCCCTTTCCCTCTCTCTAGCTTCTGCTTCTTTCCTCTTGAGTTCTTCTTTTTCCTCTTTAGCTTCAGCTGCTTTCCTCTCCGCATCATATCTCTCAAGTTCGTCTCTGACAAAAGCTTTCGCTTCCTCTCCTTCCAGTCCCTCCTCTCTCGCTTCGTCCCTGAGGAGTTGTCTAAGCTTTGCCCTCTCGGCCATATTATGTCAGTGACTGAGACTAGTGGAGAAAGAAAATAGGAAAAAGGATACACTGCTTCCTACCACTTACGAGAAAAAACATTACCAAAAAATCAAAAGATGATATATTTAACCCTGGGATACCTCCTCCAAAGTAAAATCTAACTATCACTGCTATTATCGGCAATAAAGCACTTAATGCAAAACACGACTACGCCAACTAAATGGTAGTTAAGATTACTTCTGAAAAAATAAGTTGCTACAGTGGAAAAGCAAAATAATTATTGCAAAAATTAAAGAGAAAAATAATCCCTTAATTATAAAATCCACTCTAAGTTCACCCCTGAAGACAGTTAGGGTAAGGGAGGCAATTAATCTGGACGAATAGTCCGAAACGCACTCCTTAGCTTTGCTCAAACACCTACTTCTTCAGAACCCTTGTGAATGTTATACACTCACAAAACTTTACCAGCGTTTAGTATTACAAAATCATTAATTAACATGTATTCCGACAAAATCAACCTGTAAACCAAATGTATAATGCTTCTTAATGCTGTGGAAAAAACTTATCAGTTTGTGTGGTCAGCACGCCCGTAAACAGATCGTTAGTCTAGGGGATAAATTATTTAAAGATATAACAACTCACAAGACATCACACTCTTACTCTATTTCAGAATAAAGAATCTTAAGTTCAAAATCCAGATAGACGAGTCCACATTTGTCGTACTCGTCTTCCTATTCTAAGTTCAAAGACCGGAAACGAGCAACCATTTGTCGTAGTCGTCTTCCTATTCTAAGTTCAAAAATCCGTCGGACGAGAACCCATTTGTCGTAGATTTTAGATAGGAGTATTAAGACTTGGGTTAGGTCCCTTCTGAATAGGTTGGAATGAGTGATAGATACAGTGAGAGCTGGTGAAAAGCAATAGAATTTCCCACACGTGAGATGATAGAATGTGATATAGAGGCTGTCTTTGAGAATCGAGATAATCTTCTCTCTCTCACCTATTTTCTACGACCGTTTTTAAAGGCGTCAGACAGTCTAAACACAGATATATATATGTTAATATATCTCTATCTACTCACGGGCACGCACATACACGTGACAACAGTTAAACACACAGACGTGGGAATCTATAACAATGAATTTATATGATTTTTGGGATCGAGCTGACCAACGCACTGATTTTTTTGTTCAAGAGAGATATTTTAATTATCATATCAAAATTTCTCACAACACCAAAAATTACATCAAGGAAAAACATATACATTCATTCATTCATTCATAACCCTCCACTCCCAAAGGAGCATAGGCCTTCAACAAACACATGCCAAGTCCTCCTGTCCTGTGCCATCATCTCAAGTTCTTTCCATGTTCTCCTCATCATTTTCACCTCTGTTTCCAACTCTCTTCTCCGTGTACTTCTTGGTCTTCCTCTGCCTCTCTTGCCCTGTGCGTTCCAGAACAAGGACTGCCTTGTAATGCTATCAACAGGTTTCCTCAGTGTGTGTCCTATCCATCGCCATCGTCTTCTTCTCATCTCTTGTTCCACTGGCACTTGTCTAGTTCTTGTCATCAGTTCCACGTTGGTAACCTTGTCATACCATTTTAATCCCTCTATTCTACGCAAGCACCCATTTATGAAAGTCTGTAGCTTTTTGGTTGTTGTCTTTGTTGTTCTCCATGTCTCCGAGCCATACAATAGGACTGACTTCACATTTGAATTGAAGATTCTTATTTTCGTGTTGGATCCGATTTCTCTTGATCTCCATATATTTCCCAATGCAATGAAAGCTCCTCTTGCCTTTTGTATTCTTATTTTGATATCGCTGTCTGTCCCTCCAACTTTGTCTAAAAACATATACAAATAGTCATAAAATTTAAGAAAATGCTACAAGGATGATAGCCCGTTAGAATCTTACTCTAGGTTTAGCCCACAGCCCCGTTAAGAGAACAGATGATGGCCCAAAGAGTTATAGATACGTAGGGTTGAGGCTAAGAGGTTTCTTTCTTTCTCGTAAATGTATGAACAGAGTTTGATAATCTGATTTAGCCTAAGAAATAAAGAAACTCTAGCAAATGTAACAAATTCTGCAGATTAAAAAAAGTTAAGTTAAGACAGCAAATGGGTGACAATAATACAACTGTAAAATAACACTCTGATCTGCGTACACTCATTCATTCAGCCATGGCCATGGGTACACAGTTATACTCACAACTTTGCTCGCTGCCTCTGGGAACATAATAAATTCTAGGACCTCCACACAGACCCGAAAATGCAGTCCTTGACCAAGAAATCCCCAGTTCCAAAAGACGTACTAAACTCTCAGGGAACGATTCCTTGGGTGTTCTAATTTTTCGAATGTCTGATTAAGTCACATAAAATAAGTCCAGGCATGAAAGTTAGCAGAGCACAATGTCATTAGCTTTGGATTCTAGGATTTAAGGAATGTCAGATCGGTGTCTTCTTTCAGGCAGGTACTATATTTGGTCACCACAATACTAGTCACAATCTCTGTCGGAATGTTAATATTCTTCTTGTAATATTCTCGCCGCCAGGCAGCATGTACATTTAAATTTGTGGAGCAATATGAACTGGCTCAAAAGCCCAATATATATTTCTAGTCTTTAGAAACCGTTAGTGGGATTGCTATTACTGTCTCTCTCTGATGGCTTATGCACTGTCAGACCCGTGTTACTTGAAACAAAAAAAACCCCACGTGGTTAAAGATAGGAAATGTCTATGCTTCCCACAAATATGTCTCTCAGGCTACTAAACGCTGGCAAGTTGGGTACCACCGTTTCACTATATAAAAGAAAGAACACATATCAAATAATTTACATATATGTACTCAATATAACTTACATTTTAATAGCAAGCCTACAGCTTGACTTATATTTAAAACTTCCCGTAAAATAAGTTATATTAAATAAATCAAACATCATGAATTAGAAAATACATACGTATTTCGTCAACACTCAATGATGTATCTAGCGTTATAAGTTTAGTTTTTTTTTTAAATATATTCTCTCGTCTGATTATTTAGAAGTTAAATTAAATTTCTTTATTAGCCGACTGAATTTAAGCAAGAAATATAATTTCTGTTTTCCACTGAAACGCGTCACTAGAAATTAATACAGACTATATAGATTAAGCACTCTGTTCAAAAGAACTAGTTTAAAATTAAATCGGCGATTTAACACTTAATCACTTCACAAAATTCTAGAGAACTACTATATAATATTTACCTCAAAACACAACCCTACAGGATATCGCACAATTAAGAATTTTTACGCTTATATTTATGGAAGTCTAGAAGTTCGACAAATTGTCGCAACAAACTAAGAAACTTCGCTTATACAGCTCTACTCTTCGCGAACCACTTGTCTACTGCGATTTATTGAGAAAAATGAAAATAAAGTTTCAAACTAGGTTAATATTTTAAAATCAGACAAAGGATGAACTATTTCCCCCGCCCCGATCTCTCCCCCTTCTCCTAACAGCTACGTTACACTTAGAAGCATGTCGTAACTGTCACCGGTGCGATTTCGCACCTTCGTTAACAAACTGACCGAGATGTACGCGTGTCAGCTTCAAATCCCAGACAGCCTGTCTGCGGTGCGGAACGAATTTTCACGCCACGCCAGGTTTTTCTAACGAAAACCTCATGCGTTTCTGCAAACTGTAGACAGCTGTCTCGTTCCTGCACTGTGAGGATGCCGGGTTTGACACCTCACGCGAGTGTCAGGTGAAAAATGGTAGACCAAAAGTCTGCTCTAGTCTGGGTATGAAACATAATCACACCTTTCGTCTACTGACATCTATGTAATCGAATTACGTATCCCAGTATGAGAAAAACACAAGGTAAAGTTTTAGAATACTGAAGAAAATATTTTTCGCAAACGAGTGATGCGAAAAATACAGGAAAAACAAGTAAGGAAAGATAATAAAATGAAAGGATTAGGGTGAGAGAATAGGAAGAAGATGTAGGTAATTTAATGACATAAAGACCTACGTGACACTGCATTCCAAATGAAAACTCTCGAGCTGGCTACTATATTCGTGAACTGCATGAGATAGGAACGCGATATTTTCTTTGTAAGGTTCATCATTTCCTCTTCTTTCCCCCCCCCCCCCCCCCCCCCCCCAACTTTAAAATCACACACACACCGATCGATATATATATATATATATATATATATATATATATATATATATATATATATATATATATATATATATATATATATATGGTACATCTTTAGAGGACTCTTTGTTACTAAAGTTGATACAAAAAGCTCCTGGGTTGCCGACCCCTGCACTAACTATTAAGCCAAGAACCAAGTGATCATCACGTCTGTTTGCATCTCAGTTGTCCCAGAAGTCCAGACATTGAATGACAATATTTCCACTAGACCATCAGATGTTACCAGAACGTACTCAAGGTCACATTTGCTGCTCAGAAGCACTTCTGAATCATTGTCAGTTTTCCAGGTCACAAGCGATTCTGTACTCACCTGTATTGGATCAAAGAAGGATAATTAATTGTACATTTTGTGTTGCATTAGTATCACAAGCCACTATTTAACTTTGGTAGGGGAAGGTGCTAGCTGGCTAACCCCTCACCACTAGGTCATTACCACTGTTGTACAGATTTAACTACGACACATAATCTGGCTTGTGTCCCTTAGGGTATGACTATACAACAATGGGTGACATAAGGAACGAACGATTTTAAACAGCTAATATCCCTTTATTAGCAAGAACATAACTTGGCCACACCCGGCCTAATAAAATGCAAATACATATATAAATGCCGCCACAGGGAATGAACATATAATATCAATATGTAAGACCAGGCAATACGGATACCTAACTCCTACGGTGAACTCCTCTCAATGTAGCGGCGAATCAACATGGTACTAACGACCTAACGACTATCAAAAGTACGTACAACCAATTCTCAGCTTACACACAAATCACTACTGAGCAAATAATCACTTCCCTAGAATAAATATCACCAACATAAGACTAATCTCACGGGCACTGAATCAAGGTATTCACTGAAATATGGGCAGCATCACTCTGGCATAGAATATCGTCCACACGGGACGGCAGTCCAATCACTACTGAATCTTTCGCGCTCAACCCCTTGGCGCCCGAATTTCCGATGGTCACATGACCAGGACGATAGGCTATTTCCGTGTCTATTTGCTTGTCACTAAAACACAAGCAACCACAACTACTTCACAACTAAATACAGAAGCATTCGATATTTCTTGTAGTTTCCAACAGTTTGTTGGTGTGCTCATTATTTTCTTTGTCGCTGCTTATGGAGCATGAAGTCACAACTGCAGCTCGTCCTCTTGAAGGAAGCCTGCACAAAACATTAATATGTTCTTGCCGCTGTGGTTTCTGTAACAATTTGTTTTAAGTGATGAGGTCACAGCCTCGTACACAATCTCACATTAGTCGCTTGCTGGTGTGTATGGCGAAGAAAATATAAGCTTCGGTGTTACTATTTTCTGCACTCACTACAGTATGGATTCGAGTCCAGTACAGAGTGGGTACTCGGGAAACTGTGAACAAGACAA
The DNA here is from genome assembly GCA_024509875.1 of Oreohelix idahoensis. Classification (NCBI taxonomy): domain Eukaryota; kingdom Metazoa; phylum Mollusca; class Gastropoda; order Stylommatophora; family Oreohelicidae; genus Oreohelix; species Oreohelix idahoensis. The sequence continues at coordinate 353,543 of JAMPIV010018785.1, read as the reverse complement.
CTGCACTGTTATGTGTCTCTAAAGATTCGACCTATGTGAGGAGGCGCAGAATGCTAGCATCATATATAACAGTTACTTCAGAAACTGCTGCTACAAGAGCACGTAAAGTGTTTCGATATATATATATATACTAATCCCCCGGTCTTATGCTGTTCGATTATCACTATTTCGATGTAACGCTGTTTTTATGCTATGCCAATTTTATGTTGTACGCTTAAAACATTCGTTCGTACGCCGAGCGCTAAACTCCATGGGAGGCAGGAATATAATTGTCACCCGCTAATCCAGTTCATTCATAGTGGTGGGATGGCCAAGAAGCATTGTAAATTCTAAGATGATGAAGCATCATCCCATAATGGAATGCAGTCCTATGTTAATCCGTAACATAGATAAAAAATATTACTTGCTACAAAGTGTTTCTTGAAGAGAAAAAGAAGGTGCCAAAGAAAACTCGGTTTTTGTTTTAAAGTCTTCTTAATATCTTCAGCACCCATTGACCAAACAGCTACGCCTTCAACATCTGGAGCCAGAAAAACGTTTTCACAACTACAGCGCCTTCTGCAATAGTCGTCTGATGATGAAGAGAGCTCTGACGTGATAATTGTAGCCACAAGTGGCTGAAGTAGCAGCGAGTCAAGCCCTATAATTTCTTTTAAAAGTACAGTTCATACACAAAATTTCGTTTGTGTTCAGTATGTCGTATAATAATATGAAGATAATAAATGTTGTTAACTAGGTTTTTTAATCACTTATTATTTAATTTTGAACAGCTTTCTGAGCCTCGGGAACAAATTAATTTGATTTCTATTAGTTCTGGTGGGAAACCCATTTTTGTTTAGCGCTTCTTCGACTTTTCAAGAATGAATTAAAAGCGTTAAGTCCGGGATTGCTGTATATCATCATCATTCATCATCATTATGCTCTGTGCCTCTTACGGAGATAGTACGCTTTTAACCAGGACACCAATTATCTTGGGGGTCGGAGTGGCTAAGACGTATGGCGTCTGCCTCGAACTCTAAAGGTACCGGGTTCGATGCCCAGTAGAGGGTATATAATTTACGGAATTTATGTAAGAACTAGTGGTCCTAATGATGTTATACTCCCCCTTCCCCAATCTCCTGGGTAGTGAGATTGGATGCAAGTTGCTCACGTTAAAGATCCCTCGGCAGTTGGAAATCGAAAAGAGTAGGCCATAAGGCCGCTGTCCTGGCAAAATTTACAAAACTAGAAGCCTACCCACAACGAAAATATTTATAGAATGTGTGATTCCTATATACACACATTGGGATTCTCGCCGGTGCTACTGAGTTCGCATACTGTGCTGATATCCTCCTTGTGTGATGTAAGGGAGTAGATCGGAGCACTGACGGAGTTGTCCGTGTGCACTGAAGATAGTCCATAAAACCAAACCAAACCAAACCTATTATCATCCCTACATTTCTGCTCTTAACAAATGGTCCCACCAACTGTCTGATTATTTGAACATAGTTGCGTGTCATGTTTCCATTATGATCACGTCTCCTGTTATGAAATGATGTGTTAAAAAATAGACGCTGACCTGAACTAAGTATGAGAGAAAAAATGGAAATTACAACCACCTAAAAGGAAACAGAAAGGTATAAAGCAGCACATTCCATCTCTTTATCGCCACGCAACCCTTACGCAGGATAAAGCCATCTTTACAGCTGACCCCAGGGTTATGGAGTCGGCCAAACAATTTTCGACTCCGACTCTTTAAATTGTAGAAGTCCAACTCCGACTGCAGTTTTTTACTAGTCATTTGGCATAAAGATCGAAGTCGGAGTACAGATATATTTTTTTACCAAATCCGATTCCACTATAAAATGCAGAGCAACCTAACTTTTGAGGCGAAGACAGGAGTACGACAGGGATAACCCTTATCTTACTTACTTAGTCGTTCCCCTTCTACCGTGAGGTGTAGAGGTTTGGAAGAGACAGCGCCAGACTATCCTATCGGCTGTCTTCCTCCTGGTCTGGATCCATTCTAGTCCTCTGTCCTTCAAAGATTGTCTAATGTTGTCCTCCCAGCGGACTCTGGGTCGTCCTGGAGGTCTGGATCCCTGCCTCTTTGTTTCCCATGCTTGTCGTGGTAGCCGATCTTCTCCCATTCTGCAGACATGGCCAAACAATCTTGGGACTGTTCTACTTGGGTCTGCAGGGGGTGGGATTTTAGGCCTTGACGTATCGTCTGGTTGCGGACCATGTCTCTTTTTGTTACTTCAACCACCTTCCTCAGATACCTCATTTCTGAGGTTTAGATCTGGCTTTTGTGGGTTGTAGTTATTGCCCATGACACTCATCCATATGTCAAGACTGGGACATAGGTGGAGCGGTATACAGCCATCTTCGTTTTCTTACCTACCTTTCTCTTGCTGAGGAATCCTCGATTTATGGTCTGAAAAAGTCTCCCAGCTGCTGCTTTTCGAGTAGCCAACTCTGTCGGTCTATAATAGCTCCGAGGTATTTAAAGTGGTCGACCTGCTCCAGGACCTGTTCTCCCAGCTTAATCTGATGTCTTCTTTCTTCTCGTGATATCACCATGCATTTTGTTTTAGAGCTGCTTATGACCATCCCTCTTTTCTCCAGCTCTTCCTTCCAGACTTGCAGGTTGGATTGGAGATGTGCCTCTGATTTAGCAATCAGGGCAACATCAGCAGCAAATGCCAGCTCTGAAATACAGACCTGTCTCATCTTCTAGTACCCCACTGAATACTTTCTTGTTCTCTCCTTACATGCCTTGATGACATCGTCCACGAGGAGTATGAAAAGGTAAGGTAACAGGATATCACCTTGTCTTACACCAGTGGTGGTCCTGAACTCTTCTGACTTATTGTTTGCTGCCCTCACATAATTTCTGCAAGACTTGTAGAAGCTCCGTATAGCATGAATCAGAGGTGCTGGAATGTTCTTCCTTGCCAAACAGTCCCAAAGTTTGCTCCAGGGGACCCTGTCAAACGCCTTTCCCAGATCTATGAAACAAAGATGGATCTCACTCTTATACGCAAGGGCCTTTTCACTCAGCTTTCTGAGTGTGAAGATTAGGTCTTGAGTATTTCGGTTTGCTCGGAATCCGCAATGGACCTCATCCAATTGTGGCTCAGCTTGGCGTCGGAGTCTCTGCTCTAGGATTCTAGAGTAGATTTTACCAGGGACACTGAGAAGGTGATATGCCTCTATGGTTTCCACGTTGTCGATTGTCACCTATTTTGAAAATCGGTGTTAGGATGGCAATCTCCCAATCCTTTGGTATGGCCTTGTTGGACCACGCTGCCTGTAGGACCCTTAAGAGCAATAGGTCGCCTGATGCTCGCATGTACTTAACCATTTCTGGTGTTATACCCCTTATCAACAACTTTATTTTTGACGATCATAGACTGGGTGATGCGCCAGACAACAGAGGGCAGTCCAAGAGAAATTAGACGGAGAACGTTTTCTACTCTAGAAGATCTGGAATATACAGATGACATTGCACTACTCGCAAATTCACATCAACACTTCCAAGAAAAAACAGATAGTCTGCATTAGCCAGCAGGTGGGTCTGAACATCAGTCTAAAGAAGACAGAGGTCATAACACTCAATGTGCGCAATCCTGAGCCCATAACAATAAGGAATCAGAAACTGGAACAGATAGACACATTTACATACCTAGGATGCACAGTAACACCAGGCGGCGGAACAAGCAAAGGCATCAAAAACAAAATGAATAAAGCGAGAACGGCCTTTGCTAGTCTGGAAGTACTCATAGTACAGCACAAACACCAAATTAAGATTATATGAGAGTTGTGTACTTTCTGTGCTTCTCTATGGTGCGGAATGCTGGAGAGTAACAAAGATAGACATGTCGAAATTGTCCTCTTTCCACACAATCTGCATAAGGAAAATTCTCCGAATCTTTTGGCCGAATACCATCACCAACCAAGAACTGCTTAATCAGAGTAACCAAGAGGACATACACACTATCATCTGGCAGACGCTGGAGTTGGGTTCGTCACGTCCTCAGAAGAGACCCCGATGCCATCACAAGAACAGCTATGCTATAGACCCCTGAAGGAAAGCGAAAGAGAGGCCGGCCAAAAACTAATTGGCGAAGAACTGTGAAGGCCGAGATGCAAAGAATGAACCAGAGCTGGGGCACTGCACGAAGGATGGCCGTCGACCGAGCAAAGTGGAAGCAGTTTGTTGCTGCCCTACAAGACGCCACTAGGCGTGATGGCCACTGACTGCTATGACAGTCGGTGGCCTAAGGATCAAAGAAGAAGCAGATTCCACACAAATATGACCGACTCCGACTCCCTATTCCACAGCCATCAGTGGTATGTGCATCAATCTGTTTCACTCGATAACGTTGCCAGCCTCGTGCATAATCTTACATTAGTCGTTTTTAACGAAATGCTGGAAAGAGCAGAAAGCATTATTCTTTTTTTTTTAAATCGTATCAATGACCCCCAGACTCAATATGGGACATAGTCATACATAAAACAGTAACAGAGTTATTGTAAAAGGTTCATGCCTAAGATGGGGATACAGAAAGATAACCCATGTAAACATACTGTGATAAACGAGCGCAAAGGCCTTATTGCTCTATCTTTTCCTACATCTTTCGTATTGTATTTTCTCCGACATTTGCTCTTTCATGCAACATTTGCGATCCATATTTGCTATTTCATCGTTGTGATTACTCGCAACCGGTATCTAGAGAACCACATTTGCTCTTTCATCGGGGGAAATAAAATCCTTTGATTGAGTCCACATGCCCGACATTATCGTTTGAAGCCCACATTGCATCGTGATAAATCAGGTAAAAACACATATGGTCATCCGAATCAAACATGGGCATGCGGTAATTTCTGTGACACCACATTGGACGCCCAGATTGGCCAGGGGAAAACGTCTCACCGCGGTTCAGACAAGCGTTGGTTTACCACATTGGATGCCCAGCTTGGCCAGGTGACTTCGAGAAATATATAATACCGCATAATCTACTAGAGCAGTGGTGGCCAAGCTAAGGTTGGCCGAGGGCCAGATTATGGTAAAGGGTAACACCCGAGGGCCAGACCTATAAAATCCTTAAAAAATAACGTTCTGATATTTAGTTTTACATATATAATGAACCACGTACAGAAGGCAACGGCAAACTACTGTACTGCACATCTGCCAACACAAGTATACCAGTCTTCGAACTGAAATTACTGTAAAAAAAAATATAATGAATCTGTTGTTTTAATTTGTTTTATAATTTGTAATATGACATGTAATTATTTATTTCAAACATTCATTTGTGTGTTATTTCATTGTGAAGAGTGTGGCTTCAATCAACAATAAGAGTCCGGCCAAAACCAGGTTGGCGGGCCGGTCAAAACAGGTTGGCGGGCCGGATCTGGCCCGCGGGCCGTAGTTTGGCCACCGCTGTACTAGAGTGTAGAAGTCCAGTTTTTTACCTTGTGAGGAAGAGATTAAACCCAAAAACGCATAGCCTAATACACGTGTTTATTCAGAGTGGATGATAATTCAGTTCTGTGATTAATTGTGTTCTTAAAGGATTTTGCGAAGGGAAAAGAAGGTTAGTAGATCTTATACTTATTAATACATTTTCTTATTTTTGTTTATTTTAACCTCACAGCTAAAATGTGCGAAAGATAAAGTTTCAAATAATTCTTGGCATAACTGATTAATAAAATCAGAAGATTTTCCTAGAAGATGATAGGATGATAGGAGGTAATTAATAGTTCACATTTCACCTTTATCATCATCACAGTCTCCCATGCGCACACACTCTCATGCACAAGATATTTAACATCATTAGAATTGAACTCAGAGAGAGAGAGAGAGATGAATAATGAGCAATAGTTTAAATGCAAGTCAACCAGTGATGTTAAATGTGAAAACTTACGAAGACTTTTGTGTGTCTTCAGTTCATCAGAAGTCTGAGTCTACACGCAACGTGTCTGACGTCTAACCAGAAATAAGTTATTAAAAACGGACATTTGGCTAGCAGAATTCGCCATAGGACATCTTTCATTCCTCAATTAAAAAGGAATATTGTCTCACCCACAAGTCATAAGGTGGACGCAGCATTTTTCGTCACCATATACTGCTTGCTCACAAGTTCAATACATCGTTATCACAAGTTCAATACAGAGTCATCATAAATTCAACTCACTCGAAAGATCATTATTATCTGAAGTCAAGCAAAAGAGCTCAAAAGATTAATCGCATATTTATACCACGTGCAACACACTCTTAAGCGCATTTTATGAAGCAGACTCGAAAGTATATGAATCACGACTACATACGCAAGATTATGAGTCTACATATCACTAACATTTCGTGAAGATATCCAGTCTGACCAGTACCCTCGGGAGATTAGACCACAGACCTTTTGTTCATATGACAGCTATTGACTGTTGATCAGCACTACAGAGATATACTCAAACAGTGAAGGAATATACATAGATATCTCGTCAGCGTTCTCCGTACGACAACAGTATTCATCAGAAGGTCCTCAGCTTAGAGATACCCCACTCGACATAACGTATAACAACTTGGGACATTTTATGCATATATGTGAATCCTCATATCTAGGAGAAGCATTTAGAGACACATGGACTGTGTAGAGTACTCACCATTTTGGTAACACGTATCATATCACATCATCATTTCACTTTACACCAGTTCATTCTTAATTAACTATTACTTAATTAACTGTAATTTTATTATCTCATCTGTGTGTTTTGTGTGAATCGTCTTTCACCATCATCACGTTCTAACCATTACTAACCCTATATGTGTGGATATTTCATTAATAAACCCAACGATCGGTTGATCATTATCAAGAGTTTGTTAATGTATCACTCGTGCTGTCGGTGTTACATATTCACCGATAGGAACCTTTCTCTACTCAGATGAGGTTGGGGGCTTTTTCTTTACGGGATCTAAGGGCAGAAGCTAAGGTCGTGGGGAAACAGAACTCTTTCCATAATTAATTAGAAAACACTGTCTAGTGGAAAGCATTCGCATTCCTGTCTTCTTGTCCCTATCTCGAATAGGTCTTTATTCTTTCTTAACGAGCCAATTTCTAGAGACCTTATATCTATATCTCATAGACTATTCCTGGCAAAAACTACTGTAGTAGTTGCCCCAGTGACACACCACACGACAATTGTGGGCTCGTCTTGGGATTAGTGAACCCGGACTTAGAAGTGTGATAAATCACATTTTCATCCCTGCTATACAGTTGCGATAATTGCAAAATTTGTTGGCATTTCGAGGGATTAACTTCTAGACTGACTCTTACTATAATTTGTCTATTTCATAAGGTGGATAATTTATATCTCTAAAGCACGAGTGATACTTTTTAAATTGAGTATCAAACGGACAGATTAAGCACTTTTTGAGAACAGAGGATACTGTAGGGAACTGAACAATTTTTTTTTTCAGTAACTGCTGGAGAAATTGTTATCATAAATATTTAACAAATTTTTCATAGAAAACTTCGAGATAATCTGTTATATAATTTTCAGAATATGCTGAGTGAGTGATTTTTTTAAAACAACTATTTGAACTTGATTACTAATTTAAACCTAGAAGGTTTTAAGAGATAATTACTTGTGCGAGTCAAACAATTTGCTTGGAGGTCACTGCCAATTTTTCCCTTCGTGAACCCATACTGCATATCATGGCAGATGCCGCAAAAATTAGAACTAGTTTAATGGAGGCAGGGCGTGAATACGGGTTAAGTGGAAAAGATCTGATGAAATTTGTGAGTGAGGAGACTGATAAACTCCATGCAGGAGAGATAGAAGTGCAGAAACTTGCAATGGAGAAGGAGAAAGCCGCAGCAGAAGCAGCGGAGCGGAAAGAAGCAGCAGAAGCAGCGGAGCGGAAAGCCGCAGCAGAAGCAGCGGAAAGCGCAGCAGAAGCAGCGGAGCGGAAAGAAGCAGCAGAAGCAGCGGAGCGTGAAGTAAAGAGAAAGCAGCAGCAGAGCATGCACTTAAGATGAAGCAACTGGAAATCCAGGGGCAGACCAATCAGATAGAGCTGGCAAAAAGTGCAGCGGCTTCCAACTTGGATGGAGGGTACTCACCCCGCTCAGATGGTGTGCCTACTTCGCAACCTGCACCACCCAATGCCATGAACTTTCCGCTGGAACCTTTTTCAGAAAGGAACGATACCATGGACGCCTTTTTAGACCGCTTTGAACGCTTTGCAACAGGGTTTGGGCTTGAAGAACGGAAGTGGAACTTGAAACTTTCCCAGGGCCTAAGAGGAGCCGCCTACGAAGTTTTTAATAAACTTCCGGCCGGAGAGCAAGATGACTATCAGGCATTGAAAAAAGCTCTCTTGGTGAGGTACGAGCTTCATTCAGAGGCTTACCGGAAAAAATTTCGAGGTTCTAGGAAGGATGCCGGAGAGACTTTCTCACAGTTCGCAGCCCGTATTGAAGACTACTTAGTGAAGTGGTGTACACTGGGAAACTTTACCGAGAACTATGACGGGTTGAAAGAGCTGATTGTGATAGAGCAACTAAAAAAGTCTATGTCGGTGGAAATGCGTAGATTTCTCACTGAAAACGGTACTGACCGGTTAGAAAATATTCTTACACTGGCAGAGCGATTCCAAAATGCTCTCATGGAGTCTCAAGGAGCCAGAAAGAAGTTTTCGGATCAGGCGCCAAAGCAACCTGCTCGCTCCCAACCAGACCAACAAAGCAAAGGACCACACATCTCGCATAAACAGCACGCAAAACAAGATAACTACAAAGAGCAAAACAAGAAAAATGCTGCGCCACACCAGAGACAGGGAGATAAATGGTGCAAGTACTGTCGCTTGAACAATCACAACACTAATGAGTGCAAGCGCAGACCTCCTCCCCAACATGCTGCCTGTCTGCAGACAAAATCGTCACCCCAGAAGGAGCAGAGGACCGGAAACGTTTTTCATCCTCCCGTCATCGAATCAGTCCTCGTAAACGGACAATCTGTGGAGTGCCTTTATGACACAGGACTTGCTTTCGATGCGGTGGTCAGGGCATCTCTTGTCACCCCTGACCAGATAACAGAAGAGAGTGTCGACATCCAAGGTCCGACGAAGGATGTTGCACCCATGACACTGCCAATTGCACTTATCAGAGTGGAATCTCGTTATGTGACAGGAGAGATTCGTGCAGCTATCATGGAAGAACCAATCTACTCTTTAATCTTGGGATGTAGATATGTGTTCCTTGGAGAACCTACTCAACCACTAGTCATGGCGGCCGTACAGACTAGAGGACAGTCAAGAAAAGACGCAGAGCAGGAACCTCCTACCAATATCCTCCCCGAGGAATTGAAGAGGGCCCAAAGGGAAGATTCCTCACTGGCGCCCTGTTTTAAAAAATTACCTAGGACACACAACCCACCTACCAAGGGAGACTTCTTTATGAAAAATGGATTGATGTATCGCCGAGCTGGAAATGAAGGACAGGAACACAACCAATTAGTAGTTCCTGCAACCTATAGGAACCAGGTGCTTGAGATGGGCCACTCTATCCCATTTAGTGGACACATGGGAATGAGCGCCACGACTCAAAGGATCGCCTGCCACTATTATTGGCCAGGGATCACCGGCGACATTGAACGTTTCGTCAAGTCTTGTCCTCAGTGCCAGAAAGTTGCACCAAAACACTGGACGGCACCCGCGACCCTTGGGGAGATGCCAATCTTGGGCACCCCATTTGAAAGAGTGGCCGTGGATATAATTGGACCTCTGCTGAGAACTAAGAAGAGGAACTCCCATATCCTTACCTTAGTGGACACCTGTTCCATGTGGGGCGAAGCCATAGCCATGCCAGCATGCGACTCAGTGCATGTAGCTGACGCTTTACTGAATATCTTTACTAGATTGGGCTTCCCGCATGAAATTCTCACAGACAACGGGTCACAATTTAGAGGCAAGTTGACAGAGGAGGTGCTTAGAATATTCAAGACTAGGCATATCCATACTTCGCCCTATCACCCCCAAAGTAACGGGCAAGTAGAGCGGTTTAACGGACGCTCACCTCTATTCTTCGGAAGTTGGCACAGGAGAAGCCAGAAACTTGGGATCAGTATCTTCCTGCCGCATTATTTGCTTATAGGGAAGTACCGCATGCGTCAACTGGAGTTCCTCCGGCCACATTACTCTTCGGAAGACCTATTAAAGGTCCATTAGAAGCATTACTAAGAACATGGACAGATGCCAAGGCAGACGACACTGTCACATCAGCCTTCCAGTACGTCACAGACTTGAAACAACGCCTGAAGACTGGCTGGGAATTAGCCACAGCGAAAGTACGGGAGGCTAGGCGGAAACATGCCAAATATTACAATCGCAATGCGAAGGACCGAGAACTAGCAGTAGGAGAGAAGGTGCTACTTCTTCTGCCAAGTAGCAGTAATAAATTGCAGATTTGCTGGAGGGGACCCTACAAAGTGGTGGAAAAGATTTCTCGCACCAACTATAAAATCGCCGTGAACGGAAAGCAGAAAATTTACCACTTAAATCTGCTTAAGAAGTTTTACGAGCGAGCCCCTGCCGAACCAGCGCACCTCATGACTATGGCCATTGCTATGCAAATGGAAGAAGAGCCATTATCATCCGTAGAGTACCCGGTGATACAGGAGGAATCACATTTAGATGTGAAAATAAGCTCCACCTTAACGGAAGCCCAGCAAGAAAAAGTAAGGAGATTGATGGAAAACCACGCCGACTCTCTGACAGACAAACCGGGCCGGACAAACCTGATGGAGTTTGACATGGAAGTCACGGATCCTACGCCTGTCCGAATGAGAACCTATCCGATTCCGTATGCCAAGGCGACGGCATTAAAGCAAGAAATTGATTACTTACTTAAGGAAGGCATAATTTCGAAGTCGGAGTCCCCTTACAGTGCGGGAGTGGTGCTGTTACGCAAACCCAGTGGAGAACACCGCCTGTGCATCGACTACCGACAGCTGAATGCGTTAACACAGTTCCAGCCAGAACCGTTACCGGACCAGAACCAGCTATTTACTAAGCTGAGCAGGTCTCGCTATTTTTCAAAGATCGACCTCAGTAAAGGGTACTATCAAATACCGGTAAAAGCTGAGGTGAGGAACCTGTTAGCCTTCAGTACTCCAGATGGACACTTCGAGTTTAATGTGATGCCATTTGGACTGAACAATGCTCCTAGTGTCTTCACAAGGATGATGCGAAAGTTATTGGATCCTTTGAATCATTCCGCCATCAGCAATTTTATGGATGATATCCTAGTAGCTACTGAGTCGTTTGAAGAACATATATCAGCGCTATCCTTGCTGTTTAACAGACTCAGAGAAGCGGGACTAACCGCCCGCCCAACCAAATGTCAAATTGGGTGTGAACAGCTAGAGTTCCTAGGACATACTATATCCCATGGGACCATGTTCCCCGAGACTCAAAACGTTGAGAAGCTGAGAAATGCACCGAGACCGTCCACTAAAAGGGATGTCCGGTCATTTGTATCTCTCTGTGGATTCTACCAGAGATATATAAAGGATTTTAATAGCCTCTGTGCGCCGCTTACATCGCTAACCAAGAAAGGAAACCCAGATAAAGTGACATGGTCAGCAGAATGTGAACATGCATATGCACTCTTAAAAGAGAAACTCACCACAAAACCTATTTTTACGGCTTCCGGATTTAACTAGAAAATTCATCTTGCGCACAGATGCCAGTAACATTGGAATCGAGGCTACATTACTACAGCCAGATGACAGAAGCCCACCAAATCTATTTCCGGTCGCATATGCGAGTCGGAAGTTAAACCGAGCAGAACAAAAACTATTCCACAATCGAAAAGGAATGTTTGTCCCTCGTCTGGGGAATACAAAAATTTCAAGCATACCTGTACGGAAGGAAATTTACAATCCAGAGTGATCACCAAACCTCTGACCTTCCTCGCCAATTCAAAGAATTTGAATGCTAGACTGATGAGGTGGTCGCTTGTTCTACAACCTTACACGTTCCAAGTGGACTATATCCAAGGAAAACATAACGTAGGAGCGGATTTTTTAAGCCGTCATCCTATGAGGCAGGACGGAGAGCACAAACAAGTAGAGGAAAGGGTGGAAACCGAAGAGAAAAACGAAGATGAGGAAAATGATTAAGGAATCCCGAGCAAGAAGGCTTAGCTCTCCTGAGTACGATTGACATCACACTTGAGGAGGGGCTATTGTGATAAACGAGCGCAAAGGCCTTATTGCTCTATCTTTTCCTACATCTTTCGTATTGTATTTTCTCCGACATTTGCTCTTTCATGCAACATTTGCGATCCATATTTGCTATTTCATCGTTGTGATTACTCGCAACCGGTATCTAGAGAACCACATTTGCTCTTTCATCGGGGGAAATAAAATCCTTTGATTGAGTCCACATGCCCGACATTATCGTTTGAAGCCCACATTGCATCGTGATAAATCAGGTAAAAACACATATGGTCATCCGAATCAAACATGGGCATGCGGTAATTTCTGTGACACCACATTGGACGCCCAGATTGGCCAGGGGAAAACGTCTCACCGCGGTTCAGACACAAGCGTTGGTTTACCACATTGGATGCCCAGCTTGGCCAGGTGACTTCCAGAAATATATAATACCGCATAATCTACTAGAGTGTAGAAGTCCAGTTTTTTACCTTGTGAGGAAGAGATTAAACCCAAAAACGCATAGCCTAATACACGTGTTTATTCAGAGTGGATGATAATTCAGTTCTGTGATTAATTGTGTTCTTAAAGGATTTTGCGAAGGGAAAAGAAGGTTAGTAGATCTTATACTTATTAATACATTTTCTTATTTTTGTTTATTTTAACCTCACAGCTAAAATGTGCGAAAGATAAAGTTTCAAATAATTCTTGGCATAACTGATTAATAAAATCAGAAGATTTTCCTAGAAGATGATAGGATGATAGGAGGTAATTAATAGTTCATATTTCACCTTTATCATCATCACAGTCTCCCATGCGCACACACTCTCATGCACAAGATATTTAACATCATTAGAATTGAACTCAGAGAGAGAGAGATGAATAATGAGCAATAGTTTAAATGCAAGTCAACCAGTGATGTTAAATGTGAAAACTTACGAAGACTTTTGTGTGTCTTCAGTTCATCAGAAGTCTGAGTCTACACGCAACGTGTCTGACGTCTAACCAGAAATAAGTTATTAAAAACGGACATTTGGCTAGCAGAATTCGCCATAGGACATCTTTCATTCCTCAATTAAAAAGGAATATTGTCTCACCCACAAGTCATAAGGTGGACGCAGCATTTTTCGTCACCATATACTGCTTGCTCACAAGTTCAATACATCGTTATCACAAGTTCAATACAGAGTCATCATAAATTCAAATCACTCGAAAGATCATTATTATCTGAAGTCAAGCAAAAGAGCTCAAAAGAGGAATCGCATATTTATACCACGTGCAACACACTCTTAAGCGCATTTTATGAAGCAGACTCGAAAGTATATGAATCACGACTACATACGCAAGATTATGAGTCTACATATCACTAACATTTCGTGAAGATATCCAGTCTGACCAGTACCCTCGGGAGATTAGACAACAGACCTTTTGTTCATATGACAGCTATTAACTGTTGATCAACACTACAGAGATATACTCAAACAGTGAAGGAATATACATAGATATCTCGTCAGCGTTCTCCGTACGACAACAGTATTCATCAGAACGTCCTCAGCTTAGAGATACCCCACTCGACATAACGTATAACAACTTGGGACATTTTATGCATACATGTGAATCCTCATATCTAGGAGAAGCATTTAGAGACACATGGACTGTGTAGAGTACTCACCATTTTGGTAACACGTATCATATCACATCATCATTTCACTTTACACCAGTTCATTCTTAATTAACTATTACTTAATTAACTGTAATTTTATTATCTCATCTGTGTGTTTTGTGTGAATCGTCTTTCACCATCATCACGTTCTAACCATTACTAACCCTATATGTGTGGATATTTCATTAATAAACCCAACGATCGGTTGATCATTATCAAGAGTTTGTTAATGTATCACTCGTGCTGTCGGTGTTACATATTCACCTATAGGAACCTTTCTCTACTCAGATGAGGTTGGGGGCTTTTTCTTTACGGGATCTAAGGGCAGAAGCTAAGGTCGTGGGAAACAGAACTCTTTCCATAATTAATTAGAAAACACTGTCTAGTGGAAAGCATTCGCATTCCTGTCTTCTTGTCCCTATCTCGAATAGGTCTTTATTCTTTCTTAACGAGCCAATTTCTAGAGACCTTATATCTATATCTCATAGACTATTCCTGGCAAAAACTACTGTAGTAGTTGCCCCAGTGACTCCCCACACGACAATTGTTGACTCGTCTTGGGATTAGTGAACCCGGACTTAGAAGGGTGATAAATCACATTTTCATCCCTGCTATACAGTTGCGATAATTGCAAAATTTGTTGGCATTTTGAGGGATTACCTTCTAGACTGACTCTTACTATAATTTGTCTATTTCATAGGGGGGATAATTTATATCTCTAAAGCACGAGTGATACTTTTTAAATTGAGTATCAAACGGACAGATTAAGCACTTTTTGAGAACAGAGGATACTGTAGGGAACTGAAAAAAATTTTTTTTCAGTAACTGCTGGAGAAATTGTTATCATAAATATTTAGCAAATTTTTCATAGAAAACTTCGAGATAATCTGTTATATAATTTTCAGAATATGCTGAGTGAGTGATTTTTTTTTAAAAAGAACTATTTGAACTTGATTACTAATTTAAACCTAGCTGGTTTTAAAGAGATAATTACTTGTGCGAGTCAAACAATTTGCTTGGAGGTCACTGCCAATTTTTCCCTTCGTGAACCCATACTGCATATCATGGCAGATGCCGCAAAAATTAGAACTAGTTTAATGGAGGCAGGGCGTGAATACGGGTTAAGTGGAAAAGATCTGATGAAATTTGTGAGTGAGGAGACTGATAAACTCCATGCAAGAGAGATAGAAGTGCAGAAACTTGCAATGGAGAAGGAGAAAGCTGCAGCAGAAGCAGCGGAGCGGAAAGGGAAAGCCGCAGCAGAAGCAGCGGAGCGGAAAGAAGCAACAGAAGCAGCGGAGCAGAAAGCCGCAGCAGAAGCAGCGGAGCGGAAAGAAGCAGCAGAAGCAGCGGAGCGTAAAGAGAAAGCAGCAGCAGAGCATGCACTTAAGATGAAGCAACTGGAAATCCAGGGGCAGACCAATCAGATAGAGCTGGCAAAAAGTGCAGCGGCTTCCAACTTGGATGGAGGGTACTCACCCCGCTCAGATGGTGTGCCTACTTCGCAACCTGCACCACCCAATGCCATGAACTTTCCGCTGGAACCTTTTTCAGAAAGGAACGATACCATGGACGCCTTTTTAGACCGCTTTGAACGCTTTGCAACAGGGTTTGGGCTTGAAGAACGGAAGTGGAACTTGAAACTTTCCCAGGGCCTAAGAGGAGCCGCCTACGAAGTTTTTAATAAACTTCCGGCCGGAGAGCAAGATGACTACCAGGCATTGAAAAAAGCTCTCTTGGTGAGGTACGAGCTTCATTCAGAGGCTTACCGGAAAAAATTTCGAGGTTCTAGGAAGGATGCCGGAGAGACTTTCTCACAGTTTGCAGCCCGTATTGAAGACTACTTAGTGAAGTGGTGTACACTGGGAAACTTTACCGAGAACTATGACGGGTTGAAAGAGCTGATTGTGATAGAGCAACTAAAAGAGTCTATGTCGGTGGAAATGCGTAGATTTCTCACTGAAAACGGCGCTGACCGGTTAGAAAATATTCTTACACTGGCAGAGCGATTCCAAAATGCTCTCATGGAGTCTCAAGGAGCCAGAAAGAAGTTTTCGGATCAGGCGCCAAAGCAACCTGCTCGCTCCCAACCAGACCAACAAAGCAAAGGACCACACATCTCGCATAAACAGCACGCAAAACAAGATAACTACAAAGAGCAAAACAAGAAAAATGCTGCGCCACACCAGAGACAGGGAGATAAATGGTGCAAGTACTGTCGCTTGAACAATCACAACACTAATGAGTGCAAGCGCAGACCTCCTCCCCAACATGCTGCCTGTCTGCAGACAAAATCGTCACCCCGAAGGAGCAGAGGACCGGAAACGTTTCTCATCCTCCCGTCATCGAATCAGTCCTCGTAAACGGACAATCTGTGGAGTGCCTTTATGACACAGGACTTGCTTTCGATGCGGTGGTCAGGGCATCTCTTGTCACCCCTGACCAGATAACAGAAGAGAGTGTCGACATCCAAGGTCCGACGAAGGATGTTGCACCCATGACACTGCCAATTGCACTTATCAGAGTGGAATCTCGTTATGTGACAGGAGAGATTCGTGCAGCTATCATGGAAGAACCAATCTACTCTTTAATCTTGGGATGTAGATATGTGTTCCTTGGAGAACCTACTCAACCACTAGTCATGGCGGCCGTACAGACTAGAGGACAGTCAAGAAAAGACGCAGAGCAGGAACCTCCTACCAATATCCTCCCCCGAGGAATTGAAGAGGGCCCAAAGGGAAGATTCCTCACTGGCGCCCTGTTTTAAAAAATTACCTAGGACACACAACCCACCTACCAAGGGAGACTTCTTTATGAAAAATGGATTGATGTATCGCCGAGCTGGAAATGCGGGACAGGAACACAACCAATTAGTAGTTCCTGCAACCTATAGGAACCAGGTGCTTGAGATGGGCCACTCTATCCCATTTAGTGGACACATGGGAATGAGCGCCACGACTCAAAGGATCGCCTGCCACTATTATTGGCCAGGGATCACCGGCGACATTGAACGTTTCGTCAAGTCTTGTCCTCAGTGCCAGAAAGTTGCACCAAAACACTGGACGGCACCCGCGACCCTTGGGGAGATGCCAATCTTGGGCACCCCATTTGAAAGAGTGGCCGTGGATATAATTGGACCTCTGCTGAGAACTAAGAAGAGGAACTCCCATATCCTTACCTTAGTGGACACCTGTTCCATGTGGGGCGAAGCCATAGCCATGCCAGCATGCGACTCAGTGCATGTAGCTGACGCTTTACTGAATATCTTTACTAGATTGGGCTTCCCGCATGAAATTCTCACAGACAACGGGTCACAATTTAGAGGCAAGTTGACAGAGGAGGTGCTTAGAATATTCAAGACTAGGCATATCCATACTTCGCCCTATCACCCCCAAAGTAACGGGCAAGTAGAGCGGTTTAACGGAACGCGCACCTCTATTCTTCGGAAGTTGGCACAGGAGAAGCCAGAAACTTGGGATCAGTATCTTCCTGCCGCATTATTTGCTTATAGGGAAGTACCGCATGCGTCAACTGGAGTTCCTCCGGCCACATTACTCTTCGGAAGACCTATTAAAGGTCCATTAGAAGCATTACTAAGAACATGGACAGATGCCAAGGCAGACGACACTGTCACATCAGCCTTCCAGTACGTCACAGACTTGAAACAACGCCTGAAGACTGGCTGGGAATTAGCCACAGCGAAAGTACGGGAGGCTAGGCGGAAACATGCCAAATATTACAATCGCAATGCGAAGGACCGAGAACTAGCAGTAGGAGAGAAGGTGCTACTTCTTCTGCCAAGTAGCAGTAATAAATTGCAGATTTGCTGGAGGGGACCCTACAAAGTGGCGGAAAAGATTTCTCGCACCAACTATAAAATCGCCGTGAACGGAAAGCAGAAAATTTACCACTTAAATCTGCTTAAGAAGTTTTACGAGCGAGCCCCTGCCGAACCAGCGCACCTCATGACTATGGCCATTGCTATGCAAATGGAAGAAGAGCCATTATCATCCGTAGAGTACCCGGTGATACAGGAGGAATCACATTTAGATGTGAAAATAAGCTCCACCTTAACGGAAGCCCAGCAAGAAAAAGTAAGGAGATTGATGGAAAACCACGCCGACTCTCTGACAGACAAACCGGGCCGGACAAACCTGATGGAGTTTGACATGGAAGTCACGGATCCTACGCCTGTCCGAATGAGAACCTATCCGATTCCGTATGCCAAGGCGACGGCATTAAAGCAAGAAATTGATTACTTACTTAAGGAAGGCATAATTTCGAAGTCGGAGTCCCCTTACAGTGCGGGAGTGGTGCTGTTACGCAAACCCAGTGGAGAACACCGCCTGTGCATCGACTACCGACAGCTGAATGCGTTAACACAGTTCCAGCCAGAACCGTTACCGGACCAGAACCAGCTATTTACTAAGCTGAGCAGGTCTCGCTATTTTTCAAAGATCGACCTCAGTAAAGGGTACTATCAAATACCGGTAAAAGCTGAGGTGAGGAACCTGTTAGCCTTCAGTACTCCAGATGGACACTTCGAGTTTAATGTGATGCCATTTGGACTGAACAATGCTCCTAGTGTCTTCACAAGGATGATGCGAAAGTTATTGGATCCTTTGAATCATTCCGCCATCAGCAATTTTATGGATGATATCCTAGTAGCTACTGAGTCGTTTGAAGAACATATATCAGCGCTATCCTTGCTGTTTAACAGACTCAGAGAAGCGGGACTAACCGCCCGCCCAACCAAATGTCAAATTGGGTGTGAACAGCTAGAGTTCCTAGGACATACTATATCCCATGGGACCATGTTCCCCGAGACTCAAAACGTTGAGAAGCTGAGAAATGCACCGAGACCGTCCACTAAAAGGGATGTCCGGTCATTTGTATCTCTCTGTGGATTCTACCAGAGATATATAAAGGATTTTAATAGCCTCTGTGCGCCGCTTACATCGCTAACCAAGAAAGGAAACCCAGATAAAGTGACATGGTCAGCAGAATGTGAACATGCATATGCACTCTTAAAAGAGAAACTCACCACAAAAACCTATTTTACGGCTTCCGGATTTAACTAGAAAATTCATCTTGCGCACAGATGCCAGTAACATTGGAATCGGGGCTACATTACTACAGCCAGATGACAGAAGCCCACCAAATCTATTTCCGGTCGCATATGCGAGTCGGAAGTTAAACCGAGCAGAACAAAACTATTCCACAATCGAAAAGGAATGTTTGTCCCTCGTCTGGGGAATACAAAAATTTCAAGCATACCTGTACGGAAGGAAATTTACAATCCAGAGTGATCACCAACCTCTGACCTTCCTCGCCAATTCAAAGAATTTGAATGCTAGACTGATGAGGTGGTCGCTTGTTCTACAACCTTACACGTTCCAAGTGGACTATATCCAAGGAAAACATAACGTAGGAGCGGATTTTTTAAGCCGTCATCCTATGAGGCAGGACGGAGAGCACAAACAAGTAGAGGAAAGGGTGGAAACCGAAGAGAAAAACGAAGATGAGGAAAATGATTAAGGAATCCCGAGCAAGAAGGCTTAGCTCTCCTGAGTACGATTGACATCACACTTGAGGAGGGGCTATTGTGATAAACGAGCGCAAAGGCCTTATTGCTCTATGTTTTCCTACATCTTTCGTATTGTATTTTCTCCGACATTTGCTCTTTCATGTAACATTTGCGATCCATATTTATTATTTCATCGTTGTGATTACTCGCAACCGGTATCTAGAGAACCACATTTGCTCTTTCATCGGAGGAAATAAAATCCTTTGATTGAGTCCACATGCCCGTCATTATCGTTTGAAGCCCACATTGCATCGTGATAAATCAGGTAAAAACAAATATGGTCATCCGAATCAAACATGGGCATGCGATAATTTCTGTGACACCACATTGGACGCCCAGATTGGCCAGGGGAAAACGTCTCACCGCGGTTCAGACAAGCGTTGGTTTACCACATTGGATGCCCAGCTTGGCCAGGTGACTTCCAGAAATATATAATACCGCATAATCTACTAGAGTGTAGAAGTCCAGTTTTTTACCTTGTGAGGAAGAGATTAAACCCAAAAACGCATAGCCTAATACACGTGTTTATTCAGAGTGGATGATAATTCAGTTCTGTGATTAATTGTGTTCTTAAAGGATTTTGCGAAGGGAAAAGAAGGTTAGTAGATCTTATACTTATTAATACATTTTCTTATTTTTGTTTATTTTAACCTCACAGCTAAAATGTGCGAAAGATAAAGTTTCAAATAATTCTTGGCATAACTGATTAATAAAATCAGAAGATTTTCCTAGAAGATGATAGGATGATAGGAGGTAATTAATAGTTCACATTTCACCTTTATCATCATCACAGTCTCCCATGCGCACACACTCTCATGCACAAGATATTTAACATCATTAGAATTGAACTCAGAGAGAGAGAGATGAATAATGAGCAATAGTTTAAATGCAAGTCAACCAGTGATGTTAAATGTGAAAACTTACGAAGACTTTTGTGTGTCTTCAGTTCATCAGAAGTCTGAGTCTCACCCACAAGTCATAAGGTGGACGCAGCATTTTTCGTCACCATATACTGCTTGCTCACAAGTTCAATACATCGTTATCACAAGTTCAATACAGAGTCATCATAAATTCAACTCACTCGAAAGATCATTATTATCTGAAGTCAAGCAAAAGAACTCAAAAGAGGAATCGCATATTTATACCACGTGCAACACACTCTTAAGCGCATTTTATGAAGCAGACTCGAAAGTATATGAATCACGACTACATACGCAAGATTATGAGTCTACATATCACTAACATTTCGTGAAGATATCCAGTCTGACCAGTACCCTCGGGAGATTAGACAACAGACCTTTTGTTCATATGACAGATATTAACTGTTGATCAACACTACAGAGATATACTCAAACAGTGAAGGAATATACATAGATATCTCGTCAGCGTTCTCCGTACGACAACAGTATTCATCAGAACGTCCTCAGCTTAGAGATACCCCACTCGACATAACGTATAACAACTTGGGACATTTTATGCATACATGTGAATCCTCATATCTAGGAGAAGCATTTAGAGACACATGGACTGTGTAGAGTACTCACCTTTTTGGTAACACGTATCATATCACATCATCATTTCACTTTACACCAGTTCATTCTTAATGAACTATTACTTAATTAACTGTAATTTTATTATCTCATCTGTGTGTTTTGTGTGAATCGTCTTTCACCATCATCACGTTCTAACCATTACTAACCCTATATGTATGGATATTTCATTAATAAACCCAACGATCGGTTGATCATTATCAAGAGTTTGTTAATGTATCACTCGTGCTGTCGGTGTTACATATTCACCTATAGGAACCGTTCTCTACTCAGATGAGGTTGGGGGCTTTTTCTTTACGGGATCTAAGGGCAGAAGCTAAGGTCGTGGGGAAACAGAACTCTTTCCATAATTAATTAGAAAACACTGTCTAGTGGAAAGCATTCGCATTCCTGTCTTCTTGTTCCTATCTCGAATAGGTCTTTATTCTTTCTTAACGAGCCAATTTCTAGAGACCTTATATCTATATCTCATAGACTATTCCTGGCAAAAACTACTGTAGTAGTTGCCCCAGTGACACACCACAAGACACATACACACAAGATCGGCTTTTGGGAGGTGCAGCCGCTCCTGGTGCCGACTTGGGGTAGGCGGCGGAACAAGAAAAATGCAACACAAAATTCCAAAGTTAAAACCTATTTGCTTATACGACACTGATAGTTTTCCTATAAGTCTTTCCAAAGAAAAAACATGCGCATTTGGCGCCAATCTGTTATTCAACATGAATAAATAAAACAAATAACCTACCATTAGATTTTACAAACATAAATATATTATGTTTTCTAAAATGCTACATTGAGCATTACTACTGAAAATTAAAGTAAGATCCAACTTAGTAGCATCACACTGTCTCTCTTAAGAGTACATACAGAACTACATGAGGAGGGTGGGCGGGGGCGATCTCGCTCCATTTGAAAAATCCACAGTCGTACACAATGATAAATTCAAATCACCTTTCTGTCCACATTAACAGAGCTCATGTGAGTATCCAGAAACCGAGAGACATCCGAATATAACCACTTGATCCAAACCCGGACGTCTTTGCCAGCAGTTACACCCGTGATTAGGTTGGTCACAGAACAGTGAGAGACACTGGTTGGAGAATTAATACAGAGATGATATTAACAGCTGCATCCTATCTGTCTGATCTTTAAATAGTAAACCCTCAGATGTATCAAACATTAACTATAGTAGAGATACAGTACACCAAAAGGTAGATGGAGTCTCCGTGTTGTCTTTCCCTCGCTTTCTTTCTCCATATCTGAATAATTTAAAATGGTGAATAGTTAGATCTCCATTCACGAGACACTCAGTTCTTCTTTCCAGTTGCTATAATCCGTAACTCACCCGCCGATTGTAAGAATGATTGTAACAGAGATGAGAGAAGTGAGATTGTTTTAAAAAGATAGTCCCATTGCGTATACTACCGTAGGGAAGTAAAGTGTTGGGAGGATTTACTATACTTGGACCAGCTTTTTGAGGTGTGGTAACCAGTTGCTTTCCTTGCTGCTTTTGCCTTTCCTAACTCAAGAGCAGAGTCAGGTACAAATTTACAGCGCGGTAGACTGGAGCATAACGCCACCAGGTACTGAACAAGGAAACTTTGCCGGGAAAGGCGAACGCCTCTAACCAATTTTCCGGTCGGTCGCTAGAGATTATATTAGGGAGAAAAGGTACAATCTCAGAAGAAAAAAAATTTAAGGGCTCCCAAAAAAAAAACGGCAAAGAAGAATAAAAATGATATAAAGCTCTTCCAGTCGTGACACAGTAAAATGTGGCATTTTAAACCGTGCAATATCTTATTTTGTCTCTCTCAAGGCATTAGCAACTTTTAACGTAAAAAATAACCATGTCTGCCACATGGAAGATGGTCGCATTCCCAAAAATATTTTCTACGGACAACTGGCAAACGGCACAAGAACAGCTAGGCGTCCGCAGCTGAGGTTCAAAGATGTGTGCAAGAGAGACATGAAGGCGCTTTACACAAATCCAGCAACCTGGGAGGATGAAGCTGCCGATCACACTAAGTGATGATGTTCCTTATGGCGCCACCTCAGTTTACTCTCATACATCAGCTGCTATCAGGGATGATTCTCACAACTATTCATTGTCACCGTATACACCTGACCACTAAGTCTCATATATTTGGACATCCGCCCTAATACAATCGGATCTTGTGTCTAGGTAGAACGGAGCGCCTCGCCAAAACGAGGCAATCATAAGTTAAAAGAAAAACAGGAGGAAAATATAGAATTACTGTCATCATCATTATCATTTCGGCCCCCTCCTCCCCCCTCCCCCCCTCCCCATGGAGTACAGAGCCAATGTTACAACTAGTTCCACTGCAGGAAGCTGGCACCAAACAAACATTCACGTGCTTTTGCAGTGGTGATTTCTGTACCACTAGAACCAGGCCAGGAGGAAGACCAATAGGATAGAATGGCGCTCTCCCTAGCATACCTCTACACCCCAGGGTAAAAAAAGGGATGACTAAGTAAGTAGAAAGTAAGTTTTATGTAGCAATTTATTTTTCACTACGATGTTGCCCGCTCCACGCATAGCCTCATTTTAGTCACCTGTTACGACAAGTCTCGGGAATCAAAAGTTCTAGTCTTTCTTTGTTTCTTCAAAGACTTCCCAGGAACTACGCATAATACATGTACTCACCTTGAATTGGAAAACACAGCAAACACCTTGTTCCACTTTCGCGTGTCAACGAACCAAGTGACGTCATATGAAGATTTATTCTGCTCACGTGCCATTTTTTGCACTCCTTCAATCTGAGGAGTACACGACTGATACAAGCCCGTTGACGAGATCAGACTTCTGACACTGTAGACTGTTAAAGTGAACGGCAATGTGTCGGTGTCCGACGAAAATGATGCTAGCACAAAGGTGAACGAGTCTCCAATCTGGATAACCTCTAGAACCGTATGATAAATGGAACCAACCTTTACCCTTACATCATTGCCAAGTCTTAAATAAGTACTCAGCATTTTCCAGCCATCGATTGGCCTGTCAAGCATTTCTTCCCGCATGCTCATCCAGCATGGATTCAGATAAATAACGTCCGCAAAATAATCACGTCCAAAGCCAGACGGTCCCTCTTGACACATCTGAGACGAGAATACGTACGTATTCTTCCCAAGCACAAATTTATAGTTAATGAACTGTGGGGGTTCAAAGAAATGTTTACGAATATCCACATTCAAGAATCTACCTTCTAACTGTGCCACCACTACATGTTTATCATTATCCACATTTGTCCACGTGCTATCAAATAGTTCAAATCCATTGTTCAGATCATCTTCTATAAATGTCAAATCTTCTGTCACATGCCTTTCTATTGCAAACTTCGTTTGTCTAGGAGTGACAAAGGTAAACTCCAAAGAGCTTACAGAAAAGCTAACATTTCTTTGGGTTGCATTGAAGGTTAAAAGCTGATATTCTCCATTGGCCAAAAAGTGGATATAATGTCGCAACGGATCTGCAGCAAATTTGTTCCACGATACTTTCTCAAAAAATGGAAAGGTTACTAAAAACCAGTAAGTATATACATTGTTGGTGAGTCTGTCTGAGTCCATTCCCTTCATGACAGAGACAACATTTAGCACGTTGTCCCGAAATCGTATTTTTGAGTTGGTCCGTCCGAAGTTCACTACGACATCTGGATCATAAGTTGAATATCCATTCCTTAAAGCTGCAGCCTCGGTCCATTCCACATTGCAGACGCCAGGATTAATATACTCGCAAGCTTGTAAGTAAAGGTAAATGCTGTCGGCAGATGACGAGGACAATAGACAAAATCCGTCATGTTGCCAGACTGGCTATCCATTTTTACGGTACGGCTGGCCTTAACCTAAACCCAACCTTGTTTCGATCTTTGTCAAAACAGCGATCATTCATTTTTTTTTTTTACCCATAGAGGCCATCACTAACTACTCTACCAATCAGACGTTCAACTATTGCACAGAAAAAAGACAGGTCTAGTCAGCTGTTGAAAGGGCTTTGTACAAATAATGAAACACTATTGATTACGAATGGGAACACTGCTCCTTGTAGCATATCTCAGGAGGCGACTAGTGTGAAGAGGTGCCTCAGTTGGCAACCTCATCATGTAAAACAAATCGTTGCAGAAACAACAGCTGCAACAGCACATTCACTTTTTGGTGCAGACTTCATGCTTCTGTAGTAGCTCCATGCTCCAAGGGCAACGAAAGTGGATATAAACGAATGAAAATAAATTAACTACGTGGAAAAAACGAGAGTAAGAGAGCTTTTTTCGCTCCTTTGGAGCCTGGAACCACTACAGTAGTTGGCCCCCTTAAGGAAGCCTACGGCACAGTACATATTATTGCAGAGGTAGTTTCTGTAGAAGTTTCTATCATTAGGATCATCATTATTTTCCATTGTGTTCCTAACGGAGAATGGAGCCAGCAGTGTAACTTGTTCTCTTGGAGGACGTCTGCACTAAGCATTCACACGCACCTGCAGCGGTGGATTCCGTAGCAAGTAGTTTTACACCAGGATGTTGCCAGCCACATGTACAGCCTCATATTAGTCGCCTTGAACGGGATGTCTGAGGGTACAGTGGTCGTTTTCTTCATTTTTCTCTTAAGAGAAAACGGGAAATAACACGTGGAAAGTATTTTCTATAAGTACCCGGTACTGATAATATCATACGTCTTATTATTATCATACATCCCAATCAAGTGTTTCTTGTAGGACTGTGAAGTCGGCCACAAAATGTTCCGACTCCGACTTCTGAAATTTTAGAAGTCGAATACCATAAAATTCGGAGTCCGGACATTTTGTACTTAAAAAAACGACCGACGGCACGATTCCAACTCCCGATTCTGACCTCACAGCCCTGGCGTGTGTTGTAAAAAAATAAACACATGTGCATTTGTCTCTACGGAAAAGACCACAGTCAACGGAAACACTCATTATAAATTAACCCATGGAAAGAAGAGGGCCATGTTAGGATACAACCTTGTATCAATTTTACTGTATCATACACGACTATCTACGTTTCAATTTTACTGTTTTATGCACGAGTTTCTAGGGCAGTGCTTCCTATCTAGGGCTGTATACACCCCTTGGGGGTACGAGACCCAACTTCTGGGGATAAAAAACATGTCAGATATTTTTGAAGGAGAATCATAATAATTACCATTTGATAAACAAAACTCAAATGTATTTTGTAAACAATAGAACAGTGACAACGTGAATTAGATACCGAATCTTAGTTATATTTTGCAAATAATTTTCTCTAAACATAATTCTATCTCTTTTTCTCATTTCTAGCATGTTTTGCGAGCTATAAGATAACGGGGTGCGACGCTTCTTACTATGTTGTAAAGGCGTCCGACGCTACTTACAATGCTGTAAAGGCGTGCGACGCTTCTTACGACGTTGTAAAGAGGCGCATGACCTCTAAAAGGTTAAAAAGCTCTGATCTAGAGGTAAAAGTGAAAACAAGCCAAATTTTTTTTTTTTTTTAAATCACCATATTAAATGAATGTCTAAGTGTAAACGTCCTGTAACTAACAAAGAATAAATCCAATTACATTTTCAGAAAATTTGAAAAGGTCCGCATTCCACTGTGACAGCTTAAATTAGCAACCTTTAGAAGACGGCCCGGGCCTGTCAAAAATTATTTCGTAACGAATTGAACATTGACCATTAGTCATGATAAATTTGACTACAAAGATCCAATGAAGTTGAAATGAAATGGAAAGAAATGAAATAACTACAGCAGAATTAATGACTTAATTACGACATGCAGCATAAAAAAATAACACATACTTATTCCCCTCCCCCGTCATGTTTTGGCGGGTGGCTTGCTCGTGAAAGTGATAGTTTGACAAAATCAGCTATCACAGTTAGCCTAGAATGTTTCATACGTTCGGCCCCGCTTAGTTATCTCTGAGGATATTTTTTTTAAAAACATTAAATAGTACTACAGCTCCCTTAGACTATTCGTAAATGGCAGCTAACATGAGGCTGTGAATGGAACTGGTAACCTCATCGTGTTAAACAAAAATACATTGCTACAGAAACCCTACCTGAGTTTGTGCTTTAGTGAAGGCTTTCCTCAACTGGGCCCATTTGCAGTGCTGACGCACGGCGCTATAAGGAGTTTTAACAAAAAGAGACAATGATGAAAAGTCAAACATTCTATAGCTGGCCGGCCAGTTTCTAGGACAATTAGCTACAATTGTTGTTTATTTCTTCTCATTTTCTACAAGAACAGTTGTCGTATATTTGGCCCGGAAGAAGACCTTGTTGACCGAAACATGAGCGGTTTATTCTTGTTGCCTCTTATCATTCTTCCCTACTTTCATGAGTTTAATTATAACATTGAGTTCATTTTTGTTTCTATAGCTACCCTAATTCCTAAAAGAAGTATAAAGAGACGAGAATACATCTCAGACGAAACACTGAAGTTGGTGGTAGAGAGAAGAAAAATGAAGTCCAAAAAAGATACAGAAAATCAGGAGTTGTACAAGGAATACACAAAGCAGATTAAAAAACGAGTCAGACAAGACAAACAACAATACATAAACGACACCTGCAGGAAAATAGAGGAAATGCGCGAACAGGGATTGAGTAAGAATATGTTTTCTGAAGTAAGAACATTGAAAAAACAGCAACTTTAAATCATCACCCCGAGCAATAAACGACAAGAAAGGCGACACTCTAACAGAACGTAAAGATATTCTGAACAGATGGAAGGAGTACTGTCAAGAAATGTATACGGAAATAAACAAAGCGGCAGATAACAACGTCATGAATGAAGCGGAACGTGAACCAGAACCTACCATAGAGGAAGTCCGGAATGCAATCAAACACTTAAAAAGTGGAAAATCTCCTGGTTGTGATGAAATAACAGCTGAAATGATACAGGCAGGAGGAGAAGGCAGCGCTCGTATATACCATGCATTATGCTGCAAGATCTGGCAAAGCGGAATTTGGCCCAAGGAATGGAAACGATCAATTTACATACCCTTGCCAAAAAAGGGCAACCTGAAACTGTGCACAAACTACAGAACTATAGCTCTTATAAGCCATGCCAGCAAAATACTTTTACAAATCATAATGAAAAGGATGCAACAAAAGCTAGAAACAGAAATAAATGAAATACAGGCGGGTTTTCGACCAGGTAGAGGCACTAGAGATCATATATTCAACATGAGGATCATCATAGAAAAGTGTAGAGAATTCAACGTTGACCTACATACTTGTTTCATTGATTACACCAAAGCTTTCGATTGTGTACAACATCAGCAGTTATGGGCTATTATGAAAAATATGGGATTTCCAAACCACCTTATACAACTCATCGCACTGCTGTACCAAGAACAACAGGCAGCCGTAAGAATAGAGGGGGAAACATCAGAATGGTTTGAAGTACAGAAAGGAGTAAGACAAGGCTGTACCCTTTCTCCTTACCTGTTTAACATTTATGCCGAGAATATCATGAGAAACGTAAGAGATGACCAAGAACACACAGAGTTTGACTCATTTAACATCGGCGGGTACCAGATCCCGGAAATCAGATATGCTGACGACACAGTCCTCCTATCGACCAACCCAAAAGGACTTGAACAATTACTTCTGTCCACCAAAAAACACAGCGAGGCCCAGAATCTATACCTAAACACCAAGAAGACCAAAGTATTGACAACAGACAAAGTAAAGACCAAACCAGAAATTGAAATTGATAACGAAGAACTGGAAAGTGTCAATGAATTCGAATACTTAGGATCAATCATTAACAGCTCTGGCGACTGTGCAGTAGAAATTAAAAGAAGACTTGCAATTGCTTCACATAAGCTAATACAGATGAAAAACCTATGGCAAGGCACAAGCAAAGAAACAAAGTTACAACTGATCAGAGCATGTATATTCCCAGTAGCAACATACGGCTGCGAGACTTGGACACTCAATAAAACAGTTGCAAAAAAGATTACATCATTCGAAATGAAATGCTACAGAAGGATGTTGAGAATACCCTGGACAGAAAAAAAGACCAACAGAGAAGTACTGCACTCACTAAACGTACAGGAACATTGGCTCCTAAATACCATCGCAATAAGGAAGCTGAAATTTTTCGGTCATATAAAAAGACATAATAGTCTGTAAAAAACAGTGATTGAAGGCATGGTCCCTTGAAAAAGGGGAAGGGGTCGACCTAGACGACGGTGGACCCAGGACATCACAGAGAGTCTGAACTTGTCTTTGGCTGATGCAGGTCGACTTGCCCAGAATCGTGATGCGTTCAGAGCAGCTGTAATGGAGACAACGTTCTGGAAAGAATATGTCACATGATGATGATGATAGCTACCCACTGTATACCCATAAATAGTGTCACAGGTTGCCTCCCCTGCTTTGCAGTTGTGGTCCAACAATGGCCAAAACTCAAGAGTATATCATGTGGATCTTCGAAAGTATCTTCCTTCACTCAAGATTACTCTTGGCAAATTGGTAAATAGAAAGATAATGATGCTTCTATCATGAGGGAGTTTTCACAAGATATTCAGAAGTCAAGAACAATGCTAAATGTGTCTTAGCAAAGTTAACTTTGTATCTACCCGCCGCCTTTTGTGAAGATATATATGGTGTATTTTTTTAGCTCGTTCAAGCCCCCAAGTGATTTAACAGTAAAATGCTACTTTATTAGCTCGTTTATCTAAGGAAAATACTGAGTCATAAGTGTACACTTCTCTATGTAATAATTAAACCAACTATGAGTTTGTAAAAACATATAACAAATTTAATGATCAATTATCTTTTAATAAAGGTAAAATAAATAAATGATTGATGAGTTAATCTTGGGTTCTTCACTGAAATTTCGCTGGAAATGTATTATTAAAGTGTTCATTTGGTTCTGTCCTGATAAGTTCGATTTAGCTGTCAGAGTGATGAAGTGTTTCTGTTGGCTGCTTCGTGCTTCGTCGATCTACGATATCTGTGGCGAGGGCACGTCCTACGCGAGTTCTAGGGCAACGGCTCCTGGGGTCAACTGCAAGTATCTTCAAAGGCCGTTGACGGTAGGCGTCTCGTATCGACTACTAGCTATGAACCACAGATTCGTCTTTCAAACTGGTATCGTAGACTGGTACCACCAATGGTCTTGTACTCGTACCACAAATGGTCTTGTAGATTTGAACCACGAGCTTTAGAAGAAAACAAAGGCCTCTGCTAAGTTTATGTTTTCTTATACTAAAAAGGCGCCTTCCCGCTGTCTCTTCCAGCGACTCTTTTTCTCAGTAATTATATTCACCTTGAGTACACATTATAGCTCAGTGGATATGATAAAAATTCACCATTACTTTCAGTTAGTCTAAGCAAAAAGTATGTCTGGACAGGGAGAATGCAATGACTTGTGCCTGGATAAACATGTTTTAAGTTTACATATAACTTATTATAAATGATAATAAATATATACACATGATGTCATCATCATCCACTCCTTGCTCCATTCGGAGTCTGGGGTTACCTCTGCTTTTGGTTCCCTGTGAGAAATAGCACGAAGTAATCACCAGCGCTTTGCTGTGGTGGTTCATGAGTACATCATTTTCATATGCTGAGGTTGCCAGCATCGTATGAACCTGTATAACCACCAGCAAGTGCAAACATGTCAAATTCAAAGCATCAATTATATGTTACAACTCACCCCAATAACTTTTGGGAACTCTAGACTTTTTGCTCGGTTGAATAGTCTCGGCACTTGATGAAGATGCCTCGAACACGAGTCTGTGATATTATTTGTATTTAGAATCCCTCTGTGACTTGTGAGTGGTCCTGTAGAATTGCGGGTTCCATATTAATATTGGCGAGTTTCTACTGATTTTCAGGAGATGCTCAATTACGTGTTTGTCTCCGGTCCTTTGATACAAAATCGTAACGCTATCCTTTTCTGGCTTTGTCTGGTCTGTCTACTTTGATGATTTGGAATGCAGTCTCGTATATATTGAATTGTGCTACGTTATATCGCAGTTTTCATGTCCAGGCGTCCATCTTGTTTTCTGACCGGCCTCTAGTCGGAACAAATGTGTATTTCTTGCTCTCATGTAAGCCAATCCTTAAGCAAGAATGAAGTGGGTCGGGGTGTTAGTTATTACTTTTCCCCCCACGCGTTTTAAAATATCATTTTAAAATTTTAACACATGACTTCATCTCCATATATGGCCTGGCTTCTTTCATTACTCTTAGGTAACCTTGTGAACACATCTGAGAGCTCATCCCTCAAATATTGCATTGCCCATAATCCCAGACGGGATTTTCTGTAATAATTATTACAGAAACTTCTGCACGGAAGTGGTTATGCCCCAGAAGGATAAGCAGCGACATATCGCTGCACACATATATTTTTCACAGACACCATCTGGTCTTCCTTTTGTATTCTTCGCCAAAGTGTCTGAATGCGTATGTAGCGAACATTGCCCCCAGAAGGGCTGCGTGTCTGGCGGAAATGCATTACGTAAAAATTCAACACATACTTTCACGTTTATCGTACGAAGTCAATCTGGTTCAACAACTTAAGGGATTACAATTAATCCTTAAGGATGGTCAATTAGCCGTGAAATGACACCATCGCAGAATGAATAGAAGTCAACCGATGATTAAGGTGTGGCAGGGCACACATTTTTGCGCGTAAAAATGAAGAAATAAATAGATAGTGGGTTAGAGAGAGTAAATGAGAAAAGGAGAACGACTAATTATGTGACAAATAGAATACTAACCGTCAGAAACTTACCTGTGAGTCCATCCTTACACAAGCAAACGCCTTCAAAGAGCTCTCCTCCATTGAGGCATGGTCTACCATACATTGATACACATCTAGTTGAATTTGATACACCAAGAAGAGCGTCAGTAGAATTAGCACGAACCCCAGACAACTTCGTGCAGGACGAAGCCCCATCATCAAACTCCTGATATACTGCTACTTCACAATGGAGAGTCCGCGTGCATTGTCTGACACACTCGATTTCTGTCGGACTATGTTCAGGAAGCTCTAGAATATCTCTGTTGCTCAAGACTTGAGGATCACATGTGGTAACCTCTGCTGTGTATAATGATGCTGTGGTCTGTAAATGTTCTGCACTGGTTACATGATGTAAGTGCAGTAATGTAGCTATAATTTTAACACCGATAACTGTATGTGAGTGTACGAATTCCGTCATGCTTTCTACCTGACTTTTAAAGTAAGGTTTTGTCGCTAACAAGCCTTGTTAAAGATTTAGAAATTTCGATGGTTATATAATGTTTTCCCAATTTATTTTAAAAACAAGCTGTTATAAAGTTTATGCAACATAATATTTATATTCAGTATAACCGCTTTATAATCACACTCCAAAATTTGCACTGCTTCTAAATTCTCACAAAATAAATATTTACTGCACTCTTTTAAATATTAGCACTTCGATATGTGAACATAAATTAAGTATTATATCAGAGTTTGAGTGCTCTAGTAAAGTATTTATTTAAGATGTGCATGTTATTTGTTCCAGGATTTCAGTACGCCGAATGTGCATAAGTTAACCCAGTATCAAATTATTTTGAATTTGAGTTCAATATTATTGATTAGAATTTCTTAGATTAATTGTCACTTTACAGACAGTTGTAGTGACTGATGTCACGGTGAGTATTGATTTACTTTAAAGGAAAAACCGGAATCTAGACGACGAAACATGTTCTTCCAGCAAGTACTTCTGTACATAAATAAGTACGTATGTTAATGATTATTATTCAAAGTGATTTCATTCTTATCTGTATGTGCCTTTCGTGCTGGTGGTTTTTTTTTTTTTTTTCAGGTACTTTTCAGAACAAGTAGTGGCCGTTCAAGAATAAGTGTACGTAACAAGTACAGAGCACTCCTGTTTCTAATATGCTATGTTTTGTCACGCGTGATGTACCAGAGATGATACTGTGACACTGATAAAATAATTAGGCTGTAATGTTGTACATGCGCTTAGAAACTGAGAACATTGGCTAAGTAAATTAATTCACTCAGAAGAACGTGCCTATTTTATTAAATTCGATCACGTGACATTGGCGTATTGGCTATCACGACAAATATTGGAAACCAAGAGCCAGGGATCCACACCTCCAGGAAGACCCAGAGTCCGCTGGGAGGACAACATTAGACAATCTCTGAAGGACCGAGGGCTAGATTGGAACCAGGCCAGGAGGAAGACAGCCGATATGATAATATGGCGTTCTTGCTGGCAAACCTCTACACCCCAGGGTAGAAGAAGAACGACCAAGTAAGTAAGTAATACATTCATATAAAGACATCTGAATACAGAACCACCGTCACTGACAATGTTCATTCACTCATTCATTTATTCATGCATGCATTCATTACCCTTCAGCTCCTTATGGAGAAGATGTATTCAACAAATTCCACCCAAAAGTTATTGTTCCGTGCCGTTCAAAGTCTTTCCAAGTTTTTAAAAATTTCTTATATAATTGTCTCCAGTTCCCACCTCCAGTATTTTTCGATCTCCCTCTAATTTTTCTTATCTTACGAATTCCATATAAGGAAGGTGGTAGACGGCGAATAAGGGATGCTTGGAATAGGGTCCGCTACCCCTTCCTGCAGAAACGTAAATCCAAAAGAAATGAATTTAATAAATAAAAGAACTTATACTTAAACAACGGCCATCATTAATTCGCTACAATGTTTGTACCATTCAATTTTCTGACACTGGAACTAATGCACGATGAGCTCGTTCTGTGTTAAGACTGTTGTGTACTGCTAGTGTGATTAGTGCAGATGGTCTCAGGTGTCTAGTTAGCTGATAGATTTAGAGAGGAAAAATACTTTGACGCAGCTTTTGGAGCGGAGGAAGTGTAATCATCCTAATGATTATTCCCATTTTGTTCCGTGCGGAATCTTAGAGCTACCGTAGCAGCTCGTCCCCTTATATGAAGGCAGCACCAAAGTATTCATGTGCTCCTACAGTGATTATGTCTGTAGTACATATTTTATTATCTTTATATTTTCTTTGTTACAAAATTTGTAGAATTTTCCTTAGGCATGTTGTGTGGAAAGAGGTATATTTGAACATTTTATTTCCTGGAGAGCAACAGAAAAGGAAATATCCAAACTGTCCTCTTTCCACAAAACCTGCCCAAGGAAAATTCTTCGAATTTTCAGGCCGAACACCATCACCAGAACTGCCATGCATGGATTTCAGAAGAAAAGCGAAAGAGAGGCCGGCCAAAAGCTACATGGCGGAGAACAGCGGAAGCAGAGATGCAAAACATGAACAAGAGCTGGGGTACCACACGAATAATGGCAGCCCACCGGGCAAAGTGGAAACAGTTTGTTGCTGCTCTACAAGATCCCACCTGACTTGGTCACTGTTGCTGCTCTACAAGATCCCACCTGACTTGATGGTCACTGTTGCTGCTCTACAAGATCCCACCTGACTTGATGGTCACTGTTGCTGCTCTACAAGATCCCACCTGACTTGATGGTCACTGTTGCTGCTCTACAAGATCCCACCTGACTTGATGGTCACTGTTGCTGCTCTACAAGATCCCACCTGACTTGATGGTCACTGTTGCTGCTCTACAAGATCCCACCTGACTTGATGGTCCCTGTTGCTGCTCTACAAGATCCTACCTGACTTGATGGTCACTGTTGCTGCTCTACAAGATCATACCTGACTTGATGATCACTGTTGCTGCTCTACAAGATCCCACCTGACTTGATGGTCACTGTTGCTGCTCTACAAGATCCCACCTGACTTGATGGTCACAGCATGCTGCTCTACAAGATCCCACCTGACTTGATGGTCACTGTTGCTTTGCCAGTCAGCGGCCAGGGACGAAAGAAGAAGAAGAAGAAATTGTTTACATAATGAGGCTACCATCTCCATGTATAACTAGAAATTAGTCGCCTTTTACGACATGCCTATTTTAGCAGTATTATATTTCTTGTTTTCTCCTGAGAAGCGAACATTAACCATACGGAGCAGAGGGCCCCGAGGAGACAAAGATAGAATAGGCCTTCTTCTACCTCAGGCATGTCGTAGAAGGCGAATAATAGGAGACAGTTGATGGGGCTGGCAACTTCGCTAATTAAATCTAATTGCCACAGAAACCACCGATGAATGTGAATGCTTGGTGCAGGCTACCTGCCAGGGACTACCTGCAAGGGACTAGCTGCAAGGGACTACCTGCAAGGGACTACCTGCAAGGGACTACCTGCAAGGGACTACCTGCCAGGGACTACCTGCAAGGGACTAGCTGCAAGGGACTACCTGCAAGGGACTAGCTGCAAGAGACTACCTGCAAAGAACTACCTGCAATGGACTAGCTGCAAGGGACTAGCTGCAAGGGACTACCTGCAAGGGACTACCTGCAAGGGACTACCTGCAAGGGACTACCTGCAAGGGTGTGGTAAAGTGGGATGTTATAAATATTTATAGGGGACTTAGTGTACTGACTGAGATCAGCTGTGAAGGTATCTGTATCTAATAAGTGTGGTGTATTTACAGATGACCTTACTTGCTACCACATTTTTACCTCAGTCAGAATTATTCTGGAATATTGTGATGACTACGTTGAATGTCTAGGGTTATGTAATTGATGAAGTGTAAGTCACAACAACAGTAGACAGATAAACAATTTAATTTATTCCACCACACTTGACAACACTGTGACACTCACACACATTTAACACTCTATAAGACTATCTTAAATGAGTCACTGGTAAAGTTTCAAATATATATGTATTAATTACTTTCACTAATATATATCCTGATTCAACTACACAGTGAACCAGGAATCACAATCAAATGTAATCACAATTTATATGTACATAATTTATAAATATGAACCTTGTAGTGACATATTGTATTAGTATTATCCTATGTGTGTCAGTTGTGTAGTAGTACTATGAGGTTATACTGGTTTTGTTTTTCAAGCTATGTTGTTATTTGTCATCATGACTTCAAGTGTTTGTTTATCTTGGAAATAGTATGGGGAAAAGTTCCCAGTTCCTATCAATTTAAACAAGGTATTGTCCCTCTGTTTTACTATAATGTCAATTTTAGAGGGGACACATAATGTTGAGCTCCTCTGGCCACAGAAGCTTATCTTTCGTGATGGCGGCAGGAAAAGACTCCTCTGCTCGATAGCTTCCCTGTGTTCTGGAGACACCTCACTGGTCGCTATCTGGACCCAGGAGTATGCTGTCAGCCTCTGGATTCAGCAAAACCCAGACCAGGTGCTGCTTCAATAACTAGGACCACAGTCCCTGAAACAAGAAGGTTGTACCTCCTATTTCAGAACTAATTTATAATCTATTTCCAGACTGAACACAATACATAACAAACACTGAGTTCAGAGCGGTAGGCCAACTGCTAGCTTCATCTGAAACAATTTACACCAGTATACTCCTCCCTAATGGTTACCACGCCTCTGCAATTCCAGCATTAGTTCTTTCTAGTCAATAAGATAGGTGTCAGTGTACTGTTTGGCAATTCCATGCAGTTTTACTTTTCTCCGACACTTTCTGTTCAGGTTGGAGCAATATTTATGTCTTGCCTCATGTTCGCTACTGAACCACACACATATACAGACATAAATTATCAATTTACATACAATTTTCATTAAAAAGATATCAAATATTTCAAGCTTACCACAATTCATGGAAATAATACACAATTACGTTGACTGGCAATGAATATGGCATAAAATCCGACCTGCCGCTGTCTCAGGCTTTTATTTAGAAAAACATAAGCTGAATCTCAACGCACTGTTGCTTAAGAAAGTTTATTTGAAAATGTGGTGCTGAACTGAAGCTTCTAATTGACTATATTGGCGGGTCTAACCAATCGTGCCATGTTTACACAGCTTTTCAAAAAAGTACCTCTACTACTGTTTCCCCTAACAACAAAAAATTAGTATTTGTAGTCCGACTAATCGTGTTTCGCCTTACATTTACTGCGCTCCAATCAAATAGGATTTAACATGGGGACCTATTTCCCGTACAATGGTGGTTTCAAAATCTGCCACTGAGCGATTCTGATTTTGGGGTTGTCTGACACCCTCACTATTTCTTTTGGCTATAATTTGTTAATTCCTAGAGTATTTGCGTAACACTTAACATATTATTTGTCAGCAAGTCCTAAGGAACCCAATTATATAAATTTAAGGGAGCTAAATGGCTGCGTTCAAAATATGTATTTTCTAGGATAGTCGTGTATTTGTTTTTTTATTTTTTATGTTTAGAACCGCCACCTGTCCTGCTGTACTGTCAGACTAATGTCAGGATTTTAGACATAAAACAGTAGAATGTCATGTTTCCTAATAAGCGTTTTGTAAGTTTTTAAACCTAACTCTCGTATGGGTAGTGTTTTTTATCACTGTCGATTTGAAAAAAAAGTTAGTGCTTGATGCCTTTCGCGTGTTAGGGGTGGCATTAGTATTGTATCGCGAGTCGCGTGTTAGTGTTGCATGCGTTCCGGCTTTCAGCCCTCCTTTCTTTCTATCCTAAGTCCATCTGTCCGTTCGTTTTTGGTAAAGTAGTGTAATTAATGCTAGTATTAATTTAGGTCATTAATCAGCTTGCGTATCTCACGGTTTTTCTTAGAAATGCAGTACACGTGTTATTGTAGAAAGCGTGTATTGATGTAGTAGGCTTTACTATCAACGTGAAAGCGTGAGAATATGCAGACGAAGCATAAAAAGGGGATCTCGAGTACCGTCATTGTGACAGCACTGTTCTTTACCATTCTTCTTTCCTTTTATGGAATTTATGTGTTAGGCTTTACATTTACCTGATAATTTATATATGTGGATTAGAATTTCTCACGACAAAGGGACTACCTGCAAGGGACTAGCTGCAAGGGACTACCTGCAAGGAACTACCTGCAAGGGACTAGCTGCAAGGGACTACCTGCAAGGGACTACATGCAAGGGACTACCTGCAAGGGACTAGCTGCAGTGGTAGCTCCATGCTCTGTAGGCAGCGCAAAGGAAAATAGTTTGGTCTTGGATTTAAGGACCATCTTTATTGCACACGTCTACCTTTATCAGTGGTCCGATCTCCTTCCTTAGATCACACAAGGAGAATCTCAGCACAGTTCACGAACGTCGTAGCGCCGGCGAGGATCCCGAAAGGAAAATGATTATGATCTATTTTATTTCTACGAGTGTGCTGTGCAATTTTCCCTTTGCTCTTAGCCTTTCTATACTTTACGTCCTTGTTGCTACTTTGTGACTGTCCTGTGACGAAGGAAATACATAAAACGTTCAGGTTTTCTAGTGTATTCTTCACTGGTAAACCGACTTCCATCATCAGGATGGTTTTTCTTTTCTTACCATTAAATTTATTTATTTGTAACACCAACGAAAGTTCTTCAGTATTATATAGAACCAATCCTTACATCATTAGTAAACAAGTAGGGAAGGTACTAGAGGCCACAGAGACCTGGTTTTACAGAAGAATATTAAAAATACTATGGACAGCCAAAAAGAGAAATGAGGATGTCATGAAAGAGGCCAATGCGCAAAGGAAACTTATTTCACAAGTTAGAAAGAAGCAATCCACTTTTTTGAGCATGTTAAGAGAAGAGGAAAGCTGGAATATATCATAGCAATAGGTAAAATTGAAGGAAAAATAGATAGGGAAGACAAAAAGAACAAATACTGTACAGTTTGACATCGTGGCATGGAAAGAAGTCAACAAGAGAATTGATAAATTGTACTAGACAGAAAGTTGTGGAGAGAAATGATATCCTACTCGACCAGGCCTGGCACTTGAAGAAGAAGAAGAAGAAGAAGAAGAAGAAGACAAGACGATATGGAAGAGGAAGTTCAAGAAGAAGAAGAATTGAAAAGAATGAAGAGAAGAAGGAAGAAGAAGAAGAAGAGGGAGAGAAGAAGAAGAAGAATAAGAAGACTTCGGAAAGAGGAGGAAGAAGAAGAGGAAGTTTGGAAAAGAGAAGAGGGAGAGAAGAAAAGAAGAACCCTGCGCAGAAGCAAGAACTCGAAGAAGAAGAAGACCGTAAGGATAAGAAGAAGAAGAAGAAGAAGAAGAAGAAGAAGAAGAAGAAGAAGAAGAAGAAGAGGAAGAGGAAGAAGAAGAAGAAGAAGAAGAAGAAGATTTATAGGAAAAGGTAGAAGAAGAAGAAGGGAAACGAAGGGACAAAGGGAGGAAGAAGGGGAAGAAGACCGAGGAACACCGAAGAAGATGAGGATAGAGCGTAGGGTGAAAGATATCGACTGAGGAGGGTAAAGAGGAAGCGGAAAGCCGAGGCGGGGGAGTTGAGGAAAGGATAGGGCGAGAAGAGGGTAAGAGGGAAGAAGAAGAAGAATAAAGTGGAAGAGGCTGAAGGGTCTGACTAACTGAGGACAGCTTAGACCTAAGGAAAGCAGAACTAGGGGAGGAAGAAGAATTGGGAAAGAGAGGGGAAGGAAGAAAAGAGAAGACTAGGGAGGAGGGGAGGAATGTAATGGGCGAAGAAACTTATTTCAGGAAGAAGAAGAAGAGAAGAGTAGACTTCAGAGGGGTAGAAAGGAGAAGAAAAGGAGGTGAGGGTAGAAGAAAGAAGGATCTCTAAAGAATAAAAAAGAAGGATTTTAACTGGTGGCAAAAGGTAGAATAAGGAAAAGGAAGAGGGAAAGAAGAAGGAGGAGAGGGGAGGAAGAAAGAAAGAAGAAGAAGAAGAAAAAGAAGAAGAAAAGAAGAAGAAGAAGACTAAAGAAGCAAATAAGGTATACAGAAGAAGATAGTAAAAGAGGAACCGCCATAATTGCCTACCTGTGGGGCAACGAAATAAGAATTAATCTTTATCTTATAGTCTGAAGAAGAAATTATACGATAAAGTAAGATGAAGGGAGAAGCTGCGAAGAAGAGGAAGAAGAAGAAGAAGAAACCAAGGAAAAAGGAAGAAAAGAATTGGAAAAAACAGGTAGAAGAAGAAGAACAAGAAGTCTACAAAGTGTGAAAAAAGACAGAAGAAGAGAAAGCCTAGGGAAGAAACATAAAATAAACTCAAGAAGAAACAAGAAGGGAGGCTAAGAAAAAGTAAGAAAAAAGGAAACCCCAATAAGAAGGGTGAAGAAGTGCAGATAAA
Source organism: Oreohelix idahoensis (assembly GCA_024509875.1). Taxonomy (NCBI): domain Eukaryota; kingdom Metazoa; phylum Mollusca; class Gastropoda; order Stylommatophora; family Oreohelicidae; genus Oreohelix; species Oreohelix idahoensis. Next base: position 313,438 of record JAMPIV010018785.1, on the reverse strand, counting down.
CCTATGCGAAAAAGGACCGAAGGGAAGGGAGAAGAAACGGACCCGACCCCAGTCGGGTGAGAAGAAGGGTAGACCATGAAGAACGAATACTAGGAAGACCCAAGATGCTCAAGAAAAGAACAGAAAAAGAAGGGAAGACCAATCCCCCACATAAGTGTATAAAGGTGATCGAACCTCAGAACCTCCGGGAATCCCTTTCAACAAGAAGATGATACATGGAGACCGAGGTTCAACTCAAGGACGTCCCTGGACAATCAGGGAAAGGAAGAGGAGGGGCGAAAAGGCGAAAGAGGAGGACACTGAAGGAGCTGTCGAGAAACTTACCAAGAACAAGGTCGGAACAGAAAAACCTCTCCTCATGGGAAAAGAGAACCTACTATCCCTCCTACAAGAGGCGCGAGGGGCAATGGAATGAGCGACCTCAGAAGAGGGAACGAAAGTCGGTGCTTCCTGGCCTCCTCCCTCCTCAAGGAGGGGGGAGACTAGAAGCAACCTCCTTAATCCTCCTCCTCCTCCCCCCTCCTCCTCCCATCCTCCCCGCCTCCTCCTCCCTCCTCCTCCTCCTCGGTGCGTTCCCTCCTCCTCCTCCTCCTCATCCTCCTCCTCCTTTTCCTCCCTCTCCCCCTCCTCCTCCTCTTCCCTCCTCTCGTCCCCCTCCTCCTCCTCCTTCCTCCTCCTCCTCCTCCTCCTCCCCCCCTCCTCCTCCTCCTCCTCCATCCCTCCTCCGTCCACTCCTCCTCCTCCAAAAGCCTCCTTCCACTCCTCCTCCTCATCTCCTCCTCTCATCTTCCCCTTCGTCTTCTTTCCTCTCCTTCTCCTACCTCTTCCTCCTCCTCAACGCACTCCCTCCTCCCCCCCTCCCCCCTCCTCCTCCTCCTCCTCCCCCCCTATTACCTCTCCTAATCCCTCCTTCCTTTCTCATCCCACACAAGTTCCTTCCATACCTCCTCCTCCTCCTCCACTTTCCTCCTTCCTTCCTCCTTCCCTCCTCACCCGCCCACCCCCTTCCTACTCCTCCCCTCCTCCTCCTCCCCCCCCTGCAAGTCCTCTCTCCTCACTCCTTCCTCCCCCCCTCCTCCTTCTCCTCCTCCTCTTCCCTCCTCCACTCCCTCCTCCAATCCTCCAAACTTTTTTGCCTCCTCCTCCTACTCACCTATCCTCTTTCCTCCCCCTCCCCTAAATCCCCATTCCCCCTCCCCTCCCCTTAGCCTCCTCCTCCCTTTCCTCCTCCCCCTCTTCCTCCTTCCCCTCCTCCGCCCCCCTTCCCTTCCTCCTTTCCTTCCTCCTCCCCTTCCTCCACCTCCTTCACCTCCTCCTTAACCAAACCCTCCCCTCCCCCAACCCGCCTAACCTCCTCCACCTCCCCCCTCCTCCTCCCCTCCCTCCTCCTTTCCTCCCCCCTCCCCCCCTCCTTCAATTCCGCCATGCCTCCTCCCCCTACTCCTCCTCCCTCTCCCCCCTCCGTCCTCTTTCCCTCCCCCTCCTCCCCTCCTCACCTCCCCCCTCCCCTCCTCCTTCCTCCCCCCCCCTCCTCCTCCTCAACTCCTCCTTCCTCCTTTCCCCTTCCCGCCTCCCCTCCTCCTCCTTACCTCTTTCACTCCCTCCCTCCTCCCCCTCCGCCCTCTCCTCCTCACACCTCCTCCCTCCTCCCCCACCTCCTCCCACTCCTTCCGCCTCCTTCTCCTCTCCTCCCCCTCCCATAAAACCCCCTTCCTCCTCCCTCCCCTTCTCTCCCCCCTTCCTCCTCCCCTCCTCAAAGCCTTCCTCCCCTCTACTCCCTCCCCCCCTTTCGTTCCCCCCCTCCTCCCCCTCCTCCATCAAAATTCCCCCCCCCTACCCCCCCACCCCCCTCCCCCCCTCCCCTGCCTCCCCTGCCTCCCCCCTCCCCTCCCCCTGCCCTCCCCCTACCCTGTTATTCCCGCCTACCTGCCCTCCCCTCCTACCCCTCCCCCCCCCTCCTCCCCATTCCCCCCCTTCCCCCTCACCCTCCTCCTCCCAATCCTCCCCCTTCCTCCTTCCTCCTCCTCCTCCGCCTCCCTCTTCCTCCCCTCCTTCTGCCTCCTCACTTTCCCCTCCTCCTCCCTTCCACCCTTCCTCCCCCTCCCTCGCCCCACCCTATGTTCCTCCTTATCCTCCTCCACCCCCTTTTCCTCCTCCTACCTCCCTCCCCATCCTCCTTATCTCCCAAATAATTTCCCCCTCCCCCAAGGTCCTCCTCAAACCCCCTCCTCCCTCCTTTATTCCGCCTTTTTCCTCCTTTCCACTAAAATCCCCCCCTCCTCCTCCTCCCCTCCGCCCCCCTCCTCCTCTCCTCCCCACCCCCTCCTCCCCCTCCCCCCTCCTAAACCTTCCTCCCCCTCCTCCTCCTCCCCCCCTCCTCCTCCTCCCCCCTCCTCCTCCTCCTCCTCCCTCCTCCAGATCCTCCTCCTCCCTTTCCCCTTTCAAAATTTTGCTTTAATTTCTTCCTCACTTCAGTCCTCCTCCCCCCCCCACCTCCTCCTTTTCCTTCCCCCCTCCTCCTCCTTCCTCCTCCTCCTCCTCCTTCCTCGCCCAATTTCCCCCTCCTCCCTCCCCCCTTCCACCCTCCTCCTCCCCCCTCCTCCTCCTCCTTCTTTACCTCCTCCTCCCCCCCCCCCTATCACTCCTCCCCCCCCTCCTCCTTTCTCCTCCCCTCAAAACCTCCATCCCTTCCATCCTTTACTCCCAACCCCCCTCCCCTCCTCCTCCACATCCCCTCCCCTCCCTCCTTTCCCTCCCCCCCTCTTACTTTCCTCCTTTTCCTTTTCTCCTTTTCATCTCCTCCTCTCCTTAACCCTCACTCCCCTCAGAATCCTCCTTTAACCCTCCTCCTTCCTCTCACCTTCTCCTCCTCCTTCCTCCTTTTTATCCTCTCCAATCCTCCCCCTTCCTCCTCCTCCCCCACCCCCTACCTCCATCCTCCTCCTCCTCCTCCCTAACCTCCTCCCCACCCCCCCCTTGTCTCCTCCTTTTTCCTTTCCTCCTTCCCTCCCCTCCTTTCACCCTCCCTCCTCCTCCACCTTTTCCCCCCTCCTCCCCCCCCCTCCTCCCTCCCCCCTCCCACCCCCTCCTCCACACCCCCCTTCCCACCTCCCTCCCCTCCTCCGTCCTTCCTCCTCCCCCATCCGTAATTCTTTTCCTTCACCTCCCCTTCCCCCCCCTCCTCCGTCCTCCTCCTCCTCCATCCCCTCCCCCCACTCCTCCTCCTCCTTCCTCCTCCCCCCTTACTCCTTCCTTATTAAACTCCTTCCTTTCCACCCCCTCCCCCCCCTCCTCCTCCTTTCCTCCTCCTTTCCCTCCTCCTAGAAAACTCCTCCTCCACCCTCCACTCCACCCCTCCTTACCCCCTCCTCCTCTCCCCTCCCCTCCCCCTCCTCCTCCTCCTAAGTCCTCCTTCCCCCTCAAAGCCTCCTCCCTTCCCCTCCCCCTCCTTCCTCCCATCCTCCCCCCTCCTTTCGCCGCCACCTTCCTCCTCCTCCCCCCCCCCTCCAAAACCCCTCCCCCCCTCCTCGGCTCCTTTCTCCCTTCCTCAGGAAACCCTCCTCCCCTCCTCCTCCATCCTTCCCTCCTTCCTACCCTCCCCCCTCCTTCCTCCTCTCCCTTTTCGCTAAATTTCCTCCTTCCTCCTCCTCCCCTCCTCCTCCTCCTCCTCCCCCTTTCCCCCTCCTCCTCCTCCCTTCCCCTTTTCCTCCCACCCCCCTGACTCCCATCCTCCTCTCCTCTCTTCCCAATCCCCCCTCCTCAACCTTTCCCCCCCTCCTCTTTTCCCCTCCTCCCCCTCCTTCCTCCTCTTCGCACCTTGTTTTTTCTCCCCCCCTCCTTTCCCCTCCTCCTCAAAACTCCTCCTCCCAACCTCCTCCTCCCCTCCTGGTTTACCCTCCCCCCCCTTCCCCCTCCCCCATCCCCCCCTTCCTTCCTTAACTCCTTTTCCTTACCATCCTCCCTGTTCTTCCTCCTCCCTCCTTACTCTCCTTCCTCCTCCCTACCCCCTTTCCTCCCCTCCCCCTCCTTCCCCTCCCCCTCCTCCCCCCCTTACTCCCCTCCCCTCCCTCTCCTCCCCCCCCGAAGTCCTCCCCACTCCCGCCTCCCCTTCCCTCCCCCCCCTTCCTCTCTTCCCTCCTCCTTCCTCCTCTCATCACTCCTCCTTCCTCCTCTTCCTTCAACTCCTCCTCCTTCCCTCCTCTCTCCCCTCCCAAACCAAATCCTCCTTCCTCACCCTCCTCCTCCTTCCCCCTTTACTCCTTTTCATCCTCCTTCCCCCTCCTCTCTTCCTTTTCCTCCTCCTCCTCTCCGCCTCCTCTTCCTGGCTCTCCTCCCTTCTCCTTCCTCTCCCTCCTCCCCTCCTTCCTCCTCCTCTTTAAGTCTATTCTCCTCCCTCCCTCCTCCTCCTCCTTCCACCTCCTACCTGCTTTCAATCCCCCCACCCTTTCTCCTCCTCCACTTCTCCTCCTCCTCCTCCCTCCCCCTCCAGTCCTCCTTCCTCCTCCTTCTTCTCCTCCTCCTCTCCGACCTTATCCTCCTCCTCCTTTTATCCTCCTCCTCCTCCTTCCCTATCTCCTTTCCTCCCTTCCAAAAAAGCTCCTTACTCCATCTTATCCTACCTCCTCTTCCTTTCTCATACCCTCATCCTCTCCACCTCTTCCTCCTCATCCTTCCTTTCCACTTCCTCCTTCTAAACTTCCTTCCTCACTCCCTTTAACCTCCCTCTTCACCTAACTCCCAGGGGGACCCCCCAAAACCACACGACTCAACTTATCCTTCTCATCCTTTCTCCTTTTTCCTCCTCCTTCTCCTCAACTCCTCCTCCCCTACCTCCCTCTCCTCCTACATCCTCCTCTACAAATCATCTTTTTCTTTCATTTCCTCTTTACACTCCTCCTTATACCTCCTCTACTCCTCCCCCTTCCCTTATCCTCCTCCAAATCCTCTATCCTCCTCCTCCGCCTCCTCCTTCCTCATTAGAACTACCCTCCTCCTCCCCCCCTCCAATAACTCCAACCCCTCCAAGATCCGCCTCCCAACATCCTCCCCTCCTTCCTCCTCCTCCTTCCTTCCTCCTCATCTTCCTCATCCTCCACCTCCCCTCCCCTCCCTCCTCCCTCCTCCTCCTCCTCCTCATCACTCCTCCTCCTTTCTCCTCCTTCCTCCACCCCCCAATTTTATCCTTCTTTCCTCCTTTCCTGCCCATCCTCCCATCCTCCTAGCTCCCTTCTTCATCCCGAAACTCCGTTCCTCGCTCCCCTCCTCCCTCCTCCCCTCCACTTCTCCTAAAAAAATCCCTCCCTCCTCAAACCTCCTCCTCCTCCCCTCCCTCCTCCCCCAATCATTCCCCTCCCTCTCCTCCTTACTCTCCCCTCCCCCCCCTCCTCCTCCTTCCCTCCTCCTCCATGCCTCCTTCCCTCCTCCCTCCTCCTTCCTTAAACCCCCTCCCCTCCTCGCTCCTCCCTCCTCACCATATATTCCTCATATCCTCCCAACCTCCTAAACTCCTTCCTCCCCCCTCCTCCCCCCCTCCTCCTCCAGTGTCCCTCCCCTTCCTCCCCCCCCTCCATTCCTCCCCTCCTCCCCCTCCTCCTCCTCCTCCTCCTCCTCCTTCCCTCCCCACCTCCCCTCCTCCTTTCCCTCCTCCTCCCCCCCCCCCCTCCTCCCCTCCCCAATCCTCCTCCTCCCCCCCCCCCTCCCCCCCTGATCATTTTTTTTCCCTCCCCCCCTCCCCCCCTCCTTCCTCCTAAGATTCCCCCCCCTCCTCCTTCCTCCCCTTAATTCCCCTTCCCTCTCTTCCTCCCCCTCCTCCCCCCCCTCCCCTCCTCCTCCTCCCCTCCACCTCCTCCTCCTCCTCCCCTCCTCCCCCTCCCCATCCCCCGCCTCCTCCGACCGCCCTCCTCCTTTCTCCTTCCCCTCCCCTCCTTGCCTCCTCCACCTCCCATCCTTCCTTCTCCGCCTCCTTCCCTGCCTCTCCTCCTTTAGCTCCGTCCCGCCTTCCTTCCCTCTTTCCTTCTCCTCCTCCCCCCGAGCCTCCTCCACCTTCCGCCATTCCCCCCCTCCTCCTCCTCCTCCTTTGCCTCCCCCCTCCTTCCTTTCCTCCTCCCCTCCTTCCCTCTCTCCCCTCCTCCTCCTCTCTCTTCCTACCTCCCATCCCCTCCCTCCCTCCTCCTCCTCCTCCCTCCTCCCAGCCTCCCTCCTCCTACCTCCTCCCCCTCTCCTCCTCTCCTCCTCCCCCCTCCTTCCTCCCCCCTCCTCTTACCCCTCCTCCTACCACCTACCTCCTCCTCCTTCCTCCTCGATCTCCTCCACCTCCTTCCTCCGAGCCTTATTCCTCCCCTCCTCCTCCCTCTTTTTCCCCTCCTCCTTCCCCCCCTTTCCCCTCCTTCCCTTTTTCCTCCCATCCGTCCTCCCCCCTCCCTCCTCCTTTCCTCCTCCTCCTCCTCCTCACGTCCCCCCTTCCCCTCCTCCTCCTCCTCCCTCCTCCTCCTTCCCCTCCCTCCTTTTTCCTCCCCTCCCCTCCCCCTCCCTCCTTCCTCCCTCCTTGCCTCCCCCCTCCTTCCCTCCTCCTCCCTCCTTCCTCCTTCCTTTCCTTTCCACCCCTCCCCCCCTCCTCCTCCCCCCTCCTCCCCCTCCTCCCCCCCTCCTCCTCCTCCTCCTCCTTCCTCCTCTCCCCTCCCTCCTCCTCCTCCCACCCCTCCTTCCTCCTTCCTCCCTCCCCTTCCCCTTTTATCTCCTTCCTTTCCTCCTCCTTCTATTCCTCTCCGCCCTCTTCCCCTTCCTCCTCTCCTCCTCCTTCCTCCCTCCTCCTCCTTTCCTCCTTCCTCCTCCGCTCCTCACCGCCTCCTCCTCCCCCTTCCTCCCCTCCTTCCCTCCTCCTCCTCCTCTCCTCCTTTTTCCCCGTCCAACCCTCCTCCCCCCTCCTCCTTTCCTCCTCCTTTCCTCCTCCTCCCCCCCTTTCTCCTCCAGGTTACTCCTTCCTCCTCCCTCCTCCTCCCTCCTCCCCTCCTCCCATCCTACCTCCTCCTCCTCCTCCTTTAAGGAAATCCTACTCCTCCTCCTCTCCTCCTCCTGCCTCCCCCTTCCTCCTCCCCCTCCTCCTTCCCGTCCTCCTTCCTCCTCCTCCTTCCCTCCTCCCGCCAGCCTCCTCCCCCCTCCCCTCCCCTCCCCTCCTCCTCTTCCCTCCTTCCTAAAGTCTTCTTAGCGTATAAGCTCCAAGGGTCCTCCTTCCTCCCTTCCAAAGGGGGCTCCCTCCCCCTCCTCCTCACCTTCCCCTCCAGGAATGCTTCCTCCTTCCTCTCTCCTCCTCCTCCTCCCCCTCCTCCTCCCCCCAAAACCCCTCAGAATATAAAAGAAATGTAGCACCTCCATCCGAGGATTCCTTCTCACACCTCCCAGATCCTTTTTCCCCAACCCTCTTCCCCAATGACAATTTAAGAACCCGAACAAAGTAAAGATAAAAAACAAGATGCACAGACAAAAAAACAACATATTAGACAAAAATAAGAATATACCTTATCAAAAAACGTAAAAAGTTTTCCTAAAGAAAGAACATCTAATAAATGTAAGATAAAACTAATAAGTACAAAAAAGTCAACGATAGTGAATGAACCAACAAAAGATAAGCGAAAACCCTTTATTTTCAGAGTGATGAGACAGGAACTAAGCCCGTCTAAAAAATTAAGATTTAGAGAGAGAGAAAGAAGAGTAACCGCACGAACGAACGAACGGAACTTTATTTTCAAAAAAAGGGTTGAGAATTGGGCACGCAGGCCCGTCTGACATTCTGACCTTCCTTTCTCCCGTCTTTTATACTGATTTCATTTATTCTCACATACAATTTACCCATCAATTCAAGGAATTCAACGTTGTTCGGAAAAATAATCATATTAGGGGGGCAGATAATCAGAACTCATAAAGTATTCGAAAAGTTTACGATTGTATGAATAGGGACTGAGGTTGTTATGTTTTAGATAATGTGGAAGATAGTTCCAAAGATGAGCAGCAGAGTAAGCTAAGCTTTTCTTGAATAAGTCAAGCCTAGGCTTGGGCACTTGTATTTTGTTAAGGCGTTGACTGCGTCTTTCACTGTATTTGAACATTGGCCACAGATATGTTGGAGCATTCTGTGACAGGATTTTGTGAACAAATTTAGCTTTGTTGAACAGAAAGCGCTTTCTTAGAGGCAGTATTTTGAGATATTTATATAGATCTACACACTGTGTTTGGCAGTTGTCAGAAACTAGACGCACTGCACGCTTTTGTAGTGAATGGAGTCTTTTTGTGTTGGACATAGAACAACCATCCCAGATTGTGGAGCAATAGTCAAGGTTTGTTTGTATGTGAGATACATAGAACAATTTTCGTGCATCTTCATCTAGGAAATGTTTGATTTTAGCTAACTGGTAAACTTTCTGTGCCGTTTGCTTAGTCAGTGCATGAACATGTGAGTTCCAATTAAGATGCTGGTCAACGACTATTCCTAGAGTTTTATGTTCATTAACGTTTTCAATTGGTGAGGTACCAATATAGATCTGAAGTGTTGTTTTCTCAGAATTTTGTAATTTTTGTCTAGTTGATATTAACATGCACTTTGTTTTAATTATATTAATTAGCATGCGATTTCCGATGCTCCACTTAATCAGATTGTCTGTATCTTTTTGTAACGATAGTTCGAGTGTGTTGCAACTTGTATCACTCGTGTAGATAGTACAGTCATCAGCAAATAGGTCACAGGATGCGTGTTCGACGTGTAATGGAAGGTCATTAATGTATATGGCAAAAAGTAGAGGCCCAAGAATAGAGCCCTGAGGAACGCCGGTATTTATTATGGTTGGGTATGAGCAAGAGTTATTGTAAGAAACTACATGTTTTCTGTCTGACAGGAATGATTTAATTATCGTCACTAGTTGAAGGTTTACTTTTGATGTTTCTAGTTTTCTAATTAAAATAGCGTGATCTATCATATCAAATGCTTTTTTAAAGTCTACAAAAACTGCCCCACATATGTTATCGTTATTAATATTTAAGTGCCAGTTGTCAATCATCTTAGTTAGAGCTGTGTGACATGAATGTTTAGGTCTAAACCCCGACTGACTATCAATTAGCAAGCCGTTGTTAACTAGGTGTTGTAGTGTTATTTTATGTATGTGTTTTTTTCTAGTGGTTTGGATAGCGATGATATTAAGGAGATTGGCCTATAGTTACCAAGGTTATTATTGTCGGAAGAGCCAGGTTTTAAGAGAGGATATACCTTAGCGACTTTAAAGTGCCACGGAAAGTAGCTCCGTGCGATACATTGATTGTATATGTATGTAAGCGAATCACTAATAGCTGGAGCCGCATAACGCAGTATTCGATTACTGACTCCGTCAAGTCCTGATGAGTTATTATCTTTAAGTCCTAGAAGATAGTTATACACTTCATTAACTGTCATAAACGGAATGTTGGATGGGATTGTGTTGGTACATTTGTTCTCACAAAAATACTGACAGCCTGCCTAAGTCACAAGGTGAATTTGGTATTGTAGATTTAAGACTGTTTATTTCTGCCTGAAGGTAATTGCTGAAGTCTGTGGGAGTAAATGAAGTATTAGGGGTTGACGAGACTGACAGATTTCGCTTGTTCGCTAAGGTATTGATTGCTTTCCATATATCTTTACTGTTTGTTTTGTTCTGAACCAAATTTTTAAAGTAATTCTTTTTTTTCTCTACGAATTAAATATTGCACGTTGTTCCTCTGTTCTCTGTATATGTTAAAGTCCTTGTTTTTGTGAGCTTGATCTCTCTGCCTCATGGCGTCTAGCACTGCTTGTGTGATCCAAGGAGATTTGACCTGTCGTTTCACACGAACTTCTTTAGTTGGTGCGTGGTTATCAAACACACAAAGAAAGATACGTGTCCAATGGGCAATGGCGTCGTCGGGATCAGAAAGCTGGTAAACACTGGCAAGAGGTGCAGTTCGCAAATCATGTAAAAATAGTTCACGGTTGAAATGTTTAAAACTTCTAAATTTAATACTGATATGTTTATTTCTTGGAGCTTTATATTTATTCTTTGACCACGTGCAACATATAGGGTAGTGGTCACTCATCGCGACAGTAGGAACAGAGCATTCTATAATATTGTCTGCACAGGTGACGTAGATGTGGTCAATTATTGTGGATGATGCATTTGTTACCCTGGTAGGCTTTGACTATTTGTTTTAGGTTGTAAGATAGGATGATGTTTTCCCATGTTTTGGTTTATGTTGCGCATGTCGATGTTGAAATCGCCTAGAAGAATAATTTCTTTGGCAGTGGTAAATACTTTATCCATCATAGTGGTGAAATCTTCATACCAGATGGCTCCTGCACTGGGATTTCTATAAAGATACCCGACTAGAAATTGTCCCTGAGTCGGTAGTTTTATTTCTAACCATATGCACTCGGTCTCTGCTGTCTCTAAATCGCTTCTGCGGCGATAACTAATAGAAGTGGAAATATATACTACAATACCTGTTTCTAGCTTTCTACTTGAGTCTCGCCGAACTGTTTTTAAAAAACTATTTAGGGCAATTTCACCATCTGATATTTTGTCGTTTAAGCGACTTTCGGAAAGTCCAAAAACATGAAAATTTTTATTTAGAATTTGTGTAAGCTCAGGAAGTTTGCCTAATAAATGGTAAATGTTCAGGTGGCCCAGCCGTAGACCATCCTTAATTAGCCATTGTGTCTGATAGGTATGCATTTTATTTTGGCGAGTGGTTTAAAAAGGAAAATAACAAAAGAATTTTTAAATACGAACCCACGAAAATTTAAACTAATTAACGTCACCAAGTAAGTGAAAATGCAAATGTTAGTACTTAACGTACGAACACTTGGTACAAGTATTGCTAAAAAATCACAAGTAACTGAAATTGTCAGTAGTATATTAAAATAGTCACACAACAGTAGGCACGCACGTTTTCACACCACAACACTAAAATTCTAACAAAGTAATTAAGCAATACTGAGAGGATACGAATTAAAAAAAAGTAAAATGAAAAAAATCTTGCAAATTATGAAAAGAACTTCGAAGGCCTGTAGCCAATGAAATTAAAGTGTTTTGAGAAAGTAACAAAGCACTTATTACTTTATGCGTCACAGTAATCAATTAATTTTTCAGGGGAGAGGACGGCTTTGGTCGCAGGGATTAAGTCAATGAAAAAGAAAATGAGTGGATTAATCATCGATAATGGATGTCTCTGTCAGGTACATAGTAAGGCCCGCGTTGCACAGACATCATTAGTGCTTGGCTGAGTGATGCTGGACTGAATTGCATCAGGTAGCCAAGTTCTGGGTTCCACTGAGCACGATCAGAAAGGCTACGGGAGGAAGCTTGACGACTGTAGATTTCGTCTGCAGTGGTTACAACACTTGTAGGAGATTTTTGGGTCTGTGACATTGTGGCACTGCTTCTTGAACTGTCATATAATGTGTTTTGTGAGGGCTGTCTTATAGGTAGTGGAGGAAACATAACATCGTAACGTTCGGCTTCCTGGCTGTAGGTGGCGTTCTGTGTGTTGTTAGGTACTTTGTTGGTTACAGGAGCGCTTCTTTGAGGGGCGGGTAAGGTGTGTTGTGCCATTTTCATGAAGGGCTGATCTCATGGTAGATCGGTTTGCGTTCTCTGTTCTTGTTGGGTTGTCGTGTTGCGTTCGCTGCGGGTACTTGATGTTTTTTGCTAGAATGCTGCTACCTAGTTTTGATGTATGTATTTGATCTATGTAAAGGCGTTTCTTTGGTGCTCCAGAGTTGCTTGTGAAGAAAGGAGTGCTGTTGATATAGCCAATGTTGTTGTGTTCACAATAGCTCTGGATTGTCTTGTTGTTGGTGTCGGCTACGCGACGTTGGAAGCCATAGCAAGGTGGAATAATGGATGACATAAAAATGGAGGTGTTAGGAAATTTTTGTTTTATTGTTGTGGCCAGTTTGGAAATCGCCGAAGGGTTAACGCTGTGTCCATTCATTATGTCGTTGATCCCTACATGTACTGTTGTTCTTGTAATATTATGATGTATGTCGAACCTATGAATTCTATCAATTAATCTTTCAGTTCCAGCTCCAGGTATCGCTAAAACTGAGACAGTTTCCTCTTTTGAAGTAGACATCCGATCATTGTAAATGCCTTTTAGGAGAGAGTCGCCAATTATAACATGTGTTGTTTTACTACATGGTTGTTGATTCGGCTTTCGTTTTGATTCTTGTTGCCGCCATTGATTTTCCTCGTGTGAATCGTCCTGAATAGTCTGGGTGGTTTCATCGGATGGTTGTGTTGTCAGTATGTGATGTGGTAGCGGCGTTAGTGCTTGTTCATTTTGTACTGAACTCTGGTTTAAGGGCGGTAAACCTGTTGCTTACTTTTACACTAATAGGGTAAGCTTCGTGCGCACGTGTATCCTCAACTTTTTTGATGTTACGTTGGTGCTCCTTGCGGCGTTTGTTTGATGTATGTTCTTTGGATGGATCTCCAGAAGCATCAGGTACTATAAGAGTATGTTTCCGAGTGCTTTGTTTTATAAATCGAAAAAATCGCTTCGTAGTTGCTCGACGACGTGTTTCATATTGGAATTATCTTCTCTCAGATGCAGTATTTCCTGTTTGAGTAGTTCCTTTTTCTGTGCTGATTGATTTATAGACATTAGTCGTCAGATCGGCAATTAGTGTTCGAAGGGTGTCCTCCATTTTTAGCATCAGCTCCTGGCAGCACTGCGCATTCATCATGTGAGTGACTTCTGGGTGATTTTCACGTGATAATGTTTCATCTGTTTGTGTGCTAGTGTCTTTAGGGCCCATTGGATATTCTATGGCCAGTATAGGTTGAGAAAATGGAGTATTTGCTACTGTGTCGCTCATTGGAAGGTCGCGTGCTGCGGGAGGCAAAGTGGATGTATTTGTGGGAGAGTGTATGCTAGAGTTAATGTTGATGATTTCGCTATCAGCAGATGAGACGCTGTCAGCTGATGATGTGATGTCTATTGCGAGCTGAGGTAAACATATTGTCGAGTCCAATTGTGTGGTACAAATTATGTTTTGTGCAGACTCATTTAAACTGACAAAGTCCGTTGCCAGCCATGATTCAATAACAGTAGGAGTTGCTTGGACCATTATCTTGTTTTTTGTATGATAAAGGTGCACAGATAGTAGTGGTGTTGTGATGAAATCTTCTACAAAGGCACCTTGTTTATCTGCTCTCGTCTTGACATGGTCATTCTGGTAGTATTTGGTGCACGTTGTGCGAAATGCCTCATAATGATATGTATTGTGGAAGAGTACAGTAGCACATTTACCGTCATTTGCTACTTTAAAGGTTAAATCCGACTCTTTGTTACATCCACGCAGTTTAACGCGAACAGCTCTGCTTTGGTCTAGGCTGTAATTTTTTCATAGAGGTCGGGCGCAATCTACAGTCCCTAGCGGTTTTCATTACCTGCGAGCCATGACCGATCTCTAGGTGTGACATGTTTACATGCCACTGGGATTAATTGCCAGCGAAATACGTTGCCCTCTGTTCAAGAGGGTCTGATAGTCAACAACAAAAAAAAAAATAAATAAATAAATAAATAAAATACTGAAAAATACACTGGCCGACCGTCTCTTCTTTACAGCGGTCAGTAACGAGTCACGGGGTCATTTTTAAAAGCTTTGTCGAAGGCATTTACAGTCCAAAAGTGAATACACCGGTATAAAAATCCGAAGAAGAAGAAGAAGAAGAAGAAGAAGAAGAAGAAGAAGAAGAAGAAGAAGAAGAAGAAGAAGAAGAAGAAGAAGAAGAAGAAGAAGGAAGAAGAAGAAGGAAGAAGAAGAAGAAGAAGGAAGAAGAAGAAGAAGGAAGAAGAAGAAGAAGAAGAAGAAGAAGAAGAAGAAGAAGAAGAAGAAGAAGAAGAAGAAGAAGAAGAAGAAGAAGAAGAAGAAGAAGAAGAAGGAAGAAGGAAGAAGAAGAAGAAGAAGAAGAAGAAGAAGAAGAAGAAGAAGAAGAAGAAGAAGAAGAAGAAGAAGAAGAAGAAGAAGAAGAAGAAGAAGAAGAAGAAGAAGAAGAAGAAGAAGAAGAAGAAGAAGAAGAAGAAGAAGAAGAAGAAGAAGAAGAAGAAGAAGAAGAAGAAGAAGAAGAAGAAGAAGGAAGAAGAAAGAAGGAAGAAGAAGAAGAAGAAGAAGAAGAAGAAGAAGAAGAAGAAGAAGAAGAAGAAGAAGAAGAAGAAGAAGAAGAAGAAGAAGAAGAAGAAGAAGAAGAAGAAGAAGAAGAAGAAGAAGAAGAAGAAGAAGACAAATGTCAAGACAAGTGAAGGAAACAACTTTAAACAAGTAACGTAAAATAACAAGTTTCAAATCGTCTTTTATTATTGCTTCCAAATGAACACACTCGCACAAAAATGAAAATAAATATTCCATAAATTATAATGCATTACTGGACGTGAGATGTGATGGGTTCACAGCAAAGGTCATAGCTGTTGAGGTAGGTGCAAGACGTCTAGTGGGTGCCTCAGTTTATGATCTCCTGAAAATATTGGTTACTTTCAAGAACGAGGAATTGCCTCATGCTGGCAGCATGGATAAAACCAAGAATGAAGTTGAAAGTTGCAACCAAGGTGGAGTCAGTTCAATTCCCAACTCAGGTGGAAAAACGACAGGACATGGACACTTGGGAGTCATGACTCAAGTGGGCACGCCCTCTCAGAGTGTAAAGAAGATAGGGCCGAAACACTTTTCCAACGGGAGCAACACTTCTGATGATCAGATTTCCATCTGTTGTTTCTTATCATAGAACAAAATTGGATAGCCAGTATATCATTTGTCAGTAATTCGTCATATCTGTGACAAAAGAATATAAATTTGTAAAAAGATATTAATAATTACGTATTAATAATAACTTGTCATCTACTTTTATTATATGTAATAGAATGTATGGAATATTTATTTTCAACCTAATATCATAACATTATTAAAAGTGAATCCCTAACACTTGTTTTATTTTTTCTCTGTTCTTGTTTTATGATTCAAATCATAACTGAATAGTTGTTGTTCGGAACGGGTGTCACTTTTAGCCCAGTAAAATTCATCTCTGAATAAATTATAATTTGATACGTTTAAACAGCTGAAAATATAGAGTTCTCAAGACAGTTGTTCATTACTGATACTGTGTTTCAAACAAAATATTCGCTGACCTAGTGTTTGAAGAAACACACTGATTTAACGGGCACGTTACCATTCACCATCCGACACCCACCCCTTTAGTACAAAACATAGTCTATATTCGAAGTTGACTACTTCCCTTAAAAAAAGGTCTTACTTTAATGGAGTTATTTCTGTCTAATTTTAAATTATTGTAGTTGTTATATAAAATATGCTAGATCAACGCCTGTCAGAACTTGACATATTAAAATGTACCAAGAAAGGAAGCTGCGTGCAAAGTTTCAGCTCTCTACGATTTAGTGGAGCATAAGAGATTTTGAGCGTCAAAGATTTGAAAGGTGATTAACAGTTAATGCACATTTGATTTTAAATTAAACTTGTTAAAACTCTTTAAGTCCCAATCGACTTTATAAAGGCTCAGGGGTTAGACGCGCTTGGCCCAATCGACTTTAAAAAGCCTTTAGTATATGTGCCTCTGTTTGAGACTGTTTCTAATTATAACTACCCACAAAGTCATTTCCGACTGCAAGTACATTCTTTTAAATACCGCACGTGTTTAAGAGTGAACGTATTTCTGTTTTGAGATATTTATTTTAGATTTTTAAAGCGATTTTTTTAAGCGCATATCCTCCATTTTACCTTGAATAACTAATCATTTTTTTAAAGCGCATATCCTCCATTTTACCTTGAATAATTAATCATTTTTCAATGAAAGCTTTTATACTTGTAGCACAAGAGTAAAGTACATCCAATTACCTTCAGTTTCATATACAACAACAAAGTTATTTATGCATATGAACATTTAAAAAAATTATTTCCAAACAACAACAATAAAAACGCACTGGGGTGGCCATTTTTGCTTGGGCCAAACCCACTTTTTTGCTTGGGACTGAAGACTCTGTTAAGAAGATGGTGCAGGTACTGTGACGAAAGAAGGATGAGGTCTTACATTGCTTGCTTGATTAATATCACAAATACTTTATGTACTAATATACTTCTACTAATCTTCCAATTAAGCAACCATCTCTGATTCGAATCACAAAGCAGTTACTCATTGTCACAAATGGGACATCAAGTTTCTTCCACATTATTGCGATGTCACGTGAGGCATAAATGCGTGATTCATCAATAATATCTGCGTCATGAAGTTCATTTGTTCTAATCATTTTACCGACCCCGAAGTATCGATTCGTCATAACGTTTTGCTTGTATAACATTGACGATATGTTGTTTTATTATCGCTGTGTTTTCGCCATAGTAGTCGATGCGATGCTTCTCTATGTACAATGTGATCTCCAATTCTCACCGTACACGTTCTGAAATGTGTGTCGACTGCAAGGTTCTCAACAAAATCTTTACTCTAAATATTGCACTGAGATTTGAATGCGTTAGTACAAGAAGCTTGAGTGTAAATATCCTGCAACGTTAAGAGTTATCTTTTTGCAATGCTTAAACTTTTTTACGCGTATTACATTGCCTTGCATCAAGTTGCTGTAGTCTATACTCTTCTGTTATGTTCATTCTTGATAGAGATTCAGCTAATTTGCTACAAATTTTTAACAAGAGAATTAACTGAAGTCATTTATATTACGTTGTGTGTGTTGTGTAAGCGTAAACTGTTTGGCTCTGTGTCCCAGGCGATTGTATACGAAGTAATTACGTTTTGTCTGTTAACGTATGTGGTTCTATTTGCATATGGTTATGTTTATTTGTCGTGGTTTTCCTCACATCAAAAACTGACATGACCTCTTCTTCCTCTTCTCGTCGATGTGCCAAGAAATGTTGATGATGCTTTCAAAAACTTTACTATTGTTATGTCGTTCTTCATCGCCTTGAGAAGTGCATGTCATGTTGACCTTACATTGTAAAATTTAAAGTGAGGTATCCGGAAGTTAAAAACAAGTTCTTGATGTTATTTGAAACATCTTCAAGAGCTGGGAGATAACTCGGAGCATTATCTAGTAGCAGACCAAGTGTTAATGGAATTCCCTGTTGCTTACATTAATATTTCATTTTCAAATACAGCTGGCTTTAAATATAATTTCTGAAAAGACCGCCTATCATTCAGCCTCTTTTTTCGTACCAATAGATTGGCAGCAAAATTGTTTCGTATCTATTCAGTGCCTGTGGGTTTTCCAGTACAACTAGAGGTTTCAATTTGAAGTCTCCCGTATTTCCACCAAGCATTAAGACAGGCTGATCTTTGGCAGATGTGAGACCTGGTGCTGTCTTTACTTCAGTGGCGACATATGTCTACTAGGCATTTTTCCCAATACAACCCACTCAACCATATAAAAAAAACACTTAGATAGCAGTTATATACAACGTTCTCTATGATACATCTCAGTTTTTCAAAAAGAATTTTGGCAGCTTCCAAGACAGATGATGCATCTTCTCCTCTCATTTTCATATTCATAAAACAAACAAAGACGGGCTTTGTCCCGCGTAGTTCCCAGAAGTAACTGAAGAGACAAAGACAGAATAGGATTACTGCATGCGCAGGCGACTGGTATCAGGTTGGCATGAGGTTGGCATGAGGTTGGCATGGTGTAAATGAACCTGTATCATTCATTCTATTAGTTAACTCCCTTAGCCCATAAAGAATCGCACTTGTGCACACCATAATTAAGGATGGACGATTTACAGGGAAAGTAATGATGAGAAATATAATGAGGCAATATGCTTTGAACATTAGACATAATGGCCTTCAACAAACACATGCCAAGTCTTTCTGTCCTGTGCCATCCGCTCAAGTTCTTTCCATGTTTTCCTCATCATTATATATATATATATATATATATATATATATATATATATATATATATATATATATATATATATATATATATATATATATATATATATATATATATATATATATATATATATATATATATATATATATATATATATAATTAAAATAAAAAACGCTAAAAATATGGCGAATCAAGTGATTTTACATATTCCAAATTAAGTGTGGCGAGGAAACATGAATACACTACTGAATGAATTTCGATTTAAATTATTAAAGCCTTGAATTTACCAAAAATTAAGTGCGTTTGACAGAAATAACAGCATTATCTCGGTCCTAGCCACGAAAAGAAATTAATAACAAAAAAGATCAAAATCTGATAATTAAAACTGCAATAAAAGAAAGTATCCCAATTGGAAAATATGAGTACACACATAAACATTAACTGTTTAAAAATCATAACTGAGGTAAAATTTTAGGTAAACGAAAAAAAGGAAGACAGTAATGTAGGTTTGAAAAACTACATCCACGCGATGGAACAGAAAATTGGAATGTAAGCTACGCATACAAGAAAAAGATAAAGGAGATTGTGAAAGCAATGGTGATGGTGTTTGGTGGTTCCGCAATTAATGAATATCTAACTAGTAATGGTGGGCGGTTGTGATTCTGCGCTGCGCTTGATTACTACCTCAGATATCAACTAATTAGTATCGCAACATGTTCTATTATCTGTTGACCTAGGGTCGACTATATCTATTCTGGGATACATAGGTAAAACAAGATGGCCGACAGAAACACGAGTTATTACAACGTCGTGACTTTATTTTTTTTTTTTAAACCATACAGGAATACGAAAGCCTACAAGGTTGATGTAACCTTCAGTTTTCACCTTTTTTTCACACATATTACAAATGTATGCGATATTTCACAATAAGACGTTAAAACATCGTTCATTTCTTAATAAGTCAATACTTTGGCTGTAGTGGAGATAAAAGGAAGGTCAAGGATGCCGTTACACGCCCATTGAGGCATATTGGGAATACGGTGTTAGGCTCATATTTTCTTGACCATCGGCACACTAGGGGTCATGTGGTCAGCATCAAGTGGGCCGCCTTAACCTTCCCAGACTTGCTCTGGTACCCAGTTCATAAGGCTGGGTAGACACCGAAGCCGTTTGCCGTCTAAAAAAAACCCACCTTAACTGGGGATCGAACAATGGACCACCAAGATAGGAAGCCAGTGCACTAACCACTGTGCCACTGCGGCTCCTTGGCTGTAGAAACTAGCAAGTAATCTTCCAGAAATTGTTCTATAAGACTCTAAAGAACATGAGGAAGGAAAGCATTGTATATGTAAGGATAGTGACAAAATTCAACATTTCCATATTTCAGCTCGCTAGTGTTGTGAATAATTATTCATGATTGCTGATATCAATACACAAGTAGTTGACATCGCCTGGGGTTTCTTAATAGACAAAGAAATACTAGACTCACTGCTCCCCAGGAACGACTAATATGAGATTTGTGCATGAGGTTGGCAACCTCGTCATGTAAAACAATTTGCTACAGAAACCACTGTGCAAGACTATGTGAATGCTTTATACAAGCTTCCTGCCATGTTTCACATACAGTGGTGGCTGATAGAAACTAGTCATTATTGTCAGGTCTTATCAAGGCTACACTTGAGTTGCCAAAGTTAACTTATTTTTGAACGGCTATTGCTTTCAAGCATGACTTGCTGACTTCTGCCTAGGTTGAAATGAGCGTGCCTCGTGTATTCCTTCTGTCCCTCCGGCAGTTTATCTGTTTGAGGGAAATTGCTCCGGTTTATTACAAATGTGTTGCCATTCAAAACAAAGGTGAAAAATACTTGGGTTACATATAACAAAATGACCTAAGACGCGTCAAAAGTGGAATGCAGTCATCGACCCATAGCTGACTGCTTCCGTCAGGGTCAGCGAACCAGAGCTGACCAAGACCCTACTCCATCTCCAAGTGGTGGTCCTGGAAACAGGCTGCATCACTGCAGTCTGGCTGAGAGAGTAGGGATCGAAGTGGGAAGGCAAACCCGGTTCTAAAAAATGCCGTGCAGAAGTCGGATGTGTCGGGCCGAAAGGCGCAGATATCGCAGCTTTGCTGTAAACGGCGACACAACACAACCAACGTCCTTTTCAGGACGAACGCAGAAGAAAAAAAAGAAGAATATATAACAAAATAAAAACAACAGAATGGAAATAGGAGGTCGATATTAAAGGAAAAGTGCTGGTGTTCGAACACAAATTTGGCCTGTCTGGACGTGTCCGGTTTAACCGCGGATGCGGCTACTGAAGTTCCGACTATGCTTTCCCAGTTCAAATAAATACGACTCAACAGTAATTAGTGAAGACAGATAAATACGACTCAACAGTAATTAGTGAAGACAGATAAATACGACTCAACAGTAATTAGTGAAGACCGATAAATACGACTCAACAGTAATGAGTGAAGACAGATAAATACGACTCAACAGTAATTAGTGAAGACAGATAAGCAGCAGTAATTAGTGAAGACAGATAAATACGACTCAACAGTAATTAGTGAAGACAGATAAATACGACTCAACAGTAATTAGTGAAGACAGATAAATACGACTCAACAGTAATTAGTGAAGACAGATAAATACGACTGTAAAGTCTTGTTCTTTCCACTCTGTATAGTTGCTTTCACACACACACTGTAAAGTATCAGTCTGTCTGCTCTGTAAGGAAGAGTGGTGTGTTGTTGAGATCAGGCATGCTCCAGTCTACCCAGCTGTAAATGGGTAACTCACCCTAGTCCTGAGTTAGGGAAGGCAAAGGCTCCAGGGGAAGCAGGCCCTAAACTTGGTCACTTCAGCCGACGCAGGATGGTGTATGTATGAAGTAGAAGTGTAGAGTGTGATTACCGCGAATGGTGTACTGTTCGTGTGCTGACCAATATAACCACTCACACTTGTGTCTACAAGGCACCAATGCAGACTGCTGGAATCTTAGTTTACTCAATTTATTCAGACGTACACACTGGGACATACGAGTACATCATGGTTCGTTGACATATCAATTTGTAGGTATACATAGCAGATCTGAAGTCATGACACATTCAGAAATAATGGGGCAGTACATCAAAAGTTCAATGTCATGATACATTATGGCCACATCCCCCTATCTGACTAAACGCGTCAGTGAAGGCGGATCGATAAATAACCAAAGTTACTTGACGTCCATAGTTTGTAGTATATATTATGAAACCACGAAAGGGGGTTTCTAGCAAGATTGAGATCTCCCTGTCACTGTCCGATAATAAGATAAATAATCTGTTCTCTTGGCAGTGATCAAAACATATGATGACCGAAATCCAACATGGCTGCCTCCCTGAGTTGTCGTTCACTCATTCATAGGAAGGAGAATATAAGCCAGAGTTAATTTATAATGGTTATATAAATGATTTCGTAAATGTTTCCATACAGCTCTACGGTGATCAGGTTAATTTCACGTAGCCATAACCGCTGCAGGAAAATCTGTCATCTTCGTCGATACCAAACACGACACTAGCATAACGAAGCACCAAAAGTCAAGCTAGGCCTAACCGACGAGAGATCATCAAAAATAGGAGCTGGGTTTACCTGGAGTCCGAATCATCTATATACTGACATAAGGAGAGTCTCTAACACAAACTATTGTAGTGACACCATCTCCTTCAGAAGAAAAAACCACGTCGTAAGACATTTTTTTCTGACGAAAGGACCAGCTCTTGAAAAACGTACCCCGCCATTTGTAAGCGGTACATCGGAACTCATCACGACTTGTCAAGACAACTCATACTTCCGCTAGCAAGAATCTAGTCCCTCCTACCCATCCAAAATATACAATATAGGACTGATTCTACTTGTACTAATAATATGTAATACATATGAATTCAGGCCATAAACACAATAAGCAAATTAATATATTTTCTGGCCCTAAAAAATAAGTACAAACGCAAGCGCAATATCCTTGCGCTGGATCAATATCCAGAACGATTACTCCTATAATCAAAAGTGTGAATCAAACATGGATTATCTCGCTTTTACCATAAACAGCATTTTCATACACAAATAAATGAATGTCTATATTTTTCCCATATTAAATAGCCATATCGATTTTTGTAAAATGTGCGTCAAAATATGCACGCAACAGATTACCACACCCCTCGGGAAAAAAAAATGGTACATTTTTTTTTTGAAATACATCTAGGAGCAACATACAATAGGCTCACAACGCTGCAATAACAATGCGCAGATGATAAGCATAAGTTTTATGACCTTAGAGAAAGTACTTCTCTAAGTATAAATATTTCCAGAGAGGTGTCACCAACGCATACTACAATATTAGCAATGACACAATTTCCACATTAGTTTATACATAAATTCCATCTAAGATATCTTAACATCATGATCATCAAAGACGAAAAACATTGAAAGATCAGCGGTGAATACATATCAATGAACCGCTAAGTAGTGTTACAATCAATATATGATATATTACATATGTGTACACATTTCAACATAGAAACAACTGTATCAAAGTTGTATAACAGTTATGAATCATGTGGGCATCTAGACAAAATATCTGCCATCACATTTTCTGACCCACGGATAGCTCGCACCGAAAAATGAAATGGCTGTAGAGCAATCGCGTATCGCGTTGATCTCGCGCTCTTCAGATTTTTACTCTGAATAGCCGTAAGAGCTTTCTGGTCAGTTTCCACAATGAAATGCGCGCCCAGAAGAAATCTTTGCAGTTTAAGGATTGACCAAACCATAGCCAATAATTCACGGTCTAGGACCGAGTAATTCTTCTCTGCGGCATTTAATTTCCGAGAAATATACATCACAGGATGCAGAGTTCCAGAGTACTCTTGCATTAGTGCAGCTCCAATCCCGGTGGATGAAGCGTCACTACGAAGAATAAATGTCTTATCCTTAGAAGGCAATACTAGGATAGGTGAAGTAGAAAACATAGTTTTAACCTTATCCAAAGAGGATTGACATTCTTGAGTCCAATGGACTACATTAGGAGACCCTTTCTTTAGCAAGGAAGAAAGAGGTGACATAATGGAGGACAGATTCGGGATGAATCGTCCATAAAATTGTATTTGACCTAAGAGACTTCGTACTTGCTTTTTAGTCTTAGGAATAGAAATGTTAAGTATCTTACTTGTATTATGGTCTTCTGTTTTTAGGAACCCATGACCAACACGGTTGTTGCTGTCATTTTCGACGGAGTCATCTGTCAAGTTATTTGCTTATGTTTGTATCATAAGTATAATTGTGTCTTTACCTGCGATGTCAGGTTGATTAGGGGTTGTCTTCCCTTGTTTATTCATTCATTGTGTTTGACCTGTAGGGTCAGAGGTTGACAGTTCGGCGTAGGCCTATGGGAAGGTTTTTTAAGCGGGGGTGAGATATACTTCCGGGAAGCCGGGAGGTCCTGTTTTTCTGAAGGGACCAAGAGTCCATTGTTTTTCGGGGAGAATCTTCGAAGTAACTGCTATGGCAGTTTTCCCCAGTGAATCTCTGTGCGTCGGTATGACGACAGAATTCCTTGTGTAGTTCTGAGGATTCATTTACCAGGTAATACCGACCTTTATGCATTATTACGCTTTTCGGTGGCAGAACATGTAAAGGATTACCTAGGGTGAACAGCAGCTCACTGATCCGCCATTTCAGAACTTAGATATTTGTGCTCGAGGTAGCCATCCAAGACTGTTAGTCTTATATTGTCCAGAAATCCAGTGACGAAGATATATTGTGGGAGCCGCAGATTGGCGGAACTTCTACCTACAATAAGTATTACTGCAGGGTTGATGATAACCTATTTAACAGAAGTACACGGCCGACGTTAGGACGAGGCCTGTGCTTCCGGCTATTATACTACAGCCTGATATGTGCAATTGGCAGGGAGTGCCAAGTTGCACCTGTGTGTCAAGGTAACTAAGGCATCTGACGCGTTTAGTCAGAGACGCCAAGGGCGACGCTACGAACTGTCATTATTGAAGAACTTTGCTATTGACCATGCACGTCTATTCTGATGTTTACCTTTTTGAATGCCAAATGTATACCTATCGATGTCAGGTCAGCATGACCTTGTTACACTGACTGTTCCTGTTGATATTATGTGTGTTTGATAAAGTTGATATTTAGTTGGATATAATATATGTTGATAAAGTACACCAGAACACTCCTAGGCGGGAAGACAGGCGTCTATCATCATCAGTTGACAAGATCCCTATGGTGTTGCCTGCCCCACTGTAGTGTATGGAATGTCAACTTGACCTACGCAGTGTTGTGTAGACATGGATGGAGTGTATAATGTGCGAATGATGATAAGGGTTCGTGTTGTTGACAAATGTTCTCTTCTCACACTCATGTATGACCGGAAGTCATCGACACCAACGACTGTGTACCTTTTCTAAAGTTTAATTGGACGTACACACTCGACAGCACAGATAGTGACAAATCACAGGTTGCCATAATACATCATAGTACAGTGGACAAATGGTCTTGCAATGTTACATGGGCACTCATGTAGAATAATGGTATAATGGACTGTCAATAGCCAAGCACTCAGTATCGCCCATACATATATCATCTGACGTCACTGACTGAGCACGTCAGCTTGTAAACAATATTTCAGATGACTTCTAAACCTAATCTCGTTTAGCAACGATTCTTCAACATAATGTTCAGCACATATTTTTCCATATAATAATATTGAACCACTAACAATGGGTTCTCATGTGTAGCAGTGATCTCTGGACTGATCAAGCGATAATACGGGCATCCCTTTTCTCTTCTTGAAAGTCCTACATGTTTTGGTTCCAAGATGGCTCCACTCGTGAACTGTCACTCACGTTTGAATACAGATAATGAATCTGTTCTAAAGTTAGTCATTCATACAACATTTCGTTGCTCTGTAGATTTGGTCATGAACAATAGACTGCATTCTACAGAATATAGTGCTGCTAGGAATCGAAGTCGTTTTTCATCGAGTCAAATATATTATCTTAAACATTCAAATCGTAATTATCGACAATGGTGGCTTCGATCGAGAGTTCATAAGAGTATCTTTGATTACCTTGGTAGAGGGAATATGAAACTGCCATTCCTTGGCAAGATGAATAAACACTGGGGTAAAGCATACACGATAGGTCTAGACGACTATCACTTTCCCCAAAACCACTGAGATCACTTTTTCAAGGCATCAAGCCGACATAGCAAAACACACACATTCCCTATCAGGACGAAGCCAAATCACCCCACTCAAGCGACACATCCGCCGAATAGCCTTTGACCTCTCTAGAGACAACAGAACATATAGTTCGACTTAGATATGTAAAGATATACAGATATAAGACAGACTTGTCCTACTCAGACAAACAATACACATAAATTCAGGCCATAGATATTCTGAAGCAAGAACAATCTATTATTACCCAAACAACGAATAAATCGCAGTAAAAATGTATTTATCCGCGGAGTTCAAGGGAAGTAACTCAATAATGACTTTCCCTTAAGCACTAAAAAATTACCTATGTATAATATTGTAAGATATCAAAGACTGCACGTAACAGTCTTACCACACCTCCCGGGAAAAAAAAAATGGAACATTTTTTTTTTTTTAAATACATCTAGGAGCAACGTACAATAGGCTCACAACGCATGAATAATGCGCAGATGAAAATATCAGGAATACCTATAACGCCTAATATGAGGCTAAGTCGACTTATGGAGCGACTGGTGAGAATGTGTCTCATAAACTGAGAGAAATTATTTCTCTACAAGTATATTTTTCCAGGAAGGTGTCATCAAAGTATAATACAATTCTGGCAATTACACAATGCCTAAAAAATTCATATCATCACTACGTATTAGA
The DNA here is from genome assembly GCA_024509875.1 of Oreohelix idahoensis. Taxonomy (NCBI): domain Eukaryota; kingdom Metazoa; phylum Mollusca; class Gastropoda; order Stylommatophora; family Oreohelicidae; genus Oreohelix; species Oreohelix idahoensis. Next base: position 287,608 of record JAMPIV010018785.1, on the reverse strand, counting down.
TATCTTAAATTTATGATTTATGAAGTAAAAATCATCAAAGCACAGCGGTGAATAAACATACATGAACCGCTATGTAGTGATACAATCATTATATTATTAAATTACAAATGTGTATCTATCATGATATAGAAAAGGAACTACTATAGAACTAGACATATCAAGAAGTCTAAGCCCTAATAGTTATGTGGAATCATGTGGGCATCTTGACAGAATGTCTGCCATCACATTATCTGATCCCCGAATAGCTCGCACAGAGAAATGAAAAGGTTGAAGAGCAATTGCATATCGAGTAGACCTCGAGCTCTTCAAATTCTTACTCTGTATAGCAGTAAGAGCTTTTTGGTCTGTTTCTACTATGAAATGTGCGCCTAGAAGGAATCTCTGTAGTTTGAGGATCGACCAAACCATAGCTAATAGCTCACGGTCTAAAACCGAATAATTCCTTTCTGCCGCATTAAGTTTTCTGGAAATATACATTACAGGATGCAGAGTTCCAGAGTACTCTTGCATTAGTGCCGCTCCAATCCCAGTGGATGAAGCGTCACTACGAAGAACGAATGTCTTATCTTTAGTGGGTAGCACTAAAATAGGTGGTGTTGAAAACAGTGTTTTAATCTTATCCAGAGAGCATTGGCATTCCTGAGACCAGTGGACCACATTAGGCGAACCTTTCTTTAGAAGTGTTGAGAGAGGTGCCATGATAGAGGATAGATTCTGAATGAATCTGCCATAAAATTGAATAAGACCTAACAGACTTCTCACCTGTTTTTTAGTCTTAGGGATTGAGATGTTAAGTATCTTACTAGTATTATGGTCCTCTGTCTTTAGGAAACCATGACCAACTCGGTGGCCTAGGAAAGAAATTTCGCTAAAACCAATATAGGCTTTAGAGGGTTTCGCTGTCAGGTTGTGCTCACGCAAAGTAGACAGCAATTCATCTAACCCTGAATAGTGATCTTCCCAAGTATCGCTGAAAAGACAGATGTCGTCTAGATATGCAATGACATCTGACCGATAAGATAGGATTCGGCGCATCATGCGTACGAACGTAGCTGGTGCGTTCATAAGACCGAAAGGCATAAAATTCCATTGGAACAAACCTCTAGGTGTTGAAAAAGCCGTGAGAGGTTTGGCGCGTTCAGATAAAGGAACTTGCCAATATCCCTTAGACAAATCAAGTTTAGTGAAAAAATGAGATTTGGAGAGTCGAGTAAGTAGCTCTTCCAGTAAAGGCATAGGTTCGGCATCGAACTTCGTTACTTGATTCAATTTTCGATAGTCAACGCAAAGACGTATGTTATTGTCTTTTTTACGCACAATAACCATCGGCGAAGAATACGCAGAGGTGGATGGTTCGATTATTTTCAAATCTATCATCACATCCAACTCTTTCTCGACCTGTGCTTGGAAATGTATAGGTATAGGATAAGGTCTAACCCTAATAGGAGTATGGTCAGTTAGCACAATGTCATGTTGAATGACATTAGTTTGTCCAGGGATGTCAGTGAGTACATCCTGAAATGTTTGCAACATAGTTGAAACTTGTCGCTGTTCTCCTAGAGACAAATCAGGAGAGACAGTAACGTTCTTCCATGATTCACTGGAATGAAGTGGGATCATTGGAAGAGGAAGATTTACATCTGAAAAACTTGTTTCCTCATCCTGTATCACGGACAGTGATGAGTAATGACCATGTGGTACTGGAGAATTGTCCGTTGCTTGGAAAATGGGTTGCAAATAATCCGGACGTTCATGGAATTCAGTAAGCATATTGATGTGGAAGGTTTTATGCTTCCCATCAATATCGACAATATAGTCGACATCGGAAATTTTCGATATTATATCGTACGGACCTTTCCAAGAAATAAGTAATCTGTTTTCCCTACAAGGTAGTAATACAAATGCTTTGTCACCAGGACAAAGTTGTCGTAAGCATCTCTTCTTATTGGCAAATTGCCTTGCCTTCTGTTTCGCAAATTCAGAAGAAGAAGTTGCTAATTTGCATGCTTCGATAATCTTTTGTCTCAACGCGATGACATATTCGTAGGATGACTTTGTGTCATCGTCAATATTGTCAGATGTTATGAGATCGTGAAGCAACGACATAGGGCCACGCGGACGCGCGCCAAAGACGAGTTCAAAGGGAGAAAATCCCGTATGTTCATTGGGTACCTCTCTGTAAGCGAAGAGGGCCGCAGGTAAAACTCTGTCCCAGTCTTGAGGATGATCCTCAGTTATCTTCCCCAGTAAGTTTTTAAGTGTTCTATTAAGGCGTTCGACCATACCATTAGACATTGGATGGTAGATACTACTTAAAGATCTATCTATCTGCAGGGTAGACATTACTTGAGACATGGTATCTGATATTAGTTGGGTGCCATGGTCTGACAATATCTCTCCGGGGAACCCCAGACGAGAAAATATAAGCCAAAGAGCATCTGCAATATCAGCAGTAGTAATGCTCTTCAGAGGAATAGCCTCTGGCCAACGTGTGCACATATCAACACACGTCAAGATAAACTGATGTCCTCTGGCAGACTTGATCTTAAATGGACCAATAATGTCTATGGCCATTTTTTGAAACGGCCGAATAGGAATGTCCGCCGCCTGAATGGGTGCAGCATGCCGTGGACCTTTGGATTTAACTTCCTGACATACTTTACAAGATCGACAATAAATCCGTATGTCCTTGTTTACCAATGGCCAAAAGAAAGCCGCAAGGACTCTTGACTTAGTACGGGAAAAACCCATGTGTCCAGCACACTGAGAGTCGTGAGCGTGCTGCAAAATTTTAACTCTCAAATTCTTGGGAACCAGGATTTGAGAATGACTTGACGTAATGGAGTCTTGAACCATACGTACAAGTACGCCATTCTTCTTTGTAATCCACGATTTACGACTTGTGTCCTTATTCGGATCACCTTTAGTTGCAAGAATGAAGAATTTCTTCAGAGTGGGATCATCTTCTTGCTGTTTTATAAACGAGTCACGAGAAATTACCAAGGGATTATCTTGGTTATGCACTTCATTATCTTCAGTAGATGAAGTTTGAGGCACATTAAGAGCCTGAGCTCTAGTGACTACAGCGTTAGCAATCTGCATGTTTTGCCTTTCCCAAGTGGAAATTTGTTGCGGAGTACATTCCTTGACTCCATGAATGCGACCGATGATGAGGTCAGCGATCGGATTCGGAAGAAGACATGCGTGTACATCTCCTGTAAAGAAAGGAGTAGCAATCCTAATGATAGCGGTAGAGTATTTCTCTACTGTGCCGCCAAATGTTACACATTTGACTACTTGTCCAGTGGCACGGGAAGGATCTACGAGTGACTGCCTAACACCAATTGTGGTGCATCCAGAATCAAATAGCACAGAGACTGGATTGTTATTCACTAAACCCTTATGTAAGACAAGAGACCCTCTTCCATCATGCGCGACTGATGCTGGAAGAGCAGGAAGAGGATGGCCACAGCTTAAAGTAGTCACTGTGGTTGGCTCAAATAACGTTTTGCATTGGGGGCACTGAGATGCTCTCCCAAAATCAAAAGCGGCACATGCCATATTACTAGCATCATTATTATCTTTACTCTGTTTATAGGCTTCATGGGACTCTTGTTGTGCAGAGTTTGCCTGAAAATGTGGTTTATGTCTTTTGTATTGAGATCTACCTCGGTTATTATCACCTCTGTAGTTATTGTTACCTCTATTGTAACCCCTATTTGGGTTTGAGTCATAGTACCCTTGGTTACCATTATCATATTCATTATAATGAGTATCTCTGTAATTATGATCTTGTTGACTCCAAGACGGATAACCCTGATAGTTTCTATAATTACTTCCTCTACGGAAATTCCTATAATTATGACCACCCCTGTGTCGAGAGCTATCAGGTCGTCTCCAGTTCTTTGAAGAAGAACCCTGAAATGATTGGTTACCTTGGTTTTGATAACTATTATGGTTACCTTTTTTTTCAAATCTGTTTTGAGGTCCCTGAAATCTGTGTGAATAATTGGGATTGTATGGTGTTGCTGAAGCAACTGGCATACTCTCCTTAATCTTAGTGTTGCCAAAAGTCACGTCGGGGTGTGCAGTGACATATTGGGAACAATATTCTTCCATTTCTTTTAGAGATTTAGGTTTACGCTCATGTATAAATTCAAGGAAAGGTTTGTTCACACATGACATAATCTTATCTCTGAGCAACAAATCCATAAGTCCTTCATACGTTTTTTCCGTTTTGGAAAGCTCAATCCAACGATCAACTGTGAGACGTGCCTTTGCAGTGAATTCTGAGAATTCTACCCCCGTCTCAGGTACCATCGTCTTAAATAAAAGGCGATAGCCTTCCTCACTTAGCTGATATTTTTTTATCAAAGCCGCCCTAATGACATCATAATTATCCTTATCTGCTTCTCCTACAAGGCATAATCTAGTCAAAGATTCACCTTTCAAGTTTTCTGATAATTGATTAGCGTATTGTGATTTATCCACATTATGTGTACGACAAGAACGTTCAAATCTATCCAGCCAGAATGTAATATCGTCACTGGACTGATTGAACGGTGGAACCTTAACCTTGTAAGTAGAAGGTTTACCATTACCACTAGATGCCTGATTAACATTACTCATACTTGTCAATCTCAATTTCTCCAACTCAAATTCATGTTCTCTTATTGCTTTTTTCTCTTCAGCATCTAATCTTTTTTGTTCAGCCTCCCTGTCTAATCTTTTTTGTTCAGCCGCAGCTTCTCTTTCCAATTTTTTTTGTTCAGCTTCACTGTCTAATCTTTTTTGTTCAGCCGCAGCTTCTCTTTCCAATTTTTTTTGTTCAGCTTCCCTGTCTAATCTTTTTTGTTCAGCTTCACTGTCTAATCTTTTTTGTTCAGCTTCACTGTCTAATCTTTTTTGTTCAGCCGCAGCTTCTCTTTCCAATTTTTTTTGTTCAGCTTCAAATCTCCTTTCCTCTACCTGCATCTGCAATTTCTTTTGTTCAGCAGCAGCCTCAGCTTCTTTTTCTAATCTTTTCTCTTCCGCCATAGCTTTTCTTTCTTCTGCAGCTAATCTTTTCTCTTCTGCAGCTAATGCTTTGTCATATTGAGCAACTGCCCATTGTTCTAATTGTTGACCAGTCTTATCAAGAGCTTTCCCTTGAGTAATGAAATAATCTAGAGTAGACATGATGCCTAACAATAATACTAATCACCTGAATCAATAATAATACCCCAAGTTCTCAATGACCTGATTAATCAGTATACTATCCCAATATCTGTGGGTCACAAGCCTTTAATAAGGTCTTGTATAATAGTAATAATAATCAGGTACTGGTCTATACCATAATCCAAGTGCAGTGCACAGGCAATTGTGTCTTATGAAATATACCCATATAAAACATATGTCAACCAACAGAATACATAAAGTACAAATAGGACTGACAATACAAGAACGTTTGCAGAAATCAAAATAAATCAAATAGGGAAATCAATGAAGATAATCACTGAATCTGCAAAGAATAACAACACAAATGACGTCACAATATATGAATATAAATTATGAATAGAACTGAAAGATAGAAAAGGTTAGACCAACAAATTACAAACAAATCAAATCAAAACAAAACTAAAGAACAAAGAAATATTACAAAAATAACAATAATTACAGACTTCACAGCTAACACAAAAGCAACAGTTGTCGCAGCAAATTTTCAATCAAGAAAATTGCACCTATAGAAAACGCCCACAACGGACCCTCTATGACGTGGGATACTCTGTTGTGAGGACGCCGCCCAACCTTAAACACAACCCGCTGACATAGAAACTAACATACTATACAAACAAATAACATGTAAACATAAATATATATAAATTATGTGTATGATAGTATGTGTTGCAAAATAGGCTCAGTCTTACAGTAATGGCAAAGTTATTTTTCATGAAAACAAACAAACTGCCACTTTATTCAATTAAACATTCTGGCCTTAAATATTAAAGTTCATATATGGCAAACAAGAAGATCCATCGATGAAACCAGGACTTCTTAGTTCACAAATACTGTCTTTCTGTTAACACTGACAAGAATTGATCCAACTGTTCTGTGAAACTCTATAATGTCTAATGTAAAAAATGTCAACAACGCTGACCTACATACTGCATTCACTTGACAGGTCACGTGACGAAGCGTTGACAAAGAGCAAACCAATACTGCAAGTGTGTCGTATCAGCCACAGGAAACGGTCTGGTATCGGTAATCTGTTGACTTCTGAATTTCTGCGAGGTCAAACCCAGAAAGCTGGTCCACCAGTTGATAAAGTTGATATTTAGTTGGATATAATATATGTTGATAAAGTACACCAGAACACTCCTAGGCGGGAAGACAGGCGTCTATCATCATCAGTTGACAAGATCCCTATGGTGTTGCCTGCCCCACTGTAGTGTATGGAATGTCAACTTGACCTACGCAGTGTTGTGTAGACATGGATGGAGTGTATAATGTGCGAATGATGATAAGGGTTCGTGTTGTTGACAAATGTTCTCTTCTCACACTCATGTATGACCGGAAGTCATCGACACCAACGACTGTGTACCTTTTCTAAAGTTTAATTGGACGTACACACTCGACAGCACAGATAGTGACAAATCACAGGTTGCCATAATACATCATAGTACAGTGGACAAATGGTCTTGCAATGTTACATGGGCACTCATGTAGAATAATGGTATAATGGACTGTCAATAGCCAAGCACTCAGTATCGCCCATACATATATCATCTGACGTCACTGACTGAGCACGTCAGCTTGTAAACAATATTTCAGATGACTTCTAAACCTAATCTCGTTTAGCAACGATTCTTCAACATAATGTTCAGCACATATTTTTTTCCATATAATAATATTGAACCACTAACAATGGGTTCTCATGTGTAGCAGTGATCTCTGGACTGATCAAGCGATAATACGGGCATCCCTTTTCTCTTCTTGAAAGTCCTACATGTTTTGGTTCCAAGATGGCTCCACTCGTGAACTGTCACTCACGTTTGAATACAGATAATGAATCTGTTCTAAAGTTAGTCATTCATACAACATTTCGTTGCTCTGTAGATTTGGTCATGAACAATAGACTGCATTCTACAGAATATAGTGCTGCTAGGAATCGAAGTCGTTTTTCATCGAGTCAAATATATTCTCTTAAACATTCAAATCGTAATTATCGACAATGGTGGCTTCGATCGAGAGTTCATAAGAGTATCTTTGATTACCTTGGTAGAGGGAATATGAAACTGCCATTCCTTGGCAAGATGAATAAACACTGGGGTAAAGCATACACGATAGGTCTAGACGACTATCACTTTCCCCAAAACCACTGAGATCACTTTTTCAAGGCATCAAGCCGACATAGCAAAACACACACATTCCCTATCAGGACGAAGCCAAATCACCCCACTCAAGCGACACATCCGCCGAATAGCCTTTGACCTCTCTAGAGACAACAGAACATATAGTTCGACTTAGATATGTAAAGATATACAGATATAAGACAGACTTGTCCTACTCAGACAAACAATACACATAAATTCAGGCCATAGATATTCTGAAGCAAGAACAATCTATTATTACCCAAACAACGAATAAATCGCAGTAAAAATGTATTTATCCGCGGAGTTCAAGGGAAGTAACTCAATAATGACTTTCCCTTAAGCACTAAAAAATTACCTATGTATAATATTGTAAGATATCAAAGACTGCACGTAACAGTCTTCCCGTCAATAAATGTCTTGAAACATGCCTGCAGTGTCAAAGCATCCTTGATTACTGCATGTGAGAGTATGGGTTGCAGGATCTACATCTATACGAGCCTAAACACATTCGCGTCTTCATTCGCACCCACACTCAATTCATCATACGCTCGCACTACACATCTAACAACATGTATACTGTCTTGGGCCAGTGATCACCTCAACAAGAAAAAAAAAGACAGTTACATCCTAAGAAAGATATTTCGCTAAAACCAATACATGCTTTCGATGGTTTCGCTGTCAGGTTATGCTCGCGTAAGATAGACAATAGTTCATTTATACCATTATAGTGATCGTTCCAAGTATCACTGAAAAGACAGATGTCATCAAGATACGCAATGACATCTGAGCGATGAGATAGGATTCGATGCATCATGCGTACAAATGTAGCAGGGGCGTTCATAAGACCGAAAGGCATGAAATTCCATTGGAATAGACCCCTAGGCGTCGAAAAAGCAGTAAACGGTTTGGCGTGTTCGGATAGTGGAACTTGCCAATATCCCTTAGACAAATCGAGTTTAGTAAAGAAGTGAGAATTCGATAGTCTCGTAAGTAGCTCTTCTAGTAAAGGCATAGGTTCAGCATCGAATTTAGTCACTTGATTCAATTTGCGATAATCCACGCAAAGACGTATGTTATTGTCTTTTTTTCGTACTATAACCATCGGCGAAGAATATGCTGATGTGGATGGTTCAATAATTTTTAACTCTATCATCTCATCTAACTCTTTCTCTACCTGTGCTTGAAAATGTATCGGAATAGGATACGGTCTGACTCTTATAGGACTATGGTCAGTAAGAATAATGTCATGTTGAATGACATCAGTTTGACCAGGAATGTCAGTAAGGACATCCTGAAATTGTTCTAACATAGTAGAAACTTGTTTCTGCTCTCCTGGAGATAATTCTGGAGAAATTGCAACATCTTTCCATGATTCATTAGAGTGAAGAGGAATCATTGGAAAAGGTAAATTTACATCCGAGAAACTCGTTTCCTCATCCTGTATTACTGACATAGATGAGTACTGTCCATGTTGGACTGGAAAATCGTCCGTTGCCTGGAAAACAGGTTGTAAATAATCAGGACGTTCATGGAATTCCGTGAGCATGTTGATGTGGAAGGTTTTACGCTTCCCGTCAATATCGACGATATAGTCAACATCGGAAACCTTTGATATTATATCGTACGGACCTTTCCAAGAAATGAGAAGTCTATTTTCCCTACAAGGTAGCAAGACAAATGCTTTGTCACCTGGACAAAGTTGACGCAAACATCTCTTTTTATTGGCAAATTCCCTTGCCTTCTGTTTCGCAAATTCAGAAGAAGCAGTTGCCAATTTGCATGCTTCAATAATCTTGTGTCTAAGTGCGATGACATATTCATAAGAGGATTTTGTGTCATCGACAATATTATCAGCAGTTATAAGATCATGCAGTAAGGACATAGGACCTCGCGGTTTCGCGCCAAAGACAAGTTCAAAGGGAGAAAATCCTGTATGTTCGTTGGCGACCTCTCTATATGCAAAGAGAGCCGCGGGTAAAACCCTATCCCAATCCTGAGGATGATCTTCTGTTATCTTACCTAGTAGGTTTTTCAGAGTTCTATTCAAACGTTCCACCATCCCATTGGACATAGGATGATAAATACTACTCAGCGATCTCTCTATCTTCAGAGTCGACATTACTTGAGACATGGTATCCGATATGAGTTGGGTACCATGGTCGGATAATATTTCTGCTGGAAATCCCAGACGAGAAAATATTAACCAAAGAGCATCTGCGACATCAGCAGTAGTTATGCTCTTTAGAGGAACAGCCTCCGGCCAACGTGTGCACATATCAACACACGTCAAAATAAATTGGTGTCCTCTAGCAGACTTTATCTTAAATGGACCAATGATGTCTATCGCCATTTTTTGAAATGGCCGAATGGGAATGTCTGCAGCCTGAATAGGTGCATCATGGCGTGGACCTCTGGATTTAATCTCTTGACATACTTTACAAGATCGACAATGGATTCGTATGTCCTTATTCACAGCAGGCCAAAAGAAAGATTGAAGAACTCTAGCTTTAGTACGGGAAAAACCCATATGTCCAGCACACTGCGAATCATGAGCGTGCTGTAAAATTTTAACTCTCATATTTTTAGGCACAAGGATTTGAGAATGAATGGACTTAGCGGAGTCTTGTACCATACGTACAAGTACGCCATTCTTCAACGTAATCCAAGATTTACGATTAGTATCCTTATTCGGATCACCTTTTGTTGCCAGAGTAAAGAATTTCTTTAGAGTAGGATCATCTTCCTGCTGTTTGATAAAGGAATCGTGGGAAATCTCCAAGGGATCATCTTGGAACTGCGCATCATTATCTTCAGAATGTGAAGATTGTGGCATATTGAGAGCTTGAGCCCTAGTGATTACTGCATTAGCAGATTGCATATTAACATTTTCCCAATTAGAAATTTGCCGTGGAGTGCATTCTTTCACTCCATGAATGCGACCGATGATAAGATCAGCGATCGGATTCGGCAAGAGACATGCTTGCACCTCTCCTGTAAAGAAAGGCGTAGCAATATTGATAATGGCAGTGGAGTACTTCTCCAATGTGCCACCAAATGTTACACATTTGACTATATTGCCTGTAGCTCGAGAAGGATTTACGAGTGATTGCCTCACTCCAATTGTAGTGCACCCCGAGTCGAAAAGAATTGATACCGGAGTACCATCTATTAGGCCCCTATTAAAGACAAGAGCACCCCTTCCATTATGCGCAATTGACGCATGGAGAGCGGGAAGTGGGTGACCGCAGCTTAAAGTAGACACTGTGGTTGGATCGAATAATGTTTTGCATTGCGAACACTCAGATGCTCTAGCAAAATCAAAAGCGGAATTCGCTACACTATTGGAGTCTTTTTTATCATTATTCTGATTATCGGTGTCGTGGAACTCCTGTTGTGCAGAGTTAGCCTGGTAATAAGATTTACCATGTCTTTTGTGTTGTGATCTACCTCGGTTATAATTGTCTCTATAATTATTATTGCCTCTGTTATAACCCCTATTTGGGTTTGAATCATAATATTCATGATCATAATCATCATGCTCATTAAATTGAGTATCCCTGTAATATTGTTTCTTTTGTCTCCATGAAGCACTTGGGTAGTTCCTATAGCTACTCCCTTTCCGAGAATTTCTAACATTATGGGCACCCCTCGCGTGTCGAGGACTATCACCCCGATTCCAGTTCTTCGAAGAAGAACTCTGATTTGAGTGGTTATCTTGGTTTTGATACTTATTCCAATTAACCTTTTTATCAAATTTATTTTTAGCTCCTTGGAATTTGTGTGAGTAATTCTGATTATATTCTGTTGCCGAAGCAACTGGCATACTCTCTTTAATGTTAGAGTTACTAAGAATCATGTCAGGGTGTGCCGTGGCATACTGGTCACAATATTCTTCCATTTGCTTTATTGTACTAGGTTTACGCTCATGTAAGAACTCTAGGAATGATTTATTTACAGAAGACATGACCTTGTCTCTTAGCAATAAATCCGTAAGACCATCAAATGTTTTCTCTGTTTTGGATAATTCAATCCATCGTGAAAGTGTAATTCGTGCTTTTGAGATGAATTCTGAGAATTCTACACCTACCTCAGGTCTCATTGTTTTAAACAAAAGACGATAACCTTCTTCAGACAGCTGATATCTCTTTATCAAAGCTGCCCTAACAGCATCATAATTATCTTTGTCGGCCTCTTCAACAAAATATAACTTACTCAGAGACTCCCCTTTTAGATTTTCAGACAACTGATTCACATACTGTGATTTGTCAACATTATGAGATCGACAAGCCCGTTCAAATCTAGAAAGCCAAAATGTTATGTCATCACTGGTAGGGTTAAACGCTGGTACCTTGACCTTGTACACGAAGGGTTTACCATTACCACCAGATGCCTGATTAACATTACTCATACATGTCAATTTTAATTTCTCTAATTCAAACTCATGTTCTCTTATTGCTTTTCTCTCTTCAGCTTCTCTATCTAATCTTCTCTGTTCTGCAGCAGCTTCTAATTTCTTCTGTTCTGCAGCAGCAGCAACTTCTAGTTTTTTCTGTTCTGCAGCAGCTTCTAATTTTTTCTGTTCTGCAGCAGCTTCTAATTTTTTCTGTTCTGCAGCAGCAGCAACTTCTAGTTTTTTCTGTTCTGCAGCAGCTTCTAATTTTTTCTGTTCTGCAGCAGCTTCTAATTTTTTCTGTTCTGCAGCAGCTTCTAATTTCTTCTGTTCTGCATCAAATCTCCTTTCCTCCACTTGCATCTGCAATTTCTTAAGTTCAGCAGCAGTATCAGCTTCTTTTTCTAATCTTTTTTCTTCAGCTATTGCTTTCCTTTCTTCTGCAGCAGCTTTTTTTTCTTCTATTTGAAGTTTTCTCTCCTCAGCCGCAGCTTTTTTTTCTTCAACAGCAGCAGCAGTTTTTTTTCTCTTCTGCAGCTAATGCTTTGTCATATTGAGCAACAGCCCATTGTTCTAAGTCTTTTCCAGTCTTATCAAGAGATTTTCCTTGAGCAATAAAATAATCTAATGTAGACATATTGTCTTCTTAAATCAGAAACCTGAAAAAGTAAATAAATTACCCTCTTTCAAGTTAATGGGAGACAAGTCTATACCTTAGACTTAGTCTTAGTCCAAACTTGTATGGTTTATAATAACCAATGATAACTTGAGTACCTGTGGACAACAATAATTGTATCTCAAATACTGTGGGGGACAAGCCTTACAAAGGTCTTGTATACCTCAATGTAATCAAAGATCACTTGAGTACCTGTGGAAAAAAAAAATATTTCCCTTTACCAATCACTTTGGGAGACAAGCCTTACAAAGGTCTTGTACATTTTGTTTTATAACAATAACAATCAGAAAGTACTGATCTGTACTATACTATCAGTGTATACCACTATACGTCATATGTCAACTAAAGACATTACAAATGACAAACAAGAAAAGACAATCTGAAAACATTTGCAGAGATCAAATTAAATCAAATAGGAGAAATGAAAAAAAATGATCACAGAAACCGTGATGATAACTGCCATAAGATAACAAGACAAATAACGCCACAGTGTATAAACATAAGGGTGTAAAAAACTGAAATGAAAGAAAAGATGAGACCTACAATTATACAAACAAATCAAACAAAACTAAGGAACACAAAAAAAAAAATGTTACAAATACAAATATGAAACAGTCGTCACAACTAACCAAATATTTGCAAACTATGTTGCATGCAAATTTCAATTAAGAAATTGCTCCCTATCGAACGCCAGAACAAGACCAATATCACTCGGTATTTCCTGTTCTAGTCACCACCCATCCAGGCCCGCAACATATAAACCCCTACACATATAAACAAATAACATGTAAGCATAAATAGCATATAGCATACAATATCATTTATGTCATGAATGGAATGTGTTGCAAGTATAGTGTTGTAAAGCAGGCACAGTTTATTTTAATACTAATAACTTGCCACTTTATTCAGTAATAGATTTAATTTTAAACTATTACACTGTCAATTTTTCTCTGTTGAGCATCTGAAGAACCAACGATGAACTATGCACTTTATGTTCAACAACACTGTGATTCTTCTGTACGTTGAGAAATGTCAACAATATTGCTCCAGATATTTTCTACACTTGATACCACTGTCCTGTGTAATACTGTCTGTACAGCGAAAAACTGTCAACAAGCGCTGACCTAGATACAGCATTCTATCGGTAATACAGGTCAAGCTGACATCGACTGTATAGCTGTCCTACTGGTGTTGATGTGTTCAAACAAATGTTCTTTCAGCTGTAAACTGTGATTCTCAACACAAAACTGCGTAAGCTGGACCCAGGAATCTGGCTCGCCACTGTAAAGTCCTGTTCTTTCCACTCTGTATAGTTGCTTTCACACACACACTGTAAAGTATCAGTCTGTCTGCTCTGTAAGGAAGAGTGGTGTGTTGTTGAGATCAGGCATGCTCCAGTCTACCCAGCTGTAAATGGGTAACTCACCCTAGTCCTGAGTTAGGGAAGGCAAAGGCTCCAGGGGAAGCAGGCCCTAAACTTGGTCACTTCAGCCGACGCAGGATGGTGTATGTATGAAGTAGAAGTGTAGAGTGTGATTACCGCGAATGGTGTACTGTTCGTGTGCTGACCAATATAACCACTCACACTTGTGTCTACAAGGCACCAATGCAGACTGCTGGAATCTTAGTTTACTCAATTTATTCAGACGTACACACTGGGACATACGAGTACATCATGGTTCGTTGACATATCAATTTGTAGGTATACATAGCAGATCTGAAGTCATGACACATTCAGAAATAATGGGGCAGTACATCAAAAGTTCAATGTCATGATACATTATGGCCACATCCCCCTATCTGACTAAACGCGTCAGTGAAGGCGGATCGATAAATAACCAAAGTTACTTGACGTCCATAGTTTGTAGTATATATTATGAAACCACGAAAGGGGGTTTCTAGCAAGATTGAGATCTCCCTGTCACTGTCCGATAATAAGATAAATAATCTGTTCTCTTGGCAGTGATCAAAACATATGATGACCGAAATCCAACATGGCTGCCTCCCTGAGTTGTCGTTCACTCATTCATAGGAAGGAGAATATAAGCCAGAGTTAATTTATAATGGTTATATAAATGATTTCGTAAATGTTTCCATACAGCTCTACGGTGATCAGGTTAATTTCACGTAGCCATAACCGCTGCAGGAAAATCTGTCATCTTCGTCGATACCAAACACGACACTAGCATAACGAAGCACCAAAAGTCAAGCTAGGCCTAACCGACGAGAGATCATCAAAAATAGGAGCTGGGTTTACCTGGAGTCCGAATCATCTATATACTGACATAAGGAGAGTCTCTAACACAAACTATCGTAGAGACACCATCTCCTTCAGAAGAAAAACCACGTCGTAAGACATTTTTTTTTTCTGACGAAAGGACCAGCTCTTGAAAAACGTACCCCGCCATTTGTAAGCGGTACATCGGAACTCATCACGACTTGTCAAGACAACTCATACTTCCGCTAGCAAGAATCTAGTCCCTCCTACCCATCCAAAATATACAATATAGGACTGATTCTACTTGTACTAATAATATGTAATACATATGAATTCAGGCCATAAACACAATAAGCAAATTAATATATTTTCTGGCCCTAAAAAATAAGTACAAACGCAAGCGCAATATCCTTGCGCTGGATCAATATCCAGAACGATTACTCCTATAATCAAAAGTGTGAATCAAACATGGATTATCTCGCTTTTACCATAAACAGCATTTTCATACACAAATAAATGAATGTCTATATTTTTCCCATATTAAATAGCCATATCGATTTTTGTAAAATGTGCGTCAAAATATGCATGCAACAACGACTCAACAGTAATTAGTGAAGACAGATAAATACGACTCAACAGTAATTAGTGAAGACAGATAAATACGACTCAACAGTAATTAGTGAAGACAGATAAATACGACTCAACAGTAATTAGTGAAGACAGATAAGCAGCAGTAATTAGTGAAGACAGATAAGCAGCAGTAATTAGTGAAGACAGATAAGCAGCAGTAATTAGTGAAGACAGATAAGCAGCAGTAATTAGTGAAGACAGATAAGCAGCAGTAATTAGTGAAGACAGATAAGCAGCCGTAATTATTCCGTTACAAACGATCTTAGAAATATTGATATTTATACTGGAAACTAGAATCCATGCCCATTTTAAATTGGCCCTTCGTGAATAGCCATGCAAAATCATCATGCAAAACAACCTGCAACAGACGCTACCACTTTATTTATTATTTTATTGTATTGTTTTTACTGAAACTGATTTTCCTATTATTTTACTGTTTATTTTTAACTTCCGATTTGGGGTACATTTGTTGAAGACATATACTAATTCGAGAGCTAAAAGGTAATGATAATATATTACATACATTTGTAAATCATATTGTAGTAGCATTTATATCATCATTTACTGTTCTATACTTTGTTATATACTATTATACAAGTAATTTTTTTTAAGTTTCTGAAGGAAGGGATAACTAGCTTCATGCCCAATACGTCTTAGTCGCCTTCTACGACATACCTGGATAGTTATAGTGTTACTATTTGTGGTAGATGGCGACAGGAATTATGTGAGGACAGCAAACCATAAGTCAGAAGAGTTCAGGACCACCACTGGTGTAAGACAAGGTGATATCCTGTCACCTTATCTTTTCTACTCCTCATGGACGATGTTATCAAGTTGTGGCCGTGTATGTTTATACGGCACTAGTAGTTATATTGATTTTATGTAATCAGAGTTAATCCTTCATATGTTGTGATGGTTCAAGTGCTAACTGGCGTTCCGCCAGAGATCGTAATACTTGACCTTTTGTTATTTTTTTTCAACCCAGGAATGTTCTTCCCTTTGAGTTTGGTGATACTCAAAACAGTTTCAGCACAACAACGTATAATCCACAAGAAATTATTGTAAAGTTCCACAAACAGCAATGTAGAAAAATTCAATTAGAGTTTATTGATGTAATTTGACAAACACTGTAAATTTCACAATGATGATTGGTTATCCGATATGAAAAAATATGTAATCCAACTGAATAATATAGGTACAATCCAGATAGAATAATATATGTATATCCACAAGAAATAATTTACAGATTTGTTTACTCAAAAAAAAACTTGTCTTGGTATCCTCAAAGACGAAGTTCTCCTAACGCTATCAGTAAAAATCCTCTAGTCTAAAATCATGGTATCCTTGGAATCATAAGTCCTGAAATCGCTACCTATCGCCCACAACTCTTCTATTTATACTATTTCTTCTTTTTTCCCGCCTTTTTTCAAACGACCCGTCCTTTTTTTCACACGACACAATAGTTAACATTTGCACTCCTCTTCTCAGCTTTTCGACCTTTTTGCACACGACATTCTGTTATTTCGACTTTATTTTCACATGTGTGATCTTTTCCAACTTAACAATAGGATTATAAAAAAACCAGATCACACAAACATTCATTTCCCACTTTCGCGCTTATAAAACCCATTCATTATTATCTGGGACTGACCTACGTTTACCCTGTCAGAGCAGTAACGGCAACTGAACTTTGAATGAATGCTGTGTTTTGTGTAAAAACGTCTTATTTGCTTTTAAGGTCTGTTATTCTTACATGTAGCATCTTCTAGCACATATAAATGCTTAGCGTGGAAGTAGAAGGGATAATGCTAGCGTGAAAGGTCAAGCGGTCACATACGTCCCTGGCCACACAAATGTATCCCAGAGGGAGACATTTGCGTACTATCAACTAAGTACCTCATGCTAGTGACTGTTATAAACGACTAACTTATTGGTAGAGTCTCTTTGAAAGAAGAAAAGAAGATAAAAAAGGGAAAAATGTAAAAAAAAAAAGTTCGTAAAACGATGGATCCTAATATATTTATAATGCGTAAAACGGGGGATACATAAAATATGTTAATACACTTCGCCATTTAACAGTATTCTTCACAATATCAATATGAACAACGCTGTGCGTTAGTCATCACCATAATGATAACATACTTAATGATAACATTAAAAACAAATATTTGCATACGATTTTCATGGGTTGTGCAAACAACACAAATAAAAACAAAACAAAAAAATACGTTGGCAATATTTAACAGAGGCGATTAATATTCATTAAGTATTTAACAATCTTAAATCTAATCGCTGCAACGAACATCAGCCTAACAGCATAGAACTAATGGTCAAACATCAGACCGTGGGACGCAAAAAAAAAAATGTAGTATACGAGCTCGTATATATATATGTATGATATGGGAATATACATACATGGCAATGTTAATCTATAAATTTATTATCAACAAAATATGAACTGGAGCTGTACGCTCTCGTAACTGTCAATATAGAACGTGGTAAATATAATACAATCATATGATACAGGCGACCCCAATCCTGCCACTGCGGTCAGTGATTTACCAGGATGTATATGGGTCTTAAACACCAAAAATCTGGACAAGTTTGGTGAACTGTCTATGTGTCTATATAAATATAGCATTATTAATCTGGTTACATGGAGTTACAAAGTATTTATTTCAAAATGTCTCTAATCTCCAACTTATGTAATAGTCGTTACTATGAGGGAGGACAACTATACCAATACAAAAAATTATCGGGTGTTGGAGTATGAACTAACTCAGTTACCCTGAACCAAGTACCAAACTGTTTATAGGTTCGTCAGCAAATATAAAATCTGCATACAAATGCAAGTTCATAATAATGGACAACAATTTGTCAAGAAAATATACTGTAGCGTTCCGCTTACAACGTGACAAATGGTCAGAAAAATACAGGTACATCAATATGTGATGTTTATTTCTCAATACAAGGTTTATCAACATGTGAACATATCCGTTATCATGTTAGCGATTTCCCATGAAATCGTCATCGTTTGCATGTAACAATGTAGTATTTCGCAAATCCGCGAACTGTGTTGATTAGCATATAAGTTTTACCCAACTTGCAAAATACTTGCATATCACCAAGTCAAATTTAGGTGAAAATATATATATATATATGTCTCAGTTATTTAGTGGAGGGGAAGGGGGAGGGATGTATATTGGGATAAATGACGGAGTATGGTTTATCACCGTGGGAGGGTGTTGAGGATTGTGCGCGATTTTCCAGTACTCATTCAGCTGAGGTGGTTGTGGTGCAACCATGCGAATGCTGCAGACATTCACATGCTTGCAAACCCCGAAACAATCCTAAACAGAGGGGAACGAATGTCAGTCATGGGAATGTACTCGGGGGTCTTAGAGGCGTTAACTGTGTCGGGGGGGGGGGGGTAACAATGTCCTCATTATCTTTTACCGATGTCCGCTGTGGACATTTCATCTTCTTGTACACATGGTATTTATACACAAAACCGCTTAAAATTTAAAACACCAATTATGCTAAGCAAAATCAATAGTCCTGACACTCTAGTGTGTCGGGTCATGACCTCTCGTGTGTCTCACTGGATTCAGGAATGCGAGAAGGGGTGTTTCCCAGACTACGAAGAAGTATTTATAGAATTTGATAGACACGTTAACATAGGTAAATTCATGTTGAGTATTTTGACTGCTCGGAAAGGAGCGTCGATTTAGAAACGCTCCGTCTGTGATGGAGATGACAGGAGATGAAAAAGCCTTTGGATGTGTAGGGAAGAATAGATTTGACGTCTGATTTGTCATATATCTGTGAGAAAGGGTCGTCTGCTTGAATAACGTGAGAAGCCATATACGATCATTCAGGTTGCAAACAGCATCATTAAGAAAAAAATCGCCAAAATACATTCTCGATGCGATTGAACATTATAAAACGGCCTTTCCATAACACAAAAGGAAAGCGGTGAGTTAACACATTTAAAAAAAATCTCTGATGTGTCAAAAAGGAAAAATATGTGTGTGCATATAGTGTGTTTGATTTTGTCACAAGATTCACCAAGAAGGGGAAAAAAAATTAAAACTGTTGTAAAGCATAAGTCCTATTATAAAGATTTTCAAAGGCAAAAGTGGTGTAATTTGTACAAATGAAATAATTTAAAGTTCTGTTTAACCTGGATAACATAGTGTTGTAGATCTGCGAATGTTTGCGAACGTTCTTCAATTTGTTGACGTATTGGTGTAAAAGATGTAATGATAATGACAGTCCATGTTGACGAAGAATATGAAATAATTATATAACATTAAAACACAGTGGCGTCAAGCCATAATAACTTGTTAGTATATGTGGGTGTTGCAGAGGTCGTAACTGTCAATATCGTCAGTATCATCAGCAGGATCGTGACTGAGGCTGACATCTTTCTGAAAAAATAAAATTTCCTACCCAAAAAAAAAAATGGACACTAGTGACTTTAGATGATGGGGGTAACGAGGGAGAGTGCTATTTGTAGAGAGAGCACTCGTTGGGTTCTTTAGCTGGGTGAGTACCTTTTGTTATTAGAGAAGATTGATTCTCCAATAAACCAATAATCGTTGAACTGGACGTTTACGAATTTGACATGAGGAAGTTGGCGATTTCCATCAAGAGAACTTTTTTCCTCGTCAATCGTTGATCACAAGAGGATGGCGTATTTCGCACTGTCGAGTGGGTGGTGGCTGCAGTTGTCGAGGGTAAGGATGAAGTAGTGTTGAAATGGTGCACCTCATGCTGCGTGTTGTGGGGCTGTCTGTGTTTACATCAGAGTGGTAGTTGCTTGTTGAAGGTTGTTCATTTCTATTGTATGTTTGTTGTCTGGGTTCCATGGTATGTCTTCTGTCATCAAATGTTCGTTTCACATAATCACTGGGGTTGCGACGGGGTCGCGTAAGGAGTATGTTGGGGCTGATGAGGGGGTAGGGAATTATGGTTGTGATCATGTGAATAACGTTGCGAACACCGATGTGTTGTTTCTGTGTAGTGCGGCTAGACTCTCATGTCATTCTTGTGATAAGTTCTTCTGTGGGGCTTCTGTGTTTGTTCTTAACTGTGTCCTCCACATACTCCTCTTGCATCATATCGTTCACAAGCTGTCTTACCTCTTTTTTTTTTCTTCATTTTCTGACCTCGATTACGATTTGCCTGCTCTATTCTGTGTCTCTTCATGTTTTCAACATCTAACATTTTTGTTAGAACCAGATCTATTTCAATTCTTGTTTGTGGAAAGTTTGTATGATATTTTTCCTGTAGCAGTCTCCAGACTATACTCCTTGATAAATGAACCTCAGGCCTTGCTATGATGGCTGCTATCACCGGTTTCAACTCCTCCATGTTTGGTTCATCCACTTTAACCATTTTCTTACTCGTGTCATTCACTTCTTCTCTCACTTCTTTTCCCAACTTTTCTACCATTTCGCACTTCTCCGTGCATTCTAACTCATCTTCTTCATCTGACGATACACTGTCTGAGTAACTTGATGACGAATCTGAGAACACGTCTCCTTCCTTTATTTTGATTCCCCAGTAATTAAGTTCCTCCATTACTCTCACCACAAGTCTACGAATTTCTTCTTTCTTTTCTGATAAGTCTGTATCAAACTTTCTCTCCAGAAATCTCTGTACATATTTTAATACTACTGTGTCAGGTTTAGCTCCCTTCAGTTCGTTTTTTAGTGCTTTCTTCATCTCCTCTGTGCTTACACCTCCCTGTTTCATCTTCTGTACTGTTCTTGTACGCCTATAAGATGTATCCATGTCCTGTACTTCTTGTGCACCTGTTTTGATAGGATTCCATCTTACTGCTGTTCCTATACGCCTGCATGATGTGTCAGTGTTAAGGTCAACATCTGTTTGTGTTGCTGAAACTGCAGCTCTATTCTCTGTTTGTGTTGCTACACTGATCATAGTTGTTTTCTTCACCTGTGGTTCTGGGTCATTGACCTGACGTGACCTGTCAACGTTTGTTTGTGTCGCAACACAACTGATCTTTGTTTTCTTCGTTTGTAAGTCTGGCCTTGGTTGACTAGTAATCATGGGCGCCCAACGTGTGTCATTTGATGTTACAAAACCGACCTGGTGATGTATGTTAGGTGGTGTTCTCCATTGCTGTATTGGTCTGATATGTACCCTCATTCCATCTTCTGTCGTAATCATACATGTTTGTTGATCAGTCGTTGTGACATTATTTACTTCCCATATCTTTTGTTGTTTGATTCCGTTGATAAAATTTCTAACAGCTTTGCGACAATATCTTTTATTGAGACTGTTCCAGTGGCTGTCGACAGTGGCTATGCGACCCGTGTTGTTGCTGTTGTCTCGATACTTGATCTGGGATCTTCTATTGTAGTTATGTGGTGTGCTCTCTGATTCACTCCGGCAATATGTATTGTGGCTCTCTGGTTTTCTCTGGTAATATGTATTGTTGATCTCTGGTTCTCTACGGCCATATGTATTGTTGATGTCTGCTTCTCTCTGGCAATATGTATTGTTGCTCGTATATCTGTGTCTGTTCATTAGCCATCTCCTAAATGTGTTAGAATCGCCGGTGAAGGGAGTTATAACCGAGCGAATTTGGTTATATTTATTATAGTGATCTACATTGGATAGCGTGTCTGTTATCCGTTGCAACGCGGTCATTGTGGGTTCGGCCTCTACAGGTAAGGGTATGTTAGCAGGATGGACGTTTGCCTGCTGCATTTCCTGTTGCTGTTGTAGCTGCTGTGCATATAACGCCTGTTGCTGTTGTTGCTGTTGTTGCTGTAGCGTATACAACGCTTGTTGTTGCTGCTGTTGTTCTAGGGTTGGATCCATTTTATTGATTATGCCTGTCTGTCTTCACCAAAAAAAAAGGGCAGGTCACGGCGCCAATTAGTGTTATATGTGGCCGTGTATGTTTATACGGCACTAGTAGTTATATTGATTTTATGTAATCAGAGTTAATCCTTCATATGTTGTGATGGTTCAAGTGCTAACTGGCGTTCCGCCAGAGATCGTAATACTTGACCTTTTGTTATTTTTTTTCAACCCAGGAATGTTCTTCCCTTTGAGTTTGGTGATACTCAAAACAGTTTCAGCACAACAACGTATAATCCACAAGAAATTATTGTAAAGTTCCACAAACAGCAATGTAGAAAAATTCAATTAGAGTTTATTGATGTAATTTGACAAACACTGTAAATTTCACAATGATGATTGGTTATCCGATATGAAAAAATATGTAATCCAACTGAATAATATAGGTACAATCCAGATAGAATAATATATGTATATCCACAAGAAATAATTTACAGATTTGTTTACTCAAAAAAAACTTGTCTTGGTATCCTCAAAGACGAAGTTCTCCTAACGCTATCAGTAAAAATCCTCTAGTCTAAAATCATGGTATCCTTGGAATCATAAGTCCTGAAATCGCTACCTATCGCCCACAACTCTTCTATTTATAATATTTCTTCTTTTTTCCCGCCTTTTTTCACACGACCCGTCCTTTTTTTCACACGACACAATAGTTAACATTTGCACTCCTCTCCTCAGCTTTTCGACCTTTTTGCACACGACATTCTGTTATTTCGACTTTATTTTCACATGTGTTATCTTTTCCAACTTAACAATAGGATTAAAAAAAAACCAGATCACACAAACATTCATTTCCCACTTTCGCGCTTATAAAACCCATTCATTATTATCTGGGACTGACCTACGTTTACCCTGTCAGAGCAGTAACGGCAACTGAACTTTGAATGAATGCTGCGTTTTGTGTAAAAACGTCTTATTTGCTTTTAAGGTCTGTTATTCTTACATGTAGCATCTTCTAGCACATATAAATGCTTAGCGTGGAAGTAGAAGGGATAATGCTAGCGTGAAAGGTCAAGCGGTCACAAAGTCATGTAAGGAGAGAACAAGAAAGTATTCAGTGGGGTACAGGAAGATGAGACAGGTATGTATTTCAGAGCTGGCATTTGCTGATGATGTTGCCCTGATTGCTAAATCAGAGGCACATCTCCAATCCAACCTGCAAGTCTGGAAGGAAGAGCTGGAGAAGAGAGGGATGGTCATAAGTAGCTCTAAAACAAAATCCATGGTGATATCGCGAGAAGAAAGAAGACATCAGATTAAGCTGGGAGAACAGGTCCTGGAGCAGGTCGACCACTTTAAATATCTCGGAGCTATTATAGACCGAAAGGGAGGCATCAAAGAAGAGTTGGCCACTCGAAAAGCAGCAGCTGAGAGACTTTTTCAGGCCATAAATCGAGGATTCCTCAGCAAGAGAGAGGTTGGTAAGAAAACGAAGATGGCTGTATACCGCTCCACCTATGTCCCAGTCTTGACATATGGATGCGAGTCATGGGCAATGACTACAACCCATAAAAGCCAGATCCAAACCTCAGAAATGAGGTATCTGAGGAAGGTGGTTGAAGTAACAAGAAGAGACCTGGTCCGCAACCAGACGATACGTCAAGGCCTAAAATGCCACCCCTGCAGACCCAGGTAAAACAGTCCCAACTAAGATGGTTTGGCCATGTCTGCAGATGGGAGAAGATCGGCTACCACGACAAGCATGGGACACAAAGAGCCAGTGATCCAGATCCCCAGGACGACCCAGAGTCCGTTGGGAGGACAACACTAGACAATCTTTGAAGGACCGAGGACTAGAATGGAACCAGGCCAGGAGGAAGACAGCCGATAGGATAGTCTGGCGCTCTCTCTCTTCCAAACCTCTACACCTCACGGTAGAAGGGGAACGACTAAGTAAGTAAGTAAGGTAGATGGCGACAACAGTAGATAAGGTTCGACATATTGCCTCATTTGGCCAGACTGACTATCCATATTTACGTTACAGCTAGCCTTGATATAATCTCACCCCTGTCTCGAGCTTTGTTAAACAGCTAGAGTTAACCTATCACCAACCCTGTCTTGAGCTTTGTTAAACAGCTAGAGTTAATCTAACACCAACCCTGTCTCGATCTTTGTTAAACAGCTAGAGTTTCCTCCCTTTCTGGACCCATCGTATCACACGCTCGTTAAAGAAAAAAGTTTGTTTTCCCATGTGTTAAATACGTTGTTACCGGTCTACATTTATAGAAGTCGTCACTAACTGTCCTGAACATAGTCATCTTATCTTAAAGCAGCTTTTTTTAACCTTTATTGTGCGATGGAGCCCTTTGATTGTCCTATGAAGACTATGGGCCCCTTTGATTGTCATATGAAGACTATGGTCCCCTTTGATTGTCATATGACGACTTTGGGCCCCTTTGATTGTCCTATGAAGACTATGGGCCCCTTTGATTGTCTTATGAAGACTATGGGCCCCTTTGATTGTCATATGATGACTTTGGGCCCCTTTGATTGTCATATGACGACTTTGGGCCCCTTTGATTGTTCTATGAAGACTATGGGCCCCTTTGATTGTCATATGAAGACTATGGGCCCTTTGATTGTCCTATGACGACTTTGGGCCCCTTTGATTGTCATATGAAGACTATGGGCACCTGTGATTGTCATATGAAAACTATGGGCCACTCTGATTGTCCAGTGGAGGTTTAAGGGTCCCTTCCTTTAAAAATTTGTACATAAATGCATAATAAAAAACACTACATTTAAAATGTTAGGTTATGTACACGGATCACATAGACTCGATTCGTGGACACGTTACGGGGTCCGTGGACCACATGCTAAGAAACACTGCCTTAAAGAGTGTTTCAGGTCGCAGCTCACAGCGTAACAATAACATTTAAGACACACCTGGCAGTTGTGAGCTGATCACGTGAGCCAATGCTGTTCTCACCAACACAGAAGGCGGATAAATGAAACATTGACACAAACTAATACCCAAGCTGGTTAGTGTCTCTGGATGATGTGTTTAGATTTTGCTGATTTCTGGTATGATGGTAAGGAAAACAGTTTGCTTCGAGGATTGCCTGCTTTGATTATAACGGTATAGATAAACTATTGTTGTTGCAAAAGTGATAACGACAGGAAACATTGTAACGTATATATTGTTATACATTGGATTACTATTTAACAATAACTAGAGTAGTACACTTCGGGTAACAGCCCTTCACCCGCAGCATTTTGAAACAAAGGACGCTCAGAAGCTTAACAAATTTCTTCAAAACATTATGTGTTATTGTTGTATTTTGCGTTGTAAAACTTACATAACACTAATTAATTAATTAAATCTCTGATTTAGGTTTTTGATGGGGCAGGGGCATCGGCAATATTTTTCCACGTTTCTCTATTCTATATTTTCTTCTACACGTCGTTCTAGTATATATTTCTTCTTAAAATTTAATTGCCACTTCTAGTGATCTTTTCAGCGTGTGTTTTAGCTTCTTATAAGTGTCCTTATCATTTGTGAGCTCTATTCAAGAGTCTCTCTATCTAATCTATTTCATCTGATCTTCTCGAACGTTTGATCTATCCAGTTCCATCTCCTTTCATTTATGCGTACATGAATTGTTTGCTGGCATGTTTTGGTCTACTGTTATATTTCCGATGCTTAAATTATCCTGCCAATCAATTTGATTGTAAAGATGTTTCTAAAGTATTTGTTAATAACTGTTAGCGATTTTTCTATTGTTGGAGCAGGGTTTCATTAATGGGTGCTTGCGTAGAACAAAAGAATTGATATAGTATTACAAGGTCACCAATGTGGAAGTGATTACAAGAACAATACCAGCACCAATGTAAGCAGGGCCGGTGCTACCATTAGGTCAACTAGACGGCTGCCTAGGGCGCAGACCTCAGAGGGGCGAAGAGTGTAGAGTGTCAGTGTGTTAAGAGAGTGAGAAGTGTGAGAAACCAGAATAATTACTCAGCCTTGCCTAGGACGCAAAATAGTCTGGCACTGGTCCTGAGCGTAACAAGAGATGAGAGGAAGACGTTGGCGATGGATAGGACACACACTGAGGAAACCTGACGATAGCATTACAAGGCAGTCCTTTTTCTGGGATCCCCATGGTAAGAGGGCTAGAGGGAGACAGACAAACACACGGAGAAGGCAACTGGAGACAGGCATACAAGAATTAAAGAAGACACATAAACGCATTGAACGGATGGCATGAATTAGTTGGGTCGTAAGTGCTCCACAGGGAGCAGAAGGGAAATAAATAAACGAATAAAGTAAAGACCAAGGAAGGTTAATGGACAGAACATGACAACGTAGGCTATAATGACAATGGTAGCGATATGGTCAGGAGGGCAAGTTCTGATGATGCTCTTTTAATTATTAAAATAATCTTATTTTATTAACGCTAGCAAAAGTTAAATTGTTCTTTGTAATATTTACAAAAGCTATATCTGCTAATGGTAGCAAAATACAAGGCAATATTAATAACCCGGATTCCTCCTAATGATAGAAAAAAAAAATTTGTTAACAAAAAAATAAAAGTTAAGAATTTAAATGATAACACAAAATGGCCCAAGCTCTGCTGTTAAAACTAAATTTATTCGTTCATATTAGAAGAAAAAAATATATTGTATTTGTTCATTTTAACATAACTAATTAAATATATTAATGGTTTAAAAGGTAAAGCAGTTAACTGCCTTGTTACTGTTTAAAAAAAAAAATATCTTCTACCAGTTTAAAAAAAAAGCAACTCTATAGTCTATGTCAAAGAAATATGACTCAAATTGTTAATTTTAAGAAAAATTACACTAAACATACTTTTGTTGGTGAGTAAGACTCAGCAGTTACAAGGAATCCAATGTTCAGTCATTGATTACAGCGTCAGTGTGTTGTGTCACACTGGGTGTAATATTTCGCTGTCACCTGTGCAATGGCTGCTATTTTAATTACGTGTGCAAAAATCGTTACTTCAGTTGTAAATTTTTTTTCGTTTAAATAACATTTACCTCGTTTTGGCGTTCAACAAAGTCGGTTATATTAGGGCGCACGTCCAAATATCATTCACTGCTTGATTAGATCAACCTAAATCAGACCTAAAGGTTTTTTATATTTGGAGATGCGCCCTAATATAACCGACTAGGTTGAACGGGACGTGCCTCGCCAAAACTTCATTTAAAAAAAACAACAAAAAAACGTCCAAACATAAAAAACTTTTAGATCTAAAAATAATTGTTCAGTTGAGAATGAAAATTAAAATAGAATATGGCGAGTAAGGCTAAATAGATGCATAATCAGGAGGGAGAACACGAGGATATAGAGGCAGCTAATCAGACACACTTACTGACTAACTGAAAGAGAGAAAGATAGATTAGACAGATGGACGGGAAGAAGGCCTAAAGTAAGATGGGCAGCATTATAGACAGAAAATGAATGAATAAACAGACAGACAGATATGTCAAAAGACAGACAGACTAATAGATAGATAGACAGACAGATGGATAGATGGATTGATGGATGGATGGATAGATAGATAGATAGATAGATAGATAGATAGATAGATAGATAGATAGATAGATAGATAGATAGATAGATAGATAGATAGATAGATAGATAGATAGATAGATAGATAGATAGATAGGTAGGTAGGTAGGTAGGTAGGTAAGTAGGTAGGTAGATAGGTAGGTTGGTAGATAGGTAGGTAGATAGATGCATGAATAGATAGATGTATGAATATATAGATAGATAGATAGATAGATAGATAGATAGATAGATAGATAGATAGATAGATAGATAGATAGATAGATAGATAGATAGATAGATAGATAGATAGATAGATAGATAGAGATGGATGGATAGATAGATAGATAGACAGACAGACAGACAGACAGACAGGCAGGCAGTCAGGTAGGTAGGTAGGTAGTTAGGTAGGCAGGCAGGCACACAGACAGACAGACAGACCAACAGGTGAACGAACAGACAGACAGACCAACAGGTGAACGAACAGACAGACAAACTGAAGCATGGAAACTGCAACTGTCGTATATACATTCTGTACATCTCCATACCCCAGACTTACACTCGGGTGCTCCATATTGTGGCCTGCTTAATGGTGACGACACTGGGCCAGAACACTATCAATGAAGAGATGGATAAACTTAAAAGTATAATTTCGACATTGTCAAGACAAGTAAGTGGAGCTATAATGAATACTTTCAATTTCTTGTAAAATACTAAAAAATAGTACTGAATTGCATTACTATGCACGTTCTTATTTTCTTACTGTGTAGTTGAATAACTTACCTGAGCGTTAATATTATTAACACAGTTGTTTTCTTATTAACGTGTCATTCCGTTAAGTGGTGATAGCTATGGCCGAGCCTGGAAGGGCTTTAGTCGTTTAAAGTTAAAAAAAAAATTTTTTTTTTTGTAATTCAAAAAGTTTCAATTTTATTACAGTTTTCTCTCACCACGACAAAGCCCATAGTCACATTATTTGTCCATCATATTCTTGGTTGTGCCAAACGTTGATATCTTTCATCTTGCAGATTTTTCTTCTGCTGGTTTATCATTTATTAGTATATTACATATGGCTCCGAGACTGGAGGACTTGGGTTTTGTTCAAAGTATGATCTCTCAACTAAACTTTATCCACATGGATCATAGGGTTTAATCTTCTTTCTTCTTCTTCTTCCATCCTTAGCCGCTGACCGACAAAGCAGTCTGTGGCCAATACGCCTAGTGGCGTCTTAGGGCAACAAGAAATTATTTGTTGTTCCGTTACGCCGAACGGCGTTTATTGGTACAACAAAAATTAATTGTTGTTTCCGTAATCAGAGTGGCTGGCAAGCGGGTGATCAGCCCACTGTGCATAGGGTTTAATAACGTACATTAAAGACTAGTACGATTGAGACCAAACAAGAATTTTGTTAAATGGCTTTTAAACGAGTGGGTGGGGTGGGGGGCGGGGAACTGGCAACCTCATAATGTAAAACAAATTAATGTAAAAATCAATACTGCAAGTTCACCTGTTCATAAGAATTCTTTGACACAGGTATCCTAAAAATTGAAAGTTCTTTGTTATACAACTTCAACAGTCACTGCCCTTTTTTAGGGTTTTCATAAATAAGTGTTCCTCATTATATGTAAGCTGTAATTAAATTTCGATATATGTCATTACATATTTCTTTCATTTCTATTCTTTCCTCGATGCATCGTTATGTTTTCACTTTATGATTGCACGAAATGTTCACATTTCTCAGAGTATTTATTTACACTCAAGAGCCTAATTTTAATAAGGATTAATTTGACCGCCTCACCCAGTGTCGAATGTGAGCAGCACTTAATGGTTCTCATGTATAGTTTGGTATTGTGTATGTTCATGTATTTCAAATTTAATATGTGCCTCATCCTCTCGATCGTATTTTTCTCTCATAAAAATATTGAATGCGTCAATAAATAAACTGTCGTGCATGATCTAACTCATATCTTCTTCTTCTTTTTCTTCTTCTTCTTCGTCTTCTTCTTCTTCGTACAGTCTCAGACGTCTACTTGAATGTTTTCAAAGAAAGCAGTAGTCAGTTTGAGGCTATTTGAATCTCCGTAGAGCTTTTCCACGAATGGTACTGGTGTTGGCAGTATGCGCTTTCTCTGTTCCGCATATGTTGGGCAACTTTGAAGCCGATATTCAGCAGTCAATTTATTAGTGCCTCAGTTACACTGATCGGTAGTTCCCATCTTTAGCTTGTTGAATAGATGGTATCTCAATCTGTTGTGGCCAGTGCGGAGTCTGAAGATTACCACTTGTTCTCTTCTGTTGAGCTGGTAGTAAGCATCATTTTGTGTGTGACCAGGATGCTCTATATCCCATTTGTTTCTGTATCTGATTCTGATAAAACTCTTTGCCTCCATGAAAGTTACCCTTGCATCAGGCTGAGGTAGATTAATTCAGATCAAGATCATCAATTAATGTTATTTATCGTGTTCTCGTCAGTTACAGTCTTGTACCTGACCTATGCATTTCAGGTGATGTTGCAACAACTTTTTATTGAGGATAAGGTAAGAGCCGATGGTGGATCTGGACTGAAGCAAGTGAGGGTAAGCAAAGGGGGACCAGAAACTTACTATACCAGTTCTCACACTGGCGACTCCATCGCTGCCATTCACGACCACTCCAATTACAGACATACCATTGGTCAAGGTGAAGGTCAGGTATGAACAAACTCTGAGAAAATAATTTGTTTATTTATTTTTCAAATAAGGTTAACATCCACCATTCTTTTACAGTGTTCACAAAATTTAAGAATTCATATTTGAAGACTAAAAAATTGTGGATTATTTCTGAAGATCACATTGCCTCTCGTTTTTGCTTTTTCTATGGAGTTTCCTAACATGATTGTGCAGTGTTAAATTGACATTATTACCTGGTCCGTTTTCTTTTAGTTTGTTCTCAACGGTGTCGAATTCCGCACAAGACACAATGATTACCTCCTACGTATGCCTAGCACAAAGTCCTCTACTTACAACCTGGTCGAAGACATATCTTTTCCACCTGTACCTCCCGAGGTCCTGGCCAAGCCCACAGTTCAAGAACAGGTAGGTGTTAATTAACAATGTGGACATCAATGTTAAAGCTTGTACGTATACCTGTTGACTACCTTTAAAATATTTCCAACTCTGAATTCTTTCAGTCTCTAACTCCTTTCCCTCCTTCTGTTTTTGGGTTGATCTAATCTTATTTGTCCCTGGTCATTTCGGGAAAACAGAGAAAGAAAAGGACCACTGCGCCATCAGGCATGTCGCCCAAGGCGACTAATATGAGGTTGTGCAGGTGGGGGTGGCAACCTCATCATGTAAAACAAATTGCCACAGAAACCACCACTGGAACAGCACATGACTGCTTGGTGCAGGCTTCCTATAAAGTGACAAGCTGCGGTAATGGCTCTATGCTCGGTAAAGATAGCAAATTAAAATGATGATAAATCTTATTTCCATTTTATATATTTCATAATCATCTGTAAACAGGCTTCCCAATTATTTCAGTTTGTTTCATTGTTTTAAAAATGCGCAGAAAGCTAGTAATATAAGTTTTACGGGACGCATTTTTAAATCCAAAACTGACATTTTCACATGTTTGATATTACTTACTTAGTCGTTCCTCTTCTACCGTGAGGTGTAGAGGTTTGGAAGAGAGAGTGTCATACTATCCTATCGGCTGTCTTCCTCCTGGCCTGGTTCCATTCTAGTCCTAGGTCCTTCAAAGATTGTCTAATGTTGTCCTCCTAGCGGACTCTAGGTCGTCCTGGAGGTCTGGATCCCTGGCTCTTAGTTTCCCATGCTTGTCGTTGTAGCTGATCTTCTCCCATTCTGCAGACAACTAAAATGGTTTGGCCATTCTGCAGAATGGGAGATGTTTGACATTAATTTTTCAAATCTTTAAAACAAAATTATATTAATGACATATGGATGTTGACAACACATGTGATTTTGTCAGCTTCATTTCTTCTGTTTTAAATGCGCTTATATTTTTACTGTCAGTGACATGTTATAAAAATGTAGAGCAGATCGACGTAGCACGTTTTATATTTTATTAATTCAAACTGTAAAGAATAAAAAGTCCGCTTCCATTTTAGCAGCATAAGTAGATTGACTTGTTAGCCTTTAAACAGATATGGGGCGCCACTATCTACTTTTATAATTACTAAACAGATATGGGGGGGGGGGGGGCACTATCTACTTTTATAATTACTAAACAGATATGGGGGGCCACTATCTACTTTTATAATTACTAAACAGATATGGGGCGCCACTATCTACTTTTATAATTACTAACTAGAATTGTCTTATCCGTCTCTAACGTTTTTACGTTACACCTGTGTCTCACCAACGCTGAATTTGTTTTCTCACAGCGCGTTTCTTCGTGCTGGGAACTAAGTTGACCTCTTGTTGAAACAACTCCCGTTTTATTTTTAATATACTTCATGGCACCGGATTTTTTTTCTTTCAAATATTCTTGCTTTGTTGCTTTTCGGTGACGAAATTTCTAGGATGTTTCCTCATTTATATTATGCTGCAGTTCGGGTAAGCACGAAACAGTGTCTCCACCATATATTATTTATTTATACACCCACTGAAGCCTCATATCTCATCATGGATGAAGCTTCTATGCTTTCGTGCCACGCTGTTTCCTCCCACTATGTCACAATATGGATTTAAAAAAAAAATAATACGTGAAATAATAGCTGTGTAAAGATGGGTAGAGTAGTCAGAGCAGGGTTCTTTAACACGTGGCACTATAATGTACAATTTTAAACTATGCTTTTGTGCACACTTTTTCCTAAGAAGGGGTCTATAGCCTTCACCCAACAATCAAAGTGGTCCATGTCACACTTAAAAAAAGGCTAAGAAACCCTGCGTTAGAGCGCTTAATTCCCGATGAAAAGTTACCGGGTTCGAAAGCTGGTAGAGTTACGCTGTAGTCTATGCGATTGTAAATGGGTATCTCACTCTGCTGTTTAGTTAGGGAAGGCAAAGGCATCGAGGAAGGGAACTTGTCACCCCACTTTAAAACTGAGACCTAGTGTGGTGAAGTTTCTAACACTTCACTCCCCTACGGCAATATCTGATACGGGACTACTTTCTTCTTCTTTCTTTGGCCCTTGGCCGCTGACTGGCAAACCAGTCAGTGGTCATCACGCCTGATGGCGTCTGGCTGGAGACATGCCAACAGCAACAAACTGTCTCCACTTGGCTCGGTCGGAAGCCATCCTTCGTGTCTGGTTCATGCTTACGGGACTACTTTACCTTCATAATTATAGCTACACATTTACTTGACACTGCCTTTTCAAAGACAAAATCAACATGTGAATCATCATAAAGACAATATGCATCACCTTTATGTCATTTCTGATCTACATCATCCTTATGTCATGTCTGATGAACATCATCTTTATGTCGTGTCTGATCTACATCATCCTTATGTTATGTGTGATCTATACAAGTATCATATATACGCCATGACATATACATGTAGATTTATGAGCTGCAACAATGGTTTAAGGCGTGGAAGGACCAAGACAACAGTGTGAGAGACTACAGGCCTTTCTTCCGACCAGTCCTATGTTACCTGGAGGGTGCCTGGACCAACAAGACAGACAAGATAGAGGAACCGTTTTATAGTGAGAGACATTCACTCGATGCTGCGACCTGGCAAGATCTGGAGGTATACATCTGCTTAAAATTTAGTTCTATGCGTGCATGGTATAAAAGATAACGGTAAAGGATCCCGTTACACGCCCATTGAGGCATTTTGGGAATATGGTGTTAGGCCCATATTTTCTTGACCATCGGCACACTAGGGGTGACGTGGTCAACATCAAGCTGGTCGCCTTAACCTTCCCAGAGTTGCTCTTCCCATGCGTGCATGGTATAATACTATCTATTAATGATCTATATAGTTACAGAAAGCGCAGCATCAAATCTTCGTCTATTTACATAAGATAGAGAATTCTCTAATGCTGCATAGAATCTAAACATACAAAGAATTCTCTGGTTTAAACAAAATGTCTTTTTTCACTCCTCCTTAACAATGGCGGATGTTTGATTTGGCATAATTTCTTGAATTTTTCCAATTTGTAATTCGACTGAGTATGAGTAAAGAATACAGTTTGTTACATTTACAGTAACTCGGCTGATTTAGTCGTTCTAGCCCAGTACTTTTCAACCTGGGCGGTACCGCCCACTAGTGGGCGATTTAAGCTTTCAGGTGGGCGGCAGAATAATTACATGCTGTATTAAATCATCCAAAATATACAAACTCAAATTTGTGAGAGAATGTATGTGAAAAGAAAAAAGTTACTATCATTTTAGAGAAAAGTATTTGAATTATGTATTTTAAACTTTTAAGCTGCATTAATTTTTAACTATGTAAAATATTGTAATGTTACTGTAATCAAATATAAATTTGTAAAAAACTTTGTAAATTAAACTACAAAATAAAAAGTTAAAAAAATATTTGTGAGATACGGCAAATAATATAGTACATGATTGTTCCCAAACGATTTTATCCGTCGTGCCATGCTATTGGTTGAATGCTCGGAGTGTATACTTTGAATAATTTGTGTAACAAATATTGAAACCAAGTCTCAAAAAAAAAAAGAAATATGCTCGTGGCTATTCACCAGAATATCTGAAGATGGGTTTCATCGAATCTATTACAAACAAACAGCTTCCAAAGTGTTTACTGTGCCACAAGACATTTTCTAATGAAACCAAGTCGATTGCGAGAACATCTTGCTACAAAGCATCCAAAAGATAAAGATAAGCCTATTGAATATTTTCAAGAACTGTATGACAGATTTCAAAATCGTTCTACAATAACTGTATCATTCCAGAAACAAAATGCAAAAAACGAAGATGGATTAAATGCATTATATATTATTGTATATTACAATAAATTGCAAAAAGTGGTAAAAGCCATAACATTGGAGAAACTTTGACAATTCCCTCTATCAAAGAATTTATCTAAACAGTAATGCATCAGGATCCAACTGAAGTTATATCTCATTAACTCTTTCCGTACGTAATTATTTTCAACTCTGGACGGAATTATTTTTAAGCCCCAAAAATTTACACATACATAATTTACGTTTACTGACTATGTGTGTCTAATCATGAGTTAAGTATAACATATTATATATCAAATTAAAGTACATTGGATGAACAATATAAATCCATATGCTTTTCTAGCTAATTTTATGTTATGTTTATGTTATAACAGATAACATGTACACGGAAAAAAAGATAACTTGAAATTTTGAACAAAAATTTTCGACTTACGTAAGGCTTGTAACATAAATTGTTATCACAATACAGTTTCACTGCTCTCTTTGTGCAGGTAATCCATTTAGAAACACAGAAAAAGTAAGAAAGTTATGGTTGATCACACAGTTTGTTCACTGTTCACATATTAGTAACATATCCTGTGTGTTTTCGGCCATTATGGCGATACGACAAAACACGATTAAAGATGAAGATAAATGTGAAAAAATCCCTTCAAATGCAAATAAAAGACGTTGAAGCTTGTTGAAATTTGCCCAGTTTTGTGTTTACTTCCGTTCGATATAAATTCCGGGCAGTATAAAATATCAGAATAGAAAGAAACAACGAAATAAATCAGCGTCTTTTAAAAGATCTTGCGGTCACAGCGGTCGGCCATTGCGTCTTTTAAAAGATCTTGCGTACGGAATCAGTTAAATTAAAGGTGATTTCTATTATTTTATTGTTTTATGTAGGGTATGTAACTTTTTTCAATTTTAATATTAGTGGGCTGTAAGGAAATTTTACCCTCACGAAAGTTACAAAAGTGGGCGCTAAGTATTAAAAGGTTGAAGAGCACTGTTCTACCCGATGCTCCCTCAAATAATGATTCGGAGACGGAGTCATGTAAAGTATATGTTGAATTTGTCTGTTTTGTTTTCTTTAATACATATTTTTTTTAATGTGTACGTTTACAAAACATGTTGTGATAAAGTGGCTGTTAATTAATTAGCAAAATTTCAGTCCATTGACTTTTTCTCACATCCACCCCAAGCCATTTTTGACGAGTTGCTCCACAACATCATAACCAATGCCTCCAGATAAATGACCACAGGCAAATTAATGCCATCATGAGGACATGGAGCAGAAAAAAGAACAACATAATTATTTCCCCTCGTTTTGTTTTGGCGAGTGACTTACTGTAGGCATAGAATGATGTTACAAATTCTGTCAACAGTTAAAATGACTAATGACGATGTTCAGTAATGGGTGCCGGGTGACTTACTCGTAGGCATACAATGATGTTACAAATTCTGTCAACAGTTAAGAAAATCCAGACCTAAAGGTCTTTTATATTTGGACATGCGCCCTAATATAACCGGCTAGGTTGAACGGGACGCGCCTCGCCACAATGAGGCAAAATTTTATTTTAAAATAATAAATAATGCCGATGTTCAGTATTGGGTGGCGGGTGACTTACTCGTAAGCATACAATGATGTTACAAATTCTGTCAACAGTTAAAAAGACTAATGCCGATGTTCAGTAACGGGTGGCGGGTGACTTACTCGTAGACATACAATGATGTTACAAATTCTGTCAACAGTTAAAAAGACTAATGCCGATGTTCAGTAACGGGTGGCGGGTGACTTACTCGTAGACATACAATGATGTTACAAATTCTGTCAACAGTTAAAAAGACTAATGCCAATGTTCAGTAATGGGTGGCGGGTGACTTACTCGTAGGCATACAATGATGTTACAAATTATGTCAACAGTTAAAAAAACTAATGCCGATGTTCAGTAATGGACCAAGCATCTTCAGTATTTCCCTCTTTGCTCCATGTGAAGCAAGGAGTCACCACTGCAGCTGACCTCTTTGCTAGAAGCCTGCACCATGAAGCATTCACGTGCTCTTGCACTAGTGTTTTCTGTAACAATTCGTTTTATATGATGAGTTTTCCAGCCGCATACATAAACTCAAATCTATCTTGTCACGTACGTTACGCATGAGGGGCAGTAGTTCTGCTATTTCTTTATCTTTTAATAGACCCCTGGTAACTACTGTACCCTAAGCCAAGGTTAGTACTTACTTACTTAGTCGTTCCCCTTCTACCGTGAGGTGTAGAGGTTTGGAAGAGAGCGCGCCAGGCTATCCTATCGGCTGTCTTCCTCCTGGCCCTGTTCCATTCTAGTCCTCGGTCCTTCAGAGATTGTCTAATGTTGTCCTCCCAGCGGACTCTGGGTCGTCCTGGGGGTCTGGATCCTTGGCTCTTTGTTTCTCATGCTTGTCGTGGTAGCCGATCTTCTCCCATTCTGCAGACAGGGCCAAACCATCTTAACTGGGACTGTTCTACTTGCGTCTGCAGGGGGTAGGATTTAAGGCCTTGACGGATCGTCTGGTTGCGGACCATGTCTCTTCTTGTTACTTCAACCACTTTCCTCAGATACCTCATTTCTGAGGTTTGGATCTGGCTTTTATGGGTTGTAGTCATTGCCCATGACTCGCATCCATATGTCAAGACCGGGACATAGGTGGAGCGGTATACAGCCAACTTCGTTTTCTTACCAACCTCTCTCTTGCTGAGGAATCCTCGATTTATGGCCTGATAAAGTCTCCCAGCTGCTGCTTTTCGAGTGGCCAACTCTTCTTTGATGCCTCCCTTTCGGTCTATAATAGCTCCGAGGTATTTAAAGTGGTCGATCTGCTTCAGGACCTGTTCTCCCAGCTTAATCTGATGTCTTCTTTCTTCTCCTAATATCACCATGGATTTTGTTTTAGAGCTGCTTATGGCCATCGCTCTCTTCTCCAGCTCTTCCTTCCAGACTTGCAGGTTGGATTGGAGATGTGCCTCTGATTTAGCAATCAGGGCAACATCATCAGCAAATGCCAGCTCCGAAATATAGACCTGTCTCATCTTCCAGTACCCCACTGAATACTTTCTTGTTCTCTCCTTACATGCCTTGATGACATCATCCATGAGGAGTATGAAAAGGTAAGGTGATAGGATATCACCTTGTCTTACACCGGTGGTGGTCCTGAACTCTTCTGACTTATGGTTTGCTGTCCTCACATAATTTCTGCAAGACTTGTAGAAGCTTTGTATAGCATGAATCAGAGGTGCTGGAATATTCTTCCTTGCCAAACAGTCCCAAAGTTTGTTCCAGGGGACCCTGTCAAACGCCTTTTCCAGATCTATGAAACAAAGATGGATCTCACTCTTATACTCAAGGGCCTTTTCACTCAGCTGTCTGAGTGTGAAGATTACGTCTTGAGTACTTCGGTTTGCTCGGAATCCGCACTGGACCTCATCCAATTGTGGCTCAGCTGGGCGTCGGAGTCTCTGCTCTAGGATTCTAGAGTAGATTTTACCAGGGACACTGAGAAGGGATATTCCTCTGTGGTTTCCACACTGTCGATTGTCACCCTTTTTTAAAATTGGTGTTATGATGGCAATCTCCCAATCCTTTGGTATGGTCTTGTTGTACCACGCTGCCTGTAAAACCCTTAAGAGTAGTAGGTCGCCTGATGCTCCCATGTACTTAACCATTTCTGGTGTTATACCATCAAGCCCTGCTGCTTTGCCCATCTTGATTTTTGTCGTGGAATATTCTAATCCACATATATAAATTATCAAGTAAATATGAAGCCTAACAAATAAAATTAATAAAGAAAAGAGCAATGGAAAAATAGCAGTGCTGTCACAAAGAATGTACTAGAAATCCCCCTTGTTTTCTGCTACGTCTGCAAATTGTAACGCTTTCACGTTGATAGTAAAAGCTTACTGTATTATGACCCGCTTTCTTCAATGAAACGTGTGCTGTATTTCTTGGAAAAACATTGAGAGGCACCCTGCGTAATGACCTAAATTAATCCTAACATTAATTATAGTACGTTACCAAAACGAACGAACAGATAAGGATAGCGAGAAGGGAGAGGCAGAAAGCCGAACACTAAACACGCGTCGCGCGATACACAAATGCTGCCATCACGCGTGTAAGGCCATGCACTAACTTTTTTTTCAGACGGACAGTGATAAAATACATTAACCATCCCAGAGTTAGGTTTTAAAATCATAAAAAACGCTTATTAGGAAAGATAACAATAGATGGGTTTACGTTTGAAAACATAACAGTACCCAGACAGCACATCTTCGAAACAGGTGTGGTGAAGTGGGATGTTATAAATACTTATAGGGAACTTAGTGTACTGACTGAGATCAGCTGTGAAGGTATCTATATCTATTAAGAGTAGTGTATTATAGATAACCTTACTTGCTACCACATATCTATATATCTCAGTCAGAATTATTCTGGAATAGTGTGATGCTACGTTATGTGTCTAGGGTATGAGTATGGTGAAGTGTAAGTCACAACAACAGACAGATAAACAATTTAATTTAATCCACTACTCTTAACAACACTGTGACACTCACATACATATAACACTCTATGAGAATATCTTAAAGAAGTCACTCGTAACGTTTCAAATAACAATATGTATTCATTACTGGCATGAATGAATATGTGTCCTGATTCAACTACAAGGGAACCAGGAATCACAATCAATTTAAATTACAAGTTATGTACAGAATGTATTTAATATGAATATTGTAGTGACATATATTATTACAAATGTTCTATGTGTGTCAGTTGTGTAGTAGTAAAATGAGGTAATACTGGTTTTGTTTTGTTCAAGCTCTGTTGGTATTTGTCATCATGACTTCAATAGTTTGTCTTTAGGGACTAGTATTGGAGATGTTCACAGTTCCTGATTTTAAGACAAGTAAATTCCCCTCTTAATGTTAATTTTACAAAGTCAGTTCAAGATGAGGGGACATAATGTTGAGCTCAGCTGGCCAAGTTAGCTTATCTGGCGTGATGGCGGCAGGAAAGGACTCCTCTGCTCGAATTCTCCTCTGGGCTCTGGAGACACCTCACTGATAGCTAAAAGGACCAAGGAGTATGCTGTCCGACACTGGATTCAGCAAAGCTCTGACTAGGTGCTGCTCAGTACCATCAAGACCACTGTCCCTGAAATCAAGAAGGATGTACCTTCTACTTCATAACTAACTTAAACTCTCTTGTTACACTGATCACAACACAGCACAAACATTGAGTTCAGAGCATTAGGCCAACTGTCAGCTTCATTTGAAATACTTTATTCCAGTATTACCCTTCTTAATGGTTACTACGCCTCTGCAATTCCAGCATTATTTCTTTCTATTCAATCATCCAGGTGTCAGTGTACTGTTTGGCCATTCCATGCCGTTTTACTTCTCTCCGACACCCTCTGTTCAGGCTGGAGCATTACAGGCTTTACCTCACGTTGGCCACTGAACTACACATATATATACAGGCATAAATCAACAATTCACATTCAATTTTCATTAAAAGATATTGAATGGTTCAAGCTTACCACAATTCATACGAATAAACACAGATACGTTGATTAGCAATGAATTCTGGCACAAACTGGCACAAATTCCCATCTGCTTATCTTCCAGGCTTTTATTTAGCCAAATATAAGCTGGCTTCAACGCACTGATGCTTTATCAATCTTATTTAAACAAGTGGTTTCGAACTAACGCTCCCAAGTGTGTATATCAGCGAGTCTGACCAATGAGCCCCGTTTCGACAAGTGTTTGAAAAAATGTTACCTTTCCCCGTTTCCCCTAACAACCAAGATAGTATTTATAGCCCGACCAATCGTGGTTAGGCTTTCATTTGTTGCGCTCCAATCAATTTGGAGTTTACATGGTAGGCTATTTCTGTAACGTAAATTTTTTTCAAACACGTTAAAAAAAAATCTTATGAGCAGAAATGATGTTATGCTGTCAGGCACCCCCAATATTTTATTTTGGGTATAATTTATTAATTCCTGGACTATTTGCGTAACGTTTTACATATTATTTGTCAGCAAGCCCTAAGGAACCCAAAAATACAAATTTAAAGGAGCTACGTGGCTGCATTCAAAATATGCAATTTCTTCTACCTCCTGTTTCGAAGATGTGCTGTCTGGGTACTGTTATGTTTTCAACCGTAAACCCATCTATTGTTATCTTTCTAATAAGAGTTTTTTATGATTTATAAACCTAACTCTGGGAAAGGGTAATGTATTTTATCACTGTCCGTCTGAAAAAAAAATTAGTGCATGTAGACTTACACGCGTGATGGCAGCATTTGTGTATCGCGCGACGCGTGTTGCATGTTCGGATTTTCAGCCTCCCCCTTCTCTCTTTATCCTTTTGTCCATCTGTTCGTTCGTTTTGGTAACGCAGTATATTTAATGTTAGGATTAATTTAGGTCATTACGCAGTACGTCTCAATGTTTTTCTTAGAAATGCAGCACACGTTTCATTGAAGAAGGCGGGTAATAATACAGTAAGCTTTTATATCAACGTGAAAGCGTTACAATTTGCAGACGAAGCAGAAAACAAGGGGGATTTCGAGTACATTCTTTGTGACAGCACTGTTATTTTCCCATTGCTCTTCTCTTTATTAATTTTATTTGTTAGGCTTTATATTTACCTAATAATTTATATATGTGGATTAGAATATTTCACGACACCTCCCCTCTTAAAACAGACATTATATGTCAGTCCTTTATTCTATATACACATAGAGAAATTTATTATTATTTCTGGGGTTTACGGTGATTCTCATCACACGGATGGCGGCTTAAAAAATCCGCTCCCAAATTGGTTTTTCCAGATATATACTCAATGCTAAAATTATATGGAGCCAGAAGCAAAGACCATCGGAGTAACCTAGAGTTCTCATGCTTAGCCTGTGCTAAAAACGATAAAGGTTTGTGATCTGTTTGCAACTTAAATGCCTTCCCATATAGATAAATATTGAATTTCTTTATCGCCATATTACTGCAAGACATTCTTTTTCGCTAGTTGAGTAGTTGATTTCAGCTTTATTCAACTTTCTGCTAGCATATGCCACTGGGCTTAATTCCCCATCCAATGCATCTGATTTCTGTAGTAGAGTTGCACCCAGCCCAATATTACTTGCATCCGTCCTTACTATGAATTCTTGACTTAAGTCAGGTAATTTCAAAATGGGTTTACTTGTGAGCTTTTCCTTCAACTCTTGGTAAGTCATTTCACATTGTGGAGTCCATGTAATGCGATCTGGATGTCCTTTACGTGTCAATTCAGTTAACGGTGCACATATGGAATTAAAGTTTTTGATATACTTCTGGTAGAAACCACATAATGAGACAAATGATCTCACGTCCTTCTTGGTTTGTGGTCTCGGGGCTTTCTGTAGTTTCTCTAAATTCTTTGGGTCAGGGGTCATGTTTCCCTGACAAACTGTGTGTCCCAAAAATTCCAATTCTTTACATCCAACGCAACATTTGGTTGGTCGGGCTGTTAAATTTGCCTCCCTAAGTCGATCAAACAGCATGTTCAGAGAGTCAATGTGTTCCTCAAATGTTTCTGTTGCTATAAGGATATCATCCATAAAATTTGTTATACAGGGATTATTCAGAGGATCCAATAATTTTCTCATCATTCTAGAGAAGACACTAGGCGCATTCTTCAATCCAAATGGCAATCTATTAAACTCATAGTGTCCTTCTGAGGTACTAAAAGCTAGGTATGGTCTAACCTCAGGCTTTACTGGAATCTGATAGTATCCTTTACTCAGATCCACTTTTGAGAAATATTTAGCTTTATTTAGTCTGGCAAACAGCTGATTTGTATCCGGCAATGGATCCACCTGTCCTTCTGTAATAGCATTCAGTCTCCTGTAATCTATACAGAGTCTATGTTCTCCAGAGGGCTTCCTTAAGAGTACAACACCGGAACTATACGAAGACTCACTGTGCGAAATAATTCCTTCCTTCAACAGATAGTCTATCTCTTCCTTCAAAGCTTTTTCCTTAGCAAACGGAATCGAATATGGTTTCATACAGACAGGTGTGGAGTCTATGAGTTTCATATCATATTCCAATAGGTTTGTATGCCCTGGTCGGTCTGTTAACACCTCTGCATGATTATTTAGAACCGGTTGCACTCTCTCTTTCTGAGTTTTCGTTAAATGTGTACTGATTTTCACCTGTGCTGCTGTCTCACAGGGGTGTAATGGATATTCAAATGATGAAAGTGGTTCCTTTTTCATCTCCATGGCGATGGACAATGTCAACAAGTGTGTCTCTTCCTGATGTTCTCTTTCCAAATATTTCTTCAGGAGATTCACATGATAGATTTTTTCTTTCCCCTTCTTATCTATCTTATAATTTGTTCTAGACACCTTCTCTAAAACTGTATATGGACCCTGCCATCCAATTTGTAACTTATTCTGACTCCCGGGCAAAAGAAGCAGTACTTTCTCTCCCACAGCCAAATTTCTGTCTTTCGCCTTCCTGTTATAATAGGCAGCATGTTTCTTCCTGGCTTGTTTCAAATTTTCATTGGCAAGTTTCCAGCCAGTTTTTAACCGAGTGGTCAGCTCATTCACATACTGGTATGAAGATGTAATGTTTTCCTCTGCCTTTTCATCAGTCCACGTTCTTAACAAAGCTACATATGGACCTTTAATTGTGTGGACCTATTTGTCCATGCACCGGTATGGTCTCTTCCACTCGAAGCTTTATAGTGATGATTTTTCCTCCCAGAATTATCATTCACAAAACGACCGCTACCAATTTTTCTTTTGGGGCTTTCTCCCCTCTTAAAATTCTTGATGAGAGATTTCCTCTCTACATCTTCTTCCTCCAGTTTGTTTAAGTCCGATTGAGGGATTTTCGGCTTATCCTGGGGTAAGACATCTTTTTGCACTCTCCGCATAGTGGCCATTGTAAAACAGTTAAGTGAAGCTTGTCCGTGAAAAGGGGCTTCCCATTCCATTTGGTCCACTTTATCAAATTTATTTTTCCTTTTATTGTCAGGCCTGATTT
The DNA here is from genome assembly GCA_024509875.1 of Oreohelix idahoensis. NCBI lineage: Eukaryota > Metazoa > Mollusca > Gastropoda > Stylommatophora > Oreohelicidae > Oreohelix > Oreohelix idahoensis. The sequence continues at coordinate 244,007 of JAMPIV010018785.1, read as the reverse complement.
TGCCCCATGGCGTGTCCAGGTCCTGATCCATGTTCCCACTTGTGGGTGTTCCCTCATGTGCTATGCTACACCTTTCTACAAAATTCTCGATGTCCCATCTTGCTTTGGGCCAATAATAATTGTGAGCCACCTTTTGAATGATGGTACCTATCTTCTCATGGTCCCCATCTGGTTTCACATGTAGGCTCCTTATTAATTCTGTCCTATATCTTTTTGGAAGAGCCAGCTGTCCGTGACCATTGGATCTAGTTCCGGCCTTCCTATACATCAACTTGTTTTTCATGTAAAAATCTCCCTTGCCTGGAGTTGTATGACAAGTTGACAATTTTCTGAAACAAGGCTTGAGTGTTTTATCCCCAGCCTGTGCCTTCCTCATCTCTTCTGGAGTGGTATCTAACATAATATCCTCCTCCTGTCTTGAGGTCGACCTGACCTGAAGGGTTGCCATATACACAGGTTTCCTTCTGCAACGGTCAGTGTCATGATTGTCCATCTGACAATTCTTACACCACCTTTTTCCTTGGTTGAAAGATTTTCTTTCATCATATTTCCTTTCATCGAATTGTGGGAATTTATTTTTTATTTTCATACCGTGGCCTATCAAATTGGTGCTTACCTTTATTTTTGATCCTTAGGATCAAATTTATTAAAGTTCTGTGGTGCCCTAAAGTTATCCACCTGTTTCTTTTTATTACCTGTTACCTCTGCTTGAGCTGCTTGATACCTTTCAGCAACATTTAGCAACTCACCCAGCCTCTCTGCACCTTGTTCCATGAGAAACTTTCTCAGGTCTGGAGCCATGGACTCTCTTAGTTGCTCTATAAGGACCATTTCCTTAAGATCTTGGGTTTTCCCCAGAGAAGTCCATTTCTCCAAGTATGTCTCGATTCGTGCAGAGAACTGGTGATAGGTTTCACCTGACAGTAGTTTAGCATTCCTAAATTTTTTCCTGTAAAACTCTGCATTCTTTTCATACCTTAACAAAAGAGCCTGCTTTAGCATGTCATAATTTTCCTGATCACCTCTGCTCATTTTTGCAAAAACTTCATAAGCTGCCCCACGAAGTCCCTGAGATAACTTTAAGCTCCACCTTTCTCTCTCTAACCCATACGTGGTAGCTAATAGTTCGTACCTATTTATATAGCTCTCAATATCATCGTCTTTCTCAACAAAATGATCTAAATGAAAGTTCATAGCTGAGGTCGAGGCTCCCTGAGTAACCGTAGCATCAGAGGCAAAGGGACTGGCACCATTTTCAGGAGCATGGCCTTGAAACTCAAACTCCCTTAGTCGTAACTCATGTTCCCTTTGTAATCTCTTCTCCTCCTTTTCTGCTTCCCTCTCTGCAGCTAATCTCTTCTCTTCTCTTTCTGCAGCTAATTTCTTCTCTTCTCTTTCTGCAGCTAATCTTTTGTCTTCTCTTTCTGCTTCCAATTTCTTAGCCTCTTTGTCAGCCTCAATCTGCAACCTCTTAGTCTCAGCCTCAGCTTGCAACCTCTTAGTCTCAGCCTCAGCTTCAAATTGTAACTTCTTAATTTCCCTTTCAGCCTCTAACCTTCTTTCGGCTTCTTTTTCTAATCTTCTTTCTTCGCGTTCAATAAATTTGTCACATTCCGTTGTGACATAGGCAACCATAACTTGCCCATCTAATCCTAACTCTTTTGCAGTCTGAACCGCAGCAGATCGAAATTTGGCCAGGTCCGCCATTGTCTATCAGGTAAATTTTTATAATGTCTACCCAACAATTCAATTTCTAACTATATATCTAATGGACAACACAGGCACCGTGAGCTCAACCTTATTTAATTCCACCCAAGGATACCTTTTAATTCTTATATTCCCTGAAGTGAATTACCCCCAATATTTTTAATAGTTAAAGATTCAAAATCCCAAGAGCGAGACCCCCAATATATGTGGTGAAGTGGGATGTTATAAATACTTATAGGGAACTTAGTGTACTGACTGAGATCAGCTGTGAAGGTATCTATATCTATTAAGAGTAGAGTATTATAGATAACCTTACTTGCTACCACATATCTATATATCTCAGTCAGAATTATTCTGGAATAGTGTGATGCTACGTTATGTGTCTAGGGTATGAGTATGGTGAAGTGTAAGTCACAACAACAGACAGATAAACAATTTAATTTAATCCACTACTCTTAACAACACTGTGACACTCACATACATATAACACTCTATGAGAATATCTTAAAGAAGTCACTCGTAACTTTTCAAATAACAATATGTATTCATTACTGGCATGAATGAATATGTGTCCTGATTCAACTACAAGGGAACCAGGAATCACAATCAATTTAAATTACAAGTTATGTACAGAATGTATTTAATATGAATATTGTAGTGACATATATTATTACAAATGTTCTATGTGTGTCAGTTGTGTAGTAGTAAAATGAGGTAATACTGGTTTTGTTTTGTTCAAGCTCTGTTGGTATTTGTCATCATGACTTCAATAGTTTGTCTTCAGGGACTAGTATTGGAGATGTTCACAGTTCCTGATTTTAAGACAAGTAAATTCCCCTCTTAATGTTAATTTTACAAAGTCAGTTCAAGATGAGGGGACATAATGTTGAGCTCAGCTGGCCAAGTTAGCTTATCTGGCGTGATGGCGGCAGGAAAGGACTCCTCTGCTCGAATTCTCCTCTGGGCTCTGGAGACACCTCACTGATAGCTAAAAGGACCAAGGAGTATGCTGTCCGACACTGGATTCAGCAAAGCTCTGACTAGGTGCTGCTCAGTACCATCAAGACCACTGTCCCTGAAATCAAGAAGGATGTACCTTCTACTTCATAACTAACTTAAACTCTCTTGTTACACTGATCACAACACAGCACAAACATTGAGTTCAGAGCATTAGGCCAACTGTCAGCTTCATTTGAAATACTTTATTCCAGTATTACCCTTCTTAATGGTTACTACGCCTCTGCAATTCCAGCATTATTTCTTTCTATTCAATCATCCAGGTGTCAGTGTACTGTTTGGCCATTCCATGCCGTTTTACTTCTCTCCGACACCCTCTGTTCAGGCTGGAGCATTACAGGCTTTACCTCACGTTGGCCACTGAACTACACATATATATACAGGCATAAATCAACAATTCACATTCAATTTTCATTAAAAGATATTGAATGGTTCAAGCTTACCACAATTCATACGAATAAACACAGATACGTTGATTAGCAATGAATTCTGGCACAAACTGGCACAAATTCCCATCTGCTTATCTTCCAGGCTTTTATTTAGCCAAATATAAGCTGGCTTCAACGCACTGATGCTTTATCAATCTTATTTTAACAAGTGGTTTCGAACTAACGCTCCCAAGTGTGTATATCAGCGAGTCTGACCAATGAGCCCCGTTTCGACAAGTGTTTGAAAAAATGTTACCTTTCCCCGTTTCCCCCTAACAACCAAGATAGTATTTATAGCCCGACCAATCGTGGTTAGGCTTTCATTTGTTGCGCTCCAATCAATTTGGAGTTTACATGGTAGGCTATTTCTGTAACGTAAATTTTTTTCAAACACGTTAAAAAAAAAAATCTTATGAGCAGAAATGATGTTATGCTGTCAGGCACCCCCAATATTTTATTTTGGGTATAATTTATTAATTCCTGGACTATTTGCGTAACGTTTTACATATTATTTGTCAGCAAGCCCTAAGGAACCCAAAAATACAAATTTAAAGGAGCTACGTGGCTGCATTCAAAATATGCAATTTCTTCTACCTCCTGTTTCGAAGATGTGCTGTCTGGGTACTGTTATGTTTTCAACCGTAAACCCATCTATTGTTATCTTTCCTAATAAGCGTTTTTTTATGATTTTAAAACCTAACTCTGGGATGGTTAATGTATTTTATCACTGTCCGTCTGAAAAAAAGTTAGTGCTTGTAGTCTTACACGCGTGATGGCAGCATTTGTGTATCGCGCGAAGCGTGTTTAGTGTTCGGCTTTCTGCCTCTCCCTTCTCTCTTTATCCTTTTGTCCATCTGTTCGTTCGTTTTGGTAACGCAGTATAATTAATGTTAGGATTAATTTAGGTCATTACGCAGTACGTCTCAATGTTTTTCTTAGAAATGCAGCACACGTTTCATTGAAGAAGGCGGGTAATAATACAGTAAGCTTTTATATCAACGTGAAAGCGTTACAATTTGCAGACGAAGCAGAAAACAAGGGGGATTTCGAGTACATTCTTTGTGACAGCACTGTTATTTTCCCATTGCTCTTCTCTTTATTAATTTTATTTGTTAGGCTTTATATTTACCTAATAATTTATATATGTGGATTAGAATATTTCACGACAACAGGAGGTAGAAGAAAATACATATTTTGAACGCAGCCACATAGCTCTTTTAAATCTGTATAATTGGGTTCCTTAGGGATTGCTGACAAAGAATATGTAAAACGTTACGCAAATAGTCCAGGAATTAATAAATTATACCCAGAATAAAATATTGGGGGTGCCTGACAGCATAAAATCATTTCTGCTCATAAGATTTTTTTTATAACGTGTTTGAAAAAAATTTACGTTACAGAAATAGCCTACCATGTAAACTCCAAATTGATTGGAGCGCAACAAATGAAAGCCTAACCACGATTGGTCGGGCTATAAATACTATCTTTCGTTGTTAGGGGAGACGGGAAAAGGTAACATTTTTTTCAAACACTTGTCGAAACGGGGCTCATTGGTCAGACTCGCTGATATACACACTTGGGAGCGTTAGTTCGAAACCACTTGTTTAAATAAGCTTGATAAAGCCTCAGTGCGTTGAAGCCAGCTTATATTTTGCTAAATAAAAGCCTGGAACATAGGCAGATGGGAATTTGTGCCAGTTTGTGCCAGAATTCATTGCTAATCAACGTATCTGTATTTATTCCTATGAATTGTGGGACCGTGGTCTTGATGGTACTGAGCAGCACCTGGTCAGAGCTTTGCTGAATCCAGAGTCGGACAGCATACTCCTTGGTCCATTTAGCTATCAGTGAGGTGTCTCCAGAGCCCAGAGGAGAATTCGAGCAGAGGAGTCTTTTCCGGCCGCCATCACGCCAGATAAGCTGATTTGGCCAGCTGAGCTCAACATTATGTCCCCTCATCTTGAAATGACTTTATAAAAATAACATTCAGAGGGGAATTTAATTGTCTTAATATCAGGAACTGAGAACATCTCCAATACTAGTCCCTAAAGACAAACTATTGAAGTCATGATGACAAATACCAACAGAGCTTGAACAAAACAAAACCAGTATTACCTCATTATACTACTACACACTTGACACACATAGGATATTTGTAATAATATATGTCACTACTATATTCATATTGATAAATTCTGTACATAACTTGTAATTAAAATTGATTGTGATTCCTGGTTCCTTTGTACTTGAATCAGGACACACATATTCATTCATAACTGCAATGAATACATATTGTTATTTGAAAAGTTATCCGTGACTTCTTTAAGATATTCTCATAGAGTGTTATATGTATGTGAGTGTCACAGTGTTGTTAAGAGTAGTGGATTAAATTAAATTGTTTATCTGTCTGTTGTTGTGACTTACACTTCATCATACACATACCCTAGACACATAACGTAGCGATCACACTATTCCAGAATAATTCTGACTGAGATATATAGATATGTGGTAGCAAGTAAGGTTATCTATAGTACACTACTCTTAATAGATATAGATACCTTCACAGCTGATCTCAGTCAGTACACTAAGTCCCCTATAAATATTTATAACATCCCACTTCACCACATATATTGGGGTCTCGCTCTTGGGATTTTGAATCTTTAACTATTAAAAATATTGGGGGTAATTCACTTCAGGGAATATAAGAATTAAAAGGTATCCTTGGGTGGAATTAAATAAGGTTGAGCTCACGGTGCCTGTGTTGTCCATTAGAGATTGAATTGTTGGTTAGACATTATATAAATTTACCTGATAGACAATGGCGGACCTGGCCAAATTTCGATCTGCTGCCGTTCAGACTGCAAAAGAGTTAGGATTAGATGGGCAAGTTATGGTTGCCTATGTTACGACGGAATGTGACAAATTTATTGAACGCGAAGAAAGAAGATTAGAAAAAGAAGCCGAAAGAAGGTTAGAGGCTGAAAGGGAAATTAAGAAGTTACAGTTTGAGGCTGAGGCTGAGACTAAGAGGTTGCAGATTGAGGCTGACAAAGAGGCTAAAGCATTGGAAGCCGAGGAAAGAAGACGAGCTGCAGAAAGAGAAGAGAAGAAATTAGCTGCAGAAAGAGAAGAGAAGAAATTAGCTGCAGAAAGGGAAGAGAAGAGATTAGCTGCAGAGAGGGAAGCAGAAAAGGAGGAGAAAAGATTACAAAGGGAACATGAGTTACGACTAAGGGAGTTTGAGTTTCAAGGCCATGCTCCTGAAAATGGTGCCAGTCCCTTTGCCTCTGATGCTACGGTTACTCAGGGAGCCTCAACCTCAGCTATGAACTTTCATTTAGATCATTTTGTTGAGAAAGACGATGATATTGAGAGCTATATAAATAGGTATGAACTATTAGCTACCACGTATGGGTTAGAGAGAGAAAGGTGGAGCTTAAAGTTATCTCAGGGACTTCGTGGGGCAGCTTATGAAGTTTTTGCAAAAATGAGCAGAGGTGATCAGGAAAATTATGACATGCTAAAGCAGGCTCTTTTGTTAAGGTATGAAAAGAATGCAGAATTTTATAGGAAAAAATTTAGGAATGCTAAACTACTGTCAGGTGAAACCTATCACCAGTTCTCTGCACGAATAGAGACATACTTGGAGAAATGGACTTCTCTAGGGAAAACCCAAGATCTTAAGGAAATGGTCCTTATAGAGCAATTAAGAGAGTCCATGGCTCCAGACCTGAGAAAGTTTCTCATGGAACAAGGTGCAGAGAGGCTGGGTGAGTTGCTAAATGTTGCTGAAAGGTATCAAGCAGCTCAAGCAGAGGTAACAGGTAATAAAAAGAAACAAGTGGATAACTTTAGGGCACCACAGAACATTAATAAATTTGATCCTAGAGATCAAAATAAAGGTAAGCACCAGTTTGATAGGCCACGGTATGAAAATAAAAATAAATTCCCACAATTCGATGAAAGGAAATATGATGAAAGAAAATCTTTCAACCAAGGAAAAAGGTGGTGTAAGAATTGTCAGATGGACAATCATGACACTGACCGTTGCAGAAGGAAACCTGTATATATGGCAACCCTTCAGGTCAGGTCGACCTCAAGACAGGAGGAGGATATTATGTTAGATACCACTCCAGAAGAGATGAGGAAGGCACAGGCTGGGGATAAAACACTCAAGCCTTGTTTCAGAAAATTGTCAACTTGTCATACAACTCCAGGCAAGGGAGATTTTTACATGAAGAACAAGTTGATGTATAGGAAGACTGGAGCTAGATCCAAAGGTCACGGACAGCTGGTACTTCCTAAAAGATACAGGACAGAATTAATAAGGAGCCTACATGTGAAACCAGATGGGGACCATGAGAAGATAGGTACCATCATTCAAAAGGTGGCTCACAATTATTATTGGCCCAAAGCAAGATGGGACATTGAAAATTTTGTAGAAAGGTGTAGCATAGCACATGAGGGAACACCCACAAGTGGGAACATGGATCAGGACCTGGACACGCCACGGGGCAAAATTAGGCCTGATAATAAAAAGAAATATAGATTTGATAAAGTGGACCAAATGGAATGGGAAGCCCCTTTTCACGGACAAGCTTCACTTAACTGTTTTACAATGGCCACTATGCGGAGAGTGCAAAGAGATGTCTTACCCCAGGATAAGCCGACAATCCCTCAATCGGACTTAAACCAACTGGAGGAAGAAGATGTAGAGAGGAAATCTCTCATCAAGAATTTTAAGAGGGGAGAAAGCCCCAAGACAAGAAAATTGGTAGCGGTCGTTTTGTGAATGATAATTCTGGGAGGAAAAATCATCACTATAAAGCTTCGAGTGGAAGAGACCATACCGGTGCATGGACAAATAGGTCCACACAATTAAAGGTCCATATGTAGCTTTGTTAAGAACGTGGACTGATGAAAAGGCAGAGGAAAACATTACATCTTCATACCAATATGTGAATGAGCTGACCACTCGGTTGAAAACTGGCTGGAAACTTGCCAATGAAAATTTGAAACAAGCCAGGAAGAAACATGCTGCCTATTATAACAGGAAGGCGAAAGACAGAAATTTGGCTGTGGGAGAGAAGGTACTGCTTCTTTTGCCTGAGAGTCAGAATAAGTTACAAATTGGATGGCAGGGTCCATATACAGTTTTAGAGAGGGTGTCTAGAACAAATTATAAGATAGATAAGAAGGGGAAAGAAAAAATCTATCATGTGAATCTCCTGAAGAAATATTTGGAAAGAGAACATCAGGAAGAGACACACTTGTTGACCTTGTCCATCGCCATGGAGATGAAAAAGGAACCACTTTCATCATTTGAATATCCATTACACCCCTGTGAGACAGCAGCACAGGTGAAAATCAGTACACATTTAACGAAAACTCAGAAAGAGAGAGTGCAACAGGTTCTAAATAATCATGCAGAGGTGTTAACAGACCGACCAGGGCATACAAACCTATTGGAATATGATATGAAACTAATAGACTCCACACCTGTCTGTATGAAACCATATTCGATTCCTTTTGCTAAGGAGAAAGCTTTGAAGGAAGAGATAGACTATCTGTTGAAGGAAGGAATTATTTCGCACAGTGAATCTTCGTATAGTTCCGGTGTTGTACTCTTAAGGAAGCCCTCTGGAGAACATAGACTCTGTATAGATTACAGGAGACTGAATGCTATTACAGAAGAACAGGTGGATCCATTGCCGGATACAAATCAGCTGTTTGCCAGACTAAATAAAGCTAAATATTTCTCAAAAGTGGATCTGAGTAAAGGATACTATCAGATTCCAGTAAAGCCTGAGGTTAGACCATACCTAGCTTTTAGTACCTCAGAAGGACACTATGAGTTTAATAGATTGCCATTTGGATTGAAGAATGCGCCTAGTGTCTTCTCTAGAATGATGAGAAAATTATTGGATCCTCTGAATAATCCCTGTATAACAAATTTTATGGATGATATCCTTATAGCAACAGAAACATTTGAGGAACACATTGACTCTCTGAACATGCTGTTTAATCGACTTAGGGAGGCAAATTTAACAGCCCGACCAACCAAATGTTGCGTTGGATGTAAAGAATTGGAATTTTTGGGACACACAGTTTATCAGGGAAACATGACCCCTGACCCAAAGAATTTAGAGAAACTACAGAAAGCCCCGAGACCACAAACCAAGAAGGACGTGAGATCCTTTGTCTCATTATGTGGTTTCTACCAGAAGTATATCAAGAACTTTAATTCCATATGTGCACCGTTAACTGATTTGACACGTAAAGGACATCCAGATCGCATTACATGGACACCACAATGTGAAATGACGTACCAAGAGTTGAAGGAAAAGCTCACAAGTAAACCCATTTTGAAATTACCTGACTTAAGTCAAGAATTCATAGTAAGGACGGATGCAAGTAATATTGGGCTGGGTGCAACTCTACTACAGAAATCAGATGCATTGGATGGGGAATTAAGCCCAGTGGCATATGCTAGCAGAAAGTTGAATAAAGCTGAAATCAACTACTCAACTAGCGAAAAAGAATGTCTTGCAGTAATATGGGCAATAAAGAAATTCAATATTTATCTATATGGGAAGGCATTTAAGTTGCAAACAGATCACAAACCTTTATCGTTTCTGGCACAGGCTAAGCATGAGAACTCTAGGTTACTCCGATGGTCTTTGCTTCTGGCTCCATATAATTTTAGCATTGAGTATATATCTGGAAAAACCAATTTGGGAGCGGATTTTTTAAGCCGCCATCCGTGTGATGAGAATCACCGTAAACACCAGAAATAATAATAAATTTCTCTATGTGTATATAGAATAAAGGACTGACATATAATGTCTGTTTTAAGAGGGGAGGTGTCGTGGAATATTCTAATCCACATATATAAATTATCAAGTAAATATGAAGCCTAACAAATAAAATTAATAAAGAAAAGAGCAATGGAAAAATAACAGTGCTGTCACAAAGAATGTACTAGAAATCCCCCTTGTTTTCTGCTACGTCTGCAAATTGTAACGCTTTCACGTTGATAGTAAAAGCTTACTGTATTATGACCCGCTTTCTTCAATGAAACGTGTGCTGTATTTCTTGGAAAAACATTGAGAGGCACCCTGCGTAATGACCTAAATTAATCCTAACATTAATTATAGTACGTTACCAAAACGAACGAACAGATAAGGATAGCGAGAAGGGAGAGGCAGAAAGCCGAACACTAAACACGCGTCGCGCGATACACAAATGCTGCCATCACGCGTGTAAGGCCATGCACTAACTTTTTTTTCAGACGGACAGTGATAAAATACATTAACCATCCCAGAGTTAGGTTTTAAAATCATAAAAAACGCTTATTAGGAAAGATAACAATAGATGGGTTTACGTTTGAAAACATAACAGTACCCAGACAGCACATCTTCGAAACAGGAGGTAGAAGAAAATACATATTTTGAACGCAGCCACGTAGCTCTTTTAAATCTGTATAATTGGGTTCCTTAGGGATTGCTGACAAAGAATATGTAAAACGTTACGCAAATAGTCCAGGAATTAATAAATTATAACCAAAATAAAATATTGGGGGTGCCTGACAGCATAAAATCATTTCTGCTCATAAGATTTTTTTTTATAACGTGTTTGAAAAAAATTTACGTTACAGAAATAGCCTACCATGTAAACTCCAAATTGATTGGAGCGCAACAAATGAAAGCCTAACCACGATTGGTCGGGCTATAAATACTATCTTTCGTTGTTAGGGGAAACGGGGAAAGGTAACATTTTTTTTAAACACTTGTCGAAACGGGGCTCATTGGTCAGACTCGCTGATATACACACTTGGGAGCGTTAGTTCGAAACCACTTGTTTAAATAAGCTTGATAAAGCCTCAGTGCGTTGAAGCCAGCTTATATTTTGCTAAATAAAAGCCTGGAACATAGGCAGATGGGAATTTGTGCCAGTTTGTGCCAGAATTCATTGCTAATCAACGTATCTGTGTTTATTCCTATGAATTGTGGGACCGTGGTCTTGATGGTATTGAGCTGCACCTGGTCAGAGCTTTGCTGAATCCAGAGTCGGACAGCATACTCCTTGGTCCTTTTAGCTATCAGTGAGGTGTCTCCAGAGCCCAGAGGAGAATTCGAGCAGAGGAGTCTTTTCCGGCCGCCATCACGCCAGATAAGCTGATTTGGCCAGCTGAGCTCAACATTATGTCCCCTCATCTTGAAATGACTTTATAAAAATAACATTCAGAGGGGAATTTAATTGTCTTAATATCAGGAACTGAGAACATCTCCAATACTAGTCCCTAAAGACAAACTATTGAAGTCATGATGACAAATACCAACAGAGCTTGAACAAAACAAAACCAGTATTACCTCATTTTACTACTACACACTTGACACACATAGGATATTTGTAATAATATATGTCACTACTATATTCATATTGATAAATTCTGTACATAACTTGTAATTAAAATTGATTGTGATTCCTGGTTCCTTTGTACTTGAATCAGGACACACATATTCATTCATAACTGCAATGAATACATATTGTTATTTGAAAAGTTATCCGTGACTTCTTTAAGATATTCTCATAGAGTGTTATATGTATGTGAGTGTCACAGTGTTGTTAAGAGTAGTGGATTAAATTAAATTGTTTATCTGTCTGTTGTTGTGACTTACACTTCATCATACACATACCCTAGACACATAACGTAGCGATCACACTATTCCAGAATAATTCTGACTGAGATATATAGATATGTGGTAGCAAGTAAGGTTATCTATAGTACACTACTCTTAATAGATATAGATACCTTCACAGCTGATCTCAGTCAGTACACTAAGTCCCCTATAAATATTTATAACATCCCACTTCACCACAATTTTCTCCAGTGCTGCCTGGAGGCAGCCAAGGTTAGTACAAAGGAAAATTATTGCACATAACTATTGTGATAACTGGTATCAATGACAGAAATAAGATAGGGCGTGATAAGGAGAGAAGCTATTGGGTATTTGGGCACTTTAAAATATGATAAATTAGCACGTCATCAACAAAATTGGTAAACAATTTCAGGGAGCGGAAGCTGTGAAGATACTTGATCGCCTACCCTAATTACTTGGTACTTGAAGAAGAATATGATGATTTAAGACGAAATTGTTCATACCATTACTGAAACAGTAACGAGTGTGAGCATCATTATACCTGACATTTGTTGGTATTATATAATACTCTCCCAGTAAATTGCTAACGTTGTAATTTAATTCATTCATTAATTCAGTTTCCCAAGGAGCACGTGCAATCAACATTATCTTGCCATGTTTTCCTGTCACGTGCCATCAACTCAAGGTTTTTCTATGTCTTCCTGATCAGGTGTATTTCTGTTTCCATTTCTCTTCTCCGTGTGTTTTGTGGTTACCTTCTTCCTCTCTTACCCTGGAGTCTCAAGAACAAGGATTGCCTTGTAATGCTATCTTACGATTTCCTCGATGTGTGTCCTGTCCATCGCCAGCGTCTTCTTCTCATCTCTTGTTCCACTTGTATTTATCTCGTTCTTGTCATCAGTTCTCATTTTGTGATTGTGTCATATCATTTAATTTGCTAGTGCTGTGGGCTGTAATTATACATGATTGTTGAAAACTGTCTGCAGAGAAACAGGTCAAAATCTTACTTACTTACTTACTTAGTCGTTCCCCTTCTACCGTGAGGTGTAGAGGTTTGGAAGAGAGAGCGCAGAACCATTCTATCAACTGTCTTCTTCCTGGTCTGGTTCCATTCTAGTCCTCGGTCCTTCAAAGATTGTCTAATGTTGTCCTCCCAGCGGACTCTGGGTCGTCCTGGAGGTCTGGATCCCTGGCTCTTTGTTTCCCATGCTTGTCGTGGTAGCCGATCTTCTCCCATTCTGCAGACATGGCCAAACCATCTTAGTTGGGACTGTTCTATTTGGGTCTGCAGTGGGTGGGATTTTAGGCCTTGACGGATCGTCTGGTTGTGGACCATGTCTCTTCTTGTTACTTCAACCACTTTTTTCAGATACCTCATTTCTGAGGTTTGGATCTGGCTTTTGTGGGTTGTAGTCATTGCCCACGGCTCGCATCCATATGTCAAGACTGGGACATAGGTGGAGCGGTATACAGCCGTCTTCGTTTTCTTACCAACCTCTTTCTTGCTGAGGAATCCTCGATTTATGGCCTGAAAAAGTCTCCCAGCCGCTGCTTTTCGAGTGGCCAACTCTTCTTTGATGCCTCCCTTTCGGTCTATAATAGCTCCGAGATATTTAAAGTGGTCGACCTGCTCCATGACCTGTTCTCCCAACTTAATCTGATGTTTTCTTTCTTCTCGTGATATCACCATGGATTTTGTTTTAGAGCTGCTTATGACCATCCCTCTCTTCTCCAGCTCTTCCTTCCAGACTTGCAGGTTAGATTGGAGATGTGCCTCTGATTTAGCAATCAGGGCAACATCATCAGCAAATGCCAGCTCCGAAATATAGACCTGTCTCATCTTCCAGTACCCCACTGAATACTTTCTTGTTCTCTCCTTACATGCCTTGATGACATCATCCATAAGGAGTATGAAGAGGTAAGGTGATAGGATATCACCTTGTCTTACACCAGTGGTGGTCCTGAACTCTTCTGACTTATGGTTTGCTGTCCTCACATAATTTCTGCAAGACTTGTAGAAGCTCTGTATAGCATGAATCAGAGGTGCTGGAATATTCTTCCTTGCCAAACAGTCCCAAAGTTTGTTCCAGGGGACCCTGTCAAACGCCTTTTCCAGATCTATGAAACAAAGATGGATCTCACTCTTATACTCAAGGGCCTTTTCACTCAGCTGTCTGAGTGTGAAGATTAGGTCTTGAGTACTTCGGTTTGCTCGGAATCCGCACTGGACCTCATCCAATTGTGGCTCAGCTAGGCGTCGGAGTCTCTGCTCTAGGATTCTAGAGTAGATTTTACCAGGGACACTGAGAAGGGATATGCCTCTATGGTTTCCACACTGTCGATTGTCACCCTTTTTGAAAATTGGTGTTATGATGGCAATCTCCCAATCCTTTGGTATGGTCTTGTTGCACCATGCTGCCTGTAGGACCCTTAAGAGTAATAGGTCGCCTGATGCTCCCATGTACTTAACCATTTATGGTGTTATACCATCATGCCCTGCTGCTTTGCCCATCTTGATTTTCTCCAGTGCTGCCTTCAGTTCTTCCATCTTTATGTCATCTTCATCACCATTTGTTTCATCTTCTGTGCTAGTGCTTATCGTTTCTGATGCTTGACCTTGCTCACCATCAAGGAGTTCTGAGAAATATTCTTTCCATCTTTCCATTACTTCCTTCGGGGCAGTAAGCAATTTGCCTTGCTTGTCCTTTATAAATTTGAGAGGGCATGGTTTTTCCTTCCTCATGTTCTTTAGGGTCTTATAGAACAATTTCTGGTTTTCTTGTGCATCTTTTCTAGCTTTTCTCCAAATTCTTCCCAGGACTTCTGTTTTGCTGCTAGCACTTTGTTCTTTGCTTCTGTCCTGAGTGTCACATATTCTCTATATTTTTCCATTTGTCCTGTTGTGTTTTTAGCTCCTAAGTATTGTTTCCATGCCATTTTCTTCTCTCTTATTTTCTCTTTGACTTCCTCTGTCAACCAAGGTGTCCTCTTTCTCTGGTTCCCAAGTCGGACTTCACCGCATGCTTCTGCAGCAGCTGTCTTTGTGATATCCTTGAATTTATTCCAGAGGGTTTCCAAGTCATCAGGTCGTTCTTCTGTGTTGCTCATTGCTGTAGCAATAAGCCCCTGATATCTGGTCTTAATTTCTGGCTCTCTCAGCTTGTAGGTCCTAATGCTCATTTCTCCTGCTCGTTTACTTGGTTTCTTGCGTGATGTTGGGCATTTCCTAGGCTGAGCAACTCTTTCAGTTGTTCGTTTGATTGTTAGCAGGTAGTGATCACTTCCAATCTCTGGCCCCCTCCAGACTCTTGCATCTCGGACATATCTGAATGAGCTTCTCCAAACGATGGCATAGTCGATCACTGACTTCTCATTCTTGGTTGGTTCACATCTAGTGTATGCATGTATGCGCTTATGGGGGAACTTTGTGTTTGTAATGATCAGATTCTGCTCACTGCAGAATCTAAGGAGTCGCTTTCCATTGTCATTGAGAGTATCTTCTCCATATCTTCCGATAACTCCACTCCATCTAGCATGGTCATTTCCAACTCTGGCATTAAAATCTCCGAGCATGATAACTTCATCTAGGCAGTCATCCACTGTCCTTTGAAGCAGCTCGAAGAATTCCTCCTTGACCTCTGCTCTCTCATCCTCATTTGGCCCATACACTATGACCAGGTTGACTATGGTTTCTCCTTCTTTTAGTTTTACAACCATAATGCGTTCCGAGACAAAGTTCCATCCCTTGATACTATCTTTTTGATTTTGGCCACAATGCAACCCACGCCCCCTTTAGCTCTTTCAGATATGGGTAGAGCAACGTGTTGCCATCGAGATCCATGACTCCTTGTCCTTTTTTCTTCGTTTCCGTTATAGCCAGGATTTCTAGTTTTGCTTTCCTCATCTCTTCCACCAGCTCCTCTTCCTTCCCATTTATACTTCTTGTGTTCCAAGTTCCATAAGTCGTAGTCCGTAGTCCGTTCCAGTTCGTCGCCTTTAGAATCAGTCCGGTTTTCTCTCTTGTATTGCTCGTAATCGTGATTTAAAGCAAACAGGTGATTGGCCTGTTGTGCCTTTGCATGGTGGAGGGGCTGCCTCCTTACGGCCTCCATGCAGGCCGCCCTCCTCCTTTTTCATCCGGGTTTGGGACCGGCATAGGCGGAGTTCCGGTCAAAATCAATTAGTAAAAATAAAAACGAAAGACAAATAAACGAACGGTTAAATAGCTGTCTCCATTTTTTTCTTCATTTTATTTGTCTGCCCAATTGTGCCGCTAAACGCTATTTGTGTTGCTGCTGCATTACCAACATTAATAATAATAATAGTCCCTTCAGTCATAACTGACTAGGAGAATGTGTCCATGAGGTGACAGTTCTCAGCTGCAATTTTTTTTTTCTGGCGTTCCTTTCAACTTTTGTTTCTTCTCTTCTGCTTGTGAGAGCTTCTTCTCGCCCAGTCTGGGGTGGCGCCATAGAGAGCAGCGCTACTTGGTGTGATCGGCAGCTTCATCCTCTCAGGCTGCTGGATTTATGTCCAATGTCCTCATGTTTCTCTTGCACACATCTTTAAACACCAGTTGCGGTCGCCCAAATGTTCTTTTGCCATATGCCAGTTGTTTTTTGGAAGATATCTTTCGTGATGCAGCCATCTTCCAAGCGGTGGACATGGCCAAGCCAGCGTAGTCTGCTCTGTCTAAGCAGTGGATATATGCTTTGAACGCCAGGACGTGACAGCACCTCAACATTTGTCACTTTTTCGTCTTGTTGCTTGTTATTACATCATACTTTCTTTCTTTCTTGTAGATTTCTTGAACTCATATTCTTCTTCTTTGATGCACGTTCTCCTGCTCCGTAGGCAGCGCTTCTGCTTTTGAAAGCTCATGATGGAAGCCGATTGGCTGCGCTCTCATGAGGTGTACAAATCATTTTCTTCTCTGACAGCTGGCACATGGTTTGTTACTATCAACTTCCTAAACTCGTTGTCACCTTCTTCAGTCTCTTATGATTGATATTTGCAGCTTGACTCAAAGCGTCCGACTGGCAGAGTGGTTAGAGCACTGGTCTCTCCCGGACAAGGTGCCGGGTTCGAATCACGGTACCGACACGCTCCAGTCTACCCAGCTGTAAATGGGTACCCGACTTTGAGTTAGTGAAGGAAAAGGCAGCGAGGAAGGAAACTCATCACCCCACCTCTCGATGCTGGACCTAGTATCGTGAAGTCTCTAACATTTCACTCACCTGTGGCAGTATCTGCTATGGGAATGCGTTTACCTTTTTACTCAAACATCTCATCTGACAAATTGTGACCTTTCATTTCTGCGCTTTATATAATGGCTATATTTGACACGGATAGCAAAAAGCTGGTATTAATAAGCTACTTACCAACTGCTGGTTGTCTCTATGGAGATGTTTGGAATCCTGGGCAGGGAAGTTAGTTGCTAAGCCACTGCGTTAACCTTTTCATTCGTTCATAACCCTCTGCTCCCCAAGGAGCATAGGCCTTCAACAAACACATACCAAGTCCTCTTGTCACGTGCCATCATCTCACGTTCTTTCCACGTTCTGTTAACCTTTTAACATCTTGTTTATATTTTTCTGTCCATTGTACAATCATCTGTGAACATGCTTCCTAGGTAGGTAACTCTTTGACTTAAAAAGAAAAGAATGTAGAGAAGACATTCAATGTCGATCTAAAAGAACTACATACAAAATGTGAAGAAAGACGATCAAGAATATAGATGATAATTGTAAGAGTGTTTGCATGAAAGAATTATTAAGGTTTGGAATGCTGAAGAAGACTGAATGAATGAATGAATGAACCACACATGCTTAATTAAGCAATATATCACTGGCTTTATTTTGCACGAGAAACTGTGAGGTCATTCTTGTTTTGATGTTTTTAAACATTTTGTTTTGTGTAAGATTAACCGTTATCTCTTGGCCTCATTGATGAAAACCTGTACCTGAACATCCTTTCATGAAAGCAATATATAATTCTTTGATGAAAACCAGGGTCTAATTAACTTATGATGAAACCCGGTATCTGATTATCCTATATCCTACGTTGAAAACCGGTACCTGACTATCTTACGGTGCAAACCTTTACCTGATTATTCTATGGTTAAAATCGATGTCTGACTATCCTTTCATGAAAGCTAGTATCTGATAATTATATGATGAAAAGCGGTATCTGGTTATACTATCACGAAAGCCTGTATCCCACTATCCTATGACGAAAACCGGTATCTGTATTTCCTGTCATGAAAACTGGTAGCTGAATATCTTTCAATGAAAGCCGATATTTGATTGTCTTATAAGAAAAAAGAACTAAAATAGTTCTAAGATCTTCATGGCATACAAAGTGCTATCCTCGCTAAACATCTTCATTAATAACTTACTTAGTCGGTCCTCTTCTACCGTGAGGTGTAGAGGTTTCATTAATAAGTCTTTAATTATTGCCATCAATAATGACAACAAACCGATTAATGTATTACCAGGTGTCCGTCTCTGTGTGAGTGCGTGAGTGCATGAGTTATTGTTGATTGGAACTGACATCACTGCACTCGAGGCAAACCCATTGATGCTCATTCTACCTCAGCAAATGTCGAACGGTATGAATGCTGCTTGTTTCTTTAGGGCACTGATTGTATACACGCCAGATGCATTCTTTCACGCATCCGTCCCTGCTAGTCTTACACTTCCTGCATGAGTCTCTCAAATTACGTCATAAATATAATTCTAAAGTAAATCATCCGTAAAAAAAATATAACACTTCATTAGAATGTCGGTTCTATATTTTGTCAAGAAGTTGATATTCTTCACAGTTAACGTTGTTATTATTGTTGTTTTCTCTCATGGAGGATAAAATTCGCTTTACGGCGTACACTGGACGCAAAGATGTTCTAGAAAACCTTGCTTACCTCCCTTCAACCATCTTCGGACTGACGGAAGAGGGTTTACCAGAATTTGCCCAGTGGAATTACCGAATATTGTGTCATGCACTTTCTGGCGACCTTCCTACATCATACCTCAGAGTTGTAGATGATCTTAGTGCGAGACTACCCCGTGGCAAAACATTAGGGCAATATAAAGTAAGTTACTGTGGATTTTATGATTGCATAAACTTAAACTGTGTTGATACTAATAGTTATTTGTCACCAAAATCATAGCTTTTACATGCTGATCAACTTCTGCATGACTTGTTATCAAATTTTGGACGAAAAGAGATATACTATTATGTTTTCAGCTGCCAGCGTTAAAGCAATATAGGAAAATCTGGATAAAGCAATGTCCAAAGAATTAGACACGCGCACAAAACAAAACTTAGAAAGAAGCTGGAAATCTTTGGCGACACTGACTCCGCAATTAGAAATGAAGGAGACAAATAGAAGGAATGATTCACAAGAACGACAAGAGAATTACAGATAGAAGAAAAGAGACAACAGAAAAACTATGACCATAGACAGTTCAACACAGCGACTGACTCAGTTAGGGATGGATTATGACAGTTACCGTATATGGCAATTGCAAGCATATTCCAGAGAATGTTCAGTCTTAATTGCTTGGATACCTTCACATGTTGGCATAGAGGGAAATGAAAAGGCAGATAAAGAAGCCAAGAAAGGTAGATCTAATAAAAATCTAATAAATGTAGGGATGAGTAAATCAGAGATTAAGAGCTTAATTAAAGATTTAATAATAGATGAATGGAAAGCAGAGTGGGATTAAAAATCTGAAAGGAAGACATGCATATAAGATGTTCAAGGCTCCAACAAGAAAATGTCAGATATCTAGGGAATTGAAAATTCCCAGTAATAAGAAACTTCTCAGACTAAAGCTGACAAAAGGTTATTTCAGAATAGAAGAACTTTACTGTACAGGATGTCTTCAAGACAATAATATAGAACATTTCTTGTTAAAATGTAAGAGGTATGAACAAATGAGAATGCCAATATTAGATTATTTGCAGGCATCAAACTTACCTATAAATATAGAAGAAGTGTTAAGAATAGACAGACCTAGGGAACTGCATAATATAGTCAAACAATATTTAACGTGAACAAAGGTTAATATATAATAGTTGGGAATGTATTCTTATAATGCATATGACTTTTAACAGGTGAAAGTCAATTAAATATCTGTCAAAGTTATATAACTAGAACCACCAGGCCTTTACACCTCTCCACCTTAATATTATTCTTGCTCAGAGTTTCTGCTTGATTTTGTTGGGTTTTTTTTTTTAACATACAAGCATAATTGGTAATTGTGATTTTTCCTATTTACAATGATTTGACAAATGTGATGCCACTTTCTCATATCCGGCAGTTGTTCATATTATTTGGAATTGAAAACAATATACTGTATATCCTAATTATAACCCATCAGAGGTTGAAAGGGATATTTTTCTTCATTAATTTAAAAAAAATGTATCAGTGCAATTTTTTTTTACATGTCTTGCAAAATCGTCTAGGAATTTCCCTTTGTTGGCTCGGGTTTGACGTTTTACTTCCTTGTCCAGATGACTGAACTATTCGCTATATATTTCCTTTAACCTGGGGGAACTTTGCTTCTATTATCTTTCTTTTTTTTCCTTTCTCATCACTATGGTGTTTAATTTTTCTGGCGTTATCCAATCTTGTCTCTTTCTTTCCTAACAAAACACTTGAAGCATGCAGTTAATATGCTAATACAAATACATGGTCTCTATATTATTTATTCCTCTCGGTTTTTTTAATTAATATTACTTTTTCCTTACTCAGTTTTCCAGTCCTTGTTTTCATTATTTTTTATTTATGCTTTGAATTTAGTATCCACTTCCGGTTCAGTGGCAGACATTTAATTCCAACATATGACACACATTAAGGAGTGTTTTCTTTTATTTTTAAAGTTGTATGTTCTCTACTTAATTCTCACTTTCTTTCCCTTCTGTTTTCAGTTTGTCTGTCCCTGACGAAGGCCTTGTGGCCGCGACGTAGGTTTTTTTATTGTCCTTTCTCCTAGTAAGACGTATCACTATTTGTGTTTTTGTTTTTCATTCTACAGTTTTACACTCGTCTTACGACAGTCCTCCTCATATACATACTCTGATCTAGTCTTATTGTTTCAATCCTTCTATCGTACACAAGCGCCTATTTATGAAAGTTTATAACTTCTTGGTTGTGTTTTTTAAATTTTTTCCATGTTTTAGAGCCATGCAATAGATTAACCTGACATCTGAGTTGAAGATTTTGTGTTGAGCTTGATATTTTTAATTATTTTCCTAGCATTTCCCATTACAATGCCGAGTTATAATAATATTCATTATTTTCCTGTTTGCTACATATGAACCGTTAAGCAACAACTGCAGCTGATCTTCCCTGCAGGAAGCCTGCACTAAGCATTCACAAGTTCATATGGTGGTTTCTATAGCAATTTATTTTACTTGATTAAGTTGCCAGCCTCATATTGGTCGCCTTGCACGACATGCCTGAGAGAGCAGAAGTAGTCACCTGCACGACATGCCTGAGAGAGCAGAAGTAGTCACCTGCACGACATGCCCGAGAGAGCAGAAGTAGTCACCTTCCTTCTTTGTCTCATCAGAGACACCCCCCACCAGTGTCATAATATCTTGCAGAAATTAATCAGAATTGTATTATAGTTTGCAGTTTATCATTCAGTCTGCTTCTGTTAGTGAATATTTTTCCAATTATGAAAAGGATTCAATCTGTGACATAAGACATATAAATTACTTAACCGTCAAATGTAAAACTTTGATATATTTACAGATGACGAGGTCTGCTCGATTTAACGTAGTAGGACTTCAAGACAAGAAGTTCACATCATGGACTCTCTTAGATGAACTGATGTCTGAGGTACCAGGCAAAGACAATTATATAGCGAACATCACAGACAGTTCTTTAGGCTTTACAGTCTTGGATCCACAAGGGAAAAACAAAAGCATCTTAAATGTGGGTTTCTACCACCGACGATACAAAATTGCCAAGGCTGATGCCATGGGTCTAGTATACAGTATACGAGGTTTTAGTGATCCAAACATCTTTATGGCTGAGACAACACAGCCAAGAATTTCTCCTATAACTTTAAAAGAGTGCAAGAAGAGAAAATGTGTTGAAAACAGCAAAAGAATGTCTTATGCTATACCTCTGGAGATTATCTATTTGACACCATTATCAAACTGGAATCCTTACAACTTGACACATTTCCCGTTGCAAGGAAATGATGCTGTTACAGATAGAGGAAAACGATCTGGTGGGTTTACTAATGAAAAAGCATTTAATGGAACAAATGATCGTTTGTTTTACAGAACCCCTGCAGAGTTTTTTAATGGACGTGAGGTAGGCACAAGCCTTGCTGACACTGTCAAGGGCTCTGTTGGTGTCCTTGGTCCTGATGAAAATGTTAGAAAAGTCACAGCCTCTGGTATCAGAATATTTTTGCCTAACATCTCAGGTATTGGTGTCCTGAGGACCAGATATCCTATTGTGCCTGTACATGGAGAAAGCAGTGGGGTATGGAAAGAACTCAATGCCCTAAAGGATATTGTTAAGAGCCTTGCCAGCAATGAGAAATATTTGCTACAGAAGCTGCCCAGAACTTCAGAGATAAATAAGATGCCCAGTAAAATTTTGGAAGCCAAATCTTTAAGTATGAACACCTCGTCTTCTACCAATACAACAGCACCATCAGACGTGAAAGAACAAATAACAGATCAAACAGAAGGCCAAGGCCCATTCTTAACTCTGACCTTGAGCACCACAACAAAAATGCCCCCTGGTGAACATTCCCACATGATAGAACTGTCCAAGGATGAAAATGACCTTCTTAAAAGTGGACAGGTGATTGATGCACTTACCAGTGAGGATAATGGACATTCCCATCAAGTTACCATCAACTATTATGACCATTACTATCAAATGATGTCATGTGATGATGCAAGTATGCCATGCTGGGATGGACACACCTCGTGCCTGCTTTTAGATTCAGAGAATGTCTGCCCACAAGAGATGACAACAACTTCAAATAAATCAAGATCTAAAAATGTATACCCTTCTGTTACCAGTAGTAAAACAACAGAAATCAGTGACAGGGATGTTCAGATACCTTTACTGTCATCTGTGTTGGTGAAATCTTCCATACAATCCATGAACTCAGTCACCCAAAGTGGAAGTTTGATGCCAGCACATTTATCCTGGTCTAGGAACTTAACCAGACTCAACTTCGGAAGACTATCACAGCCTAATTTATCTGACCCTGAAGTAAGTTAGTCAACCATCTATTCTATACTTAGTGTAGCATACACTTCTTTCAATTTTGAATATTCTACAATGTATTCTGAGAATGTAAAGTGGCAGAGCACTTGCTTCTCAAGGTGAAGGGGCTAGGTTCAAAACCAAGTCATGTCACTCTGCAACTACACAGCTGTACGACTGGGTAACTGCTCTTGAGTTAGGGATGGCAAAAACAGAGAGGAAGGGATCTGGCTGACCCACCTCATAAAGCTGAGATCTAGAGTAAGTAAAGTCTCAACACTATACTGTCCTGTAAGCTGTGGGACAACCTTAACTTTAAAAAAAATGTATTTAAACAATGCAGTTTAATGATTTGTGCATTTTTTTAGTTATCCATAATCTCTAATATGACTTTTGGCTATTCACTTTGCAAATTCTCTAATTATTGCTGTAAGCTTTTTTTATTTATTATTTTTGGCAAGCGCTTTTAACAATAGTTGGACTAGATTTAAATCAATGATTGCAAGTGTGACAATTGCTCCCATCAGGTAGGTCAAAAGAGGGAACAAAGATGAGATTGTGCATGGGGCTAGCAACCTCATTATGTAAAAGAAGCAGCTACAGAAACCACTACTACAAGAGCACATGAAGTGCTTTTGTTTAAGGTTTCCTGCATGGTGCCAACAACTGTGGTGGTCCCATGCTCCTTCAGCTAAACAGGGACATTCAGTCATAATTTAGCATTCAGCAGAATAGATGAATTGCAATGATATGACAAAATTACCAGTCTGGAACTGATGAAAAAAATCAGACAAATAACAGTGGAGCGAAAGACGTCGTAGTATATGACACACATTAAGAAAACCAGTTGATGGAATCACAAGGCAGTCCATGTTCTAAAGTCCCCAGGGTAAGATAAAAAGAGATGGAACCAAAAGATAAAACCATGTGGTGAAGAGAACTGCAGATGAACACAAAAGGGGTAAAGACGATATGAAAAGATCTTGAACAGATGGCACTTGATAAGAAGGCTTGGTGGGTTTTTTGTTGTGAGCCTGTGCTCCGTGTGGACCTGACAAGTATTAATGACTGTAAATCTGTGGCCAAAAAAAGTGTTAAAATATATTAAAAGAAAACAAATAAATCAGATGCCAAATACACACAAGGGGATTGACATAAGTCTTGGGCCTGACCATGAAGGAGTCACAGGAGGAAGATGAAACTTGGCACATTTAAAGTTCATCATATTTGCACTGAATGTGTGAAGTACGCATTTGTTTCTTCAATGGGTTTTCCCGCTACGGTGCACGGCGCAATGTACCCTATTGACCGGATCTGCTGCTCCAAAGATTTGACAAAACAGTGGAAAAGGAGGAGGCCAGAGCTGTGATAAAATTTCTGATGTTTCAGGGAAAAACACCTACAGAAATACACAGGGAGATGGAACCAGTGTTTCGTGATTCTTGTCCTTCATATACTTCGATAAAAAACTGGTGTCAACAGTTTAAGTGCGGCCGCTCTAATGTTGCTGATCTGCCAAGATCTGGTAGACCAGCCTCAGAGTGCAATGATGAAAATGCAACAAGAGTGAAGAAAATCATTGACCAGGATCGAAAAATGACAATTGTGGAGATAGCTAGTAGAGTAAAACTAAATGAAAGAACAGTTTATAGAATTTTACACAACAGACTGAACATAAGAAAAGTGTGTGCACGCTGGGTTCCGCGACTGTTGACACATGAACAGAAGCAAACGAGGGTAAATTGCTGTCAAGAGTTGCTCAAAAAGTGTCAGTGAAAAAATTTTTTGGAGACCATGTTGACAGTAGATGAGACTTGGGTACACCATTATGACCCCGAATCCAAAATTGCCAGCATGCAATGGAAAACCCGGGGCTCCCCAACACCTGTCAAGCCGAGAGCGCAAAAATCTGTAGGAAAAGTGATGCTGACTGTTTTTTGGGACTGCAAAGGTGTCCTTTTGAACGATTATCTGCCTCACGGCAACACAGTTAATGGACAGTACTATGCAGATCTTCTCACCAAACTAAGAAAGGTTGTGACCAGGAAACGAGGGATAACGTGCACTCAAAATCTTCCTTTTCTTCAAGACAACGCGCCCTCTCACAAAGCACGGCTTGTGCAGCTAGCAGCCAACGATTTGAGTATTGAAATTCTTCCACACCCACCATATTCTCCAGATTTGGCTCCATCAGACTTTTTTCTATTCCCAAATCTTAAATAAAAACAGCTAAAAGGAAATCATTTTGACAGCGAGGAAGAGGTTATACTGGCATGTGATGTCTGGTTTAGTTTGAAAAATAGGGTGTTCTACTCCCAAGGTCTTTTCAAGGTCAAGCAGAGATGGCAGAAGTGTGTCAATTCAGACGGTGGCTATATTGAAAAGGAATAAACACTATACAAAATTTCAGTTCTCTGTGACATGTCCTTCATGGTCAGGCCCAAGACTTATGTCAAGCCCCTTGTATAGCAAGCAAAGTGAAGTTCCTTCAGCTAAATTATTCTTAACAACAATTTTTATGTGTTTTCACGACCAAACATCTTTTCATGCCTAGTGTACATCTTTATAACTTAAAGTTTGGTTCTCTTATATCGTTTGTTACATTTCTGTTACAGATTTTTTTCCTTAATTTAACGATGAGAAATATCTCGATCAACCTCTGATGGGTTATAATTAGGATACATATTGTTATCAATTCCAAATAAATTGAATAATTTCTGATACGTGAAAGTGACATCACATCTTCTGTTCAATCATTGCAAATAGGGCAAATCAGAATTACCAAACTTGTGTGCATTTAAAAAAACAAAAACACCCACACAAAAAAGGCAAACACACAAAAAGAAAAAAGAGAGATTAAAAAAAAAAAAGCAAACAAAAATAATAAATAGGGGGAGGGGTGTGAAAGCCTGGGGTGTTTAGTTAGATATTTAATAGACTGTCAATTGTCATATGTTTTATAACAACATCACCAAACCTTCACCTTCCTTGCCATAATGACAGATAATAATTTTATTACAGATATTATTACACACAATAATTTTATATTTTTCTTCAGGGTAGATCACCAGGAATCCTAGCAAGACAGTTTCAAGAATTCTTCAACAATCCTTAATGTCCTCCAATAGACAACTTGCACTGCTAGCCCAGAAGTCATGGAACTTGTATACAGAACTGAACTTCACTTGGGAAGTTACATCCCTTTGAGCAGCCATCATGTCTATGACAATGCTTGCAATTGCTGAACTCTGCCTTCACATTATTGTACATTAGGTATGAAAATATTCATTCTTTTTCAGCTTCCTAAGAAGCACTGGCCTCCAACAAATTCATGTGAAGCCTTCTTGTCCTGTGCCATCTACTCAGGATATTTCTAGGACTTTTTATCTTTCCATGATGATCATGGCTGTCTCCTTTTTTTTTTCTATGTGTTTTTAGGACTATCTATTTCTCTTATCCTGAAGACTCCAGAATAAGGACTGCCTTCTAATGCTATCACCTTGTTTCCTTAGTGTTGCCAGCATCTTTTTGTCACCTCCTGTTTCACTGGCAAGTGTCTGGATCTTTTCGTCATATCCACACTAATGATCTTGTCAAGCCACTTCAATTCGTCTTTTCTAAGCAACAACCATTTTGTCTGTAACATTTACTAGTGTCATTTTTGTTGTTGTCCATATTTCATAACCATACAGTAGGACTGTATTGACATTGGAGTTGAAGGTTATTATTTTGTATGTTGGTCTTGATTTCTTTTTATTTCCACACATTTCTCAACGCAGTGAAAGTTTTCTTGGCTTTCGTATTTTTATTTTGATATCATTGTATGTTTGTACTTTGTTTATATTGCTGCCAAGATATATATATGAGTCAATATCTTGTAAGGATGTATCTCCAAGTGCATTCTCATAATCTTTGACTTCTATGTGGATTTTTAAACCCTATTGCTGTAATTGCTCAACAATGTATTTTCATTTTGTCTTGCATCTGGTTATGGACAGAAGAGCCAGGTCATCAGTAAACAATAGATCATCAAACTGGTTTGTTAGAGTACACAGAATTACATTTCTGTTTGTTGATGTTATTGCTTTCATAATCTAGTCTACAGTCATTTAAGAATAAAAATTTAGAAGTTTCTCATAATGTTCTGTTCATGTTTTTAGTTACTTTTTATGCTGCTAAGCATTTTTCAATTTTTGTTCTTGATAAGGCAATTGATTACTTATACTTCACTGTTAGCATTTTTGTAATGTTGTACATGTCCTGCATTTTGCCTTCTTCTGCTTGTCTTGCCAGCTCATAAATATATTTCTTCTTGTCTGCTCTGACACTACTTACTTCTTTGTTGGCTTTTATATGCCTTGGTGTTGCTTCAAGGCATAAAAAACTCAAACCCTGCAGACCCAAGTAGAACAGTCCCAACTGAGATGGTTTGGCTATGTCTGCAGAATAGGAGAAGATCGGCTGCCATGACAAGCATGGGAAACTAAGAGCCAGGGATCCAGACCTCCAAGATTACCCAGAGTCCGCTGGGAGGACAACATTAGACAATCTCTGAAGGACCGAGGACTAGAATGGAACCTGGCCAGGAAGAAGACAGCCGATAGGATAGTATGGCGCTCTCTCTTCCAAACCTCTACACCTCATGGTAGAATGGGAATGACTAAGTAAGTAAGGAGTTACTTCTGCTTAATTCTGTTTTCTTATTTTTCTTTCCATTATTTTATTTATGATTTCTGTTGTGCTGACAATCTCTTTTCCCCAGAAGTTCTCAATGTCTTTCATTTATTTATATAAATAAAAGATATTTTCTCACATGGTTATGAAATGTTGGAAAAACTAATATAAAAGAGAATGTATTATATATTTCTGAGCTATGAAAGAAAATTATATAATATTTTGTCACAGGATTCTGAAGTAAAGAAAAGCATTATTTAAAAGAAATGTTTCTGACACAATGCTGAAGCGTAGAAAAGCATTACATTATAGATATTTTATTACATGGCTCTGATGTGTAGGGAAAAATTACATGAAAGTTATTTTCTCTATGTAAGATAATTTTTGACATTTTTTATCTGTACTATGATAAAAAAGAGTCTGAAATTATTTCAGCACTTTCATTTCATTGTTAACAACAACGAAATTGAAACAAGATCTCAAAAAGCCAGTCCAGTGACTTTCCAACTGTCACCACTGCTAAAAAACAATATCATTATGAAAACTAAGCATAAGTCGAAAATGAGAATAAGTGATACACATGACAGCCAATCAATTTGGTAAGCCAATCATTACTAGATCACAAGGTCTTTTATATTTTATTTGTACCTTAATATGTCTGATGGATCTTGTCTCTAGGATTAGTGCACCTTGATTAAAATAAATTTATTTAAAAAATTTTTTTAAAAAGTAAGTCTGGTCTACACCTTGTTTCATAAGCATCATCGTTTAGGATGTATTGTGCCAGAAAAATCAACTTTAATGCTTAGCTCTTCTAGAAATCACCACCAGTATGGGTTCACTGATTTGCTAACCAAATACCAAAATGTTATAAGTAAATTTGTTGCTCAGACACAAAAAGAAGAGAAAAAAAAACTGACATCTCTATGTTGATCACTTTTATGTAGATTTCACATGAAAGACGCACACTGACAGCAATGCAAAAATGAGCCACATAACTACCTTTAAGTACATATACTGATCACACCTTAGACATATAACTCATATTAAGTATGATTATTGACATCATTACAAGAACAAACCATATAATTCTCACATAAACATTTGTGATGTGATCCTATGAAATCAGTAACATGGTAGCTTGTGAAATGGCTGCATGAAATCTATAAGAAGTTGATATATCTAATTTAAAAGGTAATGAAAAACAAAGAACTTGGTTCAGTTAAAATGTTTCAAAATTATTTTTATATTGTATGAACTTGAGTTTTGTTGCTATCAAGTGGTATAGGTTACAAAGACCAAAAATGATCTAAAATATATTAATTCAACTATAGCCGCATGCAGTTCCAGTGGGAGACAAAGAAAGAAAAGGAATACTGAACCCACAAGTATTTGTACACGGCGACAATTGTGGGGATGTGCATGAGGCTGGCAATATAACCATATAAAACAAATAGCCACAGAAACCACAGCTGCTAGAGCATGTGAATGCTTGGTGCAGGCTTCCTGTAAGGGGATCTGCTACAGTGTTGGCTCTCTGCTCCATAAGGAGCACAAAGAAAAATGATAATGACAATGATAATGACTTCAAATATTAATTAGTAATTAAATAAATGTGCTGGGTCAGTATGTGGATGTTGTACCAGTTATCACTATTGATAACTATGAACTGGCAGTGGTGCACCACTTCTCATATTTGGGGTCTACCATCAATGACAAACTCTCTCTGGACACAGAAATTGACAACCGCTGTGTTTGGGAAAACTTCAAACTCACAATGAAGACCAAAGCCTACAACACCAGCTTACTTCTATATGGCAACCAGACATAGATAACCTATGCTAAGCAAGAAAGAAGGCTCAATACCTTCCATCTACGGTGTCTACGCCACATCCTCAGTATTTCCTGGAAGGATAAAGTGACAAATGTCAAGGCGTTTATACACTGCTTAGACAGCGCAGACTATGCTGTCTTGGCCATGTCCATTGCATGGAAGATGGCCGCATCCCGAAGATATCTTCAACGGACAACAGGTAGACAGCAAAAGAACAGTTGGGCGACTGCAGCTGAGGTTCAAAGATGTGTGTAAGAGAGACATCAACTGTTACATAATATTTACCAACATTACAAAAACGTATCACATAGTTTGCAGCCTACACGTATAATTAAAACTTTGAAATTATACATAACTTATACACATTATTCACATTACAAAAACAAACCATATAATGCACTCTAATGCATACATTATTCTCGCAACAAAAAACGCACACAAGTGAATTTGTTATTCACATTATAAAAATAAATCATATGATGCACACAAGTGCATTTATCATTCACATTACAAAAACCTAATACAATGCACAAAAGTGCAAATATGACTCATATAACCAAAAATACACCACGCAAGTACACGAAATGACCACATTACAAACAAGAGCTAAAAATTAGTATGACATATATGTGTGTGTGTTGACGACTTTAGAAAGACCAGTCATTCATTCAGCTGCTTACACTCAGTTAACAAGTACAAGGCAATATGAGTATTTGACAACTTAAAAAATTTCCACTAACAATGAAAAAAACATAACTTTCACATCTGACATGCCATTTCTTAAGATCCACTGAATAATTAAGCACATTCCACTTACAAACTTCAACATAAGTTAAAACTATTATTTTCTACATATAGTAATAACAGCCAAAATGACAGAAGCTAGTTCTGGCATTTATAAGAGTCTTGCTTTCACAAAAATTCTGTTTATGAATGTGAGTGACAAAAATCTGGTTACACACTATTAATACAATTAATCCAGAGATGAAAGTCAACGGTGGTACACTGAAGCACACACAGATCAAGAAAATAAATAGGCTTATAAGGTACATGCAATGGCTTAAGAGTTTCTCTCCTACACAGGTCTTTTAATTTTCAAGATTTTCGCCGGGGGGTCTCTGAAGAGACAAAGAAAGAATATGACTACTGCACCCTCAGGCATGTCATACAAGGCAACTAGCATGAGGTTGGAAACCTCATCATGTAAAATAAATAACCACAGAAACCACTGCTGCAGCATATCAATGCTTGGTGCAGGCTTCCTGTAAGGGAAACAACTGCTGTGGTGGTTCAGTGCTCTGTAAGGAGTGCAAAAGGAGAAGACAATCTGGCTATCAGATTATGAGAATAGTTTCCTTATTGAACGTACTGATAATATTTAAATTAACAAGTCAAAGGGCAAAAACTATACAACTTTAAAAGCATGTTCATAAGCCAATGTTTTAAAATACAACTGTTAAAACATTTAAAAGGTCACAATAAGAGCCTGTAAAAATTTGGTCTTGCTAAGGGATTTCCTTACTTACATGAAGTAAAAGTTACAAAATACACATTTGTACTTAGCATGCATGATATATACGGCAGAAAAGCTCCAAAGTTATTCGTGGTAATTTAATTAAATTATGAATGACATAACAAATTAACTAGGTTATAGTAAAAATGACATGATAACAGGAGCTGTTTTAAAATATGAAGGAAAAAATATAAATTCATGAGTTGTAAAAACTAATTTAAAAAAAACTGAAATGCTTAGCAACAGCTGTAATTTGAGCTGAACACTGAAATGCTTTAAAAACAGCTGTCATTTGAGCTCAACACTTATATGTATAGTGCAGTGATTTTTGTAAGTAATAATGTAGTTTGCACCCTTGTATTACCAGGGTCCCATAGGTGAACAAAGAATAGTAACACCATAACATATCATGCATGTTGTAAAAAAAAAAAGCAACTAACGAGTGTTGGGCATGGGACTAGTGACCCCATCCTGTAGAAACTATAAGCCACAAACAGTATAATTAAGTCAACTGAAGAAAATAGATCTCAGCCATTCAAGACAAAAGAGACTGTAATCAGATGACATGTGACATGAGGACTTGGCATATGTTTATTGAAAGCCTATGCTCCTAAGACAGCTGACGGGGGGTGAATGAATAAATAAATAAATAGATATTTTTATATACTTACACACACCAAACGCACACATAGAGATATATATATATGTATTTGTGTGTGTATATTAATTATGTGAGTATATATATATATTTCTTTGTGCTTCTTCTTCCGTCAAAGCAGTCAGTGGCCATTACGCCTAGTGGCGTCTTAGGGCAACAGCAGATAGGTTTTCTTTGCCATTGTTTCCCATCACGCCTAGTGGCGTCTTTAGGGCAACAGCAAATCAATCCATTTGCTGTTGTTTCCATAATCGAAGTGACTGGCAAACGGGTGATCAGCCCGTTGGGATATATATATAATATATATATATATACACACACACACACTCACGCATACATATATATATTTACATATATTGCCAACATTCTCTCTGATTTGCATAAAATTTTAACATATATGGGCATTTCACAATTATGTGTACACACTTTAAAAATTTATATTTCATGAATAACATACACAATTTTAGTATTCTTTATCATATTTTAAAGCTAACAGACAATTTTTTCACAATAACATAAATTTAGTTTAAATGTTCAAAATGCCCACCATGAGCATGAATACATAAGCGACATCTCCCACCAACTGATCTACAATAATTTTATAATTATCTTTCTTTCTCCAAACTTAATTGAGTATTCTCCGTCATTTTTTCATGTATCTGAAAAACAAAACAAAATTACTTTCTTGTAAAAAACATTTCCTATCTGTTAGTTTTAAAATGTGATAAAGAAAATCAGAACTGTGTATGTTGTTCATGAAATACAAATTTTTAAAGTGCGTATACATACATAACTTTGAACCACCCTGTATAAAAAGAACTGAATAAAATTTTAATCTGAATTGTTGAAATTTTCATAATTATATTTGATTAAAAGCTTACCTAACAGAGTGGTTAAAGCGCTGGACTCTCGTGATAAAGGTGCCGGGTTCAAATCACCATCCTGACACACTCCTGTCCACTCAGCTGTAAATTGGTACCTGTTTCTTTGAGCTAGGGAAGGAAAAGGCAGCAAGGAAGGGAACTGGTCACTCCACCTCTCGAAGCTGGACCTAGTATAGTGAAGTCTCTAACACTTCACTTCCCTATGGCAGTATCTGCTATGGGAACTACCTTGACCTTTATCTAACTTATTATTGTCTTATACCTTGTTTACATTTTGTCTTAGTGGATGCAGTTTCATTCATTAATTTAGTTCCCTTTTTACTCGGGTATGGAGCACAGAGCCACTGTTGTAGCTGGTCCCTTTGCTGTAATCCTGTAACTAGCATTAATGTGCTCATGCAATGATAGTTTATGTAGCAATGTTTTTTACATGATGAGGTTGCCAAATCCCACACACAACCTCATAGTAATCGTTTTTACATGATGAGGTTGCCTAACCCACACACAGCCTCATAGTAATCGTTTTTTACATGATGAGGTTGCCAAACCCCACACACAACCTCATAGTGATCGTTTTTTACATGATGAGGTTGCCTAACCCACACACAACCTCATAGTAATCGTTTTTTACATGATGAGGCTGCTTAACCCACACACAACCTTGTAGTAATCGTTTTTTACATGATGATGTTGCCTAACCCACACACAACCTCATAGTAATCGTTTCTTACAACGTACCAGTGGGAGCAGTAGTCGTTATCTGTCTCTGTCCCCTCAGAGACCTTTGAGGACTACTCGAGGCTGTGTGCAGATGAGGCTTTTGTAAACATAATTTGCAATGACTATAACTGATTTTCTGCAGTTTTAAAAATAAAGAATATATATGCTAACATTCTGTGAGTCTTTATCTATCCTTCCAAACATAAGTATACCTTGTTATCATGTTTTATAAAGTTCTAGTTCTGAGAAATATACATTTAACTGTCCATATTTCTTACAATTATAATTGAAAAACAAAAAAACTGACATAGGAGAGTGGAGTAATAAAAACTTCACTATACTAGGTTCAGCTCTGTGAGGTGGGAGGACCAGTTCACTTCCTTGCTGCCTTCTCCTTCCCTAACTCAAAACCAGAGTCAAGTACCTATTTACAGTTGGGTAGACTGAGGTAAGATGCCACCAGGTTTCAATCCAGGAACCTGGTAACTGTGTCAAGAAAGAAAAGTGCTCAAACTGCTTAGCAACATGGATGGTCCAAGTATAAATTACACTAAACTGATAATTTTCTGTGCTCTTAAAGCTGTTACATTTACTACAAATATAATAACTGAAAAACTAGAACAAAAACAAGATAACTGTTGATACAGTGTTTACAGTAATGAGCAAAACTGAAAAAAAATAATTAATTGTGCTATTTAGATTTTCTCATAAAATAATACAAATGTTTCATGATGATTTAAATACATTAAATCTATAAAAAAATAAGTTCAAAACAAAGACTATAAGAAATAGAAGAGATGGTCACGATAAATGAGCTGTATAAAAGATTATTTATTAAAATGTTTAGTCTTTTAATAGATTCTTTTTGTTAAACCTTATTAATGTTATGATATATTTATTATTTGAATTTTTTGTGAATTATTGAAAGATTTATTACAGTAATATGACGAATTTATTATATAAACATTTAGTGCTTGTTACGTGCAGTCTTTGATATCTTACAATATTATACATTGGTATACTTGTTATGTTCGCAAATATTTTGTAAACAAAATAGATACTTTTTAGTGCTTAAGGAAAAGTCATTATTGAGTTACTTCCCTTGAAAGTTGTGTCGTCTCTTTCGATCGAACTCCGCGGATGAATCCAGTTTTACTGCGATTTATTCTTTGTTTGGGTAGTAATAGATTGTTCTTGCTTCAGAATATCTATGGCCTGAATTTATGTGTATTGTTTGTCTGAGTAGGACGAGTCTGTCTTATATCTGTATAATATCTTTACATATCTAAGTCGAACTATATGTTCTTTTGTCTCTAGAAAGGTCAAAGGCTGTTCGGCGGATGTGTCGCTAGAGAGGTGTGTTTTGGCTTCGCCCTGATGATGGGGGCTGTGTTTTTTCTATGTCGGCTTGTCGCCGGAAAAAGTGATCTCTATATTTATGGGGAAAGTGATAGTCGTCTAGACCTATCGTGTATGCTTTACCCCAGTGTTTATTCTTATTGCCAAGGAATGGCAGAATCATATTTCTGATACGCAGGTAATAAAAGATACTCTTTTGAACTCTCGTACGAAGCCACCGTTTTTCGATAGGTATGATTTGTACATCTGAGAGGATGCATCTAACTAGATGGAAAACGACTCTGATTCCTAGCAGCACTATATCCTGTAGAATGCAGTCAATTGTATCATGATAGAATCTACAGAGCAATGAAACATTTAATGAATGACTAACTTTAAGACAGATTCATTATCTGTATCCAAACGTGAGTGACAGCTCACGAGAGAAGCCATCTTGTAACCAAACATTTAGTGACTTTCAAGAAGAGAAAAGGGATGCCCGTATTATCGCTTGATTAGTCCAGAGATCACTGCTACACATGAGAACCCATTGCTAGCGGTTCAATTTGATTATATGGAAAAATCTGTGCTGGACATTATGTTAAGGAATCTTCACTAGACGAGGTTAGGTCTAGAAGCCATCTTGGATATTGTTTATAATCTGACGTGCTTTGTCAGTAAACTCAGATGATATATATATATATGGGCAATACTGAGTGCTTGGCTACTGACAGCCCATTATACTATTATTCTACATGAGTGCCCATGTAACATTGCAAGACCATTTATCCACTGTACCATGATGTATTATGCCAACCTGTGATTTGTCACTATCTGTGCTGTCGAGTGTGTACGTCCAATTAAACTGTAGTAAAGGTACACAGTCGTTGGTGTCGATGACTTCCAGCCATACATGAGTGTGAGAAAAGAACATTTGTCAACACCACGAACTCTTCTTATCATTCGCATATTATACACTCAATCTATGTCTACACACCACTGCGTAGGTCAAGTTGACATTCCATACTCAAACCACGAGCAACACAACAACACAGTATTTAACTCTGGTGATGTTCGAGTGAGCTTCAGATTTTTCAGCATGTCTCTTGCTCAGGGCAAGGGTCTTGTATTAAAAGAGTTTATCAACTGGTGGACCAGCTTTCTGGGTTTGACCTCGCAGAAGTTCAGAAGTCAACAGATTACCGATACCAGACCGTTTCCTGTGGCTGATACGACACACTTGCAGTATTGGTTTGCTCTTTGTCAACACTTCGTCACGTGACCTGTCAAGTGAATGCAGTATGTAGGTCAGCGTTGTTGACATTTGTACATTAGACATTACAGAGTTTCACAGAACAGTTGGATCAATTCTTGTCAATATTAACAGGAAGACAGTATTATTGAACTAAGAAGTCCTATTTTCATCGATGGATCTTCTTGTTTTCTATATATGAACTTTAATATTTAAGGCCAGAATGTTTAATTGAATAAAGTGGCAGTTTGTTTATTTTCATAAGAATAACTTTGCCATTACTGTAAAACTGAGCCTATTTCGCAACACATACTATCATACACATAATTTATATATTTATGTTTACATGTTATTTGGTTGTATAGTATGTTAGTTTCTATGTCAGCGGGTTGTGTTTAGGTTGGGCGGAGTCCTCACAACAGAATATCCCACGTCACTTTGGGTCCGTTGTGGGCGTTTTCTATAGGTACAATTTTCTTGATTGAAAATTTGCTGCGACAACTGTTGCTTTTGTGTTAGCTGTGAAGACTGTAATTATTGTTATTTTTGTAATATTTCTTTGTTCTTTAGTTTTGTTTTGATTTGTTTGTAATTTGTTGGTCTACCCTTTTCTATCTTTCAGTTCTATTCACAATTTATATTCATATACTGTGACGTCATTTGTGTTGTTATCCCTTGCAGATTCAGTGATTATTTTCATTGATTTCCCTATTTGATTTATTTGATTTCTGCAAACGTTCTCGTATTGTCAGTCCTATTTGTACTTTATGTATTCTGTTGGTTGACATATGTTTTATATAGGTATATTTCATAAGACACTATTGCCTGTGCACTGCACTTGGATTATGGTATAAACCAGTACTTGATTATTATTACTGTTATACAAGACCTTATTAAGGCTTGTGACCCACAGATATTGGGATAGTTTACTGATTAATCAAGTCATTAAGAACTTGTGGTATTATTATTGTTTCAAGTGATTAGTATTATTGTTAGACATCATGTCTACATTAGAATACTTCATTACACAAGGGAAATCCCTTGATAAAACTGGTCAACAATTAGAAGAATGGGAGGTTGCTCAATATGACAAAGCATTAGCTGCAGAAGAGAGAAAAGCTGCTGCAGAAGAGAGAAAAGCTGCTGCAGAAGAGAGAAAAGCTATGGCTGAAGAGAAAAGATTAGAAAGAGAAGCTGAGGCTGCTGCTGAACAAAAGAAATTGCAGATGCAGGTGGAGCAAAGGAGATTTGAAGCTGAACAAAAAAAATTAGAAAGAGAAGCTGCTGCTGAACAAAAAAGATTAGACAGTGATGCTGAACAAAAAAGATTAGACAGGGAAGCTGAACAAAAAAGATTAGACAGGGAAGCTGAACAAAAAAGATTAGACAGGGATGCTGAACAAAAAAGATTAGACAGAGAAGCTGAAGAAAAAAAAGCAATAAGAGAACATGAATTTGAGTTAGAGAAATTGAGATTGACAAGTATGAGTAATGTTAATCAGGCATCTAGTGGTAATGGTAAACCTTCTACTTACAAGGTTAAGGTTCCACCGTTCAATCAGTCCAGTGACGATATTACATTCTGGCTGGATAGATTTGAACGTTCTTGTCGTACACATAATGTGGATAAATCACAATACGCTAATCAATTAGCAGAAAACTTGAAAGGTGAATCTTTGACTAGATTATGCCTTGTAGGAGAAGCAGATAAGGATAATTATGATGTCATTAGGGCGGCTTTGATAAAGAAATACCAGCTAAGTGAGGAAGGCTATCGCCTTTTGTTTAAGACGATGGTGCCTGAGACAGGTGTAGAATTCTCAGAATTCACTGCAAAGGCACGTCTCACAGTTGATCGTTGGATTGAGCTTTCCAAAACAGAAAAAACGTATGAAGGACTTATGGATTTGTTGCTCAGAGATAAGATTATGTCATGTGTTAACAAACCATTCCTTGAATTTATACATGAGCGTAAACCCAAATCTCTAAAGGAAATGGAAGAATATTGTTCCCAATATGTCACTGCACACCCCGACGTGACTTTTGGCAACACTAAGATTAAGGAGAGTATGCCAGTTGCTTCAGCAACACCATACAATCCCAATTATTCACACAGATTTCAGGGACCTCAAAACAGATTTGATAAAAAAGGTAACCATAATAGTTATCAAAACGAAGGTAACCAATCATTTCAGGGTTCTTCTTCAAAGAACTGGAGACGAGCTGATAGCTCTCGACACAGGGGTGGTCATAATTATAGGAATTTCCGTAGAGGAAGTAATTATAGAAACTATCTGGGTTATCCGTCTTGGAGTCAACAAGATCATAATTACAGAGATACTCATTATAATGAATATGATAATGGTAACCAAGGGAACTATGACTCAAACCCAAACAGGGGTTACAATAGAGGTAACAATAACTACAGAGGTGATAATAACCGAGGTAGATCTCAAAACAAAAGACATAAACCACATTTTCAGGCAAACTCTGCACAACAAGAGTCCCATGAAGCCTATAAACAGAGTAAAGATAATAATGATGCTAGTAATATGGCATGTTCCGCTTTTGATTTTGGGAGAGCATCTCAGTGCCCCCAATGCAAAACATTATTTGAGCCAACCACAGTGTCTACTTTAAGCTGTGGCCATCCTCTTCCTGCTCTTCCTGCATCAGTTGCGCATGATGGAAGAGGTTCTCTTGTCTTACATAAGGGTTTAGTAAATAACAATCCAGTCTCTGTGCTATTTGATTCTGGATGCACCACAATTGGTGTTAGGCAGTCACTCGTAGATCCTTCCCGTGCCACTGGACAAGTAGTCAAATGTGTAACATTTGGCGGCACATTAGAGAAATACTCTACTGCTATCATTAGGATTGCTACTCCTTTCTTTACAGGAGATGTACACGCATGTCTTCTTCCGAATCCGATCGCTGACCTTATCATCGGTCGCATTCATGGAGTCAAAGAATGCACTCCGCAACAAATTTCCGCGTGGGAAAGGCAAAACATGCAGATTGCTAACGCTGTAGTCACTAGAGCTCAGGCTCTTAATATGCCTCAAACTTCATCTACTGAAGATAATGAAGTGCATAACCAAGGTGATCCCTTGGTAATTTCTCGTGACTCGTTTATAAAACAGCAAGAAGATGATCCCACTCTGAAGAAATTCTTCATTCTTGCAACTAAAGGTGATCCGAATAAAGACACAAGTCGTAAATCGTGGATTACAAAGAAGAATGGCGTACTTGTACGTATGGTTCAAGACTCCATTACGTCAAGTCATTCTCAAATCCTGGTTCCCAAGAATTTGAGAGTTAAAATTTTGCAGCACGCTCACGACTCTCAGTGTGCTGGACACATGGGTTTTTCCCGTACTAAGTCAAGAGTCCTTGCGGCTTTCTTTTGGCCATTGGTAAACAAGGACATACGGATTTATTGTCGATCTTGTAAAGTATGTCAGGAAGTTAAATCCAAAGGTCCACGGCATGCTGCACCCATTCAGGCGGCGGACATTCCTATTCGGCCGTTTCAAAAAATGGCCATAGACATTATTGGTCCATTTAAGATCAAGTCTGCCAGAGGACATCAGTTTATCTTGACGTGTGTTGATATGTGCACACGTTGGCCAGAGGCTATTCCTCTGAAGAGCATTACTACTGCTGACTTTGCAGATGCTCTTTGGCTTATATTTTCTCGTCTGGGGTTCCCAGGAGAGATATTGTCAGACCATGGCACCCAACTAATATCAGATACCATGTCTCAAGTAATGTCTACGCTGCAGATAGATAGATCTTTAAGTAGTATCTACCATCCAATGTCTAATGGTATGGTCGAACGCCTTAATAGAACACTTAAAAACTTACTAGGGAAGATAACTGAGGATCATCCTCAAGACTGGGACAGAGTTTTACCTGCGGCCCTCTTCGCTTACAGAGAGGTACCCAATGAACATACAGGATTTTCTCCCTTTGAACTCGTCTTTGGCGCGCGTCCGCGTGGCCCTATGTCGTTGCTTCATGATCTCATAACAGCTGACAATATTGACGATGACACAAAGTCATCCTACGAATATGTCATCGCGTTGAGACAAAAGATTATCGAAGCATGCAAATTAGCAACTTCTTCTTCTGAATTTGCGAAACAGAAGGCAAGGCAATTTGCCAATAAGAAGAGATGCTTACGACAACTTTGTCCTGGTGACAAAGCATTTGTATTACTACCTTGTAGGGAAAACAGACTACTTATTTCTTGGAAAGGTCCGTACGATATAATATCGAAAATTTCCGATGTCGACTATATTGTCAATATTGATGGGAAGCATAAAACCTTCCACATCAATATGCTTACTGAATTCCATGAACGTCCGGATTATTTGCAACCCATTTTCCAAGCAACGGACAATTCTCCAGTACAACATGGTCATTACTCATCACTGTCCGTGATACAGGATGAGGAAACAAGTTTTTCAGATGTAAATCTTCCTCTTCCAATGATCCCACTTCATTCTAGTGAATCATGGAAGAACGTTACTGTCTCTCCTGATTTGTCTCTAGGAGAACAGCGACAAGTTTCAACTATGTTGCAAACATTTCAGGATGTACTCACTGACATCCCTGGACAAACGCATGTCATTGAACATGACATTGTTCTAACTGACCATACTCCTATTAGGGTTAGACCTTATCCTATACCTATACATTTTCAAGCACAGGTTGAGAAAGAGTTGGATGAGATGATAGATTTGAAAATAATCGAACCATCCACCTCTGCATATTCTTCGCCGATGGTTATTGTTCGTAAAAAAGACAATAACATACGTCTTTGCGTTGACTATCGAAAATTGAATCAAGTAACGAAGTTCGATGCCGAACCTATGCCTTTACTGGAAGAGCTACTTACTCGACTCTCCAAATCTCATTTTTTCACTAAACTTGATTTGTCTAAAGGATATTGGCAAGTTCCTTTATCTGAACGCGCCAAACCTCTCACGGCTTTTTCAACACCTAGAGGTTTGTTCCAATGGAATTTTATGCCTTTCGGTCTTATGAACGCACCAGCTACATTCGTACGCATGATGCGCCGAATCCTATCTTATCGGTCAGATGTCATTGCATATCTAGACGACATCTGTCTTTTCAGCGATACTTGGGAAGATCACTATTCAGGGTTAGATGAATTGCTGTCTACTTTGCGCGAGCACAACCTGACAGCGAAACCCTCTAAAGCCTATATTGGTTTTAGCGAAATTTCTTTCCTAGGCCACCGAGTTGGTCATGGTTTCCTAAAGACAGAGGACCATAATACTAGTAAGATACTTAACATCTCGATCCCTAAGACTAAAAAACAGGTGAGAAGTCTGTTAGGTCTTATTCAATTTTATGGCAGATTCATTCAGAATCTATCCTCTATCATGGCACCTCTTTCTACACTTCTAAAGAAAGGTTCGCCTAATATGGTCCACTGGTCTCAGGAATGCCAATGCTCTCTGGATAAGATTAAAACATTGTTTTCAACACCACCTATTTTAGTGCTACCTACTAAAGATAAGACATTCGTTCTTCGTAGTGACGCTTCATCCACTGGGATTGGAGCGGCACTAATGCAAGAGTACTCTGGAACTCTGCATCCTGTAATGTATATTTCCAGAAAACTTAATGCGGCAGAAAGGAATTATTCGGTTTTAGACCGTGAGCTATTAGCTATGGTTTGGTCGATCCTCAAACTACAGAGATTCCTTCTAGGCGCACATTTCATAGTAGAAACCGACCAAAAAGCTCTTACTGCTATACAGAGTAAGAATTTGAAGAGCTCGAGGTCTACTCGATATGCAATTGCTCTTCAACCTTTTCATTTCTCTGTGCGAGCTATTCGTGGATCAGATAATGCGATGGCAGACATTCTGTCAAGATGCCCACATGATTCCACATAACTATTAGGGCTTAGACTTCTTGATATGTCTAGTTCTATAGTAGTTCCTTTTCTATATCATGATAGATACACATTTGTAATTTAATAATATAATGATTGTATCACTACATAGCGGTTCATTGATGTTTATTCACCGCTGTGCTTTGATGATTTTTCTTCATAAATCATAAATTTAAGATATCTAATACGAAATTATGGTATGAATTTTTTAGGCATCGTGTAATTGCCAGAATTGTATTATACTTTGATGACACCTTCCTGGAAAAATTTACTTGTAGAGAAATAATTTCTCTCAGTTTATGAGACACATTCTCACCAGTCGCTCCATAAGTCGACTTAGCCTCATATTAGGCGTTATATTTATTCCTGATATTTTCATCTACGCATTATTCATGCGTTGTGAGCCTATTGTACGTTGCTCCTAGATGTATTTTAAAAAAAAAAAAAGTTCCATTTTTTTTCCCGGGAGGTGTGGTAAGACTGTTACGTGCAGTCTTTGATATCTTACAATATTATACATTGGTATACTTGTTATGTTCGCAAATATTTTGTAAACAAAATAGGTACTTTTTAGTGCTTAAGGAAAAGTCATTATTGAGTTACTTCCCTTGAAAGTTGTGTCGTCTCTTTTGATCGAACTCCGCGGATGAATCCAGTTTTACTGCGATTTATTCTTTGTTTGGGTAGTAATAGATTGTTCTTGCTTCAGAATATCTATGGCCTGAATTTATGTGTATTGTTTGTCTGAGTAGGACGAGTCTGTCTTATATCTGTATATCTTTACATATCTAAGTCGAACTATATGTTCTTTTGTCTCTAGAAAGGTCAAAGGCTGTTCGGCGGATGTGTCGCTAGAGAGGTGTGTTTTGGCTTCGCCCTGATGATGGGGGCTGTGTTTTTTCTATGTCGGCTTGTCGCCGGAAAAAGTGATCTCTATATTTATGGGGAAAGTGATAGTCGTCTAGACCTATCGTGTATGCTTTACCCCAGTGTTTATTCTTATTGCCAAGGAATGGCAGAATCATATTTCTGATACGCAGGTAATAAAAGATACTCTTTTGAACTCTCGTACGAAGCCACCGTTTTTCGATAGGTATGATTTGTACATCTGAGAGGATGCATTTAACTAGATGGAAAACGACTCTGATTCCTAGCAGCACTATATCCTGTAGAATGCAGTCAATTGTATCATGATAGAATCTACAGAGCAATGAAACATTTAATGAATGACTAACTTTAAGACAGATTCATTATCTGTATCCAAACGTGAGTGACAGCTCACGAGAGAAGCCATCTTGTAACCAAACATTTAGTGACTTTCAAGAAGAGAAAAGGGATGCCCGTATTATCGCTTGATTAGTCCAGAGATCACTGCTACACATGAGAACCCATTGCTAGCGGTTCAATTTGATTATATGGAAAAATCTGTGCTGGACATTATGTTAAGGAATCTTCACTAGACGAGGTTAGGTCTAGAAGCCATCTTGGATATTGTTTATAATCTGACGTGCTTTGTCAGTAAACTCAGATGATATATATATGGGCAATACTGAGTGCTTGGCTACTGACAGCCCATTATACTATTATTCTACATGAGTGCCCATGTAACATTGCAAGACCATTTATCCACTGTACCATGATGTATTATGCCAACCTGTGATTTGTCACTATCTGTGCTGTCGAGTGTGTACGTCCAATTAAACTGTAGTAAAGGTACACAGTCGTTGGTGTCGATGACTTCCAGCCATACATGAGTGTGAGAAAAGAACATTTGTCAACACCACGAACTCTTCTTATCATTCGCATATTATACACTCAATCTATGTCTACACACCACTGCGTAGGTCAAGTTGACATTCCATACTCAAACCACGAGCAACACAACAACACAGTATTTAACTCTGGTGATGTTCGAGTGAGCTTCAGATTTTTCAGCATGTCTCTTGCTCAGGGCAAGGGTCTTGTATTAAAAGAGTTTATCAACTGATGATGACGTCTGTCTTCCAAAAAGAGACTTTATCAGTGCTTCATGCAGATTTTAAGATGATAAGAAGTTAATGATATATTTCCAGTATCCTGTAGACTCTACAATAGAATAATGCATTATTTGCAGCAACCTGTATTTTCTACAACAGACAAATGCTATGATACATTTTTAGTATGCTCCATTCTGTATGCCAGAAGATTGTTTCAGAAGCCATGCAGTCCTTCAGCCACCAGAGCAAAGTAATTTAATCTTGTCAAGGGGGTGTAAGGAATATTTTGTAAATAACTATATGATCGTACTAATAATAATAATAATAATAGCCCCTTCAGTCATAACTGACTATGGGAATGCGCCCCTGAGGTGACAGCCCTCAGCTGCTTATTTTCCTGGTGCTCCTTTCGACGTTTTCTCCCCTCCTCTGTTTGTTGTGTGAGCCTCTCTTCGCCCAATCTGAGGTGGCGCCGTAAATAGCATCGCCACTTAGTGCGATCGGCAGCTTCATCCTCCCATGTTGCTGGATCCATGTCCAGTGCCCTCATATCTCTCTTGCACACATCTTTGAACCTCAGCTGTGGTCGCCCAACTGTTCTCTTGCCATCTGCTAATTGTCCGTAGAAGATATCTTTTGGGATGCGACCATCTTCCATGCGGCGAACATGGCCAAGCCAGCGAAGTCTGCGCTGTCTAAGCAG
This sequence comes from Oreohelix idahoensis, assembly GCA_024509875.1. Lineage (NCBI taxonomy): Eukaryota > Metazoa > Mollusca > Gastropoda > Stylommatophora > Oreohelicidae > Oreohelix > Oreohelix idahoensis. The sequence goes on along the minus strand of JAMPIV010018785.1, from coordinate 199,460 downwards.
TGTATACATACTTTGAAGGCCAGCACATGAAAACACCTCGACATTTGTCACTTTATCTTTCCACGAAATGCAGAGGATGATCGTACTGCAATATTCCAAAACTAGTTGTGCTAGTTAAATAAAAAGTTATGGATTGGAGAAAGTACAGCAAGTCTTGTTCTCAATCAAATCCAAAGGAAGAAACAAACTACGGGCTGGACATAACAATGTAGGTAGATCTTTCAAAAACTGTACCAAGAATAAATTTCTTGGTTGACAAGGGTCTCACTAATTTATTTGACAGTGTTCTGAAAAACATTTAACTTTAAGATATTAAACAAATTTGTTATGTAACAAACACATTAAAAAAAAATGAGATATTAATTAATCTGTTTACTTTTGTCTATTTGAATACGCATGATAAACTGTAGAATTTATTATCTCTCAAATTGAACAGCAGGTACGGGAAAGTTTACTAAAAGCTGAAGGAATAAGGAAGCTGAAAAAAGTTGTGAGCCCCAGAACTAGGAAAAGAAAATCATGATAGATTTACTGTTCAGACAATTTATAATAATTAGGATTTTTTACTCCTTATATTTTGGCATATGGTAGATTTATTATTAAAATTGTAAGCACTTTATAAAAGACTACTTTGTTCCCTTGCATATTGATTTACGGTGGTATAATAAATGTGTTGTTCAAGTGTGTATATCTTTATACAGGTTTGCTTTAACCCTTTCTATCCAGCAACACTTATGACGCACCACATTATCCTCCCAGGTGCCACATGGTAAGCGTGTTTTGGTACAGCCACATGTCCTAATGTCAGCCCTTTACATGATTAAAACAAACAGATTTGCTCCATAGAAGACTCACAGCACTTCAAAATATTCTTTAGCCAATTTAAAATAATTTTACACGTACACAGAAAGATATTTTCACATAAATATATATATAAATTTTAAAACTTCACATGTGGAAAAAAATTTGGCATCCATATTATTGCCTTGGTATAGCCTAAAAAGTTCCTTGAACACAAAGAGTTAAGGCCTTATAATGATTTCATACTCATACATTCAGGATTTCAACTTCAATCATACAATTTCACGAACTACTAAACATTTATTTTTACATACACAGGTAAAATACACCAAAATAATACTCAAAAAATTAATACTGAGCTTTGTAGAGAGTTGAAATAAATAAACATATTTTTCTTGTGAACTTGTCTTGTGCTTCAGACCATCCCTACACGAACAACAAGTTATGTGAGAGATGGCTGAGCGAACGCAAACAAACAAACAAACAAACATCTGCAGGATTATTAAAAAGTCACTTCTTAACTCATATCCAACTAATTTATATGAAACAACTGTTAAAATAAATACAATTAGCTGCCATTTTTTTTTACATAAAATGCTTTGTCACATTAACATTACAACGCCATGTCAGATCCAGTCTGCTCAAAACAATTTCAAAATGGGCAGAAATTGTTGTTCTTTCTTGTAACGTCAGTTTATGGGCTGTTTTAGATTTAATTTATTTTATTTTGTTTCTGGGAATAGAAAATAAAGAAAAACAATTTAACTTATTCATGAAATGGCAGTTACTGTTCCTTGTTCTGACATTTGTTTCATGCACATTCAATTGACAAGTGAGGATATAAAAATTTAAAAATATGGAGTGACTTTACAATCACATTGTATAACTGGAGTAAAACTTACAGCACTAAGTTCTCTTTTAAGTGACATATGTGCTCCTGAGACTTTTGCAGCAAATGGGAAACAGAACATTCTTGTCCCCCATTTAGATACATGTAAAACAGGAGGATAATTTCAACCATCCTGGAAAATCTATAACTGACACTTGCAAAACAATTTTGTTCTGGGCTTTTTGGTTGTTACATACATACTAATAAGTCACAACAACTGTAACAATAAATACAGAAAATATACACAACATATGTGGTAGGAGAGATTTCTTGTATGTTCCATTACTCCAAAACTATTGCTGGCTTTCATGCTGCTGAAACCGTGATCATGTTTTTGTTCAATTATTAATTATGGGTATTCTAATGATTCGTATCCTGGTAACATTATTATATACATTACCATACAGCACACTGAGGGGTCTCAAGTATGTTGTATAATATGAGGTTGAGCATGAGGCTGGCAACCTCATCGTGTAAAACAAATTGCCACTCTCTCTTTCTCTCTGTCTGTCTGTCTGTATGCATTACTTGTTAGTGAATGTACGTGTGTACTCTCAATTACTGAATGCGATGATAATATTGATTACTTATTACTGAAGTTAAGAATATTTTAATTTGAAAACGCTTTCAGAATTGTATTACTGCAGGGCAGAAATATAAAAAGGCGACAATGCCTGTTTCTTTACCCTGATGAAATAAAGATTTTGTTCATGCAAGGGGAAGGACTTCAGTGCTGGCTCCATAAGAAGCGCAAAGGAAAATAATGACATTTAGGTGTTATTTTTACTTTATTAACTCCATTTACTGTTAACAAAAGTATGTTACAGAACTTAATCACATCAGGTTTTTGTTCTAACGTTATGGGTTTTACTGAAAATTTTTTGCACTGGAACAAAGACTGTTACTTGGGCACTGTTTATATTATTTAAAATTTGTTGTTATAAATTTTGTTATGCACTGATAAACATTAATTTTACTAGTGGTATACTAATTCCCACTTTAAATTTAAATTTACACACAATGAAAAGCTAACCAAAATGAAGGAATAATACCAGGAAACAGAGCAACTAAAATTATACCTGATCAGCATGCCTTAAAAATAGTCAAGCAACTAACTGCATGCTTAGCATGTGGTGGTCTCAATAACAAAGAGAGAGATAGCATAAGAGATAACACCCACGGGGTGTGTTGCTTTGATCAGCAACATGGTGTGCTGTATAGTTTTTTTTAAAATGGAATTTCATAAAACATGTAAATTCAAGATTGGCAAGTAAATATAGGATTTCTGTTGCTAAAATTTGTCTAGACACAGGGTCCGTCAGTTATATTACAGCGCATGTCCAAATTTATAATAAGACCTTTTGATCTAGTTCTATGTAATTGGGTTGTGTAACTTCAAACTGGCATAACCATAGCTCGTGTAAAGAAGGAACTTACTGTATTAGACCAGGGTAAGTGACAAAAATGTATGTAGCTATAAAAAAAAAACATTATGAGACACCTCATTACCTATTTATTCCATTTTAAAACAGCCATACATACTGACTATAATTTTCATGTTTCACATTCATGCTTAATAATGGAAAACAGCATGTAACATAACTGTATATTCAGAAAACATCACAACAGCAGCACATAACAGCAAAAATATTGGTTAAGTGTAAATCAATTTTAAGGCAGCTGAACTTGTGATTTTTTTTTTTTTTTTGAGGCTGAATCAAAACACTAAATACTTGTTGGTGATTGACGGAAATTAATGGAATAATAACAGTAAAAATATATATTTTAGCAGAAAGAGATTAAATATAAAAAGAGATGTGGTGTTTTGACAAAACTTGATGAGTGAGAATAATGATGTTTTTACAAACAATAATGGACTATTACAAGGATACGTTTTTATAGAAACTGATGGAATGATGGATGTTTTCACAGAAGTTGATGGAATAATTTTTTAAAAAATGTATGCCTTGTGACCAAAATTTATGAAATATTAATAAACAAGAGTGTTCAGGAGAAAATGAGGAATAATTGTGGAGATGGATGATTTGAAGAAACTTATAGAACAACAGTGAAAATTACCTTTTGGCAGAAACTGATGGAATATTTTTAAAATGGACATTTGGTTGGATGTGATGGAATAACTATAAACATTTGGTGCTTAGCAAAAACTAATGGAATACCTGCAGCACTTATTAAGATGGGGTCTGAAACAAAATTGCCTGTTGTGTATCATGGAGACTTTTGTCCTCTTTCTTGCCAAAGAATTTTACATGTGTTTGTGACATAGAGGACAGAGTGTTTGTGACATAGAGGACAGAGTGTTTGTGACATAGAGGACAGAGTGTTTGTGACATAGAGGACAGAGTGTTTGTGACATAGAGGACAGAGTGTTTGTGACAGAGGACAGATATATTTGATTAAAAAAAAAAGAAAGAAAGAAATCAAATACATTACTTTTAAAGAATAGAATAATGTGACATGTAATAGCAGAATGTCACCAAACAAACAAAATTGACTTAAAATTTTAGTGACGCCTACAAATTCTTCTTCTTTCACTCTCAATTAACCACATCAATTTCTTTCATTACGTTGGCAGTTTGTCACAGGCTTCAATCATCACCATGCAGTTTCTCCATCTAATGGATTGGGCAGCCTGCTCCTCTTGTGGAGCGGACATTCTTGCAGAACATGTTCTACTGGGTGTCTTCCTCACATGGACATTTGTCTGCCTGCTAGGTTTTTAATTTGTTATCCTAAAAAAACCAACAGACAGAAAAGTAATGGCTATGTGAAGGTTATGGTAATAATAAGATAAAGATAACAACAAAATCTGATTTTAGGCAAAAGACCAAGACAGCCAATCTGACAGATTGATGATGGTGATAGAGAGGCACGTAGCGAGGCGGCCAACTTCAAATGCCTATGAATATTGGCTTAACATACTGTAGTGTGTGATACGAAATGTTTATATATATATATACACACACTCTGTCTATGTAAAAAATAAGAAATGAAGTTAGACAAACTCCAACAAATGAACTAACGTTGCTGCAGGATAGACATCCAGAGTCTAAAGCTCATAAGATTGCTAGTGGTGAAGCCAAAAAGGAGATGCAAAGCAATGAACCACAGTTGGGGCACAGCATGAAGGATGGCCACCGACTGAGCGAATTGGGGACAGTTTGCTGCTGCCACCGATTGCTTTGTCAGTCAGGGGCTAAGGATACAAAAAGAAGAAAAAGATACAGACACAAACTGGAGGCAGAAGTGAAAATGATGAGCAAGCCATGGAAAGACCTTGAGCTAATGTCATGTGACAGGAGGGCTTGGCATGTGACACGAGGGCTTGGCATGTGACAGGAGGGCTTGGCATGAGTTTCCTAAAGATCTATGCTCCTTGGGGAGTTAAAGGGTAATGAACGAATAAATAAATGACGTATAGAAGAACGATAGAAGACCTGACAGATGTTTCATGTCTATGCAGAAATGCAGAATATCAACCAAAAGAATGACATGCCCATTATCACCAGGTTATGCATCTATAAGTTATACATGAAAATACTATGTAGTCAGCTTCATCTTCTTCTCTTCTTTGATCCTTAGCTGCAGACTGTCAAAGCAGTCAGTAGCCATCACGCCTGGTGGTGTCTTGTACGGCAGTAACAAATCGCTTCCACTTTGTTCAGTCAGCGGCCATCCAGTGCCCCAACTCTGGTTCATTCTTTGCATCTCAGCCTCTACAGTTCTCCGCCAAGTTGTTTTTGGTCGGCCTCTCTTTCCCTTTCCTTCGTGGGTCCATAGCTGTTCTTGTAATGGCATCAGGGTCCCTTCTGAGGACGTGGCCAACCCAACTCCAGTGTCTGCCAGCTATGATGGTGTGCATGTCCTCTTGGTTACTCCGAATAAGTAGTTCGTGGTAGGTGATGGTATTAGGCGAAAAGTCAGCTTAAGTAAATAAAATTTGTTTCATAAGCCAATAAGCAAATTGTCTCCATAAAATCTGAAACATACAAATGGTTACAAAGATACAACTGATCAAGACACTGTTTTATGTAATATTATGCTTCCAGTGCTGAGCCTGGACATTAATAAAAATAAAAAGAGTGGAACATGAAAATACAAAAGGAACTGAAAGGGTACCACCTATGAGAGAATGCATCAAAAGAAATGTTTAAGCTAGTACACATAGACTAGGAGGATGGTAGCTAACCATACACCAGCATGGCATACATCATTTACCATTAAAAGGGTGGGAATCAAGAAAATGAGGTAACTGAAATAGCCCTTCTTTATCTTCTTCTTCGTACACTGTCAGACGTCTGCTTGAATATTTTCAAAGAATACAGTGGTCAGCTTGAGGCTGTTTGTATCTCCATAGAGTTTTTCCAGGAATGCTACTGGTGATGGCCTAATGTGCTTTCTCTGTTGTTCATAAGTTGGACATCTTTGAAGCAGATGTTCAGCAGTCATTAAATCAGTCCTACAGTTACACTCATCAGTAGTCCCTATCTTTAGCTTGTTGAAGAGATGATTTCTCAGTCTACTGTGGCCCATGCAGAGTCTAAAGTTTATAACTTTTGTTCTTTTCTGCTGAGCTGGTAATATGCATCATTTGTCTGTGTCCTGGACATTTGTTTCTGTATCTGGTTCTGATAAAACTCTTTGCCTCTTCAAAAGTTATGCCTGTATCAGGTTGTGGTAGCTTTCCACCTTCCTTTGCCAAATCTGTCAGCCTGTTTATTTCCAGGGATGCTACAATGAGATGAGATCCATTGTATCACAAACCTTTTGAATTGTTGACATAGTTTGTGTAGCACTACTCTTAGGTCACCTAGGTCTGCATTATTCTGGCTCCTCAGCGTTGCAACTACTGAAAGTGCTTCTATGAAGAAAACAACTTGAAGAAAAAACTGAAATTTATGAATCAGTAGTTTTGCATGCACTAAAATGTACAACATAGTAAAATGGACATTTCTTCTTGGTCAGCTGTTCCATCACTTTCATTAGGTCACTTTTTTTTATCATACATAAACATTTAGCGAAATCCTTAATAAGAAGACTTTTAAAGCACTCATCCAGGTTATATCACATAGTTTAACAAGTGGTAATACTCATCAGCAGTGAGAGATTAACACATTATTTATTTGGTGACATTTTTGTTTTTTAAGAGGAACACATTCAAGGCATGATAATTGAAAGTGACAACTTCAAGGCATACTTGTTTTCTTGAAAGTGACAAATATAAGGCATGATATTGTTTGAAAGTGACAAAAACCATGTATGATTTTCCTTAATAATGACAACATCAAAGCATTCTTTTCTGTATTTGCTTTAGAATTACAAAATAATGACAAGGATTTCTAATAATAAAACAATGAATGAAATACATCAGCATAAATCAGACTTGGGTAGTATTGTCAGTTAAATATGGTGGGGGGAGCCTATATGGGGTGAGATCTGGTCTGAGAGTCTCTCTCTTAACTCCTCTAAGAGCTATGACACGCCGCATGCTCTTCTACGCTATATATTCTTGTCACCGAACTGTCTATTCACTCTCTTGTCGCCCCCCACAGTAAGCGAATCAAGGTAACTTGATCAATGATACCGCACTCTATCAGATGTAGGGTGCGGAATGGGTCACTCTGACTCGTGAATGTACTTCAGAAACTTCTCTAGCCCTAAATTCCAAGAGACAGTTGAATATACAGTCTCCAACCAACCTCACCTGGGGGAACCTCAGTATTCATGGCGTGCGACAACCCCCCACATCAGGAGCGGTGGTCGTTGGTACACATCACCCCCTTTGTCATACCGTGCGGCACTCATCTAATATTCGTATTTCGGATACTTCCTTGAGGTTTCTTTCGAGTAGCCCCACAGTAGGCGGTACAGGAACTGACTAATAGCAATCAACCACACCACCTACGAATGGATGACGGACCAATAGAGAACATTACAGTATCACAATTATACGATTACCGTCATCGGGCATGCACCACGCATCACTCTACATCATCTATGTACCCACATAACTACAAGACAATAGAATATCAATATGGACATGTTCGAGTGACCTGAAAGTTGATCAATTCAATAGGACCACCCAGGCATACGATGTACCAGCGACAGATGTCTAATGTGATGTGCAGTACACCTCCTATCATTCCGACCAAATCAGATACTCCCTAGTTTCACTTCCTGTACCTATCTCACTACAAATCCTAGACCCCCCCGTTCTTACCACTATCAGCCTCTAGAGTACTACATACCTTCAGCACTCCGATACCAAAATCCACCTAACGTAAATCCCCGTAATGCTCTCAACCTCAAGCGAAAGACCATAAGAGACACAATAAACTCCATAGATTACAGTCTAATAACTATTTACCCATACCACCCTACCCTTTCCAGTCCACACCAAATTTCTCTGCATGAGACGAATGTCACACGCGCACACATTACAACATCCTTACATATCACTACCCTATCCCAACATTCCACTGATCCTGTTGTCCTCGACTCCTCTACTTACTCACATCCATACCATACCACCTTCTAACCCATCCACGTGTAAAAGCATGCACCCATTATTAACCATTACCCAACTGTCTCGCTATGTATCTCACGACTCCTGATCACCTACCTCCCCCACATTAGCCCATCTCTTCCGTTGTAAACTCTTTTAACTTAACCTCATATAGTCCAGTTACCCTACATCCCTCAATCACACCGATCCCAAATAACCATAGGACATACTGAACTCCACTGCACTCGACCATAGTTGTCACGTGATAAATCACACTCCTCTGCACATCTACTCACAAGTGACAGTCCTATATAAAGATCCTCCATCAGGTCAATACCCTCACCTACAACACAGGGTATCAATACAATCCATACAGAAGAACAAAATAACAGAGTAAACACGCAACATGTATGATGACATCACTACAACCATACACTGTATAGAGAATACACCCAAAGTCTCCGCTAATTACCACTCACGCGCCGCCCACATCACCGCCCCCAACCACACGCAACCCATCATAGAAGACATCCAACACTGACCGACCAGTGTCAAAGAATACCATTCCTGAACCCCTATAGATCAAAAAGATGTATCACCAGAAAGGGTGTCCTTATATGTCGGGTGATCCAGTGTCCCTCCCTTGTAACAGAGAGAGAGATAGAAATACCCAACCCTATAAGAGTAGATCTCATACTCTAGAGAGTACCATTGTATGGCTGTATCATTACGTAGCCTACGTGAGTCTACGCACTTGACGTGTCTTGATAGAAAGGCTTGCCAGACTCTAACACATTCTCCAGATCCTGCTACTCTCAAAGTCCATGACTGAAGAAGTAGAGAGACTCTATAAGTAGCGAGCATAGCAGCAAATGGTTGTCAAAAAGCACGTACTGGTACGACCCCTGTTCTTCTCTATGATCGCTATCTCTCCACTAGAACTAACCTATACCAGGGCACACACCGCTAAGTGTACTATACTCAAATCCTCCTAGAATTAAAGTACTCAGTGGATCACTAGGTCGCTGTCAAATACACGCAGTGGATAGTTCCATGAGTACAAGATTCAGACTGTTTACTATGTACCCACATATATGATACAGTACTTGTATAAAGTAACTTCAGAAAAAAATCAGAGAGAGTCAAGTGATCTAACTCAACAACTACTGCATTCTAAAGTGCACCCCTGCATCCGACTCTCTTAGTAGTAATCCATAGCGCTCCGACAGTACACTACTTAGGTCTAACATACTTGACCCACCGTAATATTAGCGTACCCAGAACCAGTAATCATGTAGCAACTACAGTCACTGTACTCTATGCAGAAAACACAAGTATAACTGTACATCTCACACATACTAACATGTTGAGAATGTCCTTAATGTGAGTGCTAGATAGGGACAAAACGTAGTTAACACTTAGTGCACCGCGACATGAGACTCCTTCCTGTAGAGCACACGCAACAACTACTGTGTATTGAATTACCCAGGACCTACTGATACAATAATATGTCATGTCGACTGACCCACAATGCCATCCAGCATTCCGCTCACCACCCCCCCACCTCCTATACAACGGCCACTATGTAGTACCGTACTCTAGGGTTTCGCGCATGATGTGTGAATAACGTAAAAATAGAATACAGAAGTGACTTGACTGCATTAAAAAAAAAATCAGGTGTGCTCACAGATGTAAAAACTGTATCTAGTATGGTGACAGTGTATAATAACCGTGAAACATAAACAAATTAGTAAAAATATGCATGAAGCAACATGATGTATTAGCCGTGCTCATGTCAAAAAGCCTAAAACAAGTGGTGCACAGAAAACCGTTGTGTCTTTCTCATTAAGACTTCGATGTGTCTGAACGGATATCCTTGTTTTCTCCCTGCGTTCTCACAAGCTCACAGACCTCGCGCAAACTGCACCGACATGTCTAGGTATCGATGGTGAAATAATCAGTGCGCTTTTATGACAATAACAAAGATATGATTTCTGTCCAGTTATCATATCCTCGTCAAACCACCGGTTACCTAAGTAACATAACCTTAATCTGTTGAGTCTTTGTCAGTACGAGTAGAATCTCGCTTGGAGTGTACCTATTCGTTACACTGTTTTGCCAGAGATTTGAGACTTAAATACACTTACTTACAGTATTACGCGACAGTATTTCTATGCAAAGCATATAAAAAGCCTAAAATTAAAAAGGCATTCTGAAAAAAAAGTAGACGGATGGTAAAAATAATAGAGAGACTCTAGTAAAGTAATCTAATAGCACAAGATACGCTAGGGTGACACATGTGACACTGACTCCCACCTTCTTAGCGCCTCCCTCCCTCGCCAATCAACAGATACGAACTATAGCCCAAACTTGTGCACCCCGGCACTGTAGAAAGACGATAGTGAAATACCAAGACGTACGGGTTCTCAGAAGTACATGTTAAGCAGTATAGTAGACAATCCTGAGAGTGATCAGCACCTATCCCAATAAACTCTCAAACTTGCCTATCTCGACTACCAGGTGTGTGTAGTCAGTGCGTGTTCTCCTTGTTGTAACAGAGTGCCAGCAGTGGGACTGTGTAGCATTGCCTGTAGCTCACTGCCCGGGGTTCAATAACAGTAATACTGGTTACTTGCAAGTGAATTATCAGTAACGCGCTCGAACTGATCGGCTATGAGAGCGCCAAGCTGCGCCCTCTACAGACGCAATCACTCCAACCGCCTGTCCATCTCTTCAGTATCTACCTCGGCTCTACCCATCTCGTTTTCTCAACATCCACCGGCCGTACAATCCACCCCAGCTCTCTACTATCTCACATCGACACATAATCATTAATTTAGGCAAAGCTGAGATCCGCAACTTTACCCTCCCTCTAGTATTATCTCCTCTTATTTCTTTGTCCGTCACAGCGTTGACGCTCATCCAGTAGACCAGCGCCATAGCGCGCAATCTGCCTCCACTAGTCGTACAGATTAAGTCTTTTGTTACCAGACCCCACTGGCATGCCTGTTACTTCATTCTAAGGTTCAGTCTACACTCCATAACTGCGATAGAGACCCCCCTAGTGTCGCGTATGTCAGAAAGGACACCTAAAGTACTGTGTTTCACACCCATAGCCCTTGGAGCCCGCCCCTTGGCCGCTCGCTCCACCATACAGCAGAGATGTCTCTCCCCCAGCTATAATCCCAAATGTCGCTACTCGTCACTACATCTGTTTTCCCTACCCCCATTCGTTCACCCCACCCCCAACCCCCTCCACCCCCACAATATCCTCAGTGATCCGATCAAGCGATGTAGATGGACTGAGACTACATGTGTAATCGACTCTGATCTACGTGCCCTTAGCACTCAACTCATCACATAGTTCTCGATCCTGTGAAACACTTGAAATAGAAACATCTACTGAATCGTCGCTCATATAACAACTCTTGTAATACCGCCATGGGATATATCCCTCCTGATGCATCCCGCTGTCACCAAAGACTCTGAAGCACTACTGACTCGCCCGGCACGCCAGTTCTACCAAAGTGGCCACCAGCTCTATCTGCCAGTCTATGCCATAGACATTACATTTCGGATCTATGCTCAGAACTGTACTCTCTCTAAGTCGATCAGCCCATCCCTCTGCTCTCTATTCTTAACAGATTGGTTGACTGTTGCTAGGAACACTATACACTTGTGCCGCCAATTTCGAACTTTCCGTAGCCCCCCCTTTTCACAGCCAATACCAGGATAACGCGATGCCAAAGACAAGCCATGCCACTAGTCCTAGACCTATGATCTCCATCGGACCTACTCCTCTATAGTGAGCTAGCTCATTGATAAAAAACTTTCGGCTCTTTATCTGAGATAGCGCTGATGATATTTACATTATCCGAGGAGCTATAGTAAAATAATGTGACACTATTCAATGTCGATGATGCACTCAGTCTAGACAGAAAATATCGTGTATAACCTGAAGACACGCTCATCTAACAGAAACATAGAAATGTGTAATAACCTATCTATGCATAACCTGCATATAACTTCTTCCGTCATGTGGTAGCGCGAGAAACAATACTCTATCTAGTAACACATACAATTCTCTGTGCGAAAAACTCACTCCAACTAAAAAAACTTTAAGTCTCTTAATCCAGATGCATACAGTCAAAACAATCTCAGCCACATAATCTAGTTACATCTCGAAGATAACATCTCATATCTCAGCTACATAATAATGTTAGTAGATAGATAAACCCCAAAACACCCACTAACAAATACACCACCTACTATTTAGTCCCAAAATCACCAACATCTTATCCAATACCACAACCCAACCATCTCCATCCACAGGTTTACCCAGTGCAGTGGCTAAACTCGCATGTAATCCCTATAACATCACAGTTAAAATTACATACATCTACTCCAAATCCCCATAATATTGACCCTCATATGCCGCATAATCACCACGACACATGTTGGTCAATTTGACACAATCAAAATCTTCCCACAAACCTATCAAAACAACATTACCCCAAATTTATAAATAATCCTGCCCTCATACACCCTAATAATCGTATTATCATTTTTCCTAACACCCTATACCCTCTGGATAATACCCCAATATCATGTGTCACATACCCAATGATCATCCTTCCATGTGTATAAAAATCCATTCAATATAGCTTTCTTACATATTCCTACCCATCAAACATAAATTCCATAACTAAATCTGATGACTATACAGTATTCAAAAATCGTATACTGTGTTCATTTAGCATGACCTCAAATTAAACATCTAAGCTTCACCGCCTGCCAAAATTCAGAATCTAACCCCACTCTTCATCTTACATTTGTACCTGTACTACTGTTCACATTCTTAACCCTAATAATCAGATTCCTTAAATACTCTTTCTTTGTGCTCACCTAAGATGAACAAACACAATGTGTGCGCATAAGGAAGAGAGAGATGTACACTCATATCACATGTAGCTCAATCGCTATTGATATATATATCTCTCTCTCTCTCTCATCTCACTCTGAGACAGTACCAACTTTATCATTATCAATCCTTATTTCCTCCCAATCCGTCTAAAACCCTGCCAAATCCACCAACTACATTTCTAGTCACATAGTACCCTCTACCAATACACTTAGTACCCCTACACCCAGTATAACTTCCCTCATTCAAAGGTTAGACACTATAATCTGCTCATAGCTTTCGCAGAGCCAAAGCTATTACACATTTGCAGGCAAGCTTCCTAAAATACACAAAATGGCTGGTTCCCCATTGCTCACATGACAGTAAGGGTTATTGTCTAGCAGTACCCTCTACTTCACCCAATTCATCCCTCACAAATAGTATGATTGTTACAACAAGAACTCCGTATATTAACATATAGAGAACTATTACATCTCACCTTATGTCACCCACAATAGGTATAAGGGTATAATCCAAAATGATACACTATTAAAAGTTTGCCATAGAGGACACCCCTTCTAGTGTGACTTCACCATCCAAAAACCTTACTGGATATAGTATCCCCATATCAAACCCCATGACGTGCAGGACCCCTAAAACCAATGTCCGTGAAAAACTAACCGTGATTACCCCCACACTCATACTTACAACAAAATCCACACCCCTACACCTAAGTGGTACTTTACAACTCAGTTCAGGTATCTCAACTACACAATGAAACACACACACAATTGAATGTCCGATTCTTGGGGCCCCGAAGTGTTTTTTGTAACGCATTATAGTTTAGTGTCAAATCAGACCCCTGTTCTTGTTCTTGTCCTTATCGTATGTGACTGTGGAAAGAAACTGAAACCTCGTGGTGTCTAGACTAGTACGTCTCAAGCCAGTGAGGGTAGAGAGTAGAGATAATGAAGTCCAAAACAAAGACTGCATCCCACAGAGACACAGTGATCCAAACACGTGACTACCCATAGACACAAAAACACCTGATGCTTAAAAAAATCTCCTAGCAATCTATCCACCCGAAAACAAACTTAAATACAAGGGAAGATAAAAAAACGCTTGTAACATAACCAGACACCATGGACAGACCAACACCAAAACTGTCTCTCCGTCAAAAGTTTCAATCTACCGACTATCACCAAACCCATGTCCAACTAACATCAAAACTTCCATCGGATTGCAAACGCAATCAACTCATCAATACACCTAAGTAAGCTGACCCAGGAACAAAGCCACTGTGCGCAATGAGTCAGTCTATTCTCCTCATGCTCCATAATTTCAACGTAGACCACAGCATCACCTTATAGAAACGTCTCCAAATGCAAGAACAAACGTTCAGTCAAAAAAAGCGGTCTCAGCATATAATATCTTCATCACAAATCAAACTTACGAATCGCCTATCAACTGTCGCACAACTGAATCTGCCCTCCAATCAGCTACGCACATAACACAATTAATAACATCAAACTTCAAAATGCCAAACAACTTACAATGAACATAACTCCCCAAATAACTGATTTTTATTTTACCTAAACCAAATTAGAAACATTCCATCCTTATACCACCCTACCATACCCCCCTATACACAACAACACCTATCTCCAACCACAACCAATTACCCCCCCAGTATACATATTAATATTATATCCAGTGTAGAAGAAACATATGTGTATGTGAACTATACTGTAAATTTGACGCTACAGCATTGTATCCTCAAAATAAAAGGACCGACGTGATTCTGGTAGAATAACAGAATAGTTCAGACTATCATTTGATGTTTTGGGTCGCTCCGTATACAAGCCGAATCTGTCAATACCACCATGCTGTGTTTAGACTCCGCTATGCAAGTACGCTTCATGTCCAGTCACACAGTAGCAACTCTTCATTTTTAGGTCATTGCCTAGTCCTACTCAGACTCAAGCAACTGCATTCTTGTCACTCTTGCAAATTCAGTTAAGTAAGCGACATGGTGTGACAAAAACCAGTGTGTTAATAATAATTTGCCGCGATAAAAATCAACCAAGAAGTAACCCTCACAGCCATCACGTAGGCCCCGTATGACATTCTGATTCCCTGTGCTGTTCTTTCCTGAATTCTGCTGCTTCATCTCATCATCCTCCCCCTCTCTCTCTATCTCTCCTCTCTCTCCCTCTCCGCTCTCTCGCTCTCCTTCTCTGATTCAAAGCATTTCGATCTTATCTCGAAAAGTTTAATATCTAATACGACAAACGGACATTGAAACATACAAACACTATCGCGTCGTCTGCAACCATAAAGATCGTTCGATTAGGAACGGCGCTTCTCGCTGACGCTCAAACTACGACGGACAACTCAGAAAGAAAGAGAAAGTCATACTTGTCTCGCTGCACCATGCCTACACTTGAATATACGCTACATACAAGAGAGATGAGTACGAGACTGGCTACTGGCAATGCTGTGTTGTGTGTCCTTATTCGCTCTAGATGATACTCGTTGCGCTAGGATCAGGCTCGATAGATCATTGTAGACAGCTGCACCATAGAGAGCACAACGGTAGACCTTAGATGTCCTATTAGAGCTGTATTATCGAGTAGTCTGTTCTACTTCACGATATCGAGTCTCACCGTGTTGTTTGTTGTGTCAAGATATGCAGCTACCTTTAATTTGTTGTGGTCTATCCTGTCTGACTGAGTTGTCATACTATCAGGTGGAGACAATAAGCTGCCACCATCTATTATGCATATCTCTATTGTGGGCCCCTAACAATATCCCCTGCTGTCTGTACTATGTTTAGTGTGTAAACTCATCACTGTTCAAGTATCTGTTGTGCATAACCTCCCCTCTCCCACCTCCCACCCCCCCCACACCCCCCGCCCTCTTATCATGTACTAGCTTTGATGCCATGAGTTATACCTCTCACTCTATGGTATCCATGAGATAGAGGAATGACATTGATAGGTGTAAATAACAGAGAGAGCATAGTAGATCTGCATCTGACAACGCTATCTGAGATGTGTGAGGACTAAGTCATACGCTAATGTCATTATCTCGTGCCCATGTACAAGGTTTGCTATTTCAACTAGAACTTGAAGATAATTAAAACACCCTCACACCCCAGAGAAATAAAAGTTGCTATAGTGAATTGAAAAAACCTGTATGAGAATCTCGAAATCGTTAGCATGTGAATCAATGTTGACCGATTGCGGACGTGTTCTGTCATTGTCATGCCATTTGATCCGACTCTCAAGTACACTCTTTGTTATTGCTTATCTCAAATCACAAACTTCCTAGCAGCTCCTCGTAATGTCTACATCATAGAAGCCCGTCGACTTACACTGATCTCACTATATCACCAAGTTCGCACTACTGAATGTCTCCTCATTAGACAACACATTAGCCCGCAAAGAACTGAATCAAGACTCGCTTACGGTGTAAGATATACTTATAGTGAAGAAATAAAATCTGAACTTCTAAACAATGCTATAATCAAGAGGGCAGCTCACAATTTGATGATACCCCATCTCTATAAACACCCTCCAATCACATACACTTTGCAACCCCCCCCCTCCCACACACACCCATACACACCCCCCACCTAAACTAGCCAACTCTCACTGCTTACCCCACCAACCCCATCAAATTGAGTCCTCAAGGACCACCAGCCAAGGCAATCACCCCAAATCGTACCAAAAAAAGAACCAAAACCCCAACCCCCATTAACCATAAAACCCCAAAATGTTGTCGTTGTGATGAAACCCAGATGACCTCCAACCGCTTTTCTGACCTCTATCCAGAAAGTACAGGACATCGCACAAATCCGGGCGCGTGGAACCCACTAGACCCCCGATCAAATAGTCCAAACCAGAAACATATACAGGACAAACCACATATATGATGTTTCACCAGCCGCCATTGACCCTAGGTATCAGCCTAACAAAACAACCCCCTTCCCCCAAACGAAACCTAAAAAAAAATAAAAGAAAAACCGCACCTAACACAAAAAGAACATAACAACAGTCATAAAACACATGTCTAGAATCACAATCAGGACAGGAATACCCCATTAATGTATTCAAGCCAAAAACAGACAAACAACTACAACAAAGGCCCGACTCTCTGGGGATGGTGACCCATGTCTAAACCCCAACCCCCCCATCCCACCTACACACAAAATTCTAACCCAAAACCCGTTCTCATGTCTGAAACCATGAGAACCAACGCAAAGACACAAACATAGACTCAAGTCACAACATTATTACGTTTCACAAAAACCCAAACCCAAAAATAGATGGACCGACATGTAGATCAAACAATGAGGCTCAACAAACCATCTGTATAACCCTACCCCCAGGACCAATTACCCCACCAGTGTATTCCTGTTCAGTCTCGGAATGCTTCATACAGATAATGTCGTTGTGTGATAAGTCCACAACCCCCCTCAGATACATCCGCCACCCCCACTACCAAAAGCCAACCCAATTTAGTTCAAACAACCCGTCCCAGACCCAAAAACAAACACCACGACCGACACCCCGCAACCCAACAGAATTGTTCAAAGAAAACTCGAACAAATGGCAGCAGACCTAACCCCAAGGAGAAAAGAATGCCCCTGCCCCCCCCTAACGGGAGGGGGACCCAGGTAAGCCCCCCCGCCACAGAACAGGGCTGTGAGGGTAGTATGCCCCGATCTAGGGGGCCAGGTGATTAGAAGAAGTACTTTTAATATTTTATTTTTGTATATTTTCTCATATAAAATATATGTGTTATATAATATATAGATTTAATTATTCTACACACAACACTATAATCACTTTGCACCATAAGAGCTAACATTTCAATCCTTCTACTCTGTGCAATCAGAGATTTATGAAAGTTTCCCACTTGTGGCTTCCCACCGTTAATTATTCTCGTCTCTACTATTCACACTTCTGGTTTAGTTTTCTAGTATTCCAACCAGAGATTTCATACCTGAATCTTCTTCCTTCTTCCTCTTCCTCGTTCGTCCTGAAAAGGATGGTGGTTGCGTTGTGTCTGTTTGCGCCTAAGCTGTGATATCTGCACATTTCGGTCGACCCATCCGACTTCTGCACGGCATTTTTTAGGGACCGGGTTTGCCTTCCCATTTCGATCCGTACTCGCTCAGCCAGACTGCACTGCTGCAGACTGTTTCCAGGACCACCACGTGGAGGTGGAGTACGGTCTTGATCAGCTCTGGTTTGCTGATCCTGATGCAAGCAGTCAAGCTATGGGTCGCTGACTGCATTCACTATTGCTGCATCTTGGGGTCCCACACCTGAATCAACCAGAGTAACAACATCAATTATCTTGAGTAATGCACATTAATTTTTCAAAATAATTCACTTAGATTAGTTCCCACTTTCTTTACTCTTTTAACATGTCTTGTCCCTAACAAAGATTTTGTGACCATAAGGTATGCTTTCTCTTGGTGACTCTCGACTGAGTATTTTTGTTTATTTTATTTTTTCTATAGAATTACTAGAGCTCTCCTGATTTTCTAAATGCTTTATCCCTAGAGTTAAATCTTTAAATCATACACACATAAATATCCTAAACAAATTATATTAAAAAAAAACATGAATTCATTTTGGAAATGTAATATTTTATATTATTAATAGCAAAGACACCATTACTTAGAAATAACGTCTTTGTTAATTATTCATCTCATTAATACGCTCTTTTTCCCTTTCTTCCCATTATTCTTTCTTTCTTTTATCAAGAAACATCTCCAATCAATTACTTCAGGATAATTCATTCCATCACAATAATTTTTTTATTGCTGGTGATATCCTTTTATTTTATTCGTCTACTGCATTGTCTTCTTTTCCTGCTAGTTAGCTCTTTAATATGTTTAAACACAAACTGTAAAATAATAATAATCATAATAAACATTTTAAATAAATAGATGCATGCTGAAAAAGATCCTCACATCTATCTGGCACACTGCTCCAGTGAGTGTATTGTTGGTCCAGGAGAACACAAATGATCCCTGACTGACATCTAGCACAGTCATAAGCTGAACCCCACTGTCGTTAAAGTACGATCCAATTTTCACAAGCAGATCTGTCACGTTTCTCCTGGTGCGCATAAACTGCTGGAAGTCTGAGGCAAATTTCATTATGAATCTGAAAGAAGAATTCACAATTACATACTACATTTGTTATGTGCATTACGGCGTTTCAAGTTGACATTCATAATGAAAACAGTGTAATGGCGTATAAACAGCATATTTATACAATTTCGTTATGTAAGATATGGTGTGGAGACATCATTTAAAATGTAGAAACAACAATAGTTTGCATAACAGCATCCTACTTTAATATACATGTCAGGAATACCGTGCTCATAGGAAACTCTATGCGGAGCATACAACTTCTCACTGCTTTATAACACATACAACTTCTCACTGCTTTATAACACATACAACTTCTCACTGTTTTATGGCATATGCAACTTCCCACTGTTTTATGACATATGCAACTTCCCACTGTTTTATGACACATACAATTTCTCACTATTTTATGACACAAACAATGTCATTTTGTTGTATGAGATGTAATGCTTTTCACTGCTCTATGATACAAACTACATTTACTACTTTATTACACTGCCTACTTTTCATTTTTTTTCCCCTAACTAATATACTTTTCACATTCTGATGGACAGATTGCATCCAATTGTTTTAGATCACTCAGCACTCCAACATTAAGACAACAACTATATTTTTTGTTTTATGACTAACATCACTTCTCTTTTATGATTATATTTTCTTGTTCCAAGTATTAAAAAAATAGCCAGACACTGGGCTTTTAGGTGATTAAGATTCTTTCTTAAAGAAAACATCCATTTACCACATTTTAAGTAAAGAACAATGGTTAGATTAGAACCATACTTACACATGGGTGAAGGAACTCTGGGGGGCTTCATTTATCTGGATTGTTATAGAATCTGTTGCTCTTAACCCCTTTGAGTCTGCTGCCACCAGCAGTACTGAGAAATTTTTCATAACCATGTCCTCAAGAAGTGGAAGACCCTTCAAGATCTGAAATGGTCACAGATTTTAAAGTACATATACTAAGAAACATTATGTACCAAATACATATAATTGATTTAGTTCTTTTTAAAGATTAATAACAGCCAGGACAGTAGCATAGAACAACTTTCATTATTTCTGTCATCACGGGCATCATATATGGTATGCTAAGACAATTTAAAAGAAACAAAAAAACAACAACCAAACAGCTACAGATTTATGTTTACAAAGAATAGAAAGATTAAAGTGCTAAGGCAAGAACACCAATACAGAACTAATGATAAGAACACTAATACAGAACTAATGATAAGAACACCAATACAGAACTAATGATAAGAACACCAATACCGAACTAATGATAAGAACACCAATACCGAACTAATGATAAGAACACCCATACCGAACTAATGATAAGAACACCAATACAGAACTAATGATAAGAACACCAATACAGAACTAATGATAAGAACACCAATACAGAACTAATGATAAGAACACCAATACAGAACTAATGATAAGAACACCAATACAGAACTAATTATAAGAACACCAATACCGAACTAATGATAAGAACACCAATACCGAACTAATGATAAGAACACCAATACCGAACTAATGATAAGAACACCAATACAGAACTAATGATAAGAACACCAATACCGAACTAATGATAAGAACACCAATACAGAACTAATGATAAGAGCACCAATACAGAACTAATGATAAGAACACCAATACAGAACTAATGATAAGAACACCAATACAGAACTAATGATAAGAACACTAATACAGAACTAATGATAAGAACACCAATACAGAACTAATGATAAGAACACCAATACAGAACTAATGATAAGAGCACCAAATACAGAACTAATGATAAGAACACCGATACAGAATTAATGATAAGAACACCAATACAGAACTAATGATAAGAACACTAATACAGAACTAATGATAAGAATCAGACACGTGCCAGTAGAAAATGAGAAGAAGACACTGGAGTTGAAGAGGACCCACATTGGCGAAATATGCTGATAACATTACAAGGCAGTCCTTGTTCTGGAACCCCAGGGCAAGAGAGGTAAGGTGACAAAGAACACATGAAGATAAGAGCTGGAGGGGATGGAAAGACCTTGAGCTGATGGCATGAGACAGGAAGACGTGGCATAAGTTTCTTGAAGACCTTTGCTCCTTGGGGAACTGAAGTGTGACAATGATGTGTGTTAAAGACTTTATATTCATAGAGGGTCAGATAGACGTTTAAAGCTCTTATATGTACGCCTGGGATTTTCAGACGTGCACCTGAGTGCAGCAATGATATTTTTTGAAATGTTAGTTGGTACGACCGTGCACAAGGATTAAACTAGGCATGGCGCGGTGTGACGCAGAGATTTGTTGAGATACAATCAATTCTCCTTGAGGCACATCCAGAGATTCATCGTCCTAAGCAGACGTTATTTTTTCCGTGGTCTCATCCCAACTCTAGGGAAGACACGGCCATGAAGTTAATTATGATCATCTGAGATATGATGCTGTTATTCTTGAGCGAGTTATGCCAAGAATCTTTTCTCGCCAATAATTAGCCAGAACCGGCTTGTTGAAGTATCTAGCCTCAGATACGTATTCTCAAGTACCGTTACTGCAGAGCTTCAGCCTGACCAGCTATGTCGGCTGTTAGTGCGTTCAGTCAACGCTAGGAGATATTTTGGATCGTTATTATAAATATATGCTCTAACATGGTCATTTTTGTAAACCCGTGCATCCTACCAACCCGTTGCCGTGGAGCTTCCGCTACCTTGATGTGACAGCGGCTAGTGCGGTCGGTCAACGTCCGTAGTGACTGTTATTTACCATGTATATCCTGCCATAACCATGCTGATGAAAATGTCCGTAATACTGATGTCCAAATCTCGTCAAAATAAATATGTATCGTCACTTACTTCTGCAACGAGTCCAGTATATCTTCGTTGCCAGTTGGTCACACTGTTTTGACCCATTCACCATCGTTACCTAGTCTCATTGCCAGTAGTCGTACCATCATACACGACAAAGTAACGGCCCACAATACATTCGCATTATCAGGTCACCATCTAGAAGTAGGTCGGCTACATAAGCAGGCCCGACAGACCAATGGAGTCAATACCATTGACAATATAAGAGACGTAGCGGTAACAATGTGACAATCACATGTGCCAATATTAGCCATAAACATATCTATTAACTACCCTGTGTAGTCACCTGAGGCTTCTGAAGAGACAAAGAAAGAAACTACTGCACCCTGAGGCATGTCGTACAAGGTGAATAATATGAGGTTGTGAATGGGGACTGGCATCCTCACCATGTAAAACAAATTACAACAGAAACCACAACAGCAAGAGCACGTGACTGCTTGATGCAGGCTTCAGCTACAGTGATGACTCCATGTTGAGCAATGAGTTTAGAGGAAAATGATGATGATGATGATGATGATATCTGTTAACTAAAATAATAGACAATTAGACTTTCTAAATAACTGCTGTACAATGTGGAATAAATAATTTAGCAGCGTGTTGCCTGTAAGATAATGGAAACTCGTATATCATCTACAATTATTGACACAAAAGATCCTAATTATAACTCATAAGAGATTGAACAAGATAGTTTATCCATTAATTTAAAAACAATCATTAAAACATCTATCATCATACTATCATCTTTAAAAATTATCAACATTATTGCCACTATCATTATTAACTTTCGGAGCATCAAAGAATCTCCCCTCCCCCCTTCCCCACAAATAAATGAAACGGGATTATTCAGGTCACGAGGACACATCAGTCTAAAACAGGGTTTTTCAACCTGTAGGGCACAGACAATTTGAGAGTCCATGAGTAGTTCCTTGGGGTCCGTGAACATAACCTAAAATTAAAAATGTAAAATATTAAATTATGCTTTTATGTACATTTTTTTCCAAGAAAGGGTCCACAGCCTTCATTGGACAGTCAAAGAGATTCATACCCTTCATTGGACAATCAAAGGGGCCCATATCTTCATTGGACAATCAAAGCAGTCCATAGCCTTCATTGGACAATCAAAGGGACTCATACCCTTCATTGAAGAATCAAAGGGGTCCCTGGCACAAACAAAGGTTAAGAAACCCTAATCCAAAATGTGTAGTAACTTATTCACTTACCTGCGTGTCAGATTCTAAATATAGCCAGAAGTTATTGGGAATCTCCTGATTGGATGGCAGCTCTAGGGACAAAGCCAATGATCTGGTGTTTCCGTCTTCAATGTCGAAAAAGACATCATGCGGAATACTGAACTCCAGAAGTCTCCCTTGCTCAGCAAGAATGAGATTCACAGCATTTTGAACATATGGTCTGTTGTTTTCTGGTTCTGATAATAGAATCAAACATTCATTAATAATTTCCCTTTGAACTTCTGATGAAGAGTAGAGCCACCACTGTGCCTACTCCCGTTCAGGAAGCTTGGTTCAACATTCACGTGCTCTAGCAGTCGTAATTTCTGTAGCGATGTGTTTACATGACAAGGTACAATACCCATGCACAACCTGTTATTAGTCGCTTCTTAGGACATTCATGTGGGAGCGGTAATCCTTTCTTTCTTTTTTGTCTCCCCTGAGATCCCCGGGAAACTACGATCAAAGGTTAATGAACTGAAATTAAGAATCCGTATGGTTACACCAAGAAGACACGCACACCATCACAGCTGGCAGAGGATAGAGTTGGATTGGCCACGTCCTTAGATGAGACCCCGACGCCATCACAAGAACTGCTATTGCTGTTGACCCAAAAGGAAGGCGAAAGAGAGGCCGACCAAATACAACTTGGTGGAGAACAGTGGAGGCCGAGATACAAAGCATGAACCAGAGCTGCGGAACCGCATGAAGGGTGGCCGCCGACCGAGCAAAGTGGAGGTATTTTGTTGCTGCCCTACAAGACGCCACCAGGCGTGATGGCCACTGACTGCTTTGACAGGATCAAAGAAGAAGAAGATGGTAATACCAAACCAGCTATTTTACCATTAACAGACGATTATACAGTTACATTGACATGAGAATCAAAGAAGTCATTAAAATAGTCCATCTGCTCTACACTGTCTTGAAGCATTCAAAGGTCTAACTAGCTACAAAGAAATATGTATACAAATATTTATACGACTATTGTGCTACTGATTTCATAACTGGGCATTAAAGAAGTAACAATAAAACATAATTCATTATTCATCATCCTTCAGCTCCCTGTGGAGCATAGGAATTTAACAAATACATGCCAGATGTGGCGTGAGCGTCTGCTCCGCAGTAGTGGTCAAACAATGCCCAAACTTAGAATATAATGATGAGGGTATTCAAAGGTATCGGCCTTGGCTCAAGATTACTCTTGGCAGAGATAGAAATAGAAGAGTGCTGTTTCTACTTTGGGGAACCTCACGGGATTTCAAAGAAAAGCAAGCATAACAACTGAGATCATCTAAGCTGTCATGAACTTTAGTATTCTCTCGCCCCTTCTGTGAGGTAATATATTTTGGCTCGTTTATTTGAGCCCCATGCCGAAGGTGATTCAGCAACAATTAATCTAATAGCTCTTTATGTTTATGTATTTAAAACAGTATGATTCATACTAGTGCAGAAATACAATTCACTCAAGAGTGATTAATTCAACTATAGCTTTAAAGTTACAGATAAACAGGTTTAATAATCACGTATGGAGTAACAATCTAAAATAAATAAAGTTGTTTATAAAAATGAAGCGATGATATTATTATCATCGGATGATTTAAATTGTGGTGGAACTTATGAAAAATTTGGAAATGTCCACTGGCTGCACTGTTATGCAACTTAGTTTCTAGTGTGGGTCGGTTGGCGTCTGCTTCAGCCACTGTTGAAATTCACTACTTCATCTTCCTAAGAAATGTTACCCTCCCTGAGCATTTATTTTAACTCCAGTTAGTCGGATGACATAAATATGTATAAAAATATTTGTGCTTTTGGACAGCGGAAGTTGATAATCGGAATATATATATATATATATATATATATATATATATATATATATATATATATATATATATATATATATATATAAATATATATATATATATATATATATATATATATATATATATATATATATATATATATATTTATATTTATATTTATATTTATATTTATATATTTATATATATTTATATATATTGTTTGTATAATAAATATGTACATCATGATATTATCATCCACCCTCTGCTCTCTATGGAGCCTGGGGCCACCTCTGCTGTTGGTTCCTTGTGAGGAAAACCGCACGAAGCAGTCACCAACTCTTGCAGTGGTGGTTCTTGTGTCAAGTTATTTGCAGTGATGAGGTTACCAGCCTCGTATGCCATTGTACATCCACATATTACAACTTACCCCGAGTTTTTTCGGGCGAACACAGACTTTAACTGATTTAAGATGCCTTCTCTTTCAAGTGAGTTAGGTGTCTAACTTACAGCACTTGAAACTGGAGCCTAGAACTTAAGGAGCAAAGTGATGTTTCTAGGACTACTTTCTTCTAATCTTAGAATTCACGTCCAGTCATATGGGCTGTCATATAGTTGAGTCCTAATATTCCGTGTTCGTTGCTGTCAATGATTTCTTCTTGAAGCAATTGGAAGTCAGTGAACTAGTCTTACAACGCTGTATCACATAAACACAATTTTTCGCCTACACACTCAGGTTGCTACTTGTAAGAGGTCCAACCAGGAGCAGTTTATCTTAGCAACTCAAATGACAAACCAATTGCGGATAAGTGTCTGATTTTGGTAGAGGTTTATCCCTCATCCTTCTCATGTAGAACATTACTACATGACATCATGGTTATCCCAGCTTATAGGTTGCCATCCTTGTCTACTGCCAGCGTGGCTTGTGATATGGCAAACTTAACCTGTCTCGCTACTTCAGACACCTTACTGTTGGGCCGGACGATGTTACGTATCGTTAACAAACAACTTCGCATGTCAATGTTGCTTCAAAACAGGTCGAGCGCTCAGTAACAAATCTGTATTGACAGTAATAGTAAGGGAGTGACGAAGTAGGATGAACACCTTGAATTATGAAAGCGTAAACAATGAATAATGGCTGAATTAGCACGTAAAATGAGTGGTAGATAATACTGCCGGAGAGGAATGAAGACCCCCAAAAAGAGAACATACAGATTTCGTGACACCAGGCCTACCTATCTTGTGCTGTTCGTTCAAAAACGGCGTCGTTCCTTCCTCTTCTACCCTGGGATTTGCCAGAGAGAGCGCCATAATATCCTATCGGCTGTCTTCCTCTTGGCCTGGTTCGTGTCTAGTCCTTGGTCCCATTCAAAAACGTTTCATGTTTTATTGATCCCTTTAAAGTCTGTCTCCAATTCACTTCTTAATGTGGGCCTCTAACCCTTGAGGTGATCCAGAACATGGACGGCATGGTAATGCTTTCAGATTTCTTCAATGTGTGACCTATTCAACGCCGCTTTTTCCTCTTTAGTTCAAGTTAAACTGGTATTTGTTTGATGTTTTATCAATTTCACATTGGCAATGTTGTTCAAAGCATTTTATTCCTTCTATTCAGCGCAATTACCTATTTATAAGTCTGTCACTTCTTGGTAGTTTCTCCACCGTCGCTAAGTAGACCAGGAAAAAAAATTATTCTAGACCAATCTTCGTCCAATGTCAAGCCTTCGTGGGTTGATTAAATTCAAAAACGCTTTCTATTTTTATCGCTTATATTTGTTGTGGTTGATTAACTCTATTATCTTCGACTATGTTATTTTAACTCCTTGCGCGCCATTCTATGCTTTACTTTTTTTTTCGTTTAATATTCTTCTTGTGCTTTGTCTTACTATTCTGATCTCTATCGATAACTGTCATGGTGCGCGCACAGATCTCACGACTTTACTGTCACAGATCCCAAACCTGGCCATAAACATATTTATCGAGATAAATATTTCTACGTGAGAGAGAGCAACCTATCACTAA
This sequence comes from Oreohelix idahoensis, assembly GCA_024509875.1. NCBI lineage: Eukaryota > Metazoa > Mollusca > Gastropoda > Stylommatophora > Oreohelicidae > Oreohelix > Oreohelix idahoensis. The sequence continues at coordinate 172,249 of JAMPIV010018785.1, read as the reverse complement.
AATTCAGTAATGTTGTTACCACACAAGTGTACCACTGTTCCAAGAAAAATGTGCTGGTCATAAAAAAATTCAAAGCATTTTATAGTAATATCATAATACTGGTCATATACATCAGCACATTACCTATACGAAGTAATCATGACAGACATAAAAATATATGCTTGACAAGTCACAACAAGCACACCATAAGTGTAATAAGTAAGTAAACTGATAATATTAATGAAATATGATTATTGTAACCATAATTATTACCAACATTATTAGAAAGAGGGCGAAAAGTCATTATGAATGAAAAAGAAAAAAGAAAAATTAATATTATTCGTAGATACCTTGGTTAAATGCTAAATAATTCGTAATGTGGGGTATATCGTGATATGTTTGGGATCGAAAATCTCAGGCACAAAAGACCTAGGTATAATTCGAATTTCAAACTATTAATATGTATTTCTGCCATCAATCAAAGGAATATCAACAGTGACAATCAAATGTATTTTAAACAAAACAGAATGATATATATTATAACATACTTATAGTACTGAAGTATGTTTACATTGTTCTGAAATTGTAAATGATGTAGTGTCGGTATTACATTTGCTTAACTCATTTGATATCAGTCACAATTCAATCGGAATAACAATGGTGGGTGTACGCGCACCTATTGTGAATATATCAAAATGTGCTTAGAGTTTATCTATATATTCTTTTACACAAAAACTAACATATATGACGATTCTCACGAGTTATCAGTTAAGTCAGATAAACGATCAAAGAATTCGTCCATTTTTTGGTTGGTCATCAATTTCATGAATTCTATCATGTGTATTTCTTTAATATCAATCTTCTCTGTCTGAACTTACTTACTTATTCGTTCCTCCTCTACCGTGGGGTGTAGAGGTTTGTAAGAGAGAGCGCCATACTATTCTATCGGCTGTCTTTCTCCTAGCTTGGTTCCATTCTAGTCCTCGGTCCTTCTTGTGTTCCATGTTCCGTAAGTCGTAGTCCGTTCCAGTTCGTCGCCATTAGAATCACTCCGGTTTTTCTCTCTTATGTTTCGCGTAAACAGGTTTTTAAGACAAACCGGTGATTGGCCTGTTGTGCTTTTGCATGGTGGAGGGGCTCCCTCCTTACGGCCTCCATGAAGGCCGCTCTCCCCCTTTTTCAGCCGGGCTTGGGACCGGCCTAGGCGGAGTTCTGTCTGAACTTCACTTACGTAATCTCCTTTCGTTTTGCTGTTGGAAGAAGGGATTTTTCTCTGTTTTCCTATTACAGTTTTCACGTTTATTTATATCTAATAATGGAATCGTTCTTGTTTGTTCTCTTCTATTTCTATGCAGAGGTAACTCTCTCGCTAACTTCGTTCATAGAACATTCTCTCTTCCGGTTCCCACATGTATGGTTATATGGTTCGGATTCTGAATCAACAAAGTAGTCGAAGATTCTGACTTCTCTTCTTAAAATATGTGTACTCATCCTCCAACCTGTTAACACGGTTTCTCGGATACATTATTTCAGCTGTCACCTTATTTAAACGAAGTTTTGGTTTGGTTTGGTTCAAGGACTATCTTCATTGCACACGGACTACTTTCATCAGTGCTCTGGTCTCCACCCTTAGTGTGACCGCTTGACCTTTCACACTAGCTTTGTCCCTCCTACTTCACGATAAGCATTTATATGTGCTAGAAAATGCTACATGTAAGAATGACAGACCTTAAAAGCAAATAAGACGTTTTTACACAAAACGCAGTATTCATTCAAAGTTCAGTTGCCGTTACTCCTCTGACAGGGTAAACGTAGGTCAATCCCAGATAATAATGAATGGGTTTTATAAGCGCGAAAGTGGGAAATGAATGTTTGTGTGATCTGGTTTTTTTTTATCCTATTGTTAAGTTGGAAAAGATCACACATGTGAAAATAAAGTTGAAATAACAGAATGTCGTGTGCAAAAAGGTCTAAAAGCTGAGGAACGGTGTGCAAATGTTAATTATTGTGTCGTGTGAAAAAATGGACGGGTCGTGTGAAAAAAAAGGCGGGAGAAAAGTAGAAATAGTATAAATTTGTGGGCGATAGGTAGCGATTTCAGGACTTATGATTCCAAGGATACCATGATTTTAGACTAGAGGATTTTTACAGATAGTGTTAGGTGAACTTCGTCTTTGAGGATACCAAGACAAGTTTTTGAGTAAACAAATCAGTAAATTATTTCTTGTAGATATACATATATTATTCTATCTGGATGTACCTACATTATTCAGTTGGATTACATATTTTTTCATATCGGATAACCAATCATCATTGTGAAATTTACAGTGTTTGTCTAATTACATCAATAAACTCTAATTGAATTTTTCTACATTGCTGTTTGTGGAACTTTACAATAATTTCTTGTGGATATACGTTGTTGTGCTGAAACTGTTTTGCTTATCACCAAACTCAAAGGGAAGAACATTCCTGGGTTGAAAAAATAACAAAAGGTCAAGTATTACGATCTCTGGCGGAACGCCAGTTAGCACTTGAACCACCACAACATATGAAGGATTAACGCTGACTACATAAAATCAATATAACTACTAGTGCCGCATTCAACTGACGCGGGCACATTAGATCACACAAGGAGGATCTCAGCACAATGCGTGAGCTCCGTAGCACCGGCGAGAATCCCAATGTGTGTATACAGGAATCACACATTCTATAAATATTTTTGTTGAGGGTAGATTTCTAATTTTTAAATTTTTGCCAGGGCAGCGACCTTATAGGCCTACTCTTTACGATTTCCAACTGCCGTGGGATTTTTAACGCGCGCAACTTGCACACGGGACCTCCTATTTTTTCGCCATTATCCGAGAAGGCTAGACATCCGATCTCACTACCCAGGAGATCGGGGGTGGGGTTGGGGGGGGAGGGGGGGGGGGGAAATATGACATCATTAGGACCACTGGTTCTGAAAAAAAAAATACGAAGTTTTACTTCCACTTTATGATTCCTTTTCCTCAGAATCTGAGTTTGTCACAACATATTTTGTACGCTTTCCACTTGCCTTCTTGCTCAATGTAGCTTGGGGTGTTGTGACCGCTTGGCCTTTCACGCTAGCTTTGTCCCTCCTACTTCCACGCTAAGCATTTATATGTGCTAGAAGATGCTACATGTAAGAATGACAGACCTTAAAAGCAAATAAGACGTTTTTACAGAAAACGCAGTATTCATTCAAAGTTCAGTTGACAGGGCAAACGTAGGTCAGTCCCAGATAATAATGAATGGGTTTTATAAGCGCGAAAGTGGGAAATGAATGTTTGTGTGATCTTGTTTTTTTTTTAAATCCTATTGTTAAGTTGGAAAAGATCACACATGTGAAAAAAGTCGAAATAACAGAATGTCGTGTGCAAAAAGGTCGAAAAGCTGAGGAGAGGAGTGCAAATGTTAATTATTGTGCCGTGTGAAAAAAAGGACGGGTCGTGTGGAAAAACGAGGGAAAAAAGAAGAAATAGTATAAAAAGAAGAGTTGTGGGCGATAGGCAGAGATTTTAGGATTTATGATTCCAAGGATACCATGATTTTAGACTAGAGGATTTTTACAAATAGCGTTAGGTGAACTTCGTCTTTGAGGATACCAAGACAAGTTTTTGAGTAGACAAATCAGTATAGTATTCTAGTTGGATATACATATATTATTCTATTTGGATAGACATATATTATTCAGTTGGATAATATATTTTTCATTTTGGATAAACAACCATCATTTTGTGAAATTTACAGTGTTTGTCTAATGACATCAATAAACTCTAATTGAATTTTTCTACATTGCTGTTTGTGGAACTTTACAATAATTTCTTGTGGATATACGTTGTTGTGCTGAAACTGTTTTGCTTATCACCAAACTTAAAGGGAAGAACATTCCTGGGTTGACTAATAATAACAAAAGGTCAAGTATCACCAGCTCTGGCGGAAGGCCAGTTAGCACTTGAACCACCACAACATATGAAGGATTAACTCTGACTAAATAAAATCAATATAACTACTAGTGCCGTATAAACATACACGGCCACAGTGTTTCATGTTCCCTTTTCGAATTAGTACGTTTATCATCTTTGGTATGAACAGCTATCTAACAAGTCTGACTCTGACCCACATACTCCGCTACTTATTCCCCCAGTACGGTTAGAAGTATCTCTTCTGATACTATCTCATAGCTCATCTCAACAATACAAAGATCATTGTTGTTATGGAATTGCCATGATAGGCGTACTTTCTTATTTAAATGTCATGGAATATATTTCCGTAATGCATAACTTCATATACAATAAAGTTGACCGTCATTCTGAGAAACTGTGAATTCTATCATTTCATGCAGTCTTTCAGTAAGAAATTTCTTTATCTTCCTGACCATACCTTCTATCTTTTGTACCTTTACCATATCAAAGTTACTTACTACCATACATTGGAGTTGTGCACGAGGTTGGCAACCACATCATGTAAAATTAATTGTTACAAAAACCACTACTGTAAGAACATGTGATTGGTTGGTGCAGACTTCCGGCGAGGAGACCTGCTGCAGTCTTGGTTCCATGCTCCATGCGGAGCGAAAATAAACATGATGAGGATGATATATTTGGTTTAGTTGTTTGTTCTATTTCCACTCCCGGTATTTGAGTTTTTTACACGTTTCCCTTTGTTTTAAAAAATCGGAATCATTTTCCTACTTGCTATCTTTGGACTGCAAGTCTTCAGTTTGTAACGATACATAATTTTCTTCTACTTTGTTAGTCTTAGGTCGTGTTCTGTGCTTAAGCTCTACATTCATTACCTCCAAACTCTTTTCTCTGTCAGTCATAACAACAGACTGCGACCACTACCTGTTAGTCTGAAATTGTCGTAGATTTTTTGATAGGTATTTAAGATCAATTTTGGTCCCGTCTGAATAGAACTAGAACAGGTGATAGCTCAGTGGGAGATAAGGTAAAGAAATAGATTTTCACGAGTGAAATGGTGAAAGGTAAAGTCTGTCCCTAGATTTGAGAGATAATGTATCCAGCCTATCGGTCACGACTGAGATTTTTAGATCAGACGTGTTTTCCTATATATATATATATATATATATATATATATATATATATATATATATATATATATATAAATATATATATACATATATATATATATATATATATATATATTCAACCACTAACCTCTACACACACACAGATAAGTGACGACAATTAAACGCACAAACGTGAAAAATGTCTTAATGGATGTAGGGATATGTTGGGACAAGCTGACCGACACCTGTAAATCAAGTTTATGTAAATTTTTTTTATCATAAAGAAACTTCACAACAGCAATATTTTGAATATCAATCAAATACAAATAAACATAAGTTAATGAATTAATTAAAGAGTTAGACTCATAGGTGTAATCCTCCCTCCCTCTGTTGAGACAAGATCCTGTTAGAAGAAAGTTATTAACCCCAAAGATTTATACGCTATGGTCTAGTATTTCCCTCTACCGTAAAGAACAGAGTTTATATGTTAATCTATTCTTCCTGGATGTCACCCGGGGCGGACTGCCCCCTCTCACACCCCCCCCCCCCTTAGTACGCCACTGATTGTATAGAACTAAACTAAGTTTTAAATATATGTAGGTGATTAAAAATGTAAGCTTATGTGTTTACTCAAGACCATGTGGAGTGGACGTCCACAAGGGGGGAGGGGGTAGTGGTCAATCAGATGTGGACAGAGGTGGACATGGGGGAGGGGAGGGTAAAAAAAATGCCAGAATTTTGTGTACGTCTTTTATGGATGGCCCCAAATGTTAAACATCCTATCTCTATCTTTCGCCAATATCCACACTGCTTGAATGTGTGTCCTTGTCTGTGAAAGTGTTGTCCTGTGTAGTTACCGGAGGTCTCTGATGAGACACATTAAGAACAGAACTACTGTTCCTCAGGTATGTCATTCAAAGCGAGTAATATGAGACTCATGCATGAGGCTGGCAAACTCATCCCGTTAAACAAATTGTACAATAAATCACCGCAGCACGAGTGACGTGAATGCTTGGTGCAGGCGTCCTGCAAGGATGGGCAGCTACAGTGTTGTCTTCCTGCTCCATAAGGAACGAAACGGAACATGATGATGATATGACAACGGCAATATATTATTGTTCACCCACGTTATGACCGGATCCTGTCCCTTGTTTATGAAAATAAAAATGTCTGTCCTTCTTTCTCCATGCTGGCCGCATAAGATTCATTTGGATTGGTTCTTACAAAAGAAGTTCTGGTCTTGGTTCAAGTGCTAAACTGAAATGAAATCGACGTTTAATATTTCCCTCTGAAACAGCAGATTGAATGGTTTCCTTGAGCGTATGGAATTCTCTCTTCAACAACTGACATTTTCTGCCTCCCTTACACTGGGGATACCAGATCAAGTACGGCATGGTAATGCTAGACACAGGTTTATCAATGTGTGTCCTGTCTATCTCCAGCTTCTTCTTCTCACCTCTTGTTCTACTGGCACTTGTCTAGTTCTTGTCATCTCTTGTTCTACTGGCACTTGTCTAGTTCTTGTCATCTCTTGTTCTACTGGCACTTGTCTGGTTCTTGTCATCTCTTGTTCTACTGGCACTTGTCTAGTTCTTGTCATCTCTTGTTCTACTGGCACTTGTCTGGTTCTTCTCATCTCTTGTTCTATTGGCACTTGTCTAGTTCTTGTCATCTCTTGTTCTACTGGCACTTGTCTAGTTCTTCTCACCTCTTGTTCTACCGGCACTTGTCTAGTTCTTCTCATCTCTTGTTCCACTGGCACTTGTCTATTTCTTCTCATCTCTTGTTTTACTGGCACTTGTCTAGTTCTTCTCATCTCTTGTTCTACTGGCACTTGTCTAGTTCTTCTCATCTCTTGTTCTACTGGCACTTGTCTAGTTCTTGTCATCTCTTGTTCTACTGGCACTTGTCTGGTTCTTCTCATCTCTTGTTCTATTGGCACTTGTCTAGTTCTTGTCATCTCTTGTTCTACTGGCACTTGTCTAGTTCTTGTCATCTCTTGTTCTACTGGCACTTGTCTAGTTCTTGTCATCTCTTGTTCTACTGGCACTTGTCTAGTTCTTGTCATCTCTTGTTCTACTGGCACTTGTCTAGTTCTTGTCATCTCTTGTTCTACTGGCACTTGTCTAGTTCTTGTCATCTCTTGTTCTACTGGCACTTGTCTGGTTCTTGTCATCTCTTGTTCTACTGGCACTTGTCTAGTTCTTGTCATCTCTTGTTCTACTGGCACTTGTCTAGTTCTTCTCATCTCTTGTTCTACTGGCACTTGTCTAGTTCTTGTCATCTCTTGTTCTACTGGCACTTGTCTAGTTCTTCTCATCTCTTGTTCTACTGGCACTTGTCTAGTTCTTGTCATCTCTTGTTCTACTGGCACTTGTCTAGTTCTTGTCATCTCTTGTTCTACTGGCACTTGTCTAGTTCTTCTCATCTCTTGTTCTACTGGCACTTGTCTAGTTCTTCTCACCTCTTGTTCTACCGGCACTTGTCTAGTTCTTCTCATCTCTTGTTCCACTGGCACTTGTCTATTTCTTCTCATCTCTTGTTTTACTGGCACTTGTCTAGTTCTTCTCATCTCTTGTTCTACTGGCACTTGTCTAGTTCTTCTCATCTCTTGTTCTACTGGCACTTGTCTAGTTCTTGTCATCTCTTGTTCTACTGGCACTTGTCTAGTTCTTCTCATCTCTTGTTCTACTGGCACTTGTCTAGTTCTTGTCATCTCTTGTTCTACTGGCACTTGTCTAGTTCTTGTCATCTCTTGTTCTACTGGCACTTGTCTAGTTCTTCTCACCTCTTGTTCTACCGGCACTTGTCTAGTTCTTCTCATCTCTTGTTCCACTGGCACTTGTCTATTTCTTCTCATCTCTTGTTTTACTGGCACTTGTCTAGTTCTTCTCATCTCTTGTTCCACTGGCACTTGTCTAGTTCTTGTCATCTCTTGTTCTACTGGCACTTGTCTAGTTCTTCTCATCTCTTGTTCTACTGGCACTTGTCTAGTTCTTGTTATTAATCAAATATTAGTGATCTTGATATTACCACTTCCGTCGTATTCTACGCAAGCATAAAAGTGAAGTTCTAGTGAACTGAAATTATTATTTGGGAAAGGGATATTGTGTTATATTTTCAAAATATTAAGAGCTGAGCGGTTTGAATCCCCTTCTTAACCAATGAAGTTTAAGTGAATTCACATTATCATTTGAGAAAGTGACACTGTGTGATATTGCCGATATATTAAGGACTAGACAAAGACAGTAATAGTATATAATTCAGGCAGGTTATCTGAAATAAAATATTGTCATAAGGAGAAATGTGTTCTGAAGTATCTGTGGAAGAAAAACAAGTACTAGATTATTATTCTGGGGACACAAAAAATATGACGGTTAATATGGGAAATGCTGTAATATAGATCAACAAGCACAATGTTAAACGAAAAGTGTTAAAAATATAAGTTTAAATATGACAACTTTCTATGGTGAGGAATAAAGTCAATGGCTATTACAATTATTTTATCAAAAATCATAATAAATTGGGACATATAAGTTTGCAATGTCCATCAAAGAAAGAGAAGTAAAAATATTGCCACATCTATTTCATCATCATCATCATCATCAATACCCTTTAGCTACCCAAGGAGCATAGGCCTTCAACAAACACATGCCAAGTCTTCCTGTCCTGTGCCATCCGCTCAAGTTCTTTCCATGTTTTCCTCATCATTTTCACCTCTGTTTCCAGTTCTTTTCTCCGTGTGTTTTTTGGTCTACCTCTGCCTTTCTTTCCCTGTGGATTCCAGAACAAGGACTGCCTTGTAATGCTATCAACAGGTTTCCCCAATGTGTGTCCTATCCATCGCCAGCGTCTTCTTCTCAACTCTTGTTCCACTGGCACTTGTCTGGTTCTTGTCATCAATTCCACATTTGTGACTATCATACCATTTCAGTCCTTCTATTCTATGCAAGCACCCGTTTATAAAAGTCTGTAGCTTTTTGGTGGTTGTTTTTGTTGTTCTCCATGTCTCAGAGCCATACAATAGGACTGACTTCACATTTGAGTTGAAGATTCTTATTTTTGTGTTGGACTTGATTTCTCTTGATCTCCATATGTTTCCCAATGCAATTAAAGCTCCTCTTGCTTTTTGTATTCTTATTTTGATATCACTGTCTGTCCCTCCAACTTTGTCTATATTACTTCCAAGATATGTGTATGATTCTACATCTTTTAGTGGTGTTTCTTCAAGTTCAACCTTGTTATCATTTCTTGCATTTATTCTCATAATCTTTGTCTTTTCCTTGTGTATTTTCAGGCCCACTTGTTGTGACCTCTCATCGAGAATTTTCATTTTCTCTTGCATCTGATTATGGTTATGGGACAGAAGAGTCCATAGACTAAAGAGAGATTCAAAGAGTCCATAGACAAGCAACTGAGAGATGAACAAGCAGGTTTTCGACAAAATAGATCCTGTACAGACCAGACAGCCACATTGAGAATAATAGTTGAACAAAGTCTGGAATGGAATTCACCGCTATACATCGGATTCTTGGACTATGAAAAGGCATTTGACAGTGTAGACTGAGAATCGCTTTCGAAATTGATGAGCCATTATGGAGTTCCCATGAAGATCATTAACTTAATAAAGAAGACCTATGAAGACATGCCATGCAGAGTTCTTCATGAAGGACAACTTACAGAACCGTTTAGGATTAGAACGGGAGTGAGACAGGGATGCCTCTTGTTTCCATTTCTTTTCTTACTAGCAATAGATTGGGTTATGAAAACATCGACATCACACAACAGAAGTGGAATCTGACTGAACAGATTGATGATCTGTATTTTGCAGATGACTTGGCTCTTCTGTCCCATCTATTTCTTCACTTTTGCTATTTTTCAGTCTTCTTTTCTCTCGTTCTTTCAAATTATTTACACTAAAAAATATATTATATTTACCCTCATCTCCACCATCATCCGTGCTGGCAGTTGAGGTCGCTATGGTACTGTCATCTGTGGAAGTTTCTGGTCTCCATGCCGTTGTTAGTTGTGTTACCGTTGTTGCTGTAAAAACTAGTGCACTACTGGTCGTGACTGAAGTTGTTAGCAGTGTTGATAAAACTGATTCGCGCGCTGATGATGATATAACCATCGCTGGTGTCACCAAAGAAGCAGATGGTGTGACAACAATGCTCCCTGTAAACGGAATGAAATAGTCTGCTGTACTATCCAGAAGGGATGCGACACTCGTGGAGAAAATGGTTTCTGCTGAAAGACTTTGTAGAATAGGTGTCGTATATTCTCCTTCTACTGCAGAGGTCCATACACCAAGTGTTTCACCTACAGATTCTGAAAGAATCTGGCTCATTATCAAATGAGCAGTAATGCTTGAATCATCATAACTGCTAGAGATAGTACCTGGAACTAAAGTGACCTCCTGTGAAGAAGAATATGGTAGAGATGCTATCACAGGAAGCTCTACCTCTCCTGTTTGGTTGAACGACGAAAAAGTTGAAACTACATGCTCAAATGATGACAGTGTTGTTATCGCGCTACTATGCTCCAGTTCTGTACGCTGGGTACCAAATATAAAGTCGCTCTCAGAGATTTCTGTGAAATAGTATTCACTGGTAGTATTTGGTTTATCGATGTAGTGTGACGTACTAGCAGTTATTGTGGCCTTGGCAGTGAGGGGCAGACTGAAATCTATACCCGTACTTGGCGCAGCAGAAAGAGCTGAAAACGCTAAAACTTCCACCGTTCGTGAGGTCACCAAGAAAGCAGAATCGAGCTGTGGTAATGAATATAATGATGACAACTGTAAAGAAGATGAAAACACGGGCGATGCCAATGAATGCTGTGATTCCAGTGTAACGGCTGTAACGATATCGTGAGGTAATAATACTGAAGATACACTACTAACTATTTGAAAGTCATCAACTATTGGTGCTTGTGTTCTGGATGTCAATACTTCAGCTTCAGAATCAGACAATGCGGAAGAGATGACTGAAGTAGGTTCAAGCTGAGAAACAAAAAAGGAAGACATATGTCCTGAAGTTGTCGTTACTGAAGAAATGTTTGTGGACAAAGTCGATGATGACAGTACTAATTCTGAGTGGTCGAGGGACAGCTGTGGGGTGACAGTTGTTGTGGATGATAGCAAAACACTACTGTCCAGGAAACTTTGAGTAGTGAATGAGGATACCGAGATTGTGAGTATTAGTTGGTGCGAAATGATACTTTGGATATCTGGCGAGAACTCAACCACAGTGGATGAGGGTTGAAGAACTGGTCGTAACAACTCAGATGCCGTTGAGGACAATAACGAGGATGGTACAACTGATGCAGATGTTGACGATGATGGTAAGTATATTAACACCGATGACATGTCATCAGAGGCTGAGGGTGATGTAATAATAGATGTTGGTGAATGTGATATTGACGAAGATGGGACCTGCCTTGATGATTCAACATGTCCACGAGAAGATATGTCCATGGCACTTGATGGCAGTTGCACAACTGGTGAAGACGTCACTACAACATCTTGATGATCCGCAACCACAATAGTTGTGGGTGTTAAAGGACTCAGGACTGGAGTAGGTGCAATGGTTCGACGATTAACTCCACGGCGCCTTCGGTTCTGTTTTGTAAGGAGTGAATTTGAGGACGCCACATACCAACCCACAATCCCCGTGCTCATCTCCTGCTGAAGGCGGCCTCCATCAACATTGTGCTGCAGAACTCTGACAAAGTCCGTTAAGTGTTTAACTGTTGAACAGGGTATCTCCCAAAGGATTTCTATGTTTTGAATCAGGTTACAGTTCTCGCCTAAGCCCGGACCGGCAGAAACCATTTGAAATCCATTTTCCACCGCTCTGAGGCTGTTACTTGGTGAGGATTCGAGAGTGATGGAAGCAACCGGAATGGATAAGAAATCGGATAAACGAGTTAATAAATTAAGTCTGTCTTTAGAGTTCATATCATCCATTGATGCGCACAATACTAGACTGGCTATTACCCTATCTCCCTCGCAGCCATGCTCTCCGGACACAGACGCAGTACTGTCCACATGTCCAATATAAGATGTTTCAGAAGTGAACTTTAATAAAGGCTCCGAGGGTGTAAACTGTGGAGTTAAAAAATCCGTCCAAGAAAATTGGGAAACTCTAAGCTGAAACAGGCCCGAGGATTCGTGGCAACTGTCATTTTCGTTCATTTGTTTCTTCTGGATGCATTTAGCTTTGATGGTAAGGAGTATCCAACCTTCATCTCCTGTTAGTGGTACGCCACTGAGACACCTGGTAGTGCTGTTAAACATCAACCAAGATGGAAGATGCTCATCTTCTGAATCGGACGACTCTGACACCTGAAATAAAAAGAAAAGAAACAGTGTTCAAAACGTGATGCCTTGCTAAGTCTTGTTGCAGTATAAAGGACATATTTCAATAGAGATTCAGCCCCATTTAGAATATTATCTTAATTTTATTAATTCAGTCATTACCCATCTGCTCCCTACGGAGCATAGGTCTTCAATAAATACATGCCAAGTGCTCCTGTCCTGTGCCACCCGCCCAAGGTCTTTCTATGTCTGCTTCATCCCTTTCATATCTGTTTCCAGTTGTCTTCTCAGTGTGTTGTTCGGTCTTCCTCTACCTCAGTTACCAGGAGATTGCAGAACTATGACTGCCTTTTTAATGCTAACAACATATTTCCTCATTGCCTAACCTATCCATCGCCTAATCTCTTGTTCCACTGGAAACTTGTTGGTTCTTGTCAGCAGTACCGCACTGTTGATTCTTGTCAGCAGTACCGCACTGTTGGTTCTTGTCAGCAGTACCGCACTGTTGATCTTGTCAGCAGTACCGTACTGTTGGTTCTTGTCAGCAGTACCGCACTGTTGATCTTGTCAGCAGTACCGCACTGTTGGATCTTGTCAGCAGTACCGCACTGTTGATCTTGTCAGCAGTACCGCACTGTTGATCTTGTCAGCAGTACCGCACTGTTGATCTTGTCAGCAGTACCGCACTGTTGGATCTTGTCAGCAGTACCGTACTGTTGGTTCTTGTCAGCAGTACCGCACTGTTGATCTTGTCAGCAGTACCGCACTGTTGATCTTGTCAGCAGTACCGCACTGTTGATCTTGTCAGCAGTACCGCACTGTTGATCTTGTCAGCAGTACCGCACTGTTGGATCTTGTCAGCAGTACCGTACTGTTGGTTCTTGTCAGCAGTACCGCACTGTTGATCTTGTCAGCAGTACCGCACTGTTGATCTTGTCAGCAGTACCGCACTGTTGATCTTGTCAGCAGTACCGCTCTATTGGATCTTGTCAGCAGTACCGTACTGTTGGTTCTTGTCAGCAGTACCGCACTGTTGATCTTGTCAGCAGTACCGCACTGTTGATCTTGTCAGCAGTACCGCACTGTTGATCTTGTCAGCAGTACCGCACTGTTGGATCTTGTCAGCAGTACCGCACCGTTGATCTTGTCAGCAGTACCACACTGTTGGATCTTGTCAGCAGTACCGCACTGTTGATCTTGTCAGCAGTACCGCACTGTTGGATCTTGTCAGCAGTACCGCACTGTTGATCTTGTCAGCAGTAGCGCACTGTTGATCTTGTCAGCAGTAGCGTACTGTTGATCTTGTCAGCAGTACCGCACTGTTGATCTTGTTAGCAGTACCGCACTGTTGGTTCTTGTCAGTAGTACCGCACTGTTGGTTCTTGTCAGCAGTACCGCACTGTTGATCTTGTCAGTAGTACCGCACTGTTGGATATTGTCAGCAGTAGCGCACTGTTGATCTTGTCACGGCGTTTCAATCGTTATATTCTAAGCAAACACGCATGTATGGAAGTCTGTAATATCTTGGTTACTTAGATGAGCTTGATGTTCCACGGAAAGTCTTTTACTGTTAACTTAAAAGTGATCCAATGAATAGTTTCATATTGATTTTTGTCAGTGCTTGTGATTATAAAAATATACGATTAGTTATAAAATCGTGGGCCCCCCCCCCCCTCCTATTCTTAAACTCAGTATGGAGCTGGGTCATCAACAGTTACTTTCTAGAAGGTTATATCTTGAGGACGACGTTACGCGTCTTTCCAAGTGATTCTCAAATTGCGTTTTGCAGGTCTCCAAGTTTCATTCGCATAACGGATAGGGCCTTCTGTTTTTCTTATCTCGTGTGGGCTCCATATGAAAGATTGTGTAGTGATATATTAACGTGCAAATACGGAAGTGTATGAAGAATGACGTTTGAAACACACTCTAAAGCAAAATAAGGACAAAACAGAAAGAGGAGAGAGAGACAGACAGAGAGAGAGAGAGAGAAATCAGCTCCAAAGCTGGAGAGGATTGTAGGTTTATGTCTCTACCTTATCTACGGTTATCATGTCTAACGCTCAAGAGGATACTCTCCACATTTTACCATCATCATCATTTTCCTTTGCGCTTCTTCCAGAGCATGAAGCCACCAGTGCTGCTAGTCCCCTGGCAGGACGCCTGCACCAAGCAGTCACGTGCTCATATAGCGCAGGCATTTCTGTGGCAATTTGTTTCACGTGTTGATGTTGCCAGCCTCATACACGGCCCCATATAAGTCGAATTTTACGACATGCCTGAGGGGACAGTAGTCCTATTCTTCCTTCCTTTATCTCTTCAGAGACTACCGTGGACCACACGGGACAAACGGGACAATCCCCACATTTGAACTTGGGGGGGGGGGGGACTAGAAAAAAATCATGACATTCCCTAAAGGGACGAAGAGTGAATACCAATTGTCAATGACCAGTTTAGCCACCTCTAATGTAATTCGTCTGCATGTCTAATACATGAATTTGTGTCTGAGAATGCGTTTTTTGTGTTTTTCGTACCTATGTATATTTTTTACAGTTTTATACATTACAAAAATATCAAAATATATTAACACGGTCTGGGACTTTAAAAGATGTACACATAATATTTGCTCAGATATTGATCAGGGTACCTCTATGTATGTCATAAATTCTTTCCTGGGATACATCACTTTAACAGGCCCATTGATTCTGCGAAAATAAAAAGCACCAGCTCTGCATTGGCTTTATCAGAGGGCATAGGAGCAAAAGAAACGGAGCATTTTTGAATAATTCTGAATGCAATGTTTATTTTTTGGATTTTTCTAAATATCGTGTTGGCTCCAAACTGATAAAGCCACTAGTTTTTTTGCATAATAACGCTCGTTAGAATCAGCAAGGGAAATAATAATAGTAATACATCAAAGACAGGGGAGGTGGTAGGGAAGAGCAATTAACAGCCCGCACAAGAGAATAAAGAAGAGTTTATAGTGGGAGTGGAGGGAGCAAAGCAGAAAAACCAGTGTAAATGTAAGTTTTATCATTAGAAATAACATAAATAAGTGGGAGATCAGGGAGCAGCCGTAATGAGCTGAAACAACAAACAAAAGACACAGAGAAAGTAGGCAAAGAAAGATAATAAAAGAACTAATAATGTGTTACAGAAATATAATGGCAACCACACGTGACGTATGTGATAAGTTTTCTTTTCAAATCGGCTTCTTTAAGGATGTTCTCATTAGTTTTCTTTGTTGCCCATAGTAATCTTGGAATTCTCATGTAACATCACATTTTCTTAGTTACCCATAGTATTCTAAACATTCTCCTCAGAGTCGTCCATGAAGCTTCTTACTTGTTTACAGTTGCCATTGGTATCCTTTACATTCTGCTACAAAATCACATCTTTGTGTGTATTGAGGAATGTGGGCGGATCGGGGTTGGTTCTTTGGGTGGGCTGTTGGTGTTGTGTGGTGGTTGCTGTGGTGTTTTGGGGTGGGGGGGGGGTGTTTGTGGGTTGGAAGGGTAAGGTGGGAGGTATCATAGGACAGATGGGTTTTAGTAATGGCAGTTTCAAGTACAAAACGCATTGAGGTATTGTATGTCACTGGTGTGATAAACTCCGTTTTAGCGGTGATTATTCCACCTC
The DNA here is from genome assembly GCA_024509875.1 of Oreohelix idahoensis. NCBI lineage: Eukaryota > Metazoa > Mollusca > Gastropoda > Stylommatophora > Oreohelicidae > Oreohelix > Oreohelix idahoensis. The sequence goes on along the minus strand of JAMPIV010018785.1, from coordinate 156,263 downwards.
CGTACAACTGCAGACATTGGTGGGTCCTGGGAATAATGGTGCAAGGCTCATCGCGCGAAGCCCCTTTCGGCTGATGATGGCTTTGTTAAGTACACGAGATTAAGTTGTTGTTGAGTACGAAAGGTGATTGGATTGACCAGTGGGAGTTTGGTTTATTAAGCTGGCGAAATGGGATTGATATGGATTTAATGTCCGAAATTGAATAGTATGCCTGTTCAAGATAATCAAGCCCAATAGTTTGCATAACTGATCAATATTCATTTCGGGACAGGTATCAAAGTTGATGGTTTTGCTCGTAAAACCTGTTGATGACGCATGCTAAGCGAACCCGTATGTCTCACCCTAGGTAGCTGTTTCTCGGCAATCGTGTAGTGTGTTATAGGGACGAAATACTTTAAGACACATGTTATTTGTCTTGGTTGTGCGACTTACCTTGAAGGGTCATGTTGCGTGATGCGTAAATCTTACCATGAAGATGCTCCCTAGATTTGTGACCTGTTAAAGTAGTTAAATCGCTTGAATATTCTTCCGAATTACGAACTAAGGTGGCTTTAATCGCATAGAAGGCAGAAAAGTTGTAATCAGTGGTAGGTATTTATATGCCTCTTGCTACATGGTTATCTATTACATGTGGAAATGGTATGGTAAGAAATGCTATTAATTTATAAATTTCTAAGTTTTATGGAGCTAATAAACCTAAGTATGTTATAGTTTTTTAGCACTGTGCGTAGTGAACGTAATGGGGTTGTTTACGTGTCCAACTTGTGGCATGTGTGATAGAAATGTAGGCGTTTGGTGGGGTACTTTGATAACAGCGCATGTGGCGTCATAATTGGTGTCAACTGTCAGTGCGATTACTGGTCAACTTTATAATTTTCATGCGATTGTTGGTTAGAAGGAGCACTTGATACTTACGGAAACTAAGCTACTTTACATGGGTTCTGGCTTAATTATTTAATGACATTGCTACCATACCACTGTGTTATAAACTGTACATTACCATCACGTAAAACTCAACACAACCTGTTTGTGGAACTCTGAGTATGGTCTTGACGGGAATACACGGTTGGACATCTTAATACAGGTGCCTTATACCACCCTGGGCCAAACCAGGGGAATTCCACTTCTGATTCCCGTGTGACCCCCTCCTAGAAAGTTCACAAATTGCAAGCTTCGGTGCATCTAGCTGGTCCTAAGTCGGTCGCCCATAACGTATAACTAGTAAACTGAACGGGAGGTTGAAGACCCGTGGCGAAGATAAGTCGCCGAGATAAGAGTTTATGGACCTGGACGTACATGTGTACCTCCCTATATGAAGAAGATGTCCAGATCGTGTTATGCGCTACCTGCCCGTGTACACATTCACCCATCTGAGAGTTCTCAGAGTGGATCGACGATATAGAGGTGGTCATGCGATTGTGAAGGTTCTCTTGTATTGTAGACGTTTATTACACTTTACCTATTAATGGGTGATGTTTTGACAAGGTGGTTACTTTCTCGCGTTTGTAAGTGAGTACGGTTGGTTTGGAATTGGTCTGTTCTTACCTTTGTCGGTCATTTGAAGTACGTACAGCGACGGACCTGCGTGTAATCATGCGAGGGTACCATTGTGTTCAAGTGATTATACACGACACGCCACTTAGGATATAGTTGCATGGTCTCTAGTGTCTCACCTCCACCCGGACCCCCTCCGAACCCTCCCCCTCCCACCCCAAGGGGGGGGGGGGGAGACCCATCCCCTGTGAATCCCCCCCCCCACTGAATGGTAGTGGACTAGAGGGGCAATGGCCCCCAGTAGAATATGTATTTGTTGCGTGGGTACGAGGGGGGTTTGGAGATAAATGGGGTCTTGTACTATCAGGGTGATTGACTCAGGGGTGAATGGGTGGTCACCACATGTGAGGTAGAAAGACCCCCCCACCCCCCCGATGTGACGGGACTAACGTTGTTACCTTAGCTGGTCGTAGGAGTGTGAGTTGAGTCTATGGACCCCCACCACCCATATGAGTACGCCTTGGCTCATACGTGCTCATGTGATATCAGCACGCATAACTACCACCGTCATTGTTCACTTTTTTAGTATAGGATACTATATCCCCCCCCCCACCCCAACCCCCCCCCTGGGTAGAGTTGGGGTAGTGTTTGATATTTAGTTTTGAGTGTCCTACCCCGTGACCCCCTCCCCCCCTGTGATTATTGCCCCCCCCCCTGTTACTTCAAACAGACTGTAACCCAGTAGGGCTATTACCCTGGGAGGGCCCCCCCTCATTTTTATAGCCCCCCCCCCCCCCCCCCACCCCAGATCTTGCAAATGATTGGTTAAGGTCCACACCCCCCCACCCCTGTGACAGAATACGTAATGGGGTCTCCGCAGTTACGTGTAATCTCATTCATTGGGACTCCTGGACTAGGAGTGATTGTGGTGACCCCCCCAGCGCCCCCCCCCCACCGTATAAATAGACTTCAATGGTTTACTCTCTGTGTCCAATTCCCAGAGGATTCGTTTATTGTAACCACCCACACCCCCTTAGAATCCCCTGCACTGGATTAACCCACCCCCCCCCTATGTGAGGACCCCTGTGATGTGTCTGTTTTGTTGTTGGTGATTAGAGGAGTGGGTCCCGATACTGTAGAGTTAGTTTTCTTAGTGGGACACCCCAGATGCGTGTCACATACCCCCCCCCCCCCCCCCTGTACACCAGTCCCCTGTGATCGAGGCCAGTATCACCCCCCCCTAGAGGTTGAGTATGTAAGGCACTCGAACCCCCCCCCCCCATCTGAGGGTTCTCGTTAGAACTATCTTGTGGTTAGTATTTCTATGTCCCCCACCCAGTGCGCTCAATGCTAACACCCCTACTGCCTTAGTAGGATTAGAGACTAGTGACTGTTCAATAGGGACAGAGACCAGGTTAGATAGCTCTACGCTCAACACCCCCCCCACCCGCATTATTATCATGCAAGCGATACAATTCTGTGTGTCAGGTGGAGTACAGACCCCACATCTAAGAGGTGCGTCACCCTAGGAGTACACTACACGGTGCACACTCCTATATGTATCCTGTTATGGAACTGGGGGTAGATACATCCGATTCTTGTGCGAGAGCGAGACGTGACACTTTCTTTGTGTCTGTGGGTAGATTGACTTGATCTTCCCCAACAGAGGGTTAGAGAGATGTGTTTAGCGTACCCAGATATCTACTACACTGTTTTACTGGAGATACTAGCCCCCCCCTTTGAGTGATTGTTGGTGGGAGGAGGCAGGTGGGCGGGGGGTTTGTAGATGAACTAGGCGTTATATAGGCCGTGGATTAATGCCCCCCCCCACTGTGTACCCCCCCCCCGACTTTTGACAGTTGTAGAACACCCTATAGAGATTGCATGTCTGTGGTGTCACCATATATCGAATCAAGTATTGTAATAGACATGGATTATATAGAGTCAATCCCCCATACCCCATATGTAGCAGCAGCGTTCTTGCATCTCACAAGGCTGTAGAGTTGACTGTTGTGGGTCTTGAGTGTAAGTCCCCACTAGTGTTAGGAGGCGTGGTTATTATACCCTCCCAGAGGATACTCCTACCATTTTAACAAGTTTGACCGGCGATAGTAAGTGACGAAAGTTCCCCACCCCTTTGTGGACCCTCAAAACCCCCCCAGGGTATTCTGGGACCCCCCCCGAGACCCAGATGCACAGCCCATAAAGCCAAAGGACTATTTCTTAACCCCACCCCATGATGATTCCCCCCCAAGACATACCACTATATCCGGTGCTATCAAAAGAACCTTGCAGACAAGGTCCCCCGTTTATATAGACATGTGTATATGTATTGTCCTTGATATAGTACTATCTTTGATCCCCCACATACCAGATGTTATTATCCTGAGGGAGACGGCTACCCACTATGTCGCCTAAGGATATGAGGAGTCCCAAAATAGTCGTGTGATTGGTCCCCCTAGCTCGTTCTAGATAAATTATATATGGTCCATTGTGTTATAGTTTTCCCAGAGTCTGTGGCTGTTTGTTTGACCTGTACGTCCTTACGTGTAAGTGTGCCCGTGACTGTGAGTGATAGAAATATACGTATATGTATATTGGTGTAGTCTGTCTGACGCTGTAACAACTGTTGTAGAAGATAGGTGAGAGAGAATGAGGAGAATTCAGGTTTTTCGCTATTTCAGTAGAGCAGCCACTATATCAAAATCTTATCATCTCACTCTGTGTGTGGGAAATTCTATTACCTTTCACTCAAAGTGGTTCACTTAAGGATGAGGTTATCACCTATTCATCTATTCAGAAGGGACCAAAACCTGAGTCTTAAGTTCACCTATTCGAAAATTTTGAGTGACAAATGAGGGCTCGTTTCCGTCTTGGAACTTAGAAGTTTGAAGCACGGAATATTACTAAAGGGTCGCCGTTACGGGGAATTGAACCAAAAAATTTGAAGGCGTATACGAACAAAATGGGTTCTCGTTAGGAATAGTTGACTGTATTTTTGAACTTAGAATAGGAAGAGACGAGTACGACAAATGATGTGGACTCGTCTATCTGGATTTTGAACTTAAGATTCTGTATTCTGATATAGAGTAAGAGTGTGATGTCTTGTGACTGTGTTTTTTTTAAAAAAAAAAAATTACTCCTAGACTAGCGATCTGTTTACGGGCGTGCTGACCACACAAACTAATAAGTTTTTTTTTCCACAGCATCTTTGAATAATATACATTTTGGTTACAGGTTGATTTTGTCGGGATATATGTTAACTGCTGATTGTAATACTAAATGCTGGTAAAGTGGTGAGTGTATAACATTCACTGGGTACTGAGGCAGAACGGCGGTTGAACTAAGTTAAGGAGTGTGTTTCGGACTTTTTGTCCAGATTAATTCCCTCCCTTACCCGATCTGACTTCAGGGGCGAACTTATAGTGGATTTTTAAAAATTAAGGGATTATTTTTCTCTTTAATTTTTGCAATATTCTTTTGCTTTTCCACTGTAGCAACTTATTTTTCAGTTGTAATCTTAACTACCATTTATTTGGCGTAGTAGTGTTTTGCATTGAGTGCTTTATTGCCGATAATAGCAGCGCTAGTTAGCTTTTAATTTGGAGGAGGTATCCCAGGGTTAAGGATATCATCTTTTGATTTTTTGGTAATTTTTTTCTCGTAAGTGGTAGGAACCAGGTTATTCTTTTTCCTATTTTCTATCTCCACGTGTCTCAGTCACTGACATAATATGGCCGAGAGGGCAAAGCTTAGACAACTCCTCAGGGACGAAGCGAGAGAGGAGGGACTGGAAGGAGAGGAAGCGAAAGCTTTTGTCAGAGACGAACTGGAGAGATATGATGCGGAGAGGAAAGCAGCTGAAGCTTTACAGGAACTAGAAGAAGAATTGCGAGGAAATGAAGCGGAAAAGCTAGAGGAAAAGCCAGCGATGAAGATTTAGAGGACAGCATGAGGAAAATCCGAAGAGAGAAATGGAAATTCGAGGAGCAGCATGAGGAAAGGAGAGAAGGAGAGACAGCATGAGGAAAGGAGAAGGAGGAGAGCAGGAGAAGGAGAGGGACAGACATGAGTTGGCTCTTAAAACTGTAGAATTCCAAAGTCGTGGTGGTGCCTCTACATCCAGCAATGGAGAGTCTTCTCCTCATTCTTCCTTAACTGACCCTGCTAACACTCAATCTCTTCAACTAAATGCTATGTCTTTCACTCTTGAATCTTTTCCTTGTCCAAATGAGAAGATTGACACATGGTTAGAAAAATTTGAGAAAATTGCAACTCTGTACGGGTTAGAGAGGTCGCGTTGGAATATGAAACTTTCCCAGGCCCTAAAAGGTTCTGCTTATGATGTTTATTCTAAGCAGGAAAGTAGCCAACAAGACGACTACGATGTGTTGAAGAAAGCGTTACTGGAGCGCTTTGAAATGAACGCTCGCAAGTTTTTGCAACTGTTTCGCAACAGCCGGAAAGAGAATTCTGAAACTTTTCACCAGTTCTCATCTCGTCTTAAGGGATATCTAACAAAGTGCCTTGAGCTTTCGCAGCTCCCCTCTACCTATGAAGGTCTTGAGGAACTTGTTCTAACTGAACAAATAAAGAACACTTTGTCTGCTGATACCCGGGATTTCTCGCTGAGCAGGGGGCAGAAAAACTTGAAGACATTTTGGAAAAGTCTGAGCGTTATCACAATGCGCTGGCTGAACTACCGGCCACAAAGCGGAAACCGACAGAGGAGCATTTTCGAAAACATAACCTAGAGCAATCTTCTCAGGCTTCTAACCAAAACAACCACAGAGAAACTGGACCTCAAAACCCCCCTCCTGAAAAATCCAAGTTCTACAAGAACAAGTACCCCAACCACCCCAAACAGTCTGATCAACCCGACCGCCCTACATGGCAGCGTAGCCAGAAAGGACAAGGTGGCAAAGGGAGAACCCCCTGAGCACGGGACATATGATCAGACCGAGCACACCGAGCCGAAAAACGCATCGGATGCTTATTGACAGTCTCGCAAGGCGGAATTATTGACAGTGATTCCCAACCTGTTGGGGATAGACCCTCAACGCGAGGTATTGTTTATTGACTTTTGAACAGTTCTCAAACTACTTGCTTATTTGACACGGGGCTTTCTTATGATTGCATTGTTGCCAGAAAGCTGGTTAACCCCGGTCAAGAGACAGGAGAGACCGTCAAACTTTGTGGAGTTCGTAAGAGTGATGCACCTACAGCGCTTCCCATCGCATTGGTGGAGATACACTCTGACTTTGTCAGAGGTGTGATCAAAGCGGCTGTTATGGATGATCCCATCTACCCAGTCATACTTGGCGGGAGATACGTGTGTATTGGGAAACCGGAAGAGCCGATTGTGGCAGCAGTAACTACAAGAGGGCAAACCAAGAAGGAACGGGAGCCTGCGCCTAATTTGTTACCTATGGAACTTAAAGAAGCGCAATACAAGGACCCTACTTTGGCACCCTGCTTTAGGAAACTGCCCATGGCTAAGGAACCCAAACAGCACGGGGACATTTTTTTCTGAGGATGGCGTACTTTATCGGAGAACGGGCAAGCCTGACCAAGGTTACAACCAGCTCCTAGTACCGAAACAGTACAGAAGCCAAATCCTAGAAATGGGGGCACTCTCTTCCCTTTAGCGGACATATGGGACAGAACGCCACAAACCAACGTATAACCACTCATTATTGGTGGCCAGGAGTAAATACTGATATTATCAGATACGTCAAATCCTGTGCCCAGTGCCAACGTGTACCGCCCAAGCAACGGACACCCCCAGTCCACATGGGTGAAATGCCAATAATGGGAACACCATTCGAACGGGTTGTGATCGACATTTTAGGGCCTTTCGAAAGGACTAAAAGAAGGAACAGGTTCATCCTGACCTTAGTCGATACATGCACTTTATGGGCAGAAGCTATCCCGCTAACATGCGCAGATGCCAAGCATGTCGCAGAAGCCCTCGTGCAGATTTTCACTCGGTTGGGATTCCCTCAGCAAGTGTTGACGGATAATGGATCTCCATACCGAAACCTGTTGATGGATGAGATCGTTAAGATCTTGCGGACCCAGCACATCCACACTAAGCCATATACTCCGGCCGGAAATGGGCTCGTGGAACGTGCTAATGGAAACCTCACCATGATGCTAAGTAAGCTGGCACAAGTGAAACCTGAAGATTGGGATCTCTGTATTCCTGCAGCATTATTTGGCTACAGAGAATCTCCTCATACTTCCACAGGATTTCCGCCAGCTACACTCTTATTTGGCAGACCCATTAAGGGCCCGCTTGAAGCCTTACTTCAGTCTCTGACAGACGAGAAGGCGGATGAGACAGTCGTCTCAGCCAGTAAATATGTGTCGGTTTTAAAGGAACGGTTGAAACTAGGGTGGGACCTAGCAACGACTAACTTTAAGCGAGCACGCACCAAGCACGCTAACCGATACAGGAAAGTCGCGGAAGAGAGAGAACTGGAAGCAGGAGAGAAAGTTTTGGTGTTGCTCCCTACCGAGAACAACCAACTGAAAATCGGATGGCAAGGGCCGTTTACCGTCCTGAAAAAGATTTCTAAGGCTAACTACCAGATCTCTATTGAAGGAAAGGAGAAGGTTTTCCATTTAAATCTCTTAAAGAGATACTTGGAAAAACCAGTGCCAACCTCCGACCATCTCCTGACGATCGCCAAAACTGACGAAGATGACGATAGTGGCAGGGATATTCCACCGCTATCACAGGAAATCTTTCAAAAATGTCAGAAGCGGCGACGCTCTTTCAAGCGCGCATATGAGACATTCCAGGGGAAGGAAACTTTGAGGAGTGGACTTGAGTAGGAATTGGACAGAGATGGGAGGGGGAAGAGGAGAGGGAAGAGAAGACAGACACCCCGAAGCTACGGTTATAGGAAATTAAACTCCATAACGTATACATGGCGTGCTTCCCTCTATTAAAGGGGGGAGGATCTGTCACGTAGGGTTTATATTTCTTTAATTTCCTCAATCTTCTTCCTAGTCTTTCACCTAAATTCTCTCTTTTATTATCTCGGTATTTCGTTTTTTCCTTTATATTTTTTTCATCCATTCGTTTTGCGAATATTATTTTTATAAAATTCGCAAACTTTACCTGTTTTCCTTTCTCTAAAACTGAGAATCGCGCTAGTACGATATTACGTAGATGTCAGGGCTGCAGGGCGTCAGAAGGCGTGATAAGTCGGTTCGCTGAACATAGGACGTAGACAATCGTACACATTCTCCCCGAGCGTGCGAGCTTATTCTCGGCATAAGTCACAGTGAGGTGTGATACTTTACATCTGCACAGGTCAGCATCCAGCATTTGTTCAGGAAAATCCCAAAACTGACACGGCGCTCACGGTCATGGTGAGAAAATGGGTTCCACGGTCAGACTTGTAGTGTGAAAACTACTGCCCTGCAAACGGAGTCAGGCTGTCTGGGATTTGAAACTGACACGCGTACATCGTGGTCAGTAGGTGACAGTTACGACACGCGTTAAGCGGACGTAAATGTTGGGAGTAGGGGGAGGGAGATAATTTTCGCTTGGCGCGAAAATAAGATTTGGATCGCCCTTTGTCTGATTTTAAAGATTATTGGCCAAGTTTGAAAACTTTTAATTTCATTCTCACTAATAGAATCACAGTAGATAGGTTGCTCGTAAACAGAATAGCTGTTAGCGAAGATCTCAGTTTGTTTCGGCAATTTGTCGAACTTCTAGACTTCCAGAAATATTTTCAGCATTTTTATTCTTAAGTTGTGCGACTACCTGTAATTCTGTGGTTGAGGTAATTAATATGATAGATATATAGATTTTGTGAGTGTAAAAGTGTTAAATCGCTTAATTCATTTTAATCTATTTCTTTAGCGCAGAAGAGAAATAAAGTGGTAGGCTATTATATTTTCTAGGGAAGCATTCCGTGGAAAGCAGAATAAAATTAAAATTTCTAGCTTATAACGGCAATTGTAGCTATTTATGAAATTTAATTTAACTGCTAATACTCAGTCGAGTGTATTTTTCTAAACTAACGTATAAACTCTAGAATCGAGCCTCATGAATGGTGACGGAATACGCACGTGTTCCTAATTCATGAGGATTGCTGATTTTTAAATATAACTTACGTCACGGGAAGTTTAAATGATAAGCAAAGCTCTCTGCTTGCAAGTTTAAATGTAAGTTATAACCAGTACAGATTCTGTTTATTATATTATATGTGTTATTTTTCCTCCACACAGTGAAAGTTTTGGGGTGACCCTAACTTTACCAGCACCTAGTAGTAGTTTCCATACTTGTGAAGAAATAGACAGTCCTTATTTTGAACCCACGTGGGTTTTCTTAAGTACCACTGGTCTAACAGTGGTGCAACCCGCAGTTTAGACAGAAATACTATATCCCTAACGGGTTTTCAAAGACTGTAATGATAAATACTGGACCTTGGAGCCAGATCTTAATTTCTTCTAGAAAAAACTCTACGTAAATTTTTTGCCTAGGTGGCGCGCGAAATACTTCAAGTATTAACATATAACAATTTCCCGACTATTATAGTATATTATTCTTGTGGACAAATCTGTGGTTGTGACTAAAGTGAATCCTATACTGAGGGAAGGCACCGACCTGACATTCATCATTTCTCTAGAAACCTACGCTATTGACACTGTGCATCTGCTAACTCCCGCGCCTTGGAATAATTGTTAGGTGACTTAATCAGTTAACATTTTGAACAAAATTTGACACACAGCACAAAAGGTAGTCCCCCCCCCGGAGTCCCCCAGTTCCGTCTTTATGACTAGACTCCGAGGCATTAAATACGATACCAGGTCTTTTGGATAACCTGGGGACATAGTTCTGTGGCAGTAGACTGCCATTTTTTTTGGGCTCAGGCAGTGTGAAGCAAATTCTTTAAAATCCAGTGTGTTCCAAGAGGCATGAAGAGCGAGTGTGTACAAAAGTAGTTCGTTAGATACAGAGACCCCCTTCTAAAGTTGTCGAGAGGGAGCCATGGCGGAACGGGAATGGAATGATACGATAGTACGCTGGTTGAGTGATATTTTCTCACTAATTATATCTTTGACACCACGTTGTGTTGTCTGTTTATTTTTTTTCTTTCAATCTGCATTAATTTGTTGCTAAAGGCTTAGAGTTCTTGTGTTTTGTGTCTTAGGTTAAATCAGATTTTTTGTTTTTTTTTCAAACTCTGTGCATATTTAATTACGAGATAAAACAAAGAAAAACTCTTAGACTCAAACCCTTAATAGTATCTCCTGTGACTTCTGGCGCCACCATCAATCTCCATCTCTTAACGGGGGTCGGGCTAAAACACCTAGAGTGTGCTCACTGTCCACTAAATAGGGGGCTAACACCTAGGATTGTAACACTTATATCGCTAACCCCATTCAAATGCAACATTGACCTTGATTTTTATACGACACTAATGCTGTAGTATTTATGGGGATACGGTATTTTCCTTGATGTTGTGATCTCTTCATTTGATGTAGTGTGGAGTGCCGATTTTTTCCTGTATTAAAATCGCTCTTGAACTTTAAAATAATCGTGTTTGAAGTCAGCTCGTTTCTAGATAAATAGTATATATATCATTGTTATAGTTTTTCCCACGTCTGTGTGGTGTGTTTACCTGTCGTCACTGTGTATGTGCTGTTCGCCTCGTGAGTGCTGTAGATTGTAGAAAGATTAGTACGGTGTAATAGTATAGTATTTTGGGATTTTGGTTTGTGTAGTACTGTCTGTCGCTTGTAACAACTGTTGTAGAAGATAGGTGGAGAGAGAAGAATTCTTTTCGCTTTCCCAGAGATCGCAGACAACGCCACCACACTATATCAAAATCTATTCATCTCACGTGTGTGGGAAATATTATATTACCTAATTCAGACACTCTACTACCTCACACTGAGTATATCAACCTACTTCGCATCTGAAATCCTATTATCAGAGAAGGGAATCCACCAAAACTAAGACGTGCTTAACATTCTACCTATCGAAATACTCTTACATGACCAGACTATGCCAGAGCTCTGACCAACGAACAAGCGACTACAAGAAAAAAAAACAATCCGAGGGTATTACTTGATTCAACGTGACCACATATTCCTAGTAGAGTATAACATAACGCCGCCTGAATTGTTTTGTGATAACTAATAAAGAAACTCGCGGTTATGTTTGGCAACGAAGATGACTTTCTTCTATAGACAGAGTTACTGCCACCATGATTGGTGAAGCTAGATGTAACTTATACGTGTACATCTAAGAATACTAAAATGCACACATGGAACCGAACAATGATTAAATGAATAGTCTTGGGGAAAAATACAGAAACATGCCTCTGGTGGCTAAACCACGTTCCTTTATAAATCCCAAGCTGTATACGTAAAGATAATGAAACATATAATATACTTGTTATAAATTGAAAACTTTTTGATCAAGTATTGAATGTTCGCAACTGTAAAAAGTGATATAGTTACATATTCCTACGACCCACAGATCTCAATAGGGAAAAGAATTTGGACTTCATATAAAACTGTCAATGATGAAATTGTTCAACATCTGTAAAATGTGACAGTATAATGGAAATATAGCCTACAGTAGTTCTAGGGACCAGCCCTGTTAATCCCGTTAGCTCGTCCAATGATTTGCTAGTTAAAAGTACGCAATTTTTCTGCTTGCTATTACTGTACTTTTAATACCACCGCTCTTTTCCCTTGAACGCGAGTAAACAAACGGAAAGATTTACCAACTTCTCACGCGGACCCTCGCCAGTCATAACTGGGAGCCGAATCTGGTGTTGTTTAACCATGAGTTTCTCATCTCCGCGCAGTGCATCTGTCAATATACGGATATCTAGACAGACTAGCACGTGCGGAAAACACTCCTAAGGACTCAACACCTTTGAAGTGTGGGATCAGCTGCAGGCAGAATATTTTCCCGATGGACCCTGTAATTGAATGTATCAGATAAACACTCATGGGGAGACGCAGTACCGTGTTATAACTCGCTTTGATTCTTCAGACAAGCAGGGGATAAAAAATCTCGGAAAAGAAACCCGTTCACGGTTTCCAGAGTTTGTTTTCCCTCATGGATTTTTTTTTTTTGGGAGGCGTGATGATTATTCCCCTCGATTAGCAAGCGGACAGAGCGACCGTGCTTGAAGCCTTAGATATCTGGGGAACGTGCGTGTACAAACTCCAAAAAATCAAGATTTTACCAGTGACTCAAAGCAACTATAAGTGGTGAAAAGTAGCCATCAATACGATAGATTATAAGTCCTCTAAAATAAAAAGTATATCATAAACTCGTGGGTTTACTTTAAACCCTCGTCTCATTCAAGTATGTCGCTCTGAAATTGTTGATAGTCTAATCACAACGTAGCTCATAGAACCAATAGAACAGCATTTGTGGTAGATGTGTTATTATAATCAATTTACGTGGGAAGATGTTGTCTATTGTCAATAGATAATATATGTAAGGTAATAGACAATCTAGTATTTACGTGATTTATTGTGCTAAGTTTATATAACCCTAAAAACACCCAAACATATCTTAAATATATCACTGTGATTTTCAGAAAGCATGTTAGAACTAGAGAAAAATAAAATCAACGCGTAGCTATTTTTTATTACCAGTGTGTTAGTTTATAAAGAAATTGCCACTCTAACCCCGCTTTTTCCACTCACAAGAAGAGATTTATATACGGTTTGGCAATGAAACTGATTAAAATTAATTTGCTGTAGGACGCGAACTGATGGTTTGACACTCACAAGTAAAAGAAATTACATAACGTTAATTCTTTTTATCTTTGGGTAAATTATATAGTGACTAATCGTCGTCATAATATATAATTCGGGACTTGTAAACAACAGACGCACGAACATTCTCTAATAAGCTATTAAATGACAGGCACGATGTATCTGTTAATGTGCGCATATGGATAAATTATAATTAATTAAATTGACATTATATGCTGAATCGTTAAACGCAGCGCCGGCAAAAAAGAGCTGGGAAGGCGAGACAATCAACCCTTCATCAGAACTCTAGAGGACGACCGCGGCTGGCGAAAAAGACCGAACGGATATGATAAGGCATAGAGACACCGTGTGCCTTTTCAACTTTAAATCAAAGGACTATCAGGAAAAATTTATATTATACTATAGGTAGTGGATGTGGATAGAAATAGTCTTGTCCACCTTCCGTGTACACATATATGTAAAGCTATATATATATATATAGAACATTTTTTTCATAATGTTTCTTTATTCTTAAGCAGACCTGTCAAGGGCGACAAGCGGTTATTTTTTCTCAATTTACTGATTGGGATTAATGGTGAGTCTTCTGATAGGAGAGCTACACGTCCCCAATAATAGTTTCATTTGTGAAAACAGGAATGGCCACAGGACACCTGTAAAACATTTAATTAGTAAAGATATTTACGAAGACTAATAAAAATCCAGAAATATTTTTATTAAATTATTTATTCAGTCCACCACTGGGGATGTAGAGAACACACAAATCAACATTAAATATATACTGACTCTTTTGACTGTTCGATAGAGAGATATTGAGGATAAGTTAATTCCAGGAAAGTTCCGCTGGTATTCAAAAATACGGCACCCAAAATCTGAGCGCAGCCAGATAGGATATTACCATCACCATCATTAAGTGTAAAAGTTGTAGCAACCAGATGTTTACACTCCTTTACTGGAAGTATTTGTCTAATGAGTTTACTAGTGGATCATTAAGATGTCTCGGTTTCTCTTGTCTACATTAACTATTCTAGAGCGGGTGTGACATTGATGTCTATCGCAGACAAATCAAACCACCAAATTAGGCCGTCCCTTCATGTAAAATTGAAATTATTTAAGAGAGAGGGACTAGACAGAACTGGGGCCTCGCAAAATTTTGGTAGATAAGAAACTCACACTGGAGGAGTCTATATATCAGGGCGATTGTGTAATGTCAAGAGTTTTTTTTTTTCATCCAAGACGTAGGTTACTCGAAAAAATACCAAGGGAGAGTGATGTGGCCACAGATATGCAGAGGTAAACGATGAATATCCAGATTCATTGATTACAGAGAAAAATGTATCATTCTGCGATTCTGCATTAATATTGTTAGTACTTATGGATAGCATTTAGTAGGAACTACGAGAGAGAGAATAAAAAAAAAAAACCCACTTCTTCTAGAGAACTGACTTCTATTATGTAAATTAGTGAGACTAGATATCTTTGCGCACTCTTCTTGCAAGGTTATTTATTAACTTAGTTGCCGGGTTTCTCTATTTTTTCTCCAATAAGGGGGGCACGTGTATTTCGTTATTTTTCATAAGTATCGCCTTAATTATGATATTTTTATTTGATTTTTCTTTAGATATTTGGTGTTAGTCATAAGTTATAGAATGTGTAACATAAACAAACTCTAGAAAGACACTTAACTTTGATGCTGTTGGGTCGAGACTATACACTCCAAAATTAACCAAGAACAGTTTTTCACGTTTGTGCTGTATTGTTGTCACGATAATTGTGTGCGGGTGTAGTTAAACGAATATTACATATGAATCCTGGGAGGGAATGTTTTTTGTAGTAGAATTCATAGTCTCGAAAGATAGGTGGACTGTAGAGAAAAATAAATATTAATTTTCAGAGACAGATCATCTCTTAGAACTTATTCACTCGTGGAACTCTATTCTCACCACCTCTTTTATTAGATTCTAGAAGATACTTATCACCATCCTCAATCTTAACTAACAAAAAAGGCGAAACCCCATAATAACTATTCTATTACAAATCCCTATAAAATCACACGACATGTTAAAGATAGCAGCGGATGATGTTCTACTGCACCAAATAGAGAGTTCAACCTGTATATCTGACATTCGTTTTAGCTTAAAAAGTGTGTTGGCCTAAGGTATGAAAATCGCCAGTTTCTCGTATATCCAGAAATATTACCTGGTTCGAAAACCTCGATGCAAGGCGGTTCAAGGTAAGCAGATCGCTAGATTGTGGTGGATTTTTAACAATGGTATAAGCGCCGTACCGTTCACGACATAAGCATAGAGTGGCTCAATCTAGATGATATGACCATGCAATAAAAAAAATCTGCCAGAGAGAAAAATCACAACAAACAGCCAATATAAGTGGGGGTTGATTTGCACGTCCTGATAATAAGGTTAAAGCAAGAAGTTTCTTTTGCTTTAAGTAGAAGAAGAATCAAGTCAAAACATGAATAACCTGTTAATCGGAGGTTATGCTGCTGGTTTCAACTAGTCATAGGCAGAGAGTCATGTATGTAAAAGAAATAAGAGATAAAGTCAGTGTCCGAGTGAACAGAGTTATCCAGTGGTGAGGTTTAGTAAGACATCGTAGGAGGATAGAACATGAAAAACCTGTGATTAAAAATGAGACGCTCTGAACTCATCATGTATGACCACCCGGTCACAATGTCTCTAGTACTCTTAATATTCTCTTACAACATCAAATATCTCTGTTTTCTAGGCATGTTTATTAAACCCCCTTCCCTATCACCACACTTCGTCACAAAGTTTTGGCCCCATCTTTCCCCCCCCCCCCTTTTTTTTTCCCCAGTGTGACGTCATATGTGGACGATTCCAAAATGTGGACGATTCCAAAATGTGGACGATTCAGACATGCAGGCAGCCCTTTCACCCAAGATGAGCGATTAGATAACTTGTTTCTTGTTGTCCATAGCGTTTTTAACATTCTGCTTCAAAATCTCATCTCTGTGCCTTCCATGGATCTTTTTCCTTGTTTATTGTTGACTATAGCAGGAACCATATTTATTTTTTTGCCTTATGCCCTTCCCCCTTTTGAGCCTTATTTACCTCTGTGCCTCCCCCCCCCCCCAATATTCGCTGTTAGCTGGAAAAAAGGTACTTTACCATCTTACTGTGGCCCCTTAGAAATATGGCAATGGCCCACGTTGAAAACCACTGGTCTATAGCATTCTTAATTCCCCTATATCATCGCATCTCTGTGTCTTCAAACGATCTTTTTATTATTTTGTTTTTGTTGTTGTCCATGATTCGCTTCTATATGACATGATCGGCTGTATGTAATAATGAAGAATTCTCTTTCTTACTTTCAGTGATATAGTCTGTTACGCTAGACAGTTTCCATCTTGTTGTATGCTGTTTTTCTTGTTTTGACGATGCAGCTGTTATTTCATGTTGTTAATTTTCCAAGACATTTACATCTATGAACTTGTTTCAGAACTGAACCACTTATTCTGATGCCGGAAAGTTGGAACCAAAAAAGTGATGTCCGTATCAGTTTTACAACTGAACAATACACTACAAGCACTGGACGTTTGGGGTCAAACCTTCGTCACGTACAGCCAAACAAAGATGAGAAATATTGAAAGGCTATCATAAAGTGTAAACGACATAACGGGTAAACATGAGGAAAATATTATAATTTACTAAGAAATAAGAAAATCCCTGGGCTGTCTAATTCCTTTTCACCTTGTTAACAACAGGGCAGTTATGAGAGACTTCAAATTGTTTTTTTTCCCAGTCATTTATTTTTATTGTCTGTTAGTGTCTTGGAAATGGGAGGTCACACACACACATACATAATTTTAGTTTTGATTTACTCTATTTGGACTGAGTGGAAAGGGGGGGGGGGGGGGAGAAATTACTATATAGCCTTCAATTTATTACACTATTTATCCTAATTATAACCCCACGAAGGGTGAACGGGATACTTTGTTATATATATATATATATATATATATATATATATATATATATATATATATATATATATATATATATATATATATATATATATATATATATATATATAAACCCTAAACAAGAATGAAGCATTAAAGAAAAGAAAGTAACTAAAATAACACAGCATCTAACACATAAACAACAAAATAAAAATATGGCCTGATGTAAAATGTGTACCCTGATAAGAGCTAACGTCATTCGGCAAATACTGACAACAAACTGCGACAGAAAGTGAAACAAGGGTAATAGAGACCACTATGGGAAAAATGGACAGCCGAGAAATAAAAATACGAAAGCAGAATTGGTCAGAAACGGCAAAAAATAAATTCGTAGATCATTGACCTATAGTACGTCTACCTTTATCGCTCTATCTTTTCCAACATCATTCTTTTTTTATTTTCTCACACATTTTGCTCATTCATCGTGGTTAAAGTAATCTTTCTTAATCACGACTTGTATCTAAAGTGTGACTTTACACGCCTTTGATCTCGTTCTCTCCTCCCCCCCCCCACCCCGTTATCTTGTGAAACACACATGGTTATAGAACAAATTCTTTGATACCTAATTCCCCGTGCAAACATCTCAAGACAGGTCACATTGAGCATTGTTTAACATTGGGAAACACCCGGCTGGGCAAGAGAGAGAACTCTTTTCATTGCTAATCCCTTGTTTAAACAAACCCGCATCGTACCACATTGGTACAATGACGCTGGCGCGGCCGATAAACAAGAAAGGACTCATAACACGCAGAAAGTGGATAATGAATAGAGAGATTAAAAGATTGCGCGCAGAGAATGACACGGGAAGGAACCAAAAGACAGAAGGCTTTGTGACAGGAGGAGGTGGGTGATTTTTTGCATCAGCCGGCCAAACATCAAACACCTGTTTGTCTTGCAAAATGGACATGCAGCACGGCATCGAAAGTTTGTTGTGAGAGCCCACCTCCTTTTAGCCAGTGACACGCACTGACAGGGAAGAAGAGAGAGACAAGGCCTAGGCGACCAGATGGACTCTTAGTGATTGGTTTGGTGGCGGGGTTATACGTCACACATCCAATGTCGGAACACATTGGCACACAGAGATATAATCAGATGGCGCGATGAAATCAGTACGAAGTTTCCAACATTGTGAGGCATAAGATTTTCTCAGAGCTTAGCCTGAGTAAACTTGTTAATTCCTGTGTGGATATTTAATTCATATATGTGGCGTTTATTGTGTTCTTAAGGAATTTGCGAAGGGAAAAGGAGTCTAATAGAAGTCCGAGTCTACACCTTATGTGTTGTGGCGTCTGACCGGAAAGAAGCTTGCAAAGTGTACGTCCGGATAGCAGAATTCACAATTTAGGACATCCTTCACTTCCTCAGTTACAAGGAAGGTTTGTCGCCCACGTTTTATACTGCGATTGCGCAGCATTTTATTCACCTGCTTATCAAGTGCTCACAAGTTGATTACATAAACAAATATCAAGTTCAACTCACTCGAATGCTTACTGCCTGAGTCACGCTAAAGTAGGAACAATTTGATTCTCATATTTATATCAAGCTCAACTCACTCACAAGAACGTATTTTATGAATCAAGATTCCATATTTACCAGATGATTCTCATATACAGCTAGCAAGTTCAACTCACCCAAGAGCGCATGTTATGAATTAAGATTCCATAGTCACAAGTTGAGTCACATATACAGATATCAAGTGCCACTCACTACAAAGCATATTTTATGAATCAAGAGTACATCCTTAAATTGATGAGTCTACATACCAAGATCATTTCGTGAAGATCTCCAGTCTAGCCAGTACCTTTCAGAGATTGGACAGCAGACATTTTCCCAAGGCAACTGTCAACAGTTTGTCAACGCTACAGAGATATTGCCAAACATTGAAGTACTGTATATCGTCAAAGTTCTCATTACAACAAAAATGTTCATCAGTACGTCCTCGTCTTGGAGATAACCCACACAACATATCATACACTTAAATGTCACAGTCTATACATACATGTGTATCATCATACAGTGGAAGAGCAATAAGAGACACATAGACAGTGTAGATTGGACATCAGTGTGGTAACACTCAATATATCACATCTTTACTTCCACCCTTCACATAGTTTCATTCTCATAGTTAACTAACTGCATTATCTATATCTCATCTGTGTGTGTGTGTGAATTGTCTTTCACCATCATCAATTCTTATTTTTCTACTAACCTTCTATGTGTAAAATACTTAATTAATAAACTCAACAACCGTTTCATTATTATCTAGTTCGTTAATGTATCACTCGTGCTGTCGGTGTAAAATGTTTACATATATGTAGAATTCTACATTTAGATGAGGTTGGGGGCTCTGTCTTTCTTTACGAGATCTGAGGACAGAAGCTAAGGTCGTGGGGAAATAGAACATTTTCCATAAATTACTAGAAAACACTATCTAGCGGAAAGCATTCGTATTCTCTTCTTCTTGTCCTTATCTCGAATAGGTCTCTTTCTTTCTTAACGCGCCAATTTCTGGAGACCTTCTTGATAACATTCCATAGGCCATCCCCAGCAACAACTACAGTTGTAGTTGCACCAATATCAACTTACGACAATCATCAGGTATGTATCTAATTTAGTAAATGCTATTCAAGAGTAGTGTTAACACTTCTACTCCTATGCTCCAGTTTCATCTAGTGCTGTATTATCGATATAAAACCAAAGATGATGTTAACTCTCACTGCTTTAATTGCTATTTATAATGACATCATCATCAAAGACGCAATCTTACCACCGTGTGACCTAATTAGATCACGTGAGCTAAATGAACCATGCGAGTTAAAAAATAAATAAACAAAAACTGCCTTTTTGGTAATAAACAGTGCACATTTATGGCACACAGTTACAGAAACAAATAAATCTCAACACGAGCTGCCAAGCACGGGTCATGAAGGTTAACACGGGTCATGAAGGTTAACACGGGTCGTGAAGGTTAACACGGGTCATGAAGGTTAACACGGGTCATGGAGGTTAACACGGGTCATGAAGGTTAACACGGGTCATGAAGGTTAACACGTGTCATGAAGGTTAACACGGGTCATGAAGGTTAACACGGGGAAAAGAGAAATGTTACTAATAAGTAAATAGCTGAATGAGAAATCTTGTATATAAAGAAATTTATACTAACAAAAGAAGACAGAATTGTAGTCCTGCACAATAAACGTCTCATTGGCTATGAAGTCAGAGCGATTTCCTCTTGCGGGAAAAATTTACCAGATTTCGAGACTGAAACATGGTAGCGTCACGCTGCAGTCTGCCCAGCTGTAAATGGACACCTGACTCGGCTCGTGAGTTAGGTAAGTCAAATACAGAGAGGAATGAAACTAGTCACTCCACCTTATCTCGACCTGGAATGGTGAAGTCTCTAACACTTTACTCCCCTATGGCAGTATCTTCTATGTGACTACTTTTATCTTTGTTATATTTGGAGAGCCCCAATGCATGGCGGGAAATGCACTGTATGCCGTCCCGCCCCACCCCCCCCCCCCCTTTTTTTTTCTTTCTGGCATGAAGCTAGATGTGAGGATTCTTTAAATGCATGCTGGACCAGGATGGAGTAACCTGGAACGAAACTTAAGCTCATGACTCCAATTCAGAAAGTTTCGGAAAGGCAGACAAGCCACACAAATATCACAGATCTACAATGTAGATAATGCCAAGGAGTCTTCAACTTGATATTGGCTGCAAAATTGTGACATGCTCAGCAGCACCTAGTTAAACAACAGCGAGAACAACAACAACAACAACAACAACAACGACAACAGCGACCCTTGTGTTACTGGGGCCTGAAAGAGGAGACAGGAATAGTAACACTGTAACCATGCATGTCATAAGAAGCGATTATGGAAGATTGGGCACTGGGCCGGTTACGTACATCCTGTAGAAAATTATATGAATATGATGAAGACATGGAAAAACCTGGAGCTGATGGCACGTGACAGGAAGACTTGTCATAACTTTATTGAAGGCCTATGCTCCATGGGGAGTTGAATGGAATGATGGTGAAAATAAAGGTGTAGACAAAGAAAGAACAGGACTGGTGCTACATCAAATACGTTGTAAGCTGCAACTAAAATGAGGTTGCGCAGGGGGTGGCAAACTCATAATGTTAAAAAAAAAAGACTAAAACCACCGTTACAAGATCACATGGATGAGTTGATGCCGGCCTCCTGTAAGTGGGTTAGCTGCGTAGTGGCTCCATGCTCCAAAAAGGAGCCAAACGGGAACAGAAAGAGAAGCTGAAAGTAAAGATATGGGGAAGTAAGAAACTCTACAGCAACATATCTAAATACATATTGTATCATACTACAACTAACAAAGGTTATGCTTGGATCTGTCTCATGCAAGGCTTAAGGATCGGTTATAGCTGAAGGGCCGGCTACGGAACATCGATTTTGAACCATTGATGTAGCGTAGTTTTTTTTTCGAACGAACGAACGAACTTTATGTTCAACGAGTTGAGAATTGGGCATGCAGGCCCGTCTGACATCCTGCCCTTTGTCTTTCATCCTGTTTCCTGATACTCGCTCATGCGGTCAAGCCGTAAACAATTAATCTCCATTTTTACATGTGTCATCAATACCAAACATACATCAACACATTCTGGAATATATCAGCACACTGTGGCAACAAACAAACAAACTTTCTTGCACACTGCAATTGCTGAAGTCAAAGGTCATCACAATTGTCCGATATTTCTGCAGTGATTATAGTAATAATACAAGTCTCTGGACATGGATAAGGGAGAGATACTAAGGGCAATTAATGATTGTCTGCTAGATAATGGCACTGCAATGGATGAATCAACAAAGCTGGAGCTGTTGGAGTTTGGCATCAAACGTGGGACTAGCAGCGATGGACATGAGAGAGGATGCATCCGTCGTATGTACAACCAGCGTGCTACAGGTACAATTAGCATTCATACTCTTCGACATTTGCTGAGGGGGAGTGAGCACTATGGGTTTGCCCGGAGTGCAGTGAGGTCGATTCTGATTAACAATAACAATAACAATTGCTGAAAAACATTTTAGAGAGTTAACAAATATTTTTAAAGAAGTATATCTGCTCATACTCGTTCACATTTTCGCATTCTGTAAACAAATGGCTGCGTTACGTACTTCTAAAAAAAAAACAGTGACATATGGTTACATTCTCACAAACATATAACATATAATAGTACTATACATATATAATGAAAATGACTCACATAGAAAAACAATTTCCACGTGGAAAAAAAGGGAAGAGGAAAATAAAGGTAGATGTATAGATGAGATTCGCAAAGGTACATTGTTACTGCCATGGTGGTACTGTATATAGTCTTGGTGTTTCAGCTAATACATGGGTACTGGCTTTTTGCGGGGTCTATGTAGGGTTCGGGCATCGACGTCCCACCTACTTTAATGGATGTTGACGCGAACACAGCCTCTCATATCCAGGTGCAGTGATCGCCGCGGAAGCTACAGTATTGTGGTATAACGAACAAACGAACTTTATTTTCAAAGGGTTAAGAATTGGGCGCGCAGGCCCGTCTAACATTCTGCCCTTCCACTCTCATTTATCTTGCATATTATATCCTTTCATTCCCACATGTTATTCAAAGCATTAATATGGAAGCATGCAACATTATAAAGGTAATTTAACAGCGTGCGTTTACAGTATGCAGTCATAATCAAAATTAAGTATTGTTAATTAAACAAACATTGTAATAAAATTTAATTTAATTTAATTTTTTTTTAAATACGTACAGTAAATTATGATTTCAAGCATAATCAGATTAGGTGGCATGGTATCAAACCTCAAGAAGTATTTGACAGTCTGCTATTGAAGGAGGTGAGACTTGGCGTTATTTCTTTGCCCTCCTTAACCCAAGAGCAGAATCAGTAGGAGAGATAGATGGACATAACTTTATTTAAAAACCGGGTCGGGAGCAGTTTGGGACCCCCTAAGGTGCAGGCGCAATACCCACCGGATAGTGGACCATGCTCTGGCCAGCTCCAACCCAAACCCCACTCATGAGTTAAATGCTACTTTTTCTTTTCTCCACGTCTACTAAACTTTCTGTGTCCAATCCACGATAAACCCCACAAAGGATCCCAAAGTGGTGGTGGTAAAACATTGGCCTTTACCTAGAAGGGATCTGGGCCCTGCCCAAAGTTTCAGCTGCAGCGAGAGGGTCATGTGATCTGATATTGCACCCATAGTCAGAATTTGTCCAACTCCTGAGATACGGGAAGTGAAGCCACTAAATCTCAATGGAAATTTAGAACCACGGTGCTGGGGAAATTCGTGAAGGTATAGGATGCAGGCGTGACACAGCCACAGCGAAAGCTCAGCCACAGAACGAAGAAATGAGGCCTGCATCATGAGCGCCTGTGACTAGCGGGGAATGCATCTATTTGAACCTCACCTGAACCCCCACAGCGAAGTGATCTCTAGAGCCGAAGAGGTGAGTTGCCAAACAAATCAACCCAACACTCATGGAGAAAGACATACTCATTGCACACTTTGGGAGGAAGATGCCTGCAGCAAACACCCAATACCTCCAAAACAGGCTTGTTGCAAGTGAACAGGCTGCAGTGAGGGCACCCAGCTCTGTAAGGACCTTCATGAAGAATTCAACATTTCATGTCT
This sequence comes from Oreohelix idahoensis, assembly GCA_024509875.1. Taxonomy (NCBI): domain Eukaryota; kingdom Metazoa; phylum Mollusca; class Gastropoda; order Stylommatophora; family Oreohelicidae; genus Oreohelix; species Oreohelix idahoensis. Next base: position 132,331 of record JAMPIV010018785.1, on the reverse strand, counting down.
TATAAATAAATTGCTTGCTCACTGTTTATTGTTTGTTAGTTATTCCGTTCTGTTGTTTCCACACATATTATTTCATGATTTAGGCTACCCTAGGTACTGATAAGTGACATTACTGTTACAAGCTAATCCTAGTAAATAAATAAATAAATACATTTCTCTGGTCTAGCCTTTTTCTTCTTTATTTCTGACGAGTGCCTGGAACATACCTTTGTGTATTATTTATTTATTGTTTACAGGCCTCGGGTTTCCCCTCCGCTATTTGTTTATACGTTTTTAACTAACCACAGCACGTTTCGTTAAGCGGTTTTATTATATGATTTATACTAAGGCGTAAAACAGTTTGCTGTTTACTGTGCTGCGTTTTGTAAAAGTAATTTTTATAACAACTAAACTTCGCTTTAAAATTAATAATTGAAGAACAGGATAATCAATCAAGCCCCTTTATAACACAACTTAGCTTTAAAATAAATAATTGACGAACAAGACAAAAAGTCAAGCCCCTTTACAACTGAACTTTACCTTAAGACTTATAATTATGTCACTGATTGCCTCCTCTGCTTTGCAGTAGTGGTACAACAATGGCCAGAACTCAAGAATATCTAAACTAGGTCGTCAAAGGTGTTTACCTTCGCACAAGATTACTCTTGCAGATATGTAGATAGACGTTTAATGACGCTTCTATCAGATAGGAGTCTTCACAAGATAATTCATAAGTCAAGAACCATGCGGCATAGCGCTGAGCAATGGTTCTAATATCTGTCCGTCGCCTTTTGTGAAGGGTTTAAGCAATGGTTTTTAGCCCGTTCAAGCCCCCAGCTGAGTTAATTCAGCGAATTCCTCTTATAATGGTATAGCTCTGTTTAGAGGTAAATATATGTCTAGGTATAAATATATATATACATTAACATATATATATATATATACCTAATATAAAATATTCCGGCTCATACGTTTGCTTTCATACATTTAAAAATTGAAGCGACTACGATTGTTTAGTTTTAAAACAACATGTAACAATTTTAATAATGAATTAGTTAGTCTTTAACAGTTAAAATAAATATGGAAAGATTGGTGAAATTTTGCTGTAAATACAGGTTTTCGCCAATGAGACGTATGTGAGGATTTATCAAAGTCCGTTGCTGGCGTCGTAACGTTAGTACTTCAAACCGTCTGACGCTTGTAACCAAGTACATTTAGAAAACATAGAAATACAAATGCCTCTGCTAAGTACACTGAGTTGGAAGCTTAACAGGCGCATATTCTCGCTGCCCACCCACCAATGCTAATCTCTCAGAAGAATTAAATTCTTAAGTATACACAGTGTAACTAAGGAAAGATGAAAAGAAATCACTACTATTCCTCTGGGTATTAACTGGGAAAATGTGTCTGGACAGCGCGAAAAAATGATTTGTGCATGAACTAACATTAACAAGTTACTTATATCTCACAAAATGATATGCTACACTTGAGGCACATGTGATGTAATTATCACCCATCACTGCTCCAGTCGGAGTCTGGGGTCACCTAGGCTGTCGGTTTTTCCGCACGACTAGCCAGAAACAATCACCAGCGCTGGCTGTAGTGGTTTATGAATATACTATTTTCGTATGTTGAGGTTGCCAGCCTCATATATATATAACCACTTAGCAAGAAAACATATATATATAAATAAAAAATAATATGGTATTAAATCAGTTTTACAAGTAAACGGTACACATGAAACAAGGGACGTTTCGGGTTTTACCCTTCGTCAGATACAGTTACAAACAGGTGACAAGGACAAGAACTACATATAGGTGCTACAAAAATCAACGATGATGAGGAAATCGCCAAATGAGCGATACAAGCAGATGAAATGACGGTGATGAGCGAAACGATAACAGTAATAACGCAAGAAAATCGTAAAACCAGAAAGACATGTCTAAACAGGAAAGTAAATAATCGACGAAGCGAAAACAGAAATGAACAACACTATTAAAACAAGTAAAAAATCACTTAGCTGGATCCCAGAAAGAAACATTCAAGATGGCTGAAAAAATGAGGCGTCATGCGGAAGTGACGTAGGAGCTAGTGACGGCTGAGAAAAGATAATTGAGGAAACGAAACGAACCAAAGCAAAAACAAGGATACAAAGGAAAATGACGACAGAAGAAATAATGTATGAAACAGAGACAGAAGCCACAAGAATTATGCAAAATGATGCTGGATATTCAAGCCAGCAGGAGATAAAACGCCCATTTGAAAAATGAGACGATTCTCCAACGAGAAGCGAGTTCGGTCGTCGCCGGCACATGACAGGAGGGCAGTGACACAGGAGGGCAGTGACATGAATGTCAGAGTTACCTGAATGGTCAGGGCTATTGAAATGAAGGGCCAACTTTAAGAAAACGTTAATTCACATTTGTAAAAGAAATGTTCACTACTTACGTCAACTTTTTAGGTTATACACAATCTCCACGCACAGGTTTTGGATGGACACGAGCAATTTCGGTGCATATGCTCTCGAATCAATTGGTCTGGGAAAGTATAGTAATTCCTTCTTATGACGGGTGTTCTGTGATACACTTGGCCTGGGAAACTAGTAATTCCTATTCGACGGGTGTTCTGCGATACACTTGGTCTGGGAAACTGTAATAATTCCTCTTTGACGAGTGATCCTATTCCTTTAGGTGTCCAGACTCTGTATTTAAAGTCCTGGCCCCTTAAGCTTTTCAGTCTCTGTATTTATAAAGGCGGGCTTATTTTTAAGGTTTTAAGTTTCCTAAATACTTCGATCTGTCACTTATAAATATGGAATTCTAGGTCTGGTCCTTCTCTTTCCGGCTTTTTGGGAGTTGCTCGTTTGAAGTTGCGAAGCTGTCTGTTATATTTTCTCTGAGTTCGTTAGATTTTATTTTCAGTTTCCAGTTCAAATCACAGATTGTACTTACAGGGAAACTTGCCAAGGAGATTCATTGTATATTCCGGCTCTCACTTCAATCTAATCGTAAGTTCTTTTCGCACTACGTGGGTTGGGGTGTTCAATTCAAAAAATCCCCCACGTGTTTAAAATATAAAATGTAATATTTTCACGCATGACCTCTTTATAATCATCCGGTAATATTTCCGGTGACATCTTGTGCACTCTCACAAACAACATGTGACCATGTTTGCCTGGCGTAATGTCTTCCGCCAAGATGTCTACCCAGACAGATTATCTGCGCTAATCACACACAGGGATAGGTCCGAGAAACTATTATCTCATTATCGCCTGTGTGTTCGTGCCTACTTCAGACAGTCAAACAAAAGGGTCGCCGGCCGCTCAGACAAACAATATGGTTGTCCAAAGAGGATCGTCTATTATCAGAGATTGGCTAGGCGACTCAAAGCGACAAACGTTTTCCCGCTGACCGGTGATAATGACCGGGTATTGTTACGATAATACCACAGTTCACCTGGCGGAACGTAAATAAGTCTGAGGAGTGGTAAAGCAAAAATGTAAGAGATAAAGATAGTCCCATAGCAGATACTTCCGTGGGGGAGTGGAGTGTTAGAGACTTCGCCCTACTGATCCAACATAAAGCAAAATAATGAATGAAAGGACAAAAATTGCCAAATAATAAGCGATCGGAGAGAAAAATGAAGAAGAAAATGGATACTGCCGGAGTGGCTGAAGGTGTGAGAGAGCCACAAAAAGAACACCAATTTTGTCACAAATTGAAGAACATAATAATAAGTGAAACCCCTTAACAAAAGCAGGCCGCGGGCTAGCGATCGTACACTACAAGTGGTCTATTATCTCTGCCATGTTGTACAACTATCATCCGATATATCCTGCGTCCTTCAGTTCTTTCACGGTGCTTCCTGCATGTTCTCATTGGTCTTTCCCACTTTTTAATAATTTTCTTTGCCATTATCGAGATTTTCATTTCTTAAAAAAATACTACATTAGTTTTCAGTAATACTTTGGAAGCCCTGTGTTCTTGTGTGCTCTCCCACTATTAAACAATCTACACCAATTACGTAATTGTGGGAAGATCGTATCTCGCAGGAAAAATCGTTTGAAAATTGCGAGTCGCGGATAATAAACATTTGGAAGCACTGAGCTCAACCAAAGAATCGGCGCTGGCAACCCAGAGATCGATTTTGTTTGAGTGGGGTATTCGATATTTCACCACATGAGCTTTAACGGTGACATCGGATGCATGCCCTTTCTTTACGGGTCAGGGAAGATACAATACTCAATTTATGGTTCACATGAAATTATGTTTTGGTCGCGCACTGATCTGGGTGATACTAGAAGCGATCAGAAACGCGAGATACAGAAAGAAAGCTTTCAGAGAAAGGTTCGATATAATGATCAAAGATACACAATGAGGCATTAGGATAGACAGAAAGAATATGTCGGCTTTTAGAAACACATGATAAGAAAGAGGGCGTACAGAGATTGGTTCGATTCAACGATCAGATACTATGGGTTCGCTCGGAATGCAGTGACGTAGATTTTAATCAACAATACCAACTTTAACAATTGAGAAGAGACGGAAAAATGTGAAAGAGATTACAATAATCAGGATACGAATTTAGACCTGTTAAATTAAAAAAATATTAAAAACAATTAAATGTATGAGAAGAAATTTGTGTGGATAAACTAAGGAAGACAAAAACAGGGCTGCTAAACCGAAAATAAATTATTATGGTTAAAACAAAGGAAATAAATTTACAATGGCTAAACTAGAAGAGAAAAGACTAAACATAGTGAAGCAGTTGATAAAAACTCTGTAACGGTTTAATTTAAGGCGAGAAGTCCATCACGACTTGCACAGAAGAGGAAATTAAGTAAATGGTTCTGAATAAAGAAATAGCAATAAGAACTGAAAAAAAAGACTTATAGGAAAACAGAACGAACGAGAGAGAGGAATAACACACGAGAAAGGTAAGGTAATGAAGAAAGGTAACAGATGAAAGCAGTATTGAAACGGAGCTGCTTTGTTGTTGTTTTAACCTGCAGTGAACAAAATTTGTCAAGTTGTATTTAAAGATAGCTATATATTCTCGAAGATAACATTTAGCTATACAAAATACGTTTTTAACGACTTTATGCTAAATCAGCAATCAACGACTTGTGTTAAAGGCAAACTACTACAAATGAGATTTTTTTTAAAAATTATACGGTTTAGAACTATCATTCAACTCAACGAAGCTTTACGATGAACTGAAAAATGCAGAGCAAAATTTGAGCACAAGGTTATGAGTTATAACACAAAAGCAACTGTTAAGATGTTTATGCTTACTTTGCAATGTTTCTAGACTAGTTAACCCCAACTGGCTATACGCAAATCATTCCGTTTCGAAAGCCAGAAAAACATAGAAGAAAAAAAAAAACAGAAAGCGAGAGATAGGTTAACTGTTATATACAAATGCAGTTCGAGAGACAGGTTAACTGCTATATACAAATGCAGTTAGCTTGGTTACTGTTGTTCATGATCGACATCACTGTACTCCGAGCAAAGATATAGATGCTCAGTCTACGTCGGTAAACGTTGAAGAGTATGAATGCTGATTAATCTGGTGGCCTGCTTGTTGTATGCATACCTGACTCATCCTCTAATACGTCCATGTCTGCTTGTTTTGCGCTTGATGCCAATTTCTAGCAGTTTTTGAGTGGTGTCGATTCATCGCTTGCAGTGTCGGTGTCTAACAGACGATCATTAATTATCCTGATTATCTCACCCTTATTTAAATCCAACGTCAGCTGACTTTAATACATTATATGTTATTAATACTTCAGTTTTTCTTCCTCTCCAAGTGCCATGCCGAGTGGCCTAGACCAGAGGTCGGCAGCTCAGGAGCTGTAGGGGTCTACTTTAAAAACACTGAGCAGTCCAACAATCTACCTTGATAAATATCATGTCTGTTTTCGGGTTTCATGGTATTTAGAATCTCAAATAAGAGTAAGTTTAATCTCTGCTAGACGATCTACTTTCTGTAATACCATCGACAGAGCGGTGGAAAATTCAAACTAAATGATATTTTACCGAACGTTAACTTCACTTCAAACAAAATATCACTTCCTGTCTTAGGCAGTTGACAAATAAAGTGAATTTTAGTAAGCTAGTTCACGGGTTTTCACTGGGAATGTTGTGAAAGTATCTTTAAACACAGACACGGCACTTAAGCGCGATTCTTGGCCTAGACGAACATGTCTCTCCACGACTTCCTGCCCCTAGATCTGTGAATCAACTCTATTGTTGACTTATTTTCATACCACGATGTCAACATTTCCAGTATATTTTCTCTTTATCGTCTTCTATTTCTTTTTCCTTTCACCTTTCCTGTTATCACAATGTATTCCATCTTTCATCTTCACATAACATGCCCAAAGAGAATGAAATTCTTCCTTTTAAAATGATTAATTCGTTTCCTTTGTCCACTTGCTTCTTTTTGAACATCCTCATTACTTGTTTTAGCTGCCCATGGTGTTCTTAACATTCTTTTGTAAAACCCCATCTCTGTAGGAGCCGTGGTAGCGCTGTAGTTAGAGCGTTAGCTTCCTAGCTAGGTGGTCCATGGTTCGATCTCCCCAGTTAAGGTGGGATTTTGAAGACGGCATATATATATATATATATATATATATATATATATATATATATATATATATATATATATATATATATATATATATATATATATATATATATATATATATATATATATATATATATATATATATATATATATATATATATATATATATATATATATATATATATATATATATATATATATATATAATTACTTAACAGTAAGGAACAACTAAAAAGAGACAAAATTTAATAAAAATTCATGCATAATTTATATTATAGCCTAAAATTGTTTGATTTGGGATAGGCCGCCCGATACAGAAATTACATGCCTCTTGTCACAGAGTCCTCTGTTTTTGCGGCTCGAGTGAAGTCCCATTTTGTCGCCTGCCTGGTGCCGTCTTTTGACTCAATGTTGTATGGCGGTTCCCTTTATTGTCTTTCATTGTGCTGCCACGTAGAATTACTTGCATGCTACGTACGTAACCTTATGGGTACTTACCATTGTCCAACACCACTGTCCAGTATTAGACTTGTTTTAATTCGTTCGTCGTCCTGTCTAACGATTACTTACATTTAAGTCATTTAAGTCCAAATGGGAAGGGGGGGGGGAGGAGGAGAAAGAGAAGAATACTGGAGCAGTTGATATGAAATAAAGGTTTTCAAAGTCCTAAGGGAGGGGCGATCGTCTCGTCGCCACCCCTTTGGATCCGCCAATGGAACGCGGACAAATAACGTTTAATCCTGGGGGCACCGAGCTTTTGAGTGCCAACAAGATAGGATTAGTCCGAAATTTCCCTAGTTTAAAAATTCTCTCCTCCCCCCCCCCCCCCCCCTCTCAATCCTAGAGATCTACCAAATTATCCCCTTTGATCTACCGGTATGTGCGACTGACCGGGTGCTAACCACTGATTTGGGCGTCTAATTTTTGACACCACTGTAATTCTTAATCATTTTTTGCGATTAATGCTGTATCTCAAGTTGTTTGTATTGTATCTACCAACTGATATTCCTGGCGCCACGCACACTCACACGCATGCACACGCACACACACACATTTAATAAAAATGCATACATAATTTATATTATAGCCTAAAATTGTTTGATTTGGGTGGGATAGGCCGCCCGATACAGAAATAACCTGCCTCTTAATAACACACACACACACATCTATATATATATATATATATATATATATATATATATATATATATATATATATATATATATATATATATATATATATATATATATATATATATATATATATATATATATATATATATATTCCGTTTATAAGCCTCATTATTATCTAACTTTCGTCGATTCATCTTTAGTTCGGCTGTTTTATGACAATCAAGCCATTTCTTTTGTTGGAGGTTTGTGAAAATAGTTTACTCGATTTTATTCTAATGAAGTAATTCAAGTATTATGTTGATACACAATGCTGGTCTTATCAACTTCCAGATGTTATTGTTTGTCTGTCTCTAACTGTGACGATATGGAAATTCCTTGAACATCTCAACTTGCTCGCCTTATTTTGTTTACTCTTGTATGTATGGTCATGCTTGACGCTCATGGCAGGGAGTTAGTCCAAATATGCTGGCTTAACACCTATCCCTTTTTGAGCGTGACAATTTCGATAACAATTTTTTTTTCCATCAGATTTTAGGATGAGGTTTTGCGATCACTATTAATGGGTTACCTCATCTTTCTCATCATATCCTATTTCTTCTTGAAATTCTGCCTGTGATGTTTTTATTTGTACACTTATTTCTACTTGTTTCCTCTAATTGCAGACGTGAATAATAACGGCTTCGTGTTCCCTGTTTCGTTTGCACAGATGTTAATGCTCCATGTGTTGTTACATGATCTATCTACCCTTCCTTTGTCTTTCAATACATGTGTAGCATAGATCTTAAATCAGTTTCTCCAAGCCTTTTTTGTCCTGAACAATCTACCCTTCTTATGCCTGTCTTAATGTATTTTCTCCAAGCAGTTTTTGGTATCGTATTTCTTCTTCACTGTGGATTTCCTGAAAAGTACGCTCTTGTGACGTTAACAGGTGACTTCACAGGGTGTCTCATCTCAGTTTCCCCACGTGTTTTCCCACCTCATGTTTCAGTGGTAACTTTTTATTTAAATAGCACACGGGCGATTCTGTCAAACTGTGTTCACTAGTCTGTTAGCGCATGAAACCATTTATAAACGTAGTTAACTTCTTGGTTATCTTTTTAGTTGTGCCATGCATGTTTCAGTACCGCACAACTTTATCATCTCAGCTGAAAATGTTTGTACTATAGAGTTCTACATCTTGTGTCTTTTCACTATTTCCGTCAATGTTTTTCCTTTTATTTAAACAAATATTACTGTTTAAAATTTTTTTCCCATCAGATTTTAGGATGAGGTTTTGCGATCACTATTAATGGGTTACCTCATCTTTCTCATCATATCCTATTTCTGCTTGAAATTCTGCCTGTGATGTTTTTATTTGTGCACTTATTTCTACTTGTTTCCTCTAATTGCAGACGTGAATAATAACGGCTTCGTGTTCCCTGTTTCGTTTATCGCTGATTAAACGTTCGTGGTTCTGCCCTCCCTCTTAATTACAGAGAAGATTAGCGATAATTACAATACTTCTCTCTCATTTTCTCTCCGTCTCTCTCGGTGTTGTGGATCCACAGGAACCGAAAACGTCCAAACGTGACGATTTGTCGTGTTCTTTCGATTGAAACTTGGGATTGTTTCTTCAAGCACTAATGCCAAACAGAAAAGTCGGCACTAAAACAACAAAAGTAATTAAATTCACAGTGTTTGTCTTAACTGGTACACTGAAGAAACCTTTCGCATTGCAGCTTTTGTTATTGACTGCGTTCTTTTTATGGCTGTGTCTTCTTGAGCCTTCCTCTTTTCTTGTACCTTTGATAGATTCTTCACCATTATTTTTCACTTTAATATATCCCCACCCAATACCGCCTCTCTTGATTATTTTGTCATAGTGTATAAGTAACCCTCAAATACGTGTGCAGACTGAGGCAGGCATAAACAATTTTTGTTAAAATACCAAGTATTTATGAGCCAGTATAATAGCTTATATCTCCATATGCGTATTTTAATTAGTCTGCATTCTACTGTACGCTGATTAAGTCATTGGAAAGATTAAATGAAGCTTCGCATTTATTGTAACAGGGTAAAATCGTTGTAAGTGTTAAAGCGGAGCTGTACTTTTACTGTAAACAAAGTACAATCATTGGAAAGATTTGAGTGAAGCTCTACTTCTACTGCAACGGTATTACAATCATTGGAAAGATTAAAGTGAAGCTCCAATTTTATTGTAAACGGAATACAATCATTGCAAAGATTAGAGTGAAGCTCGATTTTACTGTAATGAAATAAAATTGTTAAAAACATTAGAATGGAGCTGATATATTACTGTTGACGCAGTAAATCATTGCCGTAAAAGCAGTACAAACATCGGAGATATTAAAGTTCATATATTGCTGTAAATGAAAGAAAATCATTATAAATATTACAGTAAAATTCCTATATTGCTGTAAACGCAGTAAAATTGTAGGAAATATTAAAGCTTCTATATTGCTGTAAACGCAGTAAATTCATTTGGAAGATTAGAATGAAGCTTCTATATTGCTGTAAAGATTAGAGTGAAGCTTCTATATTGCTGTAAACGCGGTTAAATCATTGGAAAGATTAGAGTGAAGCTTCTATATTGCTGTAAACGCAGTTAAATCATCGGAAAGATTAGAGTGAAGCTTCTATATTGCTGTAAAAGCAGTTAAATCATTGGAAAGATTAGAGTGAAGCTTCTATATTGCTGTAAACGCAGTTAAATTATTGGAAAGATTAGAGTGAAGCTCTTATATTGCTGTAAACGCAGTTAAATCATTGGAAATTTTAGCTCTCCTGTTATTTTAAACGATGTAATATCGATGGAAATATTAAAACGAAGCTCCAATTTTATTGTACGCTGACTAAAATTATTGGAAATATTATGGTGAAGCTCAAATTTTACTGTACATGGAGTAAAAATATTGAAAAAAAATACAGGCCACCACATAAAACACAGAAACTTTGGAACGCATTGGAACAACTAACAGAACTGATTAGAGAGAGAGAGAGAGAGAGAGAGTGAGGGAGGGAGAGAACGAGGGATGGAGAGAAAGGGAGAGAGAGGGAGAGAGAGGGGGAGGGGGAGTGGGAGCGAGAGAGAGGAAGAGGGAGATAGGGAGGGAAGGAGAGAAGGATAGAGGGAGAAAGAGAGGGAGAGAGAGAGAACGAGAGAGAGAGTTGAGAACAAAGACGAGAGGCACAATGCAGCCTACTACCATGGAAAAGAGTGTCAAACATTTATCTGAAAAAGAACACCACAGACTGACAGCTGTGGAGAAACGTGATTGCTCATGTGAGTGGTTCCCAACCGGGTCATAATGGAACCTAAAGGAACTGTTGACAAGAACCAGACAAGTGCCAGTGCAACAAGCGATGAGAAGACGTATCTGGCGATAAAAAAGGCAAACATTTGGGAAAACCCGTAGTAGCGTTACCAGGCTGTACTACTACTAAACAAATAAGGAGGGGAACCCCGAGGTCTGAAAACAGTAAATAAATAAATAGTACACAAAGGTATGTCTCAGGCACTCGTGAGAAATAAAGAAGAAGAAGACTAGACAACAGAAAAACAATACAAGTGATAGGCTTACCAGGAATCGATCCCAGGACCTTCCGAACGACACCACCGCCTAGCTACAGGAGTGAATTTATTTATTGATTTACTGCGCTAGTTCTAGAATCCACAGGTAACTGGGATAGTTGGAAACCGAAAACACATTTGTGATGGGAACTGGAAAAACACATTTGTGAAAGGAACTGGAAAAAGCACATTTGTGAGGGGAACTGGAAAAAGACACCAAAGGGATACAGAGGACAGTATGTTAAAAAAAACATAAGATGAGCCTAATATTAAAATGAAATGAAAACGGGTATCTGAGTAAATTTTAAATATAAACAGTTCATTGTTCCTTCTTATATTAAACCGCCACTACTGTGACATACCAAGGTATTGTAAATATAATAGTATACGAGGTTAGGAAAGGGGGGGGGGGAAGGCGGTGGTTCAAATATCTAATTTATAACACATAATGTAGACACAATGAATTTTATGATGCATCCCATTTAATGTATACACTGAACATTGTTAAACCTCCAAATACGGGGAGTCCCTTATATTGCTGAACATATTTGTACTTCGCAAGGCGCACTAGACTGAAAAATAAGAATACTGGGAACTAATGGTCCATGCAAGACGGCCTGGTATTTCTTCTTTCTTCTTCTTCTTCTTCTTCTTCGTACACTCTCAGACGTCTATTTGAATGTTTTAAAAGAAAGAAGTAGTCAGTTCGAGGCTATTTGAATCTCCGTAGAGCTTTTCCACGAATTGTACTGATGTCGGCCACATGCGCTTTCTCTGTTCCGTTTATATTGGGCAACTTTGAAGCAGACGTTCAGCAGTCACTTTATAAGTGCCAAAGTTACACTGATCGGTAGTTCCTATCTTTAGCTTGTTGAATAGATGGTATCTCAATCTGTTGTGGCCAGTGCGGAATCTGAAGATTACCACTTGTTCTCTTCTGTTGAGCTGGTAGTATGCATCATTTAGTGTGTGACATGGATGCTCTATATCCCATTTGTTTCTGTATCTGATAATATTCTTTGCCTCCTCGAAATTTTTGCTTGCATCAGGCTGAGGTAGATGTCCACCTTCCTTTGCCAGTCTGCCAGCCTCTTCATTGCCGGTGATGTTACAATGAGATGGCATCCATTGGATCACAACACTTTTGAATCGTTGACGTAGTTTGTGAAGCACTATTCTGAGGTCATCCAGGTCTGTATTATTTTGGCTTTTCAACGTTGCAATTACTGACTGTGTGTCGGTAAAGAAAGCAATTTGTCTCTGCGTTTTCCTCTGTCATTATAACCTCTGCTGCAGTTTTCAACGCCTCTGCCGCTGCTCTAAAGTTACTTGAGCATTGTCCTGTTGCCACTGACAGCTTTTTTTGTGCACCAGTGCTTGGTATTTGATAGTGATTGTATTCTATTTGTTATAACATTTTTTGCTTTGTTTGTTCGCATGTGTTGAATAAGCGTACTCCTCAAAAGTCCACGTGCTGAAGTGCTGAGAATCACTGTGCGACCAACCCAAGTTGCCTGTGCTTGCCTTCTCAGGCACGCCCTGAGAATGTCCTAAGAAACTCTGCCAGAATGTACAAATAGTGACAGCAACACTAGTGCATTTCTAGTCTAGCGTTACACTGTTTGCCCCTACGTGTAGCTTCCGAAGATTCCTGAGAATATAAGGAAAGAACATGGCGACTGTTTCATAGGCAATTCGTAAGAGGCAAATGATATGAGGTTGTGCATGGAGCTGGTAGCCATCATAGTGCTACAAAACTACTGCTACAACAGCACATGAGTTCTCTGGTGTGGGTTTCCTGCAAGGGGGGCAACTGCAGTGGTGGCGCCTTGCTCCGCAGGGAACAAACAAGAAACAGAATGAATAGAGTGATGAAAACACTTGCTCATTACTTTCCATGGCATTTGTAGTTTTTTGTTTTTGTAGGAAATCTTACTTTCTGCCTTCGACGAAATACACACCCTATTTCTTGATATACATTTGTCAAGAATTTCAATTCTTTCTTCAAACTACTTGCCTCACTACACATAAAGCACTCATCCTGAGATCTATTTGCCGATGACTGTACCATTTACACTAGTGATAAAAGTTGCAACACACTAGAAATATTATTACAAAGCGATACAGATAATCTTATTAGGTGGAGCAACGAAAATCGCATGCAAATAAATATCATTAAAACAAAATTTATGATAATATCAACTAGACAAAAATTACAAAACTCAAAGGAAACATCACTTCAACTCTATATTGGTACCTCACTAACTGAAAATGTAAATGAAAATAAAACACTGGGACTAATAATTGACCAACACTTAAGTTGGGATTCGCATGTACAAGCACTGACCAAACAAGCGGCACAAAAAGTTTACCAGTTAGCTAAAATCAAACGTTTCCTAGATGAGGAGACACGAAAAATGTTCTATACATCCCAGACACAAACACATCTAGACTATTGTTCCACAATTTGGGATGGCTGCTCCATGTCCAACACTAAAAGACTATTCATTACAAAAACGTGCAGTGCGCCTAGTTTCAGACAAAAACCTTACACAGTGTGTAGACCCATATACATATCTTAAAATATTACCACTACGAAAGCGCTTTCTCTTCAACAAAGCCAAATTTATTCACAAAATCCTATCACAGAATGCTCCAACGTATCTGCGGCCTATTTTCAAATACAATGGAAGATGCAGCCAACGCTTAAACAAATTACACATGCCCAAGCCTAGGCTCTAATTATTCAAGAAAAGTTTAGCCTTTTCTGCTGCTCATCTGTGGAATACTCTTCCACACGACCAAAAAAACACACTTAGTCCATGTTCATTCAATCACAGACTTTTAAAATACATCATTAGTGCAGATTATTTGCCACCTTAATTTAGATATGTTTGTCGTATTTTGGTCTGTATTACAACACGTCAAATTTACCGCTCGAAAATATCGAAGATAAACAGTACAATTATAACAGCCAATAGAATCGCTCCTTTTTCTGTTAGGTATAGGAAACCTTTTTATGCTTGATAGAGGGGCATATTTTGTGTATTTGACAGAACGAAGATATTTTATTTCTTAATAACTAAAGATTTGTAAACAGAAAGGAATAACTAGATTTATAGCGGAGATATTACTTAAGAGGTTAGTGTAAAGACTTCCTCATAATAATACTTTATTGTAAGAGTAAAATCAGTTTTAGTGATAATTTTACTTCAGCGTAGTCCCCAATTTAGTCAGTTAAGTCTGCACAAATTTAAATGCACTGGGCTAACTAAAATATTAATAGCTAGAACGATAGAGATCAATTCCTAGTTTTATTAGATCTTTAAATAATTAAAATCGGCCCAGAAATAAGTAAAATAATAAATATTTAAACTTAGTCACATTGAACGGTAAGGCTGAAAAACGGGCAGGGTGAAAATTCTTAACGCCAGTTTTTGACTGTGTCTCGATTGGTCGAGCACGGCGTTATATAAGGCCTTGAACTTGGTCGGATTCTTGCCACTAATATTTTTGAATCATAAGCGATACTAGGAAGAGCGCAAATGTAAACTGTCAATATTTTGCGTTATCAAGCAAAAACGGGTGGCTTGTAAAGAAAAGCAACATAATCATTTTTGTGACATGTTGGTTATGGAAATCCAAAAAATTTGATTAAAGTTGAGCATCTATTAAAAATCCATAAGCTTCCTATGGTATTTTATCCGAGAGGTTATTTACCTCTATAAAAGTTCTGTTTACATTTTTCGGCTCATCCGTGATTTGCATTTCGCATTGCCACATCATTAGATGCGATTATCCTCTATTTTCTTTCCGTAGTGCTCATAGGGGATCTTACTTATTCGACGTTGTTTCTCGCATTGGGAGATATATATGGTCTTCCCCATCCTTAACGTTGTTCTTTTCTCAAAAACTGAGAATCGCATAAGTGATGGTATTGCATAGATGTCCTAGTCTATGCTGGGTCGAATATAAGCTGTGAATATTACGGTTCTCGCCAGACAGAACGTCTGCAGTTTTCCCCGGTCAGAGCGCTGCCCGAGCCAGATTTCTGGGCCTGGGGTGTGAGAATTCGCTCCGTCGGGACATGGCAGGGCAGACGGATTGTCTACCGTTTGCAGCAACTGCGTGAGTTTTCGTCGGGATAGTCCGGCGAAGTGTGAAATTGCGCTCCGCACTGCAGGACGGGGTGTCTGAGAGTTGCAACTGACACGCACCCTCTCGGTCAGAAACGTGGCAAGTTTATGACAGTTTACGTAAGTGTTTGGGAGTTAGTAGGGGAGATAATTTCGCTTGGCGAAATAAGTTGGGGCCATTTGTCTAATTTTTAAGATATTGGCCCCGGAGGTTGAAACTTAATTTCACCTCATTCTCCAGTGGCAGTAGGACGTGGTCACTTCTCGTTCTAGATACTTAAAAACTTATAAGTGATATCTCTTAGTTTCGTTGTGATTTCCGTAGTGCTGTTGTGGGGTAAAATATTTATATCTAATATATATAGATTTTGAGAGAGTTGATCAAGTGTTTTAATTCCACTTATTTTGTTTCTCTAGGTTTTTTGTGCAGAGTGAATAATTTATAAGTCTGTTATATTCTCTAGTCGACGAGTTGCGGTGGAAATACATAATAAATTATAATTTTTAGCTTACTAAACATGTAGCTATAATGGATTTAATTCAACTGCTAACTACTCAGTCGAGGATAGTTTTTCTAATCTAACTTATAAATGCTAGATGCTTTCATGAGTGGTGACGGAAAATACGCAGATATTCCAAATTCATGATGATTGATTTTATAAATATAAACTTATTTCACGGGAAGTGTTAAAATTGATAAGACTCTACGCTTGCAGTTTTAAATTATAAGTTATATCCTTTATACATAGTTATGTATAATTAATTTTATAGGTGCTTTTTCCATTTTATGTATTGAATACTTGGGTGGCCCAGAGCTTGCCGGCGTTTAGTAGGAATGAGACATAGTTGTGAGAAGAATAGACATTTCCTAGGTCGCGCCAGACGGTGAACAACATCAAGTTTTTTTTAGGTAAGCACGTGTGCCAGGGTACCCTGATGAATGAACCGAGTGAAAGTAACGGAAGTATGTTCGTTGTTTAATGCACTCACTTGTTGTACTTTGTTTCTTCCTTAGGCAAGATTTGCTGCTTAAGTAAATTGTTCCTTTAGAATAGATACTGCTGTCAAAGTCAGTCTATGCCTTCTAAGGGGGACAATATTAGACCCTAATCATATGTATTTATGACTCTTTGGGCCATCATCTGTCTCATAACGGGGCTGTGGGCTAAACCTAGAGTTAATATCATAACGGGGCTATCATCCTTGTAGCATTCTCTTGATATTTTATGACTATTTGTATATGTTTTGATGTAAATTCTATGTGTTGTGAAGAAATTTTAAATGATAATTAAAATTTCCCTTGGAATTAATCAGCGTGTTGGTCAGCTCGTTCTAATATATATATATATTTATTGTTATAGGTTTCCCACGTCTGTGTGTTTAACTGTCGTCGCGTGTATGTGCGTGCCCGTGAGCAGATAGAAATATAGGTAAAATATATATATGTGTTTAGACTGTCTGACGCTGTAAAAGCTGTCGTAGAAGATAGGTGAGAGAGAGAAGAATTTCTTTTTCGCTTTCAGAGACAGCCTCTATATCACATTCTATCATCTCACTCGTGGAAATCTATTTTGTATTTCTAACTCTCACTGTGTCTATCACCTATTCTAATCTATTCAGAAGGGACCAACCCAAGTCTTAATTCTCCTATCTAAAATCTACGACAAATGGTTGCTCGTTACCGGGAATTGAACCCAAAATCCTGAGACGAGTACGACAAATGTGGTCTCGTCCGAAGGATTTTTGAACTTAGAATAGGAAGACGAGTACGACAAATGTGGACTCGTCTATCTGGATTTTGAACTTAAGATTCTTTATTCTGTAATAGAGTAAGAGTGTGATTGTCTTGTGAGTTTTATTTTATAATAATTTATCCCCTAGACTAACGATCTGTTTTCGGGCGTGCTGACCACACAAACTGATAAGTTTCTTCCACAGCATTTGAATAATATACATTGGAGTTACAGGTGTATTTTGTCGGAATATATGTTAATTGTTGATTTGTAATACTAAACGCTGGTAAAGTGGTGAGTGTATAACATTCACAGGGTTTTGAAGAAGTAGGTGTTTGAGCAAAAGCTAAGGAGCGCGTTTCGGACTATTTGTCCAGATTAATTGCCTCTCTTACCCTAACTGTCTTCAGGGGTGAAACTTATAGTGGATTAAAAATTAAGGAATTTTTTTCCTTAAAATGTTTGCAATAATAATTTTGTTTTCCACTGTAGCAACTTATTTTTCTGTAGTAAATCTTAACTACCATTTATTTGGCGAAGTCGTTTGCATTAGGTGCTTAATTGCCGATTAATAGCAGCGATAGTTGGACACTACATTTTTTGGAGGAGATATCCCAGGGTTAGGCATATCATCTTTTATTTGGTATTTTCTCGTAAGTGGTAGGAACCAGTGTATCCTTTTTCCTATTTTCTTTCTCCACTAGTCTCAGTCACTGACGTAATATGGCCGAGAGGGCAAAGCTTAGACAAATCCTCAGGGACGAAGCGAGAGAGGAGGGACTGGAAGGAGAGGAAGCGAAAGCGTTTGTCAGAGACGAACTTGAGAGATATGATGCGGAGAGGAAAGCAGAAGAAGCTAGGAGGAAAGAAGCGGAAGACCGTCTATTACAGCAGAAGAAGATTGAGGAAGAAATGGAAATTCGCAGGGCGAACGAACGAGAGAAGGAGAGACAGCATGAGGAACGAGAGAAGGTGAGACAGCACGAGGAAAGAGAAAATGAGCAACGACGACAGCATGAGCTGGCGCTTAAGACTCTAGAGTTCCAAAGCCGTGGTGCTGCCTCTACCTCCAGCAACGGAGAGTCTTCTCATTCTTCCTTAACTGATCCTTCTAGCACTCAATCTACTCACCTCACTGCTATGTCTTTCGCTCTAGAATATTTCCCTTGTCCTAATGAGAAGATTGACACGTACCTAGAGAAATTTGAGAAAATTGCAACTCTGTATAGTTTAGAAAGGTCGCGTTGGAACATGAAGCTTTCTCAGGCGCTGAAAAGCAGTGCGTATGATGTTTACGCCAAACTGGAAAGCAGCCAACAAGACAACTATGATCTGTTGAAGAAAGCGTTACTGGAGCGCTTTGAAATGAACGCTCGCAAATTTTTGCAACTGTTTCGCAACAGCAGGAAAAAGAGCTCTGAAACTTATCAACAGTTCTCGTCTCGTTTGAAGGGATACCTAACAAAGTGCCTTGAGCTTACACAGCTCCCCTCTACCTATGAAGGTCTGGAGGAATTTGTTCTAACCGAACAAATAAAGAACACTTTGTCTGCAGATACCCGGAGATTTCTAGCTGAGCAGGGTGCAGAAAAGCTCGAAGACATCTTAGAGAAGTCTGAGCGTTATCAAAATGCGCTGGCTGAACTACCGGCCACAAAACGGAAACCGACAGAGGAGCATTTTCGAAAAAATAATCTAGATCAACCTTCTCATGCTTCTAATCAGAATAATCACAGAGAAACTGGACCTCAAAACCCCCCTCCTGAAAAATCCAAGTTCTACAAGAACAAGTACCCCAACCACCCCAAACAGTCTGATCAACCCGACCGCCCTTCATGGCAGCGTGGCCAGAAAGGTCAAGGTGGCAAAGGGAGAACCCCTGAGCACGGGACATATGATCAGAGTGAGCACACCGAGCCTAAACGCATCGGATGCTTGCTAACAGTCTCGCAAGGCGGAATTATTGACAGTGATTCCCAACCTGTTGGGGATACACCCTCAACGCGAGGTTCTGTTATTTTGAACGGTTCTCAAAGTCTTTGTTTATTTGACACGGGGCTTTCTTATGATTGCATTGTTGCCAGAAACCTGGTCAAACCCGGTCAAGAGACAGCAGAGACCGTCCAATTTTGTGGAGTTCGTAAGAGTGATGCACCTACAGCGCTTCCCATCGCATTGGTGGAGATCCACTCTGATTTTGTCAGAGGTGTGATCAAAGCGGCTGTTATGAATGATACCATCTACCCAGTCATACTTGGCGGTAGATACGTGTGTATTGGTAAACCGGAAGAGCCGATTGTGGCAGCAGTAACTACAAGAGGGCAAACCATGAAGGAACGGGAGCCTGCGCCTAATTTGTTACCCATGAAACTTAAAGAAGCGCAATACAAGGACCCTACTTTGGCACCCTGCTTTAGGAAACTGCCCATGGCTAAGGAACCCAGACAGCACGGGGACATTTTCTCTAAGGATGGTGTACTTTATCGGAGAACGGGCAAGCCTGACCAAGGTTACAACCAGCTCCTAGTACCGAAAAGGTACAGAAGCCAAATCCTAGAAATGGGGCACTCTCTTCCCTTCAGCGGACATATGGGACAGAACGCCACAAACCAACGGATAACCACTCATTATTGGTGGCCAGGAGTAAATACTGATATTATCAGATATGTCAAATCCTGTGCCCAGTGCCAACGTGTGCCACCCAAGCAACGGGCACCCCCAGTCTCTTTGGGTGCAATGCCAATAGTGGGAACACCATTCGAACGGGTTGTGATCGACATTTTAGGGCCTTTCGAAAGGACTAAAAGAAGGAACAGGTTTATCCTGACCTTAGTCGATACATGCACTTTATGGGCAGAAGCTATACCGCTAACATGCGCAGATGCCAAGCATGTCGCAGAAGCCCTCGTGCAGATTTTCACTCGGTTGGGATTCCCTCAGCAAGTGCTGACGGATAACGGATCTCCATACCGAAACCTGTTGATGGATGAGATCGTGAAGATCTTGAGGACCCAACACATCCACACTAAGCCATATACTCCGGCCGGAAATGGGCTCGTGGAACGTGCTAATGGAAACCTCAACATGATGCTAAGTAAACTGGCACAAGTGAAACCTGAAGATTGGGATCTTTGTATTCCTGCAGCATTATTTGGCTACAGAGAATCTCCTCATACTTCCACAGGATTTCCGCCAGCTACGCTTTTATTCGGCAGACCTATTAAGGGGCCACTTGAAGCCTTACTGCAGTCTCTGACAGACGAGAAGGCGGATGGGACAGTTGTCTCAGCAAGTAAATATGTGTCGGTTTTAAAGGAAAAATTGAAACTAGGGTGGGACCTAGCAACGACTAACTTTAAGCGAGCACGCACAAAGCACGCTAACCGATACAGGAAAGTCGCGAAAGAAAGAGAACTGGAAGCAGGAGAGAAAGTTTTGGTGTTACTCCCTACTGGAAACAACCAACTGAGGATCTGATGGCAAGGGCCGTTTACCGTCCTGAAAAAGATTTCTAAGGCTAACTACCAGATCTCTATTGAAGGAAACGAAAAGGTTTTCCATTTAAATCTCTTAAAGAGATACTTGGAAAGACCAGTGCCGACCTCCGACCATCTCCTGACGATCGCCAAAACTGACGAAGATGACGATAGTGGTAGGGATATTCCACTACAATCACAAGAAATCTTTGAAAAATGTCAGAAGCGGCGACGCTCTTTCAAGCGCGCATGGGAGACATTCCAGAGGAAGGAAACTTTGGGGAGTAGACTTGAGTAGGAATTGGAGAGAGATGGAGGGGGAGATGAGAGGGAAGAAGACAGACACCCCGAAGCTACGGTTATAGGAAATTTAATTCCATAACATAGACATGGAGTGCTTCCATATCTTAAAGGGGGGACGTTCTGTCACATAGGTTATGATCATTAAATTGCCTATTATCCTCTTCCTATTCTTTCATCCGTATCCTCTATAATTCTTTACATTTTTCCTGTATTTTTTTCGCATCCATTCATTTGCGAGATATATATTTTCTTCCCCATCCTTAACGTTGTTTCTTTTCTCAAAACTGAGAATCGCACCAGTGATGGTATTGCATAGATGTCAGTCTCTGCTGGTCGAATATAGCTGTGAATATACGGTTCTCGCCAGACAGAACGTCTGCAGTTTCCCCGGTCAGAGCGCTGCCCGACCAGATTTCTGGGCCTGGGGTGTGAGAATTCGCTCCATCGGACATGGCAGGCAGACGGATTGTCTACCGTTTGCAGCAACTGCGTGAGTTTTCGTCGGGATAGTCCGGCGAAGTGTGAAATTGCGCTCCGCACTGCAGACGGGGTGTCTGAGAGTTGCAACTGACACGCACCCTCTCGGTCAGAACGTGGCAGTTTATGACAATTACGTAAGTGTTGGGAGTAGGGGAGATAATTTCGCTTGGCGAAATAAGTTGGGGCCATTTGTCTAATTTTAAGATATTGGCCCGAGGTTGAAACTTAATTTCACTCATTCTCCAGTGGCAGTAGACGTGGTCACTTCGTTCTAGATACTTAAACTTATAAGTGATATCTCTTAGTTTCGTTGTGATTCCGTAGTGCTGTTGTGAGGTAAAATATTATATCTAATATATATAGATTTTGAGAGTGATCAAGTGTTAAATCACTTATTTTGTTTCTCTAGTTTCTTTGTGCAGAGTGAATAATTTATAAGTCTGTTATATTCTCTAGTCGACGAATTGCAGTGGAAATACATAATAAATTATAATTTTTAGCTTACTAAACATGTAGCTATAATGAATTTAATTCAACTGCTAACTACTCAGTCGAGTATAGTTTTACTAATCTAACTTATAAATGCTAGATGCATCATGAATGGTGACGGAAATACGCAGATATTCCAAATTCATGATGATTGATTTTATAATATAACTTATTTCACGGGAAGTGTTAAATGATAAGCTCTACGCTTGCAGTTTAAAATATAAGTTATATCCTTATACATAGTATGTATAATTATTTTATATGTGCTTTTTCCATTTTATGTAGTGAATACTGGGGTGACCCAGAACTTGCCGGCGTTTAGTAGTAAAGAGACATACTTGTGAGAAGAATAGACATTTCCTATCTTTAACCACGTGGGTTGTTTCAAGTAACACTGGTCTGACAGTGCATGTGCCATCAGAGATAAACAGTAATACCAATCCCACTAACGGGTTTTCTAAAGACTAAATGTTCATGCTGGGCCTTTGAGCCATACTTTATTTCTTCACAATAAACTCAAATATACATGCTGCCTGGCGGCGAGAATATTACAAGAAATAACATTAATATTTCCGACAAGTATTGAGAGAGTGTATAGTGAACCAAGACTATCTGTTAAAAGAAGTTGTCCACTGGTCAGCTTTTCCCAAATGAAGGAAACCCTCGTGTTTTGACTCTGTGTGCCCGTTCAAACTTGCTTACCCTAACTGATCTAAGTGACATGAACAGTAATCTAAAAAACATAACTGGTGAAGTGAATGCTCCCCGAAAAACAGTGGAAGAAACCTGTAATTGTAGAGCTGGGATTCGTTTTATCCAAAGAATACAGATTCACTGTAGAGAAGTGTCCTAAGGTCGCGCCAGACGGTGAACAACATCAAGTTTTTTTAGGTAAGCACGTGTGCCAGGGTACCCTGATGAATGAACCGAGTGAAAGTGACGGAAGTATGTTCGTTGTTTAATGCACTCACTTGTTGTACTTTGTTTCTTCCTTAGCCAAGATTTGCTGCTTAAGTAAATTGTTCCTTTAGAATAGATACTGCTGTCAAAGTCAGTCTATGCCTTCTAAGGGGGACAATATTAGACCCTAATCATATGTATTTATGACTCTTTGGGCCATCATCTGTCTCATAACTGGGCTGTGGGCTAAACCTAGAGTTAATATCATAACGGGGCTATCATCCTTGTAGCATTCTCTTGATATTTTATGACTATTTGTATATGTTTTGATGTAAATTCTATGTGTTGTGAAGAAATTTTAAATGATAATTAAAATTTCCCTTGGAATTAATCAGCGTGTTGGTCAGCTCGTTCTAATATATATATATTTATTGTTATAGGTTTCCCACGTCTGTGTGTTTAACTGTCGTCGCGTGTATGTGCGTGCCCGTGAGTAGATAGAAATATAGGTAAAATATATATATGTGTTTAGACTGTCTGACGCTGTAAAAGCTGTCGTAGAAGATAGGTGAGAGAGAGAGAAGAATTTCTTTTTCGCTTTCAGAGACAGCCTCTATATCACATTCTATCATCTCACTCGTGGAAATCTATTTTGTATTTCCAACTCTCACTGTGTCTATCACCTATTCTAATCTATTCAGAAGGGACCAACCCAAGTCTTAATTCTCCTATCTAAAATCTACTACAGTTATCCACTTATGTGTTCGCTGATGTGTTAGAAGGAAAAAATAGGCCAAATGTGTAACGGACTTCCTTACCAACGTGTGTAGTTTTAAAGACGACAGACCAGAAATGGAAACAATGTAGGATATTTGCATATTATGGCACAAGTGCGAGTGTAAGTCTATTAGGATATTTGAATGAGTATTTCCTACTGGAACGACACACTGTTCAAGAACGTAAGATAGGATACCAGGATATATTAAAATGATGTAATCAAGATGTTACTTACTATTTTGTACTTAACCTGATTATGGTATGGAAGCAAATCATGGACGAATGGATCTAACATACGATGTATTAAGGAAATGAGTACTCAAATTGAACTGGCTGTGAAGTATTGAGGTAACTGTCCTGTGACTGATTTAATGTTTGTACGTGATGTTGTCTGTATGTAGGGGAAAAATTAGTGGACCCTACAAGTTTTGCGAATGTCTTTTCATTCCAGGTTTTGTCCTGGTAATATTTCAAGTTCATGAGACATCCACTTGAGAGGAGCTATGGTGGTGTACTGTTCTTCAGATAGATAGAACGAAAGCCACGTTTCCCAGCCTGGAGTTCATATTCTGTGCGAACCCAGCCAGGATTGGAGGTGTCTCAGACTTCAATCAAGATAAGTGGACACATAGATCCACTGTTCAGATGATCCAGCAACAATAAAAATAACTAAAAGAGAGAAACTAAAAATATTAAAGACTTAAAGTAAAAACTCTTATAATACAGACTTGTTAGAGACTGCAACATTATAATATGATGATTAACGGAGGACCATATTCCACTTCTATTACGTTACCAGCCAGGGACGTTGATACTAAGATTGTGAAAGTGTAACTGAACTGTAATTGCTTATATAAAAACATATAAACGCATATTATTGCCTTTTATGGAGAACATTCCATATTATTTATTTCATTTTGTAAATACCTTATAACCTGATTTTAAGTTTCCTAACCAAAAGAAAACAGGTTTAGGAACAATAAATTGTAAATACTATTATTCAGTCTTGCTTAATTATTCTAATTAAGTCAATGTTCTGTTTGATAGATATTACATGTTAATAATTAATTACCCCTAGATAATTACCCATACAAAAACAAATATATAACCATTATTCACTGTGGGATCTGGAGAGGTAGCAGATAGATCTTCAGGACCCAACCCTACCATCATACCTGAAGGTTTACATAGCGTGACCCCACTTTGATGTCGATACACCCTTACTCTTTTCAGAGAAGGGGGTATTTCTTATAAGACCAGTCTCTTATCTGGCACTATCCTGGTATCATCTGATACATCTTTTTGTCCAGGATATCTTTACTTTTAATAACATCCAAACCTCTCACGACAATGTTCTTAAATAACACTGGACAACAGCCGAAATGTATCCGAGACAAAAGTAGCTATTTATAACTAATTTGGACATGCTGATCACGAATATGAACTTAAAAATCGCGAATTAACTCTACTTTTCAAGATCCGGGGGGGGGGGGGGGGGGGAGGGGGGGAGGGGGGGGTTAAAGAAAGCTTACAGCCTTTATTTTGGTTGTGAGATCGGTGACCAGGACCGGTATTGGGCCCCACATATATGTTGTCAATCCTGTGCAACGAATCTGCGCTGCTGGTTGAACCGAAAAGGACGATCGATGCGTTTTGCAGTTCCAATGGTGTGGAGGGAACCGACAAACTATCTTAATGATTGTTACTTTTGCATGACTCCTCCAATTGGACATGGTATTTCTAAGAAGAAAAAGCGGCCTGTGGCCTATCCGAATATTCCCTCTGCTATGCGGCCAGTGCCTCACGGGGAAGGACTTCCTGTTCCTGACCCACCAGAATCTTATACTCTGGATGATGAAGAAGATAATAAGGCCAGTGGACATTCGTCACCCGTGAAAGCATCTACATCAAGAGATCCTGATTTAGTGCCTATTGAAGAGTCTGTACAGCCACATACAATTACCCAGAGTGAATTGAATGATCTAGTGAGAGATCTGGAATTGCCAAAAAATAAAGCAGAGCTGTTGGGGTCCAGACTGCAGCAATGGAATCTTCTAGAAGAGAATGTGCATGTGTCTGTGTTTCGTGCTCGGCAAAAAGGTCTTCTTCCATATTTCAAAATAACAGATAACCTCATTGCTTGCGTTGGTATACTGGGTCTGATGGCAGCACTGCACATCAACTACAAAGACGACGATTGGGGGCTGTTCATTGATTCGTCCAAGTTGAGCTTAAAACCTGTGCTGCTCCATAATGGTAACATTTTACCACAAGATCTTGGTCCCTCCTCTCCACATCAAACTTGGACTAATGACGAATTTTGTAAAGGCCATGGATCGAAGTGGGGCAGAATTTTTATACCTTCTGATAAATTTCCCAGACTCAGTGAGGCCAAAATCAAGGAAGGTGTATTTGTCTGTTTACGGATATGTCAGCTCTTCAGAGATCAGCGTTTTGATGATATCCTCACAGGTGATGAAAAGTTAGCTTGGAATGCTTTCCAGCAAGTGGCCACAAACTTTCTAGGAAACAATAAGGCTGACAATTACCAGGAGCTTGTAGAAACCCTCTTGCAGCGCTACGAGAGATTAGGGTGCAACATGTCTTTGAAATTACACTTGTTACACTCTCATCTGGATTTCTTCCCTGCTAACTGCGGTGCTGTCAGTGACGAGCATGGGGAACGATTTCATCAAGACATTACTACCATCGAAAAAAGGTACCAAGGGAAATGGAATGCAGCAATGCTAGCAGATTATTGTTGGAACCTTGTGAGAGATGCTCCAGAAACTCATTACAAGCGACAGGCAAAAAGTATGTGAATCAAAATGTGAATCATTTCCGCTATGAGCATTATTTTCAAATGGTATGTAAATGCAAATGTGTAAAACTTGTTTTACAGATATTTAAAAAACTAGAGCTAATCTGGTGTTTTGACGGACATTTTCATCTTCAGCAGCCCAAACAACATAAAGGTAACTTGGTTTAATCTCAGATACACACAAAAAGTCAAAATTTGTTGTCCAGTGTAATTATATAACATCATATGCAGGTTTTAAAGATAATTTTGCCCTGTTTAGTATTAATTATGATAAGGTACTGTAAATGTGTTATTGTACTGTTACAATGTTGGGATTTTATTGCATTGTATTTTATTTTGTTATTTTATTATTTAAGTAACATTTAAGATACATGTGAGAATAAATGGATTCATTATGGAAGACGAGAGAAAGGAAGGGCGAAATCTTAGACGGGCCTGCGTGCCCAATTCTAAACTCTTTGAAAATAATGTTCGTTCGTTCGTTCGTTCATCAACAGGTTTCTGCACAATCCCCAGACTCCTAATTTTCTAAATGAAAGTTTGTAACCAGATTCCCATACAATATGGAAATTCCTTAAATATATAACATATACTTGTCCTTGGATGATGCAGGTCGACTTGCCCAGAATCGTGATGCGTTCAGAGCAGCTGTAATGGAGACAACGTTCTGGAGAGAATACGTCTCATGATGATGATATACATTTATAGATATATATATATATATATATATATAT
This sequence comes from Oreohelix idahoensis, assembly GCA_024509875.1. Classification (NCBI taxonomy): domain Eukaryota; kingdom Metazoa; phylum Mollusca; class Gastropoda; order Stylommatophora; family Oreohelicidae; genus Oreohelix; species Oreohelix idahoensis. Next base: position 105,211 of record JAMPIV010018785.1, on the reverse strand, counting down.
ATATATATATATATATATATATATATATATATATATATATATATATATATATATATATATATATATATATATGGGAGCCGCGCTGGTGTAATGGCTTCGGCGTTGTACTGGCGACCAGGTGTTCATGGTTCAAACCCGGGCGTCGGCGTTTGAAGAAATGTTTACGGCCGGAAATTTGACTGAATAGCCTGAACGGCTCCTGTGATAAACCCTCTGTGGATGGGAAGGAGCGAAGCTCCTGACCGGGTTGGAAGGAAAGTCCTCAGGTTCCCCAGCCTCGCAATGACATGTCATTGGGCCGAAGGGCTGAAAGCCCAAGTGCCGCTGGTTAAGAAAAGGAAAAAATATATATATATATATATATATATATATATATATATATATATATATATATATATATATATATATATATATATATATATATATATATATATATATATATATATATATATATATAATAAGTTCTTTAAGCACCAAACACGGCGCATAAGGCAGAAACCAGTGCTCTCCAGGTTGTTCGTTGTGACGCCACTCCTCTTAGCTCTTGCACATTATTTAGGCCCAACGTTCTTCCTTCTCTTATTATTGTTCTTCTGAGTGTTTCTTTTGGTCTTCCTTTTTTCCTCTTACCGTCCGGAACCCAAGTGAGCGCCTGTAGTGGTATTCTGTTGTTTTGCATTCGTAGGACATGACCGATATATGACCATCGTCTTTTCCTTATATAGTCGGAGACATATTTCTGCCTAGAGTCTTCTCTTATTTGTTGATTAGTCTTGAATTCTTTCCAACTGATGTTCATGAGTTTTCTAAGACATTTGTTCTCGAATGTATTCAGCTTGTTCTCCAATGATTTTATTATTTTCCAACTCTCACAGCCGTATGTTAACACTGAGATAACATTTGAATTAAACAGACGAAGCTTGGTATGTATATTCAATGATCGTAATTTCCAAATGTTAGATAATCTATTGAAGGCGCTAGCTGCCAAAGCAATTCTAGTATGGATTTCTCTTGTTGTGTCACCATCCTGAGTCATTTTACTGCCTAAATAATTGAAACTTTCAACTTTCTGTAGTTTTTCCCCGTTCAAGATGATATCAAAGGTCTCGTTAGAAAAGTTCATAGCTTTAGTTTCAGAGGCCTATATATATATGGTTTTGTTCCTTCGATTTTCTCTTCTTTGCAAAACGTGCAAGGCCGCCATCTAGAGTATTTTTTTTCCTTATTTTCAAATATAAAAAATATATATTTATTGTAAAAATGTGTAAGACCGAACAAAAGAAAAAACACTAGACAACATAAAAGAAAGACAAGTAAGAAGCACTGTCAAGATTCAACCCATCTCCATCTAAATGATACAATCGCCACGCTGCGAAAAATGATCGTGTTAAGGCAGATGACAGTGCCCCAACTTTGGGGCACTGTACGAAGGATGGCCACCGACCGAGCAAAGTGGAATCAATTTGTTGTTGCCCTACAATACGCCACTAGGCGTGATGACCACTGACTGCTTTGACGGTCGGCGGCTAAGGATCAAAGAAGAAGAAGAGTAAGGCAGATGACCAGTATAAGCTGAGGGTGTCAAGTTGCAAACGTCATATATTATAATAGAACGGAAAAGGAAAGGGGGGGGGGGGGGTTAATGTACAGAAAGCAGGGGGCGCAAAGAATTATAACATGACGCATAGCGCTACAGAACAAGTTAACAAGCTACAGTGGTAACTCCCATGTTCCGTCTGTAACGCTTCACTCACCTACATCAGTTTCCACTATCGGAGTACCTTGGCATTTTTTTTTAATGGAAGGGATCCAGATGCTGTTAAACTTTCCCGCCATTTTGAGCAGCTAATTAGCACCCAAACGAATGACAGGGACGTTAATAATTTTTTTTTTAATCTAGTGTTTTGTTTCATGTTTATTGTTATACGAGACTGTATACCCGTCAAAACAGTAGCGAGAGAAGAATTAAATCCAACTCTTTAAACCTTCAGCATCTGCTGCACATTTGGAAGATTGTGAAAGTGGAATTGGCAACAAGAGTGTAATTTAATTAATGACATAACCGCTTTTTTATACCTCAGCCGCGATAGCGCAGTGGTTAGTGCACTGGCATCCTAGCTCTCGTAGTCCATGGTTCGATCCCCAGTTCAGGTGGGATTTTTAGACTACAAACGGCTCCGGGGTTGGCCCAGCCTCATGAACTGGGTACCAGAGCAACTCTGGGAAGGTTAAAGCGGCTGGCATGATGCTGACTACATCCCCCTAGTGTGCTGATGGTCAAGAAAATATAGGCCTAACACCATATTCGCCTTGCTGTGACAGTACATAGTGAATGGACGCTCAGCCAATTTTGCACCCAAAAAGTGCATTATTAGCTGAGGTCATTCTCATGACACTCACACAACTCACACTCAGGTTTCCTTCATTAATTTCGGCCTTTATTTGGTCTGTACTTGCTGATAGGAAAGCTATATTAGTGATTGCGTCTTTAAAACTGTCTGGGTCGTCCACGGGTCCTATACCATAGTTGTGTGTGTCATGAGAATGACCTCAGCCAATAATGCACTTTTTTTGGGGTGCAAAATTAGCTGAGCGTCCATTCACGATGTACTGTCACAGCAAGGCGATGGCGCCATTTGGTTGGTCCTAGGTTCGATTCCCGGTAAGCCTATCACTTATATTCTCTTTTCTGTTGTCTAGTGTCATCCTTTATGTCCAACGAGTACCTATTAATTACTTTTATTTATTTATTTATTTACTATCCACAGGACTCAAGTTTCCTTCATTATTTGTATATTCTGGCAGAGTTTCTTAGTACATTCTTAGGGCGTGGCTGACAAGGCAAGCACAGGCAACTTGGGTTGGTAGCACAGTGATTCTCAGCACTTCAGCACGTGGACCCTTGAGCACGCTTTTTCAACACATGCGAACAAAAAAAAAAGTAAGTTATAACCAATAGAGTACAATTACTATCAAATACCAGGCCATCTTGAATGGACCAGAAGTTTCCAATATTCTTATTTTGCAGTCTAGTGCACCTTGCGAAATAAATATATTCAGCAACGTTGTCTATATGTTATAACATCATCATTTTTTGGGGCACCCTATATATACCTTGTATATATATATATATATATATATATATATATATATATATATATATATATATATATATATATATATATATATATATATATATATATATATATATATATATATATTTACAAAAATAATGAACGAAAAAGGGACATGAAAAAGTCGGACCAAAGTAGATGTAACAATAATAGCACGGACTAGCAACATCATCATGTCAAACAAAGTCCTACAAAAACCTTCGCATCAGGAGCACAGGCTCTGGCACATACTTACTGAAAGAGGAACACTAACAGTGTTGGTCCCCAAAGCTCTCTAAGGAGAAAAATAGCAATAAAAAGAAGTACAAGGAAAAGAACATTGTCAATAAATTATTTTGTTTTTTGATATGCCTAAAATATTATACACTTTTCTGATAAAGACCAGTTAATACATATGTTCTCAAATCGTGCTATCGGGACCCCAAGATGCAGCAATAGTGAATGCAGTCAGCGACTCATAGCTTGACTGCCTGCGTCAGGACCAGCGAATCAGAGCTGGTCAAGACCGCACTCCACCTCCACATGGTGGTCCTGGAAACAGTCTGCAGCAGTGCAGTCTGGCTGAGCGAGTGTGGATCGCAATGGGAAGGCAAACCCGGTCCCTAAAAAATGCCGTGCTGAAGTCGGATGTGTCGACCGAAAGGTGCAAATATCACAGCTTAGGCGTAAACAGACACAACGCAACCATCGTCCTTTTTAGGGCGAACGAGGAAGAAGAAGAAGAAATCGTGCTATCGAACATGATATACCATAAGTTTTATAAAAAAGAAGGAAAGTTGGATTGACGTGCAGGCCGTACTGTGCAGAAAAAAAAAAAAAAAATAAAGAAACTAGTTGGCACACGTAAGAACTATTTCAGATAAATTGATATTCACTACAAGCACGCGCAACCTCTTATCACAAGATGCGAATGTTTGTTTCTTTCTAATTTTCTGTTTTTAATTCACCGCTTGTTGCCGGGAAGGTAATATTATCTATTAGATGAAATACAAGATTGTATGTTACGATCTAGCAAACTTAACGATTAGTCTTTGTGGTATCTCAGACAGTCTTTCATGTTACTTGTCTGAGTTTTTTGTTTGTTGGTGTTCAAATATCGGTATACAAATATTTCATTCAAGCTGTGGAGAACCAGACGAATTTAAATATAGATTTAGTACTCGAGGGAAACATCTCAGTCGACAAATATAGCAGACGTGCCTACAGCTGACAGACGGTTCATTTTTATTTAACTGGTTTAAAGCAGCATCAGCATCTGTGGTGTAGACTTTATTTGTTCCTTATTCCACAATGAGATTTCACGTTCAAAATAAAACATTTTCAACTCACAGTAAATATATTAACTCAGTTTTGTTTGACACTGATCTCAAAAACTGTGTTTTTGTTTCCTTTAAACTTTAGAGTCAGCACAACACGAAGACGTGAATTTTCTATTTTCTGAGGTTTGACCACCCAGCCATTTAGTCTTTCATCCATCATCGATATCTTGCAGCTTCCCCTGGAGCATAGGTCCACGTAGCACGCCCACCTGTTTGTGCCAAACTTTCAAGGTGATCCTTGTCTTCTTAAATCATTTCATGCCTGTCTCCAGTTCTCTTCTCCGTGTGTCTTTGGTCTCCCTCTTCTTTTCTTACTCTGAGAATTCCAGAACAAGGACTGCCTTGTAATGCTATCAGCTGGCTTACTTTTGTCTGTGTCATATCTAAAGTCATGTTTCGTCTGTTGCTTCTCATGTACTGGTTCAGTCCTTTCTACTTGTAACGCTTTCAGCTGGTTTACCTTGTCTGTGTCCTATCTAGTCACGTTTCGTCTGTTGTTTCTCATGTACTGGTTCAGTCCTTTCTACTTGTAACGCTTTCAGCTGGTTTACCTTGTCTGTGTCATATCTAAAGTCACGTTTCGTCTGTTGCTTCTCGTGTACTGGTTCAGTCCTTTCTACTCGTAACGCTTTCAGCTGGTTTACCTTGTCTGTGTCCTATCTAAAGTCACGTTTCGTCTGTTGTTTCTCATGTACTGGTTCAGTCCTTTCTACTCGTAACGCTTTCAGCTGGTTTACCTTGTCTGTGTCCTATCTAAAGTCACGTTTCGTCTGTTGTTTCTCATGTACTGGTTCAGTCCTTTCTACTCGTAACGCTTTCAGCTGGTTTACCTTGTCTGTGTCCTATCTAGTCACGTTTCGTCTGTTGCTTCTCGTGTACTGGTTCAGTCCTTTCTACTCGTAACGCTTTCAGCTGGTTTACCTTGTCTGTGTCCTATCTAAAGTCATGTTTCGTCTGTTGTTTCTCATGTACTGGTTCAGTCCTTTCTACTCGTAACGCTTTCAGCTGGTTTACCTTGTCTGTGTCCTATCTAGTCACGTTTCGTCTGTTGCTTCTCGTGTACTGGTTCAGTCCTTTCTACTTGTAACGCTTTCAGCTGGTTTACCTTGTCTGTGTCCTATCTAAAGTCATGTTTCGTCTGTTGTTTCTCATGTACTGGTTCAGTCCTTTCTACTCGTAACGCTTTCAGCTGGTTTACCTTGTCTGTGTCCTATCTAGTCACGTTTCGTCTGTTGCTTCTCGTGTACTGGTTCAGTCCTTTCTACTCGTAACGCTTTCAGCTGGTTTACCTTGTCTGTGTCCTATCTAAAGTCATGTTTCGTCTGTTGTTTCTCATGTACTGGTTCAGTCCTTTCTACTCGTAACGCTTTCAGCTGGTTTACCTTGTCTGTGTCCTATCTAGTCACGTTTCGTCTGTTGCTTCTCGTGTACTGGTTCAGTCCTTTCTACTTGTAACGCTTTCAGCTGGTTTACCTTTGTCTGTGTCCTATCTAAAGTCATGTTTCGTCTGTTGTTTCTCATGTACTGGTTCAGTCCTTTCTACTTGTAACGCTTTCAGCTGGTTTACCTTGTCTGTGTCCTATCTAGTCACGTTTCGTCTGTTGCTTCTCGTGTACTGGTTCAGTCCTTTCTACTCGTAACGCTTTCAGCTGGTTTACCTTGTCTGTGTCCTATCTAGTCACGTTTCGTCTGTTGTTTCTCATGTACTGGTTCAGTCCTTTCTACTTGTAACGCTTTCAGCTGGTTTACCTTGTCTGTGTCCTATCTAGTCACGTTTCGTCTGTTGTTTCTCATGTACTGGTTCAGTCCTTTCTACCTTGAGCTCCTCTAGATCACACACGCGTTTGTTCTCATGCTTTCTTTCACACAAACACACACATATGTAAATACTTGTAACGAGTCCCAGATATACCTTCAGTATCGCCGGCCAAGAATCATCTCACAGTAAGATGTCCTTGATTGGATGATAGCAGGAAGTGCAAAGAAAAATTACGATGATGATGAATCTTCACCATCGGTAACAGTTAAGACTGGTTGGACATATTTCCAGCACACGTACTTCTGAGTTACTCTACTTCCAAGGTAACAGTTAACATTAGTTGGACATATTTCCAGTTCACGTACTTCTGGGTTACTCTACTTCCACGGTAAGAGTTAACACTGGTTGGACATATATCCAATACACGTACTTTTGAGTTACTGTACTTCCACGGTAATAGTTAACACTGGTTGGACATATATCCAGTACGCGTGCGTCTTAGTTACTCTACTTCCATGGTAAGAGTTAACACTGTTTGGACATATATCCCGTTCACGTACTTCTGAGTTACTCTACTTCCACGGTAACAGTTAACACTGGTTGGACATATATCCAGTACACGTACTTCTGAGTTACTCTACTTCCAAACAATGTTGCTAGGCTCAATCTTGCACTTCAAGTGTCTGAGCCGTTGATGATTGTGGGTAAACTGATGTTCTATTGAGCAGTGATCAGCTATCTTTTTGTTTATTTCACAGCACAATTATGTGCTCTTCAAAACTCCACAGCACACTATAATATTTCAGTAAATGAGATTGGTAAATATTTAACAATTCGCTGCAATCTAAAGACAACGCACTGTAGTTTCCTTGCAGTTTATTGGTGGATAATAATAACTCATTATTTGTAAAATAGTTCGTGTGAGATTCCTACGCAATATTTTACGGTAACATCATCATCATCATCATGTGACGTATTCTTTCCAGAACGTTGTCTCCATTACAGCTGCTCTGAACGCATCACGATTCTGGGCAAGTCGACTTGCATCAGCCAAAGACAAGTTCAGACTCTCTGTGATGTCCTGGGTCCACCGTCGTCTATATAATTTGTTATACCGTTATATGGTGTGCCCCGTGACTTTCCTGAGGGGGAGGGAGGGGGGGTGTCTCTGAGGAGACAACAAAATTAATGGGACTACTACTTCTTCAGACATAATAATAGGTTGTCCACGTGTATGGGGCTGTCAACGTCATCATATAAAACATATTGCTACATAAACAAACGCAGCAAGAGCAGCTTAATACTTTTGGTACAGACGTCCTGCAAGGGAACCAGCAATAGTGGTTCCTCAATGCTCTATAAGAAGAGAAAGGGTAAATAAAGATAATGATATGGTGTATTCTCCCTGGGGTCACGTCACACCTGGCAGCCACCGGCGTTTACTCTGGTTGTGCAGCACTTGATATAAAGAGTTAAAAAGTACGAATTACACCGTGCAAAACAATAGGAAGAGATTTTATTACAGGTATATGTACGATATAAGGCAAGCAGAGATTGTCTTTGACTTAACGACGTTTGCGACTTACGACCACTCGCACTTGCAACGGTATTCCTCGAAGTACTGTTCATCTACATTTCATTATTTATTACAGTACTGGACTGTACAGTACGATGATTTAATGTTATAATTTGTACACTGTATTAAAACGCAGTTCTATAGCCAATACTGCCTTAGTGGAGTGAAGTGTTAGAGACTTCACCATATTAGGTCCAGCATCGAGAGGTGGGGTGACAAGTTCGCTTCCTCGCTGATTTTCTTTCTTTAACTCAAACTCAGGTACGCATTTACAGCTGAGTAGATTGGATCGTGTCGGTAACGTGATTCGAACCCGACACCTTTGCCCCGAGAGACCAGGGCTCTAACCACTCTGCCAGTCGGACGCTCAGTTGTTTTACTTCACTATAAACAAAGATATCACCTTGTTTACATATATAACAAATACAGACACATATATATGTTAGTAATTAGACAAGTTGCTTGTTAACATATTCTTATGGTTCATATAGTATTTAGCAGCGGTGGGTCACCCAGGTGCTGTAATGATCTACTTTATGACCCTCTCTAATGATCCATCTTGATAATATTATATCTGTTTTCATGTTTCAGAGCATTTTTGTTGTTGCTGAAGAAGGAGGAGTGCAGCAACAAGACGATATACAGACAACTGATAAAATTGCTAAAACAACTCATCTCATTATCATCTCAACCCGTAACCCGTCATGGGTCGTAGGGGTGCCATGGTGGAAGCATCAGCAGACAGGGTCCTCCACTGCTCTCTATCCTCAGCAATGCGTACAAGTGTGGAAAAACCGTGCTCTGCCCATTCTTTGATGTTATCAGCCCAGGATTTTCTTTGCCTTCCTCTTCTCCGTTTACCTTCGACTGTTCCCTGGAGGATCGTTTTCGAAAGGGAGTCATGACGAGTTACATGCCCAAACCAGGCGAGCTTTCGAGGTTTCACTACTGACAAAAGTGGTTCTTGGTGGCCTGCATAGGTGTTTATTTTCTCTCTAACAGACATTTGTTTTGTGCTCTTTACAGCAAATGCGCAAAATTCTTCTATAACATTTATACTCGAAAGCCTGAATCCTTCGCTCCGTATCTGCAGTGAGTGTCCAGCCCTCACACCCATACAAGAGAATAGATAATACAAGTGATTTGTATAATTTAAAACATCTATAAAAACCATATTCAAGTCCAAATGGGACACAGAACACCCACAAACAGTGGAAAATTCAAACTGAAGGGTATTATTTTACCGAATGTTAACTTCGCATGTCTTCTCTCTGCGCTGGTTGGAAATTAGTTCTACGCGGATTGTATCTGTCAAAAACCTCGGCCCTATATAAACGGTTTTGAATCAGTATGTCAAATCTGTCATGTGAGATCCTGCGTGAGTTGTAATCTCGTTCCTGATGAGCAGATCTCGCTCTCCTATCATCCTCTTCTGTCCTCCTAACCCTATCATTCCGTTCATAATTTCGATGTTCCGACCATGGTATCTCATTCTCTCTTGAAACCCATCTTTTTCTTTCTACCGGCATAACTCTCTCTACCTAGTTCTGATGTCCCCCTTCTACTAAACTCTTCATAATTGGGGTTATGTACCCCAGTATTCTCTCTACGAAGTTGTGTTGTCTACATTCATCTTTACGTTCCTCTTGTATTCATGGATGGTGGTGACGAGATCTTTATACTTATCCTATCTTCTCGTACACGGGTTTTCTAACTTCTGAATACGTGTTTCTATGCTAATGGGTTTCTCTAGCCCTCAATGTTGGATTCTCCTCGTTTCTCCGTCCAAACTGTCCTTCCTTCCTATTCAGTTGTCTGTACTGTCTAACTATTTCGTCGTCCTCTGAGTTACACTCCTTCAGATTTCCCGATCTTATTTGAAACCTTCTAAGCAAGTTCTTTTCTTGTATGGCAATTTTAATTGCAACTTTTAGAGTCTGAGGGCTCTTTCTCAACAAGTGTAGCCTTAGGCCATCCTTATATAAGGCATCAATGTAAATGATATTTTACAGAATGTTAACATCACTTTAAACAAAATGATATTTTACCGAATGTTAACTTCACTTCAAACTAAATGATATTTCACAGAATGTTAACTTCCCTTCAAACTAAATGATATTTTACCGAATGTTAACTTTACGTTGAACTAAATAATATTTTACCAAACGTTAACTTCCCTTCAAACTAAATAATATTTTACCGAATGTTAACTTTACGTCAAACTAAATTATATTTAGAGAATGTTAACTTCCTTTCAAACTAAATGATATTTTACCGAATGTTAAATTCACGTCCAACTAAATGATGTTTTACCGAATGTTAACTTCCCGTCAAACTAAATGATATTTTATCGAATATTAACTTTACTTTAAACTAAATGATATTTTACCGAATGTTAACTTCATTTTAAATTAAATGATATTTTACCGAATGTTAACTTCACTTCAAACTAAACGATATTTCACAGAATGTTAACTTCACGTCAAACTAAATGATATTTTACCGAATGTTATATTCACGTCAAACTAAATGATATTTTACCGAATGTTAACTTTGCGTCAAACTAAATGATATTTTACCGAATGTTAACTTTGCGTCAAACTACATGATATTTTACCGAATGTTAACTTCCCTTCAAACTAGATTATATTTTACCGAATATTAACTTCACTGTAAACTAAATGATATTTTACCGAATTTTAACTTCACTTCAAATAACAGATCGCGTCTTATCCTGTGCAGTTCATGAATACAGTACATTTTAATAAGCTAACTCTGGGATTTTCACTGGAAATGTTGTGAATTTTACCTTTAAACCTGGGGACAACGCACTTATACATTCCAGAATTGGGGTCGAGGTGGCTAGGAGGTATGGCGTCCACCTCGAATTCTAAAGTTCCCGGGTTCTATTCCCAGTATAGGGAATATAATTTATGGAAAATTTGATATCAGAACTAGTGAATATATCATACTCTCCCCCTGGTCTCCTGGGAAGTGAGATCGGATGGCTAGCATTCTCGGATATGGGCGAAAAATAGGAGTTCCCGTGTACAAGTTCCGCACGTTAAAAATTCCCTCGAAGGTTGGAAACCGTACAGAGTAGGCCATAAGGCCGCTGCCCTGGCAAAATTTAAATATTAGAAACCTACCCACCACAAAAATATTTACAGAATGTGTGATTCATATATACGTACATGGAGATTCTCGCCAGTGCTACGGAGTTCATGCACAGTGCTGAGATCCTCCTTGTGTGATCTAAGGGAAGAGATCGGAGTACTGATGGAGCTGTCCTTGTGCAATGAAGATCGTCCTTAAAACGAAAAACCAAAAACAAGTGCCAGAAGGAAAAAGCAAGTCCACAGCTTACCTAGATAAAACTTTTTTTTTGGGTTTCCCTCAGAAACCTTGAGATCTACAAAATGATCCCAGAAACCTTGAGATCTACAAAATGATCCCAGAAACCTTGAGATCTACAAAATGATCCCAGAAACCTTGAGATCTACAAAATGATCCCAGAAACCTTGAGATCTACAAAATGATCCCAGAAACCTTGAGATCTACAAAATGATCCCAGAAACCTTGAGATCTACAAAATGATCCCAGAAACCTTGAGATCTACAAAATGATCCCAGAAACCTTGAGATCTACAAAATGATCCCAGAAACCATGAGATCTACAAAATGATCCCAGAAACCTTGAGATCTACAAAATGATCCCAGAAACCATGAGATCTACAAAATGATCCCAGAAACCTTGAGATCTACAAAATGATCCCAGAAACCTTGAGATCTACAAAATGATCCCAGAAACCTTGAGATCTACAAAATGATTCCAGAAACCTTGAGATCTACAAAATGATCCCAGAAACCTTGAGATCTACCAAATGATCCCAGAAACCTTGAGATCTACAAAATGATCCCAGAAACCTTGAGATCTACAAAATGATCCTATGGGATCCACCGGTAGATAAAGACCGACCGGTTGCCGACCCTTGGTATATAGTGATTTCCGACTTACGACCACTTCGACTTATGGACGGAGTAGCTGGAACGAAACAGAGTCGAGGACTACTTGAAATACAATATTTATCAAACACACCGTCCTTTAAGACAAACCAAATTTAGAAACAGAATACTCCTGACTAAAGTACGATTACGTCATCAAGAGTGAAGCGCTGAAGAAAAACAAACCCAGAACAATATCAGAAGTACAAATGATGATGAGAAGACGTTACAAATGCACTTGTAGACAAACGGACAGACAGCCGGACATGTAGACAGACAGACAGACGGAAATGTAGACAGACTGGCATGTAGACAGACTGGCATGTAGACAGACGGACATGTAGACAGACACGGAAATGTACACAGACGGGCATGTAGACAAACGGACAGAAGGGCATGTAGACAGACGGACATGTAGACAGACAGACGGACATGTAGACAGACGGACATATAGACAGACGGACATGTAGTCAGACAGACGGACGGACAGACAGACGGACATATAGACAGACGGACGGACAGACAGATAGATATACACAGACAGACAGACATACAGAGACAGATAGACAGACATATAGATAGAGAAGTCGGTCAGTAGGGCGATATAAAAATTTTCACATTTTTCTGTACTGTTCTAAAATGCGGTTATTTAGTTAACTACCGTAACCCCCTTTCTTTCTGAGACAGAAAATATTAGCCATTCAACTCACACAGTAGACAGACTCGACAATATTGATAAAACCATCAAATCTGAGACACTGGTAATGTAAAATAAATCAACTAACATTTGGTACATAATCAATTTTTATTCTTCACGGCTCTGAGCGAGTTCGCACTAACATAAACAGTAGTCTTTTATGACTCCCCGTGTTTTGATCGTATGAAAACGTAACTCCTTAACTATGTGGCTATAAAAAAAATAATGTATAATTCAGTAATAGAAAATCTGGTTCCAGGGCAAGCAAATATCTGAGAGGAAGGTGGATGGACAATGCTAAATCATCATCATCATTATCATCATCATCATCATCATCATTATCATTTATACTGCTTAAGGAGTAAGCAGCCATCTCTGCAGCTTCCACAGCACCGTCTGTATTGTTTAGTTATTGGCCTTGAACGTAGTTATTGGCCTTGAACGTAGTTACGGGACTTGAAGCAGGACACGTATGAAGCGCGATGAGCATTCACCAACAAAGGCACGTTTGTTAAACTAATGAACGTGAGAAGGTGAATGAGATGTTGGCATGCATCTTACGGATAGATAATCTGTAGGGAAGGTTATCAACAAAATTATATACTCAGGGAAGGAACAGAAAGACAAAAAGAGGAAGACCCATAGAGGAATGCCTCGATAACCTGGCCACCTGGCTTAGGAAGAAAACAAGGGACTTAATTCGGAGCGCCGATGACCGCAGAAAAGGGAAAATCATTACACCAAGGGCAGGCAACCCAGAGGCTGTGGGACCTACTTTAGCAACAATGAGCTCTCTAATGATCTAACTTGATTAAAAAAAAATGTGTCTGTTATCAGAGTATATGGAATCTGTAATAAGAGTGCAGCCTGACCGTAACTTTTATCTCTGCCAGGTGATCCGCTTCCTGCAATTTCATCAAAACGGGGTGTAAAAAGGGGGGTGGGGGGGGGGGGGGGGTGTTTGGTGGAGAATCAAACTAACTGATATTTACGAAATGTTAACTTCACGTCAAAAAAAAAAAAATTAAAATGAATTTGTGCTCACTAGCCCGTCTCTTTTCACTGAGAATGAGGAAACTGTACCTTTGTCTTGGAGAAGCCGTTCTATAAATGCTGGCGGGAAAGAGCTTGCGCAAAATATATCTATATTTACAAATCTTTCTCTTTGTCACAAAATACGTTCGTTCGTTTTCTGGTCTTCACTCCTCTCTCTGGCATCATTACTTAGCCATTCCTTATACGTGCTAATTCTTCCACTATTCGTTGTTTTCGCTTTCATCATGCAAGGTTTTCTTATATCCTGTCACACGTCTCACCCAGGGCCGGATTATCCATAAGTAGGCTAAAGCCTGGGGGCCCGGCCCTCTTGGGGGCCCGTGTATAAGTTAAAAAAAATGTTAATGCATTTATGGATAACAAGAACATGTTTGCACTTTCCAATCGCATTCATAATGTTCTAAAAAGATAGTAAAAACAAAAATAGCTTAAAAGAAATAATGCACCCCGGCAAAGCATAGTTTGTCTCTATTAATTGCATTCATACAGTAGTGTAATATTGAGTTACATTATTATTATGTAATAGTGTATGTATACTTAAGTATCATTTTTCATCAATCAAACCTTGTGCAATCTTGTGTGCCTTTCACTAGAAGAAAGTTAAAATGTTTTAACATAGTATGCAAACGTTGCAACATTACTTACATCGGCCAAACGGGCACACGACTGGGCGACCGATTCTGCAGACACCTCTACGACATCTCTCAGTTGAAATCCACGCCTGCGGCCATCCACTTCAATGGCCCTGGCCACCACGGTGTCACTGACATCCAGGTGACAGCAATCAGATCCTGTTCCCCGGACGCCAACAGTCGGTTTCCCCAGGAAAAACGCCTCATCCATCTTATGGGTTGCCTTAAACCACACGGTTTGAATACCCAACATTCTTTTGTCTGATGCGTCCTTTTCTATCTAGTCCCAGCTGTATTATGACTTTCTACCTTGTTGCGATCACCCATTTTTTTAATCGCTTTTCCCTCACTTTATGTATTTTAATATTTTAAATATTTCATTTATTTATGTATTTATCTTTTACTTTTTATTTTTATTTTCTAAGTCAGGTATTGGTAGTACCTCTGGTGAAGGAGCTGTCATGCCCTTTTCAGGGCAGCTCAGTCACCTTTGGTCCAAACCTGGCATCCAGCTCTCACCTGTGGCTCCTCGTAGCTGTCAGCATGCGACAGCGGCCACCCCCGGACAACGGCTTTGACAGGCCGGCTAAACTAGGTGAGGGTAGCCGAATGGTTATAAACCTTCGGTGAGTTAGGGTCTGCCTACCCATGCATGCGAAGACTGGATTCGATAGACTGCGCGGAAGAAACCACCTGCTGGTTCAACGGGCATGACGGCGATTACCAGCAACGCGCTGTGGAGCGTAAGGAGCACGGCGAGGCACGTAGAAAGCCCTGGTCATCCACTGCACCTGACTTCATCTCCAGTCGTCTTGACTTGTCTTGCCACTGGATTGAGATGGTCCAAGGCGAGAGAGTGAGGTCGACGAATTGCGCAACTCTTCCTCACTTTAATCCAAATCACCGCGCAAGTCACTCTTTCATCCATTCATCCATTCATCCATCCACTCACAACAAGTCCTGTGGCGATGGGCGAGCGGCGAAGCGGCAGGCGTGGGTACGCTGGCAGTCGTAGTCGCAGACCTACACACAGGCGGCTCAGGCCATATGGTCGTCTTCCACTGATCGGAGCAGCAGTGGGATTCGGCAGCCCCCTGAGTGTCTGAGCAGCCCTCTTTAGGAAAGCACTGCTCACCTCCATGGCATGAGGAAGGGGCTAGAAAAGGTGCCCTAAACATTGCCTGCTTCACCATTACCTAACCAGCTTACCGCGGTTGGTGGGTACCCTACTTCGGCGGTCGACATATAAGAAAAAGAAAGGACAGATTTTTCCCCCTCATTCTAGGCGCATGGAATGTGCGCACTTTACTTGACAAAGACTTTAACGCAAACAGACCTGAGAGACGAACTGCCCTGATTGGGAGAGAACTGGCCAGGTACAACATTGACATAGCAGCACTGAGTGAAACTCGACTTACAGGCGAGGACCAACTTTGCGAAAAGGGTGCAGGTTATACATTCTTTTGGAGCGGAAGAGGAACTGAAGAAAGACGAGAAGCAGGGGTTGGATTTGCAATCAAAACAGCAATTGTCAGCAAGTTAGCGGGGCCCCCAAAGGGAATAAATGACCGACTCATGACGGTCAAGATCCCTCTGTTCTATGGAAGAAAACATGCCACCATCATTAGCGCGTATGCACCAACTATGACAAACCAGGATGATGTCAAGGATAAGTTTTACGAAGAACTACATGCAGTCATTGCATCAGTTCCTAAAGCAGATAAGCTCATCATTCTTGGTGACTTTAATGCAAGAGTAGGCTCAGATAACATCTCCTGGAATGGCACTATTGGTAGGTACGGCGTGGGTCGCTGTAACAGTAATGGACTTCGTCTCCTCCAGACTTGCGCAGAACATGACCTCCTTGTCACCAACACCATTTTTCGACTTCCTACCCGCAACAGGACCTCCTGGATGCACCCTCAAAGCATTGGCACCTAATTGACTATGTAATTGTTAGGAAGAAGGACAGGCAAGATGTCCGGGTGACCAAGTCCATGTGTGGTGCCGAATGCTGGACTGATCATCGCCTCATTGTATCTAAACTTAAGATTCGTATCCAACCAGCCAGGCGCCCTCAGGGGAAGAAAACTCAAAAGAGGCTGGATGTCACCAAACTAAAGAAGACAAAAATCAAACAGTCATTTACTGACACCTTAGAAGACCGTCTCAAATCTATCTCGCTAGACGGCCAAAGTGTGGAAACAAATTGGGCAGCCCTAAGTGAGCAGATCTACAACACTGCTACAGAGGTCCTGGGTCCTTCCATCAAGAAACAAAATGACTGGTTTGATGAGAACTCAGATGATATAAAGCAGATGTTGGCTGAGAAACACCATCTCCATAAAGCATATTTAAATGATCCAAAATCTACATCCAAGAAAGACGCTTTGAACAACATGCGTAGAATCGTCCAACATAAACTACGCCAGATGCGGGATTCATGGCTGAGTAATAAAGCAGATGAGCTCCAAGGCTTTGCTGACAGCCATGACTTGAAAAACTTTTACCTTGCACTCAAAGCGGTCTATGGTCCAACATCATCAGGATCATTTCCCCTCCTTAATGCAGATGGAAAAACACTAATTACAGACAAGGAAAAAATGCTCCAACGCTGGGCTGAACATTTTAATAATATCTTGAACCAGCCATCATCTATTAACGACGAAGCCATCATCCGCCTGCCCCAAATTCCTATAAATGAAGCATTAGATGATGTACCAACTCTGGAGGAAACTAAAAAAGCGATTCGTCAACTGTCTAGTGGAAAGGCCCCTGGCTCCGATTCAATTCCTGTTGAGGTTTATAAAGATGGCGGTGCAGTTCTGATAGAGAAACTTCATATGATCTTCCAGCAAATGTGGCAGAGTGAAACCATCCCACACGATCTCAAAGATGCCTCAATTATACATCTATATAAACGTAAAGGTAATCGCCAAGACTGCAACAATCATCGAGGCATCTCTCTTTTATCAATCGCTGGGAAGATATTCGCCAGAATCCTTTTGAATCGCCTTACGGCTCATCTTGACAAAGGTCTTTTACCTGAAAGTCAGTGTGGATTCCGGAAAGAACGAGGAACCACAGATATGGTGTTCGCTGCAAGACAGCTACAAGAAAAATGCCAAGAACAGCACTGTGACCTGTACACAGCTTTCATCGACTTGACAAAGGCGTTCGACACGGTCAGTAGAGAGGGTCTATGGAAGATCATGGCAAAATACGGCTGCCCAAAGAAATTTATCACAATAGTGCAGCAACTGCATGATGGAATGCAGGCTAGAGTTCAGGAAAACGGTGAGCTATCAGAGCCTTTCCCCGTCTCAAATGGAGTTAAACAAGGGTGCGTACTTGCACCGACTCTGTTCAGTATCATGTTTTCTGCTATGCTGACTGATGCTTTTAGAGACGGGGACACAGGAATCGACATTAGTTATCGTATTGATGGAAAATTGTTTAACCTTAGGAGGCTTCAAGCAAAAACCAAGGTCAAATCACACACCATCAGAGATCTTCTGTTTGCTGATGATTGTGCCCTCAATGCTGGCTCAGAGACTGATCTGCAGCATAGTGTGGATAGATTCTCCGAAGCCTGCGCCAACTTTGGGCTTACCATCAACACGAAGAAAACAGAAATCATGTACAAACCAGCTCCTGGCACAGTTTATACTGAGCCAGTCATCAAGGTTAATGGTGAGAAACTGAATGTTGTGAACAGATTCACATACCTTGGTAGCACACTATCCCAGAACATTGTCATTGATGATGAGGTGAACACCAGGATCTCCAAAGCCAGCAGCACATTTGGCAGACTATACACCAACGTTTGGCATCGAAGTGGCATTAGTCTACAGACAAAGCTGAAGGTGTACAGAGCTGCGGTGCTTCCAGTGCTGCTATATGCATGTGAAACATGGACTGTATACAGGCGCCACGTAAAGAAGCTAAACCACTTCCATACAGTCTGTCTCAGGAAGATAATGAACATCAAATGGCAAGACAAGATCCCGGATACCGCCGTTCTTGACAGAGCTGGTATCCCTAGTATTGATACTATTCTGATGCAGTCACAAATTCGCTGGGCAGGTCATGTAGTCCGCATGCCAGACCATCGACTGCCAAAGATACTCTTTTATGGTGAGATGCAGAAGGGTAAACGCTCCCATGGTGGCCAAAAGAAGCGCTTCAAAGACACGTTAAAGACGTCATTGAAAACCTTTGACATAAACCCAGACACATGGGAAGCTGCTGCGCAAGACCGAACTGCTTGGCGCACATCTCTTCGTAAAGGTGCAGCAGCATGCGAATCATCCAGAAGAGCAGCAGCGGAACAGCGGAGACAAGCTAGAAAGGACCGTGAAATAAAACCTTCACATGAAGCAAACATTCCCTGCCCACACTGTCCAAGATCTTTCCAGGCCCGCATCGGGCTCTTCAGTCACCTTCGTACCCATAGACTAACCTAACATATTCTTAAATAATTGGATGAACAGAGTGGTCTTCATCACCCGTGATGGACGAACAACCATATATATATATATATATATTTATATATATTTATATATATTTATATATATATATTTATATATATATATTTATATTTATTTATATTTATATTTATATATATATATATATATATATATATATATATATATATATATATATATATATATATATATATATACCCGGTATATAATTTTTATTTCATTTTATTTATTTTTTTATTTTTTAATTAAGTTTTTATTTTTTCATTTAATTAATTAATTAATTTTTTTTTTAATTTTAATTTTATTTTTATTTATTTATTTTTTTATTATTTTTATTTATAATTTTTTAATTTAATTTAATTTTAATTTATTTTATTTTTTTATTTTATTTATTTATTTTTTATTATATATATATATATATATATATATATATATATATATATATATATATATATATATATATATATATATTTTTTTTAAATTTTTTTTATAATTTTATTTATTTATTATTTATCTATTTATTTATTTTTTTTATATTTTTTTTCCCTCACTCCGTTTTCCAGTCCTTGTTTTCATTATTTCTTATTTTTTTTGTTTTTAATGTACTATCGACTTCCGCTTTCCGGTTTAGTGGCAGCCATCTTGCTGCATGTGACTGGACATAAGAGGGTATTTTTTTTTCTCTTATTTTTATAGTTACATGTTCTCTACTTAATTCTCATTTTCTTTCCCTCCTGTCTCTTGTTTGTCTGTCCCTGACGAAGGCCTTGTGGCCGCAACGTAGGTTTTTTCTTGTCCTTTCTCCTTGTAAGACGTATTACTATTTGTGTTTTTTTTTTCCCATTCAACCGCAAAATCATAAATAATACTAGTATATACCATCATTATGCTAAGGTGTTTGACAATAACATTTTAAAGTTATTGCCTATTGGGTGAATGGGGGCCCAAACACCAAAAAGCCTAGAGGTTCTTCTTGGCTTAATCTGGCCCTGCTCTCACTCACCCCTCTCTCCTGGTTATTTCCTCCTTTGATATCGTTGACGCTTAGTGAAGGAACGAACTTGCCACATTGACTTGTTGCTTATCGCCAGCTCCAGACAGAGAAAGAGTCTATACTGAGCGATATTCCTATTCTTAACCCAGACTTTTTGTCTTAGAAGATAAATGAAAAAAATGTTGTCGCATGATAAGGTGCTAGTTTGCAAACATGACGTGCAGAAAAATACACTTCCGATCTCACTGGGATGTAGAAGGATAGCAATCTTGGTAACGATTAAGACACGGACATTGATGTAATACCTCCAGCAGATGGAATTTGTTGCGATAATCAACTACCGCAAAGTAACATCTTTGAAGAGATTATCAGCGATAGATTAGTGAAGCAGTGAGTTGGTAAATGACAGGCGAAATGGAAGAAGTAAGACCTTATATGGTTATGTAGTTTGAAAATTACATGTACATGACAATGTCTTATGTTATCATGTAGTAATGTTCTTAATGAGGGTAGTGGGAAAACCCCTCCTAAAATCAGACACATATCTGCAATTGGTTTGGCGTTTGAGATGCTAAGATAGACTGCTGCTGATTGGACGTCTCCTCTAATGCTGCTGATTGGACGTCTCCTCTAAGTAGCAACGTGCGTGTGTAGGCAAAAATTTCGATTATATTCTACAGCGTTGTAAGACTACTTTACTGATTTTCAATTTCGTCAAAAACAGATCATAGCCAGGAACACGGATTATTAGGACCCAAATATAGGACAGGCCATAGGACTGGACGCGAATTCTAAGATTAGAAGAGAGTAACCACGGAGACATCACTTTGCGCCTTAAGCTCTAGGATCCAACATCAAGTGCACTCAGTTAGACACCTATCACACCTGATAGGTACAGCATCTTAATACAGTTTCCCGGCAATATTCAGACGTTTCCTATGCAAAATGTATGTGCTCGACCCACACACACACAAAAACTCTGGGTAAATTGTAATATGTACATTTTATTATTTTATATTTGCATTTTGACAAGTATAAATTGCTTGTGGATGTACAGTGGCATATGAGGCAGGCAACTTCATCACTGCAAATAACGTGGCACATGAACCACCACTGCAAGAGCTGGTGACTGCTTCGTGCGGATTTCCTCACAAGAAACCAACAGCCGAGGTGGCCCCAGGCTCCATAGAGAGCAGGATGACGATATCATGGTGTAAATATGTATAATACAAGCGCTTTAGTAAATTTCGTGTGTGTGCGTGCGTGCGTTGCGTGCGTGACGTACGTACATACGTACGTATGTATGTATGTATGTATGTATGTATGTATGTATGTATGTATGTATGTATGTATGTATGTATGTATGTATGTATGTATGTATGTATGTATGTATGTATCCGATCATTGTCAGTCCGCCCCTGATATATCCTATACAGGCCAATCGAACTGATCAATTACAGCATTGGATATTCCGAAAATGATTTACGGATGAAATGAAAAGAGAAAGAAATTATGAATTGCAAGATGTATTTATGACATCAGAAAGAGAAGATATAGAATGAAAAAAAATATTAATGAAGCTTTTTCTCTCAACGCTTATGCGTCTGGCAAGGTTGACTATACCGATGTTGAAGCTAAAATTAAAGACAACAGGGACACCAACAAGGGCACAACAAATTTGATAATGCCAGTACCATAGGGTGCTTGTTTACCTAGATTAAGTTGACCGAAAACGGCACTCGTGCACTCATGAACATAATACAAAGAAATCCATGAACAACGTAACTATCCGATAAAACGGTGTTCGGTTACGGAGACAAGGGACACAAATAATTGCAAAAGGGGGAGGAATTCTGTGTCGTGTTGACAAAGATCTAGTCTGTGTATGAGAACAGACAATGGGACAGCGTGGATAGCACGCGGGGCCTCTACGTGCTGTCTGCTCAGATAAATCCGGCAAAGGTTTTCATACATTTAGTGGTGCTGGTTTAATAACGAACATTTCTGTTTGATTTATGAGTTGAGTAATTCTGAAGTGGAGGGCGTGAGGTATGAAAGAAATTAGTCATACAATTTGCTAAAGATCTTTAAACACTAATATTATAATAGAAGTGTGAGTTTCATAAAGGCCTTACGAGTATGGCAGACATAGCGTGTGAAAATTACCAAATGTTTGTCCCGATAGGCTAACGTTTTTGCCTTTATCGGAAAACTCCAAATACCATGTCCGAACTAACTGGGGTTAAAATAAGTAAATAAATGACTTTACAATTGTATACAGTATGTTAAGATATGTCTTAAAGATAAAACTCCAAATACCATGTCCGAACTAACTGGGGTTAAAATAAGTAAATAAATGACTTTACAATTGTATAAAGTATGTTAAGATGTGTCTTAAAGAGAAAACTCCAAATAACATGTCCGAACTAACTGGGGTTAAAATAAGTATATAAATGACTTTACAATTTTATACAGTATGTTAAGATGTGTCTTAAAGATAAAACTCCAAATACCATGTCCGAACTAACTGGGGTTAAAATAAGTAAATAAATGACTTTACAATTGTATAAAGTATTTTAAGATGTGTCTTAAAGAGAAAACTCCAAATAACATGTCCGAACTAACTGGGGTTAAAATAAGTATATAAATGACTTTACACTTTTATACAGTATGTTAAGATGTGTCTTAAAGATAAAACTCCAAATACCATGTCCGAACTAACTGTGGTTAAAATAAGTATATAAATGACTTTACAATTGTATACAGTATGCTAAGATATGTCTTAAAGATAAAACTCCAAATACCATTTCCGAACTAACTGGGGTCAAAATAAGTATATAAATGACTTTACAATTTTATACAGTATGTTAAGATATGTCTTAAAGAGAAAACTCCAAATACCATGTCCGAACTAACTGGGGTTAAAATAAGTATGTAAATGAATTAACAATTGTATACAGTATGTTAAGATGTGTCTTAAAGAGAAAAGTTATTGCTGTCATTTTTATTTTACACCTTGAAGTTCCTGGGATACTCTGATAAGACAAAGACAGTATAGGACAATGCTCGCTCAGGCATGTCGTACATGGCGACTAATATGAAGTTTTGCATGTGGCTGGCAGCCTTACCATGGAAAAAAAATTGCTACAGAAACCACCGATACTAGCGCATGTGTATACTGTCAGGGGACCAGCTGTAGTGGTGGCTCCATGCGCCATAAGGAACGAAAAGGAAATAGATTGTCATGAAATACGTTCATTCTCTTTATATGGTCTTCATTCCTCACCTGCATTATCACTTTTCCATTCCTTTTACGTGCTAATTCTTCCAGTATTCGTTGTTTTCGCTTTCATCATTCAAGCAAGGTTTTCATAACACATTTTGCCACACCTCTCACCCACCCCACTGTCCTGGTTACTTTCTCCTTTGTTATCGGTCCTTTGTTATTGGTGACGCGTAGCGAAAGAGCGAATTTCCCACTCTGATTTTTCGTTTATCACCAGCTCCAGATGGAGTAAGAGTCTACACTGAGCGACATTCTTATTGTTATCTCAGAGTTTTTGTCTGAGGAAGGTACATGAAACCATGTTGTCGCATGATAAGGTGCTAGTTTGCAAACATGGTGTGCCCAAATACACGGTCGATGACAATCTGGTAAATATTAAGACACAGACAGTGATGTAATACTTCCGGCAGATATACCTAGTTGTGATAATCAACTACCGGAAAATAACGTCTTGGATGAGATTATAATGTTAGATACGTGAAGTAGTGAATTTTAAACATGACAAATACCAACGGAAGTGGCAACACCTTATATGGTTATGGAGTTTGACAATCATATCTTATGTTGTCATGTAGTAATGTTCTACACGAGGGTAGAGGGGAAACAGATCTTTATCAAAATCAGAAACGTATTCGCAATTGGTTTAGGATTTGAGATGCTAAGATAGACTGCTCCTGATTGGACTTCTCCTCTAATTAGCAACCTGGGTGTGAAGGCAAAGATATATTCTAGAGCGTGGTAAAACTACGTCGCTGACTTCCAATTTCATCGAGAAGGAATCATAGACAGCCAAGAACACGGAATATTAGGACTCAAATGTAGGACAAGCCATAGGACTGGACGTTAATTCTAAGATTAGAAGAGAGTAACCCCAGAGACATCACTTTGCGCCATTAGTTCTAGGATTCAACTTCAAGTGATCTTTAAGGATTCTAAGTTAGACATCTAACTCACCAGAAAGAGACGACATCTTAAATTTTTCCCAACAATATTCGGTGTGACAAAACGGGGCGGCCCCTATCGATCTTTGTTTCCCTCCGGCAGTATCGGTACATTTGTGGCACTGATTTTTATTATTTGCTCTCGATTGTCGCACTTTTCTTTCTTTCTTTCTTCGTTACTTTTCTGCTAAGTAGCAGATATCTGATTTTATCAAACCATTCGAAACTCCCTGTAGGTGATAATCACATTTGCTTGGCGTTGCCCAGATTTGTTGGCTATAGGCGCGGCAGTAAATGGGCCAGCGCTATCGGCTTAATCACCGATAAGACATGGATGCCAGATTACTTTACATAAAAGTAAGATTGCTACATTTCGAACACATGGTTATATACGGTTATCGGTGTGTTTGGAAGTTTGTACACAAGGGCATTGGACATCTTATTACCATGTTCGCCGCATGGAAGATGGTCGCATCCCAAAAAAATATCTTCTACGGACAATTAGCAGATGGCAAGAGAACAGTTGGGCGACCACAGCTGAGGTTCAAAGATGTGTGCAAGAGAGATATGAGGGCACTGGACATGGATCCAGCAACATGGGAGGATGAAGCTGCCGATCGCACTAAGTGGCGATGCTATTTATGGCGCCACCTCAGATTGGGCGAAGAGAGGCTCACACAACAAGCAGAGGAGGGGAGAAAACGTCGAAAGGAGCACCAGGAAAATAAGCATCTGAGGGCTGTCACCTCAGGGGCGCATTCCCATAGTCAGTGATGACTGAAGGGGCTATTATTATTATTATTATTATTATTACCATATATGGGAGAGTTGACCTCTGCCTTACGTTCAAAATTATCCGATGTCGGAATATTTTGAAATTCTCTCATAACCCGACCTGTTTGAATATGATTGGAGCGTTTATTCAACTCCATGACAAACGAAGGCGTGGGAAGGCAGGGAATATAATCTGATCATTATCTCAACCTATTTCACTTGAGAAATCGCTCGCAAAGACACCAGACTGCTACAGTGAAGAATTAGAATTCAGAATTCCTTCTAAATATACCGGACACCTTAAAGTTACTGCTTGTTTGTCTCAGTCAAATTACTACACACACTCTAAAAATAGCTTTACTAAAATAATAGAATTCCCCCAAGTAAATCAGGGGTGGTGGCTTAAACGAACTGAAAGTAATAAGTGCTTAAATCCTTCACAAAAGCGTCGGCAAAATTACAGAGTTAACATACTCAGCCAAAGCAGTATTGTTCTCGCTTATTCTGAATATCTTGTGAAGACTCCCTTTGTAATAGAAGTGTCATCACCCTTCTATCTATATCTCTGCCAGGAGTAATCTTGTGCGAAGGTAGATACCTTGGAAGCCATATTAGATACTCTTGAGTTTTGGCTACTGTTGGACCACTGCTGCACAGCAGGGGAGGCAATACCGTCACATTCGGACGTTTTCTATGCAAAATGTCTGTGTTCATCCGAAAAACTCGGTGTATGTTGTAATATTTACATTTTATTATTTTATATTTGCATTTTGACAGTATAATTTGCTTGTGTACATACAGGCTGATAATCTCATCATTGCAAATAACTTAACACACGAATCACCACTGCAAGAGCTGGTGACTGTTTCGTGCGGATTTCCTCACAAGAAACCAACAGCAGAGGTGGCCTCAGGCTCTATGGAGAGCAGGGAGTGGATGATGATATCATGGTGTACATGTTTATTATATAAGCACTTTAGTAAATGTTGTTGTTGTTCGTCCATCACAAGTGATGAAGACCACTCTGTTCATCGAATTATTAGGATGTTAGGATAGTCTATGAGTACGAAGGTGACTGGTGAGCCCGATGCGGGCCTGGAAGGATCTCGGACAGTGTGGGCAGGGAATGTTTGCTTCATGTGAAGGTTTTATTTCACGATCTTTTCTAGCTTGTCTCCACTGTTCCGCTGCTGCTCTTCTGGATGATTCGCATGCCACTGCACCTTTACGAAGAGATGTGCGCCAAGCAGTTCGGTCTTGCGCAGCAGCTTCCCATGTGTCTGGGTTTATGTCAAAGGTTTTTAATGAAGCCTTAAGCGTGTCTTTGAAGCGCTTTTTCTGGCCACCATGGGAGCGTCTACCCTTCTGCATCTCACCATAAAAGAGTATCTTTGGCAGTCGATGGTCTGGCATGCGGACTTCATGACCTGCCCAGCGAATCTGTGACTGCATCAGAATAGTATCGATGCTAGGGATACCAGCTCTGTCAAGAACGGCGGTATCTGGGATCTTGTCTTGCCATTTGATGTTCATTATCTTCCTGAGACAGACTGTATGGAAGTGGTTGAGCTTTTTTACGTGGCGCCTGTATACAGTCCATGTTTCACATGCATAAAGCAGCACTGGAAGCACCGCAGCTCTGTATACCTTCAGCTTTGTCTGTAGACTAATGCCACTTCGATGCCAAACGTTGGTGTATAGTCTGCCAAATGTGCTGCTGGCTTTGGAGATCCTGGTGTTCACCTCATCATCAATGACGATGTTCTGGGATAGTGTACTACCAAGGTATGTGAACCTGTTCACAACATTCAGTTTCTCAACATTTACCTTGATGACTGGCTCAGTATAAATTGTGCCAGGAGCTGGTTGGTACATGATTTCTGTTTTCCCCGTGTTGATGGTAAGCCCAAAGTTGGAGCAGGCTTCGGAGAATCTATCAACGCTACGCTGCAGATCCGCCTCTGAGCCAGCACTGAGGGCACAGTCGTCAGCAAACAGAAGATCCCTGATGGTGTGTGATTTGACCTTGGTTTTTGCTTGAAGCCTCCTAAGGTTAAACAATTTTCCATCAATACGATATCTGATGTCGATTCCTGTGTCCCCGTCTCTGAAAGCATCAGTCAGCATAGCAGAAAACATGATACTGAAAAGCGTCGGTGCAAGTACACACCCTTGTTTAACTCCATTTGAGACTGGGAAAGGCTCCGATAGCTCACCGTTTTCCTGAACTCTAGCCTGCATTCCATCATGCAGCTGCTGCACTATTGAGATAAATTTCTTTGGGCAGCCATATTTTGCCATGATCTTCCATAGACCCTCTCTACTGACCGTGTCGAGCGCCTTTGTCAAGTCGATGAAAGCTGTGTACAGGTCACAGTGCTGTTCTTGGCATTTTTTCTTGAAGCTGTCTTGCAGCGAACACCATATCGGTGGTTCCACGTTCTTTCCGGAATCCACACTGACTTTCAGGTAGAAGACCTTTGTCAAGATGAGCCGTAAGGCGATTAAGAAGGATTCTGGCAAATATCTTCCCAGCGATTGATAGTAGTGAGATGCCTCGATGATTGTTACAGTCTTGGCGATTACCTTTACGTTTATAAAGATGTATAATTGACGCATCCTTGAGATTGTGTGGGATGGTTTCACTCTGCCACATTTGCTGGAAGATCATGTGAAGTTTCTCTATCAGAACTGTAGCGCCATCTTTATAGACCTCAACAGGAATTGAATCGGAGCCGGGGGCCTTTCCACTAGAAAGTTGACGAATCGCTTTTTGAGTCTCCTCCAAAGTCGGTATATCATCTAGTGCTTCATTTATAAGAATTTGGGGCAGTCGGTTGATGGCTTCATCGTTAATAGATGATGGCTGGTTCAGAATATTATTAAAGTGTTCGACCCAGCGTTGGAGAATTTTTTCCTTGTCTGTAATTAGTGTTTTTCCATCTGCATTAAGGAGGGGAAATGATCCTGATGATGTTGGACCATAGACCGCTTTGAGTGCATGGTAAAAATTTTTCAAGTCATGGCTGTCAGCAAAGCCTTGGAGCTCATCTGCTTTATTACTCAGCCATGAATCCCGCATCTGGCGTAGTTTATGTTGGACGATTCTACGCATGTTGTTGAAAGCGTCTTTCTTGGATGTAGATTTTGGATCATTTAAATATGCTTTATGGAGATGGTGTTTCTCAGCCAACATCTTCTTTATATCATCTGAGTTCTCATCAAACCAGTCATTTTGTTTCTTGATGGCGGGACCCAGGACCTCTGTAGCAGTGTTGTAGATCTGCTCGCTTAGGGCTGTCCAATTTGTTTCCGCACTTTGGCCGTCTAACGAGATAGATTTGAGACGGTCTTCTAGGGTGTCAGTGAATGACTGTTTAATTTTTGTCTTCTTTAGTTTGGTAATATCCAGCCTTTTTTGAGTTTTCTTTCCCTGAGGGCGCCTGGCAGGTTGGATACGAATTTTAAGTTTAGACACAATGAGGCGATGATCAGTCCAGCATTCGGCACCACACATGGACTTGGTCACCCGGACATCTTGCCTGTCCTTCTTCCTAGTCAATTAGGTGCCAATGCTTCGAGCGAGGGTGCATCCAGGAGGTCCTGTTGCGGATAGGAAGTCGAAAAATGGTGTTGGTGACAAGGAGGTTATGTTATGCGCAAGTCTGGAGGAGAAGAAGTCCATTGCTGTTACAGCGACCCACGGCGTACTTTCCGATAGTGCCATTCCAGGAGATGTTATCTGAGCCTACTCTTGCATTAAAGTCACCAAGAATAATAAGCTTATCTGCTTTGGGAACTGATGCAATGACTGCATGTAGTTCTTCGTAAAACTTATCCTTGACGTCATCCTGGTTTGTCATAGTTGGTGCATACGCGCTAATGATGGTGGCATGTTTCCTTCCATAAAGCAGCGGGATCTTGACCGTCATGAGTCGGTCATTTATTCCCTTTGGTGGCTCCGCTAGCTTGCCAATAATTGCTGTTTTGATTGCAAATCCAACCTCTGCTTCTCGTCTTTCTTCAGTTCCTCTTCCGCTCCAATAGAATGTATAACCTGCACCCTTTTCGCAAAGTTGGCCCTCGCCTGCACGTCGAGTTTCACTCAGTACTGCTATGTCAATGTTGTATCTGGCCAGTTCTCTCCCAATCAGGGCAGTTCGCCTCTCGGGTCTGTTTGTGTTAAAGTCTTTGTCGAGTAGAGTGCGCACATTCCATGCGCCTAGAATGAGGGGGAAAAATCTGTCCTTTCTTTTTCTTATGTGTCGCCCGCTGAAATAGGGTACCCACCAACCGCGGTAAGCTGGTTAGGTAATGGTGGAGCAGGCAATGTTTAGGGCACCTTTTCTAGCCCCTTCCTCATGCCATGGAGGTGAGCAGTGCTTTCCTAAAGAGGGCTGCTCAGTCACTCAGGGGGCTGCCGAATCCCACTGCTGCTCCGATCAGTGGAAGACGACCATATGGCCTGAGCCGCCTGTGTGTAGGTCTGCGACTACGACTGCCAGCGCACCCACGCCTGCCGCTTCGCCGCTCGCCCATCGCCACAGGACTTGTTGTGAGTGGATGGATGAGTGGATGAGTGGATGAAAGAGTGACTTGCGCAGTGATTTGGTTTAAAGTGAGGAAGAGTTGCGCAATTCGTCGACCTCACTCTCTCGCCTGGGCCCATCTTAATCCAGTGGCAAGACAAGTCAAGACGACTGGAGATGAAGTCAGGTGCAGTGGATGACCATGGCTTTCTACGTGACTCGCCATGCTCCTTACGATCCACAGCGCGTTGCTGGTAATCGCCGTCATGCCCGTTGAACCAACAGGTGGTTTCTTCCGCGCAGTCTACCGAATCCAGTCTTCGCATGCATGGGTAGGCAGACCCTAACTCACCGAAGGTTTATAACCAGTCGGCTACCCTCACCTAGTTTAGCCGGCCTGTCAAAGCCGTTTCCCGGGGGGTGGCCGCTGTCGCATGCTGACAGGTACGAGGAGCCACAGGTGAGAGCTGAATGCCAGGTTTGGACCAAAGCTGGCCGAGCTGCCCTGAAAAGGGCATGACAGCTCCTTAACCAGAGGTACTACCAATACCTGACATCCCAAACCCCCCAGTAAATGTTATATATACGAGTATATATATATTTAACTGTACTGCTTATAAAATAGCTCACAACCAGTAAATGTTATATATACGAGAGTATATATATATATATATATATATATATATATATATATATATATATATATATATATATATATATATATATATATATTTCAACTGCCGTCTTCCGCTGTCCAAAAGCACTTTCACCCAACTCACTGGGGTTAAAACTCTCAGGGAGGGGAAAATGTCTTGGGAAGACGAAGTGGTAGATGGGAGCGGAGGTCGCCTGATGACTATGTTAAGAGAGACCCAAGTTTTCAGTTTGTGGCACACGTTGCCAACAGTCGACGCGAGACAGTAACATCAGACGGATCTTGAAGACGCTTGACTTGACAAACTAAGCAGTTACTTGAGACGTGCTACTGCCACAAATTTTGGACTACTGAAGAGAAGTAAAGTTGAACGCACTTTTGGGAATCAACAGCGGCTGAAGCAGATGACAATCGTCGCTAAACATGAAGCTAAGCAGCATAACATCGCAACCAATGGACATTTCCAAATTTTTCATAAGTTCTACCACAATTTAAATCATCCGATGATGACAAATATCCCTTCTTGTTATAAACAACTTTATTTGTTTTACCTTGTTAAACTATAAGTTTATTAAACCTCTTTATCTGTAACTGTAAAGCTATAATTGGTTTAAACTCTCTTGAGTGAATTGTGTGTCTGCACCAGTATGAATCATACTGTTTTAAATACATAAACATAAAGAACTATTAGATTAATAATTGCTAAATAACTTTACTCATACAAGTTGTGGGAGAATACTAAAGTTCATGACAGCTTACATGATCTCAGTTGCATTTCTTTAAATTTCTGTGATACTCCCTAACGTAAAAGCATCATTATTCTATTTTTATCTCGGCCAAGAGTAATCTTGAGCGAAGGTTGATACCTTTGAAGGCCCTTATTTTGATACTCTAAAGTTGGCCATTGTTGGAGCACTTCTGCAGAGAAGGGGAGGCAATACTGTCACATAGATGATTTTTATTTTAAAGAATACGATGAATAACACTAGGGACTATAAACCAAAAATACATACATCTATTTTCAAATTCCATTCTTACAAATTATTTCAAAGATACACTTATGAAAGTTGTTGTTCTTTTTTATTTTAAATAAAATTGTGTCTCATTTTGGCGAGGCAACCGGTTCAATCTAGTCGGTTATATTAGGGCCCATGTCCAAACATAAAAGATCTGTAGGTCTCTATTAGTTAGTTGACTATGCTCATTATCAAACATCTTACATACGATTATTACTGACATTTACTCACATCTAATTTTAAATACAGTATCAGGTACATACGCCATGTCGCTTGGTCGTCTTTCTTGTTTATTCAAATTTGTCATTTCTCCCTCGTACTTCTACCCTTAATTTTTTTTTTTTTCTCACGATTACCAGAATCTCTAAGTGAAAACTTTTGAGCTACATGAATGATAATCGATACTGACAGCAGTACATTTTATGAAATTTGGTCATTTATCTCCTTGACCAACTCCTCAGTGATTATAGCATTAATTTCGTTATTTATGACATTCCAAACATATTTTGAAATAAATATATTCTGACAACGTCCAACATTTTTGCTGCCACATGCGCAGACGACCGGCGTTCGTGTCATGTACGAGCATTGGAAGCGCCAAATCTGGAGACTTTCACACAATAAGAAAGGCAAGTCAGCAATCCAGAAGAAACGGTGGCGATGAAAGGACTGTAGAAACTATGTCAACGAGGAAACATGTTAATAGCATTACAAGGCAGTTCTTACTCTTGACTCCCCAGGAAAAGATGGGTTGAGGGAGACCAAAAAAACTCACGGAGAAGAAAACAGAAATGAAATGATTGGGGAAGACATGAAAACATAGCAGATACTGCCCTAGGGTCGTGAAGTGTTAGAGACTTCTCTATACTAGTTCCAGCATCCAGAGGTGAGGTGACCAGTTTCCTTATTCGCTGCCTTTTCCTTCCCTAACTAAACAGCAAAGGCAGGTACCCATTTACAGCTGTGGAGACTGGAGCAGGACGGAACCGTGAATCGAATCCAGTACTTTGCCGCGAGAAACCAGCGGTCTAACCACTCTGTCAGTCAGACGCCATTTTTTAATCATACAGAATATGAATTTAATTCCTTACTTCCTGGATTAATCTAGGCCATGATTTCGCTATTTGAAATATTACACACAATACAGCTAAATATAGCCACATCGTTAAGCAATTCCTTCGATGATGCGAACGTGTGCGTTTGATTGGACACCATTCTGCGTTTAACGTAGACGATAAGTGGAAATGGGAATTTGGCAGCGGAAATGGGAATATCGTACTGCAATAACAAAGTCTCTTCCGGTTCCAATGGGTATCGTCTTCCTGACGGTTTCTTGAGCTGGCAATAATAGATTTAATTAACTGAGCGAGTACTAAGATGTCATTAATATTTAGTGTGTAGCGTGTAGTTGCCGGGGGAGTATCTGAAAAGATACATAAAGAATAGGAATACTACATCCTCAGCACACGTACAAGGCGACTAATATGAGGTTGTGTGTGAGGTTGTGTGTGAGGTTGTGTGTGAGGTTGTGTGTGAGGTTGTGCGTGAGGTTGTGCGTGAGGTTGTGCGTGAGGTTGTGCGTGAGGTTGTGCGTGAGGTTGTGCGTGAGGTTGTGCATTAGATTGTGTGTGAGGTTGTGCGTGAGGTTGTGCATGAGGTTGGCAACCTCATCATGACAAACAAACAGCTACAGAAACCACCGCCATAAGAGCATTTGAATGCTGGGTAAAGGATTCCTGCAAGTGGACCAATTGTTGTGGTGGCTCCATGCTTTGTAAGGAACGCAAAGGAAAATAAAGCCCAATTTCTTTAGTGTGAAAAGTCGGTCTACTGCCCTATGATAATTTTCGTACGCTGTCTGAAGAGTATTTTCTGTTTAAATATCACTACCACATAGATTCCTTTTTTTTTCTGAAGCAACATAGGTTGATTTTCTTAACAACAAATAAATGTCTTGTGCAGCCATAACATGTTTCTTCTACACACATTACTTAATAATTGTTTTTTTTACCGCTGCGTAATAAATTTCGTTGACCGCTATAACTTTACTTTCTTTAGTTCCCAAAAAAATGTTTCTTTTTGGTTGGTCATGTTTCTCTTGGTTGTCATGTTTTTAACCGTTACTGATTTTTTTTTTCTTCTTCACCGGCTTTTATTTATTTTCTGTTGGTTTCTATTGACCTATATTATCTATATTATGCTTGGTTTGGTTTCTATTGACATATATTTTGTTTGGTTTGGTTTCTATTGACCTATATTATGCTTGGTTTGGTTTCTTTTGACTTATATTATGCTTGGTTTGGTTTCTATTGACCTATATTATGTTTGGTTTGGTTTGTATTGACCTATATTATGTTTGGTTTGGTTTCTATTGACCTATATTATGTTTGGTTTAGTTTCTATTGACCTATGTTATGCTTGGTTTGGTTTCTATTGACCTATATTATGTTTGGTTTAGTTTCTATTGACCTATATTATGTTTGGTTTGGTTTCTATTGACCTATATTATGCTTGGTTTAGTTTCTATTGACCTATGTTATGCTTGGTTTGGTTTCTATTGATCTACAGGGTGTCCATAAAAGATTGTACCCTTTTCAAAAAATGTATTCTCGGCCCCATGATGTGGCACGAGGATGCTTTCTGTTACAAAAGTAAGATAATCTCTGCAAGTTTTTAAGCATACCTTACAAAGACTCAAAAAGAATGTACCTATTTCTTTTGTTTTCACCTACTTGACCAGTGTGTTTGAGAGACATGTAACAATTACCGGTTGCAACTCAAATGCGAAAGTTTCACTTGAAATACCCGCTGCGCGCATGCGCACTTTTTATGTCTTTGTAAGGTATGCTTAAAAACTTGCAGAGATTACCTTACTTTTGTGATAGAAAGCATCCTCGTACCACGTCATGGGGCCGAGAATAATTTTTTTGAAAAGGATACAATATTTTATGGACACCCTGTATAGTATGCTTGGTGTGGTTTCTATTGCCCTATATAATGCTTGGTTTAACTTCCTGTTTCTTTATGTCTCCAGCATTTGCCCAGTGACATTGGTTCATTGATGTGTACAACTTTTACGTCAGCCATTTTCGTTTTAATTGACATTATTTGCTTTGTTACTGTAATTTATTTATTTTCCTTGATGATTCCTTCTTGTTAAATATTTTTAAATGCCAATTACTCATTAATTTTTTTTCCATGCGTTTGCTGTGTCTTTTGAGATTTTCTCAAAGCCTTTTTTAATATGTCTCTTCTTTGGTCCCTGTTTGTGACTGTGACTGACTGACAAACGGTAAACGCAAAACGCTCTGTGTTTCTGTTGTACTGAACATCTGTAAAACTTACTTCAATACAATTTGTCTTATTTTGAAGTTGTATGACAAGATCAGTAACCTGGACTGATGATAAGAACTAGACAAGTGCCAGTGGAACAAGACATGAGAAGAAGGCGATGGAGATGGATAGGACACACACTGAGAAAACCTGTTGATAGCATTACCAGACTATCCCTGTTCCGGAATCCCCACGGTAAGAGAGGTAAAGGAAGACCAAAGAACACACGGAGAAGAGAACTGGAGACAGACATGAGGGATGAAGTAGATATGAAAAGAACTTGAGTTGATGGCACGTGACAGGAAGATCTGGCATAAATTTGTTGAAGGTCTACGCTCCTTGGAGAGTTGAACGGTGTAAGAAGACTTGGCTTAAGTTTGTTGAAGGTCTACGCTCCTTGGAGAGTTGAACGGTGTAAGAAGACTTGGCTTAAGTTTGTTGAAGGTCTACGCTCCTTGGAGAGTTGAACGGTGTAAGAAGACTTGGCTTAAGTTTGTTGAAGGTATACGCTCCTTGGAGAGTTGAACGGTGTAAGAAGACTCGGCTTAAGTTTGTTGAAGGTATACGCTCCTTGGAGAGTTGAACGGTGTAAGAAGACTTGGCTTAAGTTTGTTGAAGGTCTACGCTCCTTGGAGAGTTGAACGGTGTAAGAAGACTCGGCTTAAGTTTGTTGAAGGTATACGCTCCTTGGAGAGTTGAACGGTGTAAGAAGACTTGGCTTAAGTTTGTTGAAGGTATACGCTCCTTGGAGAGTTGAACGGTGTAAGAAGACTTGGCTTAAGTTTGTTGAAGGTATACACTCCTTGGAGAGTTGAACGGTGTAAGAAGACAAATTTGTCTTATTTATTTGTTTTTTTACTCCGATACAAATCTTGACAGATTTTAATAAATATCTCTGGAATCTCACGGTGATTTATTATTTTTTATATTACCTTCCGCCTGACCGAATGTCTATATTATCAAACATCCTTCGCAAAGTTAATAAAGTGTGATTTATTTAGGTGTCTGCCATTCATTTCGCTGCTCAATGGCTATTCTGAGTTCACGCAATCTGGTCTGTGTATTATCTTTCGGATGAAAATCCTGCTTGTTTTTCACTTTTTCATCTGTAGCTTCTATTAGACCATCTAACATCACCCGTGCCAGACTTTTACCAGTTACTGCCAAAAGTGAATGCCCACTGTTTGTGGAGAATATGGCTGTATTTGTAACTCTCAGCCGTTGTCTAGTTTGGACTGTCTTCTTCATATCTGTCCTTGAGGTTTCTGCCTGGTTCCCTCTTCTAATGCTCTATCATTGGCCTCATTACACTTCTATTCTGCTGTGGTCTTCCAATGGAAGGAATACCTGGCTGTCCATCATGATGCATTTCCCTTTTCGTTCCGTATGGAACATGGAGCCACCACTGTAGCTGGTCCCCTTCAAGAAGGTCTGCAACAAAGCATTTGTGTGTTCTTGTAGTGATGGTTTCTGTAGCATTGTATTTTTCATGGTCATGTTGCCAGCCTCAT
Source organism: Oreohelix idahoensis (assembly GCA_024509875.1). Taxonomy (NCBI): domain Eukaryota; kingdom Metazoa; phylum Mollusca; class Gastropoda; order Stylommatophora; family Oreohelicidae; genus Oreohelix; species Oreohelix idahoensis. The sequence continues at coordinate 69,508 of JAMPIV010018785.1, read as the reverse complement.
GCGCAGCTTCATATTAGTCGCTTCTCACAAGGTTCCCGAGGGAATAGTGGTAGATTGTGATGTCATGAACGTGCTATCCTGTCGTCCAACTTTTATTTCTTCACTCCTCTCTGTAATTATTCATTCGAGCATCCCTTTTTCACCGTATAGTCACTTCTTTCCTTTTACATCGCCATCTACCGATAATTACCCTCTTTAAGGACACTCCCGACTGGTTATCTTCATCAGCCCTTATGAAAAGACACATTGACCTCTGTTTGTTGGCTGCGAAGTTGTTTTAGACATCAGGAGTGGACGTAATTAAGCGAGCAGTCTCCTGTCAAATTACGTAATTAGTTACGGACAGTCTAGTAGCCAGACGGAATGAGCTGTTCGTCATCGCACTAGATTGTATAATAACTTCCGGCTAGACGGTAAATGTTTATGGTAGTGGTAACTCAGATTTGTTAGTCAGAGATAACGTAGGGTGTGACGTGAAAAACACAGCCCATTCCTAATATGTCTTTTTTAAACAATCTTGAGTTCTTGAACATGAGGACATGATATAATCACTTCCGCCAGATTGTAATAAACAACTAAGGGAAAATTCAACCTTGGAAGAGATTCTAAGTTGTAATAATCTAGGGCAGGCAGGTTGCGTGATTTAATGATTTTGGTAAACAAGTAATAATTGAAGGGCAATACCTTATATGGGAAGGTGATAGTTTTCAGATGAGAGGGGGTGGTAACCTCTACTAAAAATCAGACTCCTTACCTGACAGGGGGATGGGAAGGGGGGGGGGGGGGGGTGGTTTGATAGAATATTAAATTAGACCTAATTATGAGCCAATGTATGCGGGGGCCGAAACTCCACTTAAAACCTTCGGCATTTTAAGATTAACGCAATACGTTCTTTACTACCATCAGGAGATATCATAGACAGCCAGAATAACCAGTAATAACAATAAGGATTCCAGTATGGGACAGGCTATAGAACTAAATGATCTTCTAAGATTAGAAAAAATAAAATTTCAACTATAGTACTGAAAGCCACAAGTCCAATGAACCTTACTCCAGCGTGAATAGTAGGGATTATACATAACACAGTAATGTGACGTGTAATGGAAGAGTCTACAGTAACCTGACAGTCTATTGTAACCTCATAGCTGCTCTGTGATTGGTTAGCTAAAAATATGCATTATACTGTCTGTCTTTAATTACACAGCTTACTCTTTCGTCCTCGCCTATTTTCTTTTAACACGAGCTAACACAGTGTTTACAAACTTCGTCACCTGTCAGTCATAACAGGAAAACAAATCAGGCTTTGTTTACCTCGCCCACTCACGCGAGCTTCATCTGTCAATCATAATACCTCTCAGACGAACAGCACGTGAGAGAGACTAAACACAGACTCTTTTAAGTTTGCGCAGGGGAAATCTAAAAATCCCCAATATCTTTTGATCTCGGAACACTAGCATTCTACAGGTAAAACCACTAGTCGAACATAAAGTCTTTTGATATCGGTCAAAACTCCAGACGAGAAACTTTGATCGACCGACACGAAATCTTTTATCTTGATACGCCTAGCTTCTGAATTTTGGGTCTCACAGGAGCGAGAAATTAACAACATTAGAGATCAGAGCAACCTAATTATATATATATATATATATATATATATATATATATATATATATATATATATATATATATATATATTATATATATATATATATATATATATATATATATATATATATATATATATATATATATATATACATATATACACATATATATATACACATATATATATATATGTATGTATATATATGTATATGTATGTATATATATGTGTGTGTATATATATATATATATGTGTATATATATATATATGTGTATATATATGTATATATATATATATATGTGTATATATATATATATATATATATATATATATATATATATATATATATATATATATATATATATATATATATATATATATACTGCAGTTTTCTTAACCCCGCCATCAGAAGTCAGTCAGAATTTGAATAGTCTAGCCCAGTCCTAGAACCAGTTTTTCTTGTCGGAATAGTGTTTTATAGTGATTGAGTCTTGGAGATTTTCATTCTGTATTTCTGACTTGATCACAAGGGCGTCCAGCGGTCTTTTGTTGTTACTTTTCTCCTTTACTTGGCTTGTGCATTACCAATTTCATTTATAAACGTGTACTCGCCAAATGGTATTTGAGAACAATAAAATTTAACACTGGACTTACCAAATCCAGATTTATATTTTTACCAGCCACAGTGGTGTACATATAACATTATTATTGTTCCCCGACTCCTGACAGTCGTAATTCAAGTGCAGTATATCTCTAGATACATACGCTGTGCAGAATCGGCGCTCCAACACAGAGTTGGCCGATAGAAGAACCATCATCATCATTTGAAACATTTTTTTAGCAACCAGATGTTTCCCAATACTGGAAGTATTTCCCCGTGAAAGGGTGAACCTCAAGAACTCTCACAGTTTTCACTATTTGTAGTAACACTTATATCCAGGTGAAGCACCATATTAGGCGTTCACCTCACTCGTTAGTTTCTGTGGATGAACTGGGGCCAATTTAGATCTGCGACAACTGGGGTGACAGAATATTAAGTTAAATAGATAATATATTCATGTACTAATTCTATTACCAAGGGATATTACAGACCTACTGTACCAGGCAATTAGGTAAGAGTGTGAGAGTGGCCACAGTTTGAAAGAGTGCGTAAGTATTTTTCCTGGTTTGCTGGAAACTATCCATATATCTGATTTGTCTAAATTTTGTTTACTTTACTGGGTCTCATAGAGTACCAATACTGTTTATTCTGTAACATAGTGCTAACCTTCAACCTTTGGGTTAATAATTTTTGGGTTTTTTTTCTCCATTCGGGGAGGGTGCACTTTTCTGCTTTATTTCATATGCATGTAAATGACTCTTTGATCTTTTTTCTTTTGATGTTGTCGAGTTTAATGATAATAAACTACAAAGAAACTTACCTTTGTGTGTTGGTCAGTCCCATACCCATTTATCCGTAGTTTTTTACGTTTGTGTGTCTTGTTGTCACATAGCTGTGTGTGTGTAGAGTAACTTATCTATTCTTGATAGGGAGGCAAAGGCTGTCTGGTAATAAAGTACAGTCGTACGGATAGTCTGGATGAGTTAACCTAATCACTCCAGAGACATATCTTTCCCTCAATCTACCACCTGTGAAATCTATTTTCTATACCTTTTCTCGCGTATCTGTCGACATCCACTCTACTTAGACGGGCCAAATAAAACAATTAACCTACCGTACGACAAGTAAACCTAACCACCCGAGAGACGGCATCTTAAAATAGTTGCCTGACATATTACGGATTTCTGTGCATGAATTCTCTGGATTAATTCACTCAAATTGGGGTAAATTGTTCGGGGCATCGAGAAAAATTATGAGAAGATGAAATGGTGGAAAGAGGCGGGGGACGACTGATTTTTACATCAGGAGACATAATGCTCGAAAGAGGCATTTGTTTCCTCTCAGTTTTTAGTACCAGTTGCCTGAAGTTGCCAGAGACCGACAACTGACGGATCTTTAGGACAAGCGACGAAGCAACCTGAGCAGTTACCCTGGCCTTGCTGCAAGGAACGTGCTGCTGCCAAAATATTTGACCCCTGAAGAGAACGAACTGTCAAAATACCTCTGGGGACCAGCAGGGACGGAACCAGACTCCAACTGACCCCACCGCCAGTTAATTATAATACTTGGACGGCATATGGACTATATTTTTTAAACCCACCATATTATCCTATGAGGATAAGGTTTGTGAATTTTATGTCAGCACCCGTATGACTCATTAAAAAATACATATAGAAACAGAGCTATACAAATTAATCTTTTGCTGAATTACCTTTCTGTGCCTCTCTATTGTGCGGTATGCTCGAGGGTAACAGAGAAGGAAATGTCGAAATTGTCTTCTTTCTACACAATCTGCCTATATACCATCACCAATCAAGAACTGCTTACTCATAGCAACCAAGAGGACATGCATAACATCATAGCTGGCAAACGCTGGAGTTAGGTTGGCCACGTCCTCAGAAGAGACCCTGATGCCATCACAAGAACAGATATGCTATGGACCCCTGAAGGAAAACGAAAGAGAGGCCGACCAAAAACAACTTTGCGGAGGACTGTGGAGGCTGAGATGCAAAGAATGAACCAGAGCTGGGGCGCTGCACGAAGGATGGCCGTCGATCGAGCAAAGTGGAAGCAGTTTGTTCCTGCCCTTTAAGACGCCACCACGCGTGATGGCCACTGACTGCTTTGACAGTCGTCGGCTAAGGATCAAAGAAAGAAACAAATTTACCTTCAGCTCATAAATACGAGTCAAAACTGATATTTCTCACTAGAAGTGGTGGAGAATTTAAAATTTATAACAAACCTAGAATGACTCGCCATTCTAAAATCCTTGTGAGACTTTCTCAAATAGAAGCACACATCTTCATGTCTCTGTCAAGAGCTAGGGAGCGATAAAGAAAATGATCATGATATATAGTTTTGATGGTATGTATATTTAAGTTTGCGTTATGTTACTGGGGAGCCGCGATGGTGCAGTGGTTAGTGCACTGGCTTCCTAGCTCAGTGGTCCATGGTTCGATCCCCGGTTGAGGTGGGATTTTTTAGACCGCAAACGGGTCCGGGGTCGACCCAACCTCATGAACTGGGTACCACAGCAACTCTGGGAAGGTCAAGGCGGCCGGCGTGATACTGACCACATCACCCCTAGTGTGCTGATGGTCAAGAAAATATGGGCATAACACCATATTCCCAATATGCCTCAATATGCGTGCAACTGGATCCTTTACCTTTTATGTTATTGCACGAGAGTATATGTACAAGGTATGTATGCGTCCTGGGCCGTAACATCTGTTTTTAGCATTATTTTTGGTTCACCTTGTCCGGCCACTTTTGCAGGCTAATACTACTTCTGAAGCAGTTAAATGTCCTCAATTGTCTCACAACACTTCAATCACCATGTCAACCAAAAAAAGTCCATCGAAGTGTAACCACTAAGACAAGAAACAGTTTGGTTGGTTTGGTATTTAGGACTATCTTCATTGCAAAAGGACAACTCCATCAGTGCTATGATCTCCTTCCTTAGATCACACATGGAGGATCTCTGTACAGTGCACGAACTCCATAGCACCGGCGAAAATCCCAGTGTTTGTATATAGTAATCACACATTCTATATATATATATTTGCTTGGTGGGTAGGTTTCTGATTTATTTTTAATTTGCCAGAGCAGCGGACTTATGGCCTACTCTTAACAATTCCCAACTGCCGTGGGATTTTTACCGTGCTCAACTTGCACACGGGACCTCCTATTTTTTCGTCCTTATCCGAGAAGTCTAGGCATCCAATTTCACTGCTAAGGACACCAGGGGGAAGTATGACATTATTAAGACCACTAGTTCTGAAAAAAATGTCCATAAATTTATTCCCTCTACTGGGAATCGAACCCACACTATATACCCTAATTATAACCCATATGAGGTTGAACCAATATCCCGTGCACACGACGAACATTGGTTTTCAAGTGCATGGTCCAAAATCCAAAATAAACCAAACCTTTAGAATTCGAAACGGACGCCATACCTCTTAGCCAATCCGACCCCTCGGACAAGAAACAGGAAGTGACGTAGATTCAACACGGCACTTCTCTGATGCCCGAGACAGCGTTTCATCTGATCCGCGTAACGTCTACTTTCTTCTCTTTAAAATGTAAAAAAAAAAAAAAATGAAACATTAGAAGAAATATATTTACCACTTGAAAGAGCGGCCTGCATTACTATCTGTTCGTACCGGTAGGGGCATTATTAAGTTATACATAAATTATGTTAATCATGAGCGTCATCATTTTCCTATCTCGCTCCCGCCAGAACAAGGGGCCACCAGTGCAGCTTGTTCCTTTGCATGAATCCTGCACCAAAGCACATTCACGTTCTCTTGTAGTAGTGGTTTCTGTAGCAACTTGTTTTACGTACTAAAGTTGCCAGCCCAATGTATAACCTCGTATCAGTCCTGTCTTACAGCATTCCAGAGGCGGCAGCAGTATCCTTAGAGACCTCCCCGGGAACTGCACGGGACGATCTGTTAATAGTGGAAGATTATAGTGGAAGATTATAACGGTTTTTTTAAAGTGAACAACAAAAACTCGACTGAACATCTGTTGTCACTTACAATTCCATTTTTTATATCTTATGTTCATAAATTAAGCGTTTGTTCTGGGTTCAGTTTTTTCTTTTATAATATTAATACAGATAAGAAATAAAAAAAATTAGTAGTAGTAATTGTAATAGTTGTAGTAGTAATAATAGTAGTAGTAACAGTAGTAGAAATAATAGTAGTAGTAGTAGTAGTAATAGTAGCCGTAGTAGTAATAATAATAACAGTAGTAGTAGTAATAGTAGTAGTAATAATAATAATAACAGTAGTAGTAATAATAATAGCAGTAATAATAATAACAGTAGTAGTAGTAATAGTAGTAGTAATAATAATAATAACAGTAGTAGTAATAACAGACCTCTACACCTCACGGTAGAAGGGGAACGACTAAGTAAGTAAGTAAGTAATAACAGTAGCAGAAATAATAATAACAGTAGTAGTAGTAATAGTAGCAGTAATAATAATAACAGTAGTAGTAATAATAGTAGCAGTAGTAGTAATAATAGCAGTAGTAGTAGTAATAAAAGTAGTAGTATAGTTATAATAATAATAGCCCCTTCATTCATAACTGACTATGGGAATGCGCCCCAGAGATGACAGCCCTCAGCAGTTTATTTTCCTGGTGCTCATTTCGACGTTTTCTCCTCCCTTCTGCTTGTTGTGTCAGTTTCTTTTCGCTCAATCTGATGTGGCGCCGTAGATAGCATCGCCACTTGGTGCGATCGACAGCTTCATCCTCCCACGTTGCTGGATTTATGTTCAGTGCCCTCACGCCTCTCTTGCACACATCTTTGAACCTCAGCTGTGGTCGTCCAACTGTTCTTCTGCCATCTGCTAGTTGGCGATAGAAGATATCTTTTGAGACGCGATCATCTTCCATGCGGCGGACATGGCCAGCCAGCGTAGTCTTCGCTGTATAAGCAGTGCTTTGAAGGCCAGCACGTGACAACACCTCGACATTTGTCACTTTACCTTTCCAAGAAATGCCAAGGATGTGCCGTAGGCACCGTAGATGGAAGGTGTTGAGCCTTCTTTCTTGCTTAGCATAGGTTGCCCAGGTCTCACTGCCATATAGGAGTGTAGAGTGTACTGGTGACGCAGGCGTTATATACCGCAGCTTTGGTCTTCATTGTGAGCTTGGAGTTTCCGCAAACACGCGATGTGAGGCGGGCAAAGGTAGCTGCAGCTTTGCCAATGCGACTGTCAATTTCTGTATCCAGTGAGAGTTTGTCATTGATGGTAGACCCTAGGTATGTGAAGTGGTGCACCACTGCCAATTCATAGGTATCGATAGTGATAACTGGTGCAACATCCACATCCTGACTCAGCACATTCGTTTTCTTTAGACTTATTGTGAGGTCAAAGTCCTTGCATGCTTGGGTGAAGCGATTCATCAAGCTCTGAAGCTCCTGTTGGCTTTGAGTGACGACTGCAGCGTCATCAGCGAACAACAAGTCTCTTATAGTGACCCTTCTGATTTTTGTTTTTGCCTTCAGTCTTGAAAGATTAAACAGACGGCCATCTGACCTAGTGTGAAGGCATATTCCTTCAGTTACATCTTTGAATACATGTTTCAAGAGTAAGGCAAAGAAGATTCCGAAGAGGGTTGGAGCCAGAACGCAGCCGTGTTGAACACCACTTCGTATGTCAAAGGGCTGTGATGTGCTTCCAGCATACTGGACTGTTCCCTTCAAGTCGTCATGGAATGGCTATCATTCCCAGCAATTTAGCAGGGCAGCCTATTTTCAGGAGGATTTTGAAGAGTCCATAACTACTAACCAGGTCAAATGCCTCTGTGAGGTGAATAAAGGCGATATATAAGGCCTTTTTTGCTCTCTTGATTTTTCCTGAAGCTGGTGGAGAGAAAAGATCGTGTCTGTTGTTGACCTACCAGCTCGGAATCCACACTGTGACTCTGGATATATGCGCTCAGCTAACTTGTGTAGTCGCATTAAGATGACTCTGGCAAAAACCTTACCAACAATACTAAGAAGAGAGATGCCTCTGTAATTATTGCAATCACTTCTGTCGCCTTTATTTTTATACTGTGTTGTAATCTTGGCATCTCGCATGTCTTAAGGAATAGTTGTCTCTTCCAAGCACTACATTAAATTTTTGTCTATAATTTTGCATTGTTGCATATCTCTTGAGTTTCATTTTTACTTTGGCTATCAGAAGGTGGTGATCTGATGCCACATTTGCTCCTCTATATACCTTTACATCCTGCAATGATGATCTAAACTTCTTGTTTATGCATATATGATCAATCTGATTTTCTGTTCTATGGTCCGGTGATATCCATGTTGCCTTGTGTATTCTCTAATGTGGAAACATGCTTCCTCCTATAGTCGGTTGATTTGAAGCACAGCAGTTTGTGAATAGTTCCCCATTTTCATTCATTATTCCTAGCATATGTTTTCCCATGACTTCTTCAAAGCCGGTGTTCACTGTACCTATCTTTGTATTCATGTCATTCATCAAAATTGTGATGTCTCTTCTTTTTACTTTTTCCATAATTTCCTGTAGTCTAGTATAAAATGCTTCTTTCACAGACTCTTCTTTGTCATTAGTTGGTGCATAAGTTTGGATGACATTTACATTTATTTTCTTTTTAGCTGTTTTAAAAGTAGCTGTTATTATTCTGGGTCCAACGGCTTCCCATTCAATGAGTGCTTTCTTTGCTTCTTTAGATAACATAAGAGCTACCCCTTCACTGTGGTGTGAACTTTCGTCTTCATGTCCTGAGAACAGCACCAATTCACCTGTGATGAGTTTCTTCTTGTCTACCCCCTTCCACTTTATTTCACACAGTCCCAGAACCTCGATTTTATATTCCCTCATTTCTGCTGCTACTTGTGCCACTTTCCCTTGTTCGTTTAATGTCCGAACATTCCAGGTGCCAAATCTGGAAATTCTCCTAAAAGAAAATAGGTTAGTCAGTAACGCAGACTCCTTTCGGCTTTCTCTGTGTTGCATCATACGCCTCCCTGCGAGAGGACCTTCCCCTGTCTTGGATGGCTGTATTTTATTTTCTTTAATTGACTTGTCCATGTTTGTTGAAGTTTTTTTGTGGTTTAAATTTTGTTACAGGATGTAACAAGGAGAAAACCAGATACATGCCCAACCCTCCTTAGTCGCTTTCTACGATATTCATGGTAGGGAACAGTGTTACTATTCTTTGCTCCCTTTTCGGGCCCCGGTAACATACGGGTGAGTAGTAATATTACAATAGTAATATTTGTAGTAGTAATAATAGTAGTAGCAATAATAGTAGTAATAATAGAAATAGTACTAGTAGTAGTACTAATAGTAGTAATAGTAGTAGTAATAATAATAGTAATAATAATAGTAATAGTAATAATAATAGTACCAATAGCAGTAGAATTAATAACAGTGGTAGTAGTAGTGATAATAGTAGTAGTAGAAGTAATAACAGTAGTAGTATAAGTAATAATAATAGTAAGAGTTGTAGTAATAGTAATAATTATAGTAGTAGAGTAGCAGTTTTTTTGTTTTTTTTTTTGTTTTTTTTTTTTTTTTTTTTTCGTACGCCCGCTAATACTCGAGGCGAAATCTCAGGTTATTACTATGTCTAACCTGACATTGATTTTACGTGAGTATCCCTTTTTACTTGTACAGAGACAGGTGTCCCTCGCCATTCAGGCAAATACTCTCCGATTTCGGAGGTACCCATTGCAGCTGGGTCGGCTCAGGAGCCGCCAATCCCTGGTCGACGACACTCCTTCAAATGTCCTCGCCAGGTCTCGAGTTAATCCAGTCCAATTCCCGGTCGACGAAAAATCCTCAAATGCCGTCGCCCGGGTTTGATCCTGAATCACCCGGTCGCCAGAGCGGTGTTGTAACCACTACGCTAGCGCGGCTCCCTAGAGTAGCAGTAATAATAGTAGTAGTAGTAATAGTAGTAGTAATAGTAGTAGTAATAATAGTAATAATTATAGTAGTAGAGTAGTAGTAATAATAATGGTGGTAGTAGAAGTAGTAGTAATTGTTGTAGTAATAGTAGTAGTAATAGTTGCAGTAATATTAGTAATAATTATAGTAATAGGGTAGTAGTCGTAGTAGTAATAATAATAATAATAATAAACGTATAAATAAATTACTGCCTTCATAGAACTGAGTCGTAAGGCGCGAAACCTGGACTTCGACCAATCTTAAGTCTCGATCTCGGACAAATACAGTACTTTGAGTGACACAGGCTTACATAAACGTTGTTGGCATATACAATCAGTTCAGAATTCCCTATGGATTAGGAAACTTCACATCCCGTCGGCGTAATAGCATTCCTGTGCAGAATCAAAACAGAATTAGACACATAAACAAGTAAGAAGCGGAGCATTCAGGCCACTAGAAGAGCAATGTAGGTTACCAGCTTAACAGAAGTGAACAAGTGGTAATCTTGAGACTCCGCATTGGCCTTAACTGAGAGTGCCCAACATATGAAGATCAGAGAAAGCGCACGTGGCTGTCACCAGTACTACTCCTGGATAAACTCTATGGAGATACCAACAACCTAAGATTGACCACAATATCTTTTAAACATATTCAAATTGATGTCTGAAAGTGTATCAAGAGGAAGAAAGAAGTAGAAGAAACAAACGTTTCCAGAACTTTATCATGCTGACGGATATAGACACTAGTAATCCGTTTTTTGACTGAACAACAGCACTCTTATACATAACCAATGGACTTCTGTCTATGGCTGAAGTAAGCGAACCTCGCCACACGAAGGCACACGCTAAAAGAATAAGGATGTGGGTGGGGGCGGGGGGGGGGGGGGGGGGGGGGGGGGGGGGGCAGGGGGGGGGGGGGGGGGGGGGGGGGGGGGGGGGGGGGAACAGCCTAAATACCGTTAAGACATCCTCAGTTGCGAGAAACTGCTACTTAAACAAATATTATAGTTTCCTTAGATAGACATCTCGCGGGATCTCACCTGTTCCCGTGTTGCGATAGCAGGCTTTATCTGCACTTTTCAGGGCTTCGCGTTTATCAAAGCTGCAGCAGAGTTCAAGTATATAATTCTCTTAGGACTGGAAGGACTTCAGTCTGTGACTAAAAGATGCATCCCTTACTACGGTACGGCATACTCCCAAAGGGGAAAATAATCCCGTTTTTCAATAGTTCTCAATCTGTCTTTCTGCAGACCCCCAGGCAATGCGCAAGCAGTAAATCATGGCCATCATTAATTACATTAAATCAGAATAAAGTGGGACATCGCTGATTGGAAAAAACAAAACTGAAGGAATTTTATGACAAACAAATAATACATTGATAAAATTGTGAGAACAAATCTCAGTCAACCAGTCTGGCATATAAGATTGGAAAAGATCATAAAGGAAGCCCAAGAGAAGATTGATCGATTGGTCACACACATCTTAAAGAAACACGACAAGGCAGTACATCTAATCACAACAAATAAATAAACCAATAAAATAAATCCTACCTGTGTCGCTTCATGACATAAGCAGTTGCGCGAAAAGAAGACAAAGAAGGACAAGTGACTATTGCGTGACTTAATTTTCGATATCAGTCGGTTATTTCGCCTATATCAGGGGTTCCCAACCTTTTCTATGCCCCGCACCCCTATGAAATGTTTGACTAATGTTCGCACCCCCTACAAAAGTAATATCACGTTGATAGCTCAGTTGGTTAAAGCGTGAGACTCTTGGCCTTAGGCTTCTTTGTCGCACCCCCTGAAATGTCATCTCGCACCCCAGGTTGGGAACCCCTGGCCTATATCGTCTATGTGACATTATCTGAGTCAGCAGAATTACTAACGAATTACTAATTACTTTGCAGATTACTTCAAGGGTTCGCTCGTACTAAAATCACGAGAAGCACTGAGCTAACCTGAAAGTTCGGTTTGTCCAAAAATCTGAATCCAAGAATAATCGCCTAGTTTCCATATGGTCTAATATCCATCTTGCTGACTCGGCTGTTCCTGGCTGCTATATAATTCTCGGGACAGATTTATCTTGTCTCTGTAAATCCATACTGATGTCCTCAATTTGTCTCTCTCGTATTCCGTCTATCACAGCTATTGTAGTTCGGTTTTACATTAATAATCTTCGCACATTCTTTATAAATTTCGCTCCGCTTTTTTTTTTCTTCTCTGCTTTATCTTTAACCCGAACATTGTCTCTCTATCCTTCCTTTGATCTCTCTATTATATCATTTTGTGGTCCGCTTTCCATTAAGTCTTGTCACGCTGTCGCGGTCTAATTTCCTCTCCGTCTTTCTCACTTTACATCTCTCATCTCCCTCTAACCATCCTCAACAACCAAACCCCCTCTCTGAAGGTCAAGTAGGTTCACACAAAAATGACATATTCAGCGTGAAGCACCAAAACAGTTAATCATTATCATTCTCCATTTGGTTCCTGATAGGACATGCAACCGCGATTACATCTGGTCTCCTTAATGGAAGCCTGCAGTAGTGGTGTCTGTGGTAAATTGTTTTATATGACGTGGGTACCAGCCTCATGCACAAACTTATATTAGTTACTTTTTACGACATGCTAAAAATGGTAATGGTATATTCAAATTGACTAATATGTAGCCAACCTCTTAAAACAAAGGTGAATACACTTTTACAACATCAAATAAAATGAGTGTAGTTTCTTGACTGGAAAACAGTAACAAAATATCCAACGTATTGACAAACATATCTTCGTCGGTGGAAAACCAAGCAGAGCAAACAGGAACCTATGAAAATAATAAAATATATTATTTAATAACACCACCGGGAATATCTGGAAATGACACTATTTCTCTGGAGATTAACAAACTTAGCCGGGGCATATGACGAATATATGCAGGAGATGGATTTCTGCACTTGCTAATGGTCGATGTATGGGACCTCTAGTGGGACAAAACAGGTCGTAAGCTAATTTACCATCTCTTCATTTGGGGAAGTCAGGAAGTCATGACTACAGATTATCATCCACAGTGTTTGTCATCAGCGCATGTTTGTATGACCTCTCTTATCAAACCCCCTACCCCGGATCAAAGAAACTGCGTCTTCCTGTAGTTATGTAAAACAAAGCAAACAAACAAAATTTAGTGTTTTTTTTTTTTTTTTGTCTGGTCTTTCTAGTTCCGCGTCAAATAAAAACGTCAAAAATAACTAGTCCGCCAAAACATAAAACCGTCTGTGGTCACGCTAGATCTAGACACAGTCTAGCTCAGGGTTCATTAAAAAATAATGGACGTTCAAGATGTTTGACCAGCCCAGATGTTGGCCTCTAAATCTAAATAGTCCTGTTGTCTGGGACAATATCGAGACCTGTTGAACGTCAGTTAAATTTGGCTTATCAGCTGTGTCTGGCCAGATTTCAGAGTTGGACCATATTCAAATCCCAATAAGGGTTTGTAGGCTGCAGAATTTTTCCAGCACAGCAAAAGCCGACTTAAAGATTTATTAGTAAGTTCGTGTATGAAATATTGAAAAGATGTTTACTTTGTGGATTTACAGGAGACTGCGCAGAGTATCTGGGCACAATAAGGTATTGGATGAAGACATTTGAATATTTACAGGAGACTGCGTAGAGTGTCTGGAGCACAATAAAGGTATTGGATGAAGACATTTGAATATTTACAGGAGACTGCGAAGAGTATCTGGGGCACAATAAAGGTATTGGATTAAGACATTTGAATATTTACAGGAGACTGCGCAGAGTATTTGGGGCACAATAAAGGTATTGGGTGAAGACATTTGAATATTTACAGGAGACTGCGTTGAGTATCTGGGGCACAATAAAGGTATTGGATGAAGACATTTGAATATTTACAGGAGACTACGCAGAGTATCTGGGGCACATTAAAGGTATTGGATGAAGACATTTGAATATAATTGGCTGCTTTCTTCTTCCTTATTTCTTTTTTCCAAACATTTTTAAAGCTCCTTATTGATCACGAGTGAGACGAATAGCCAGTGCTTTTCATTTGTCTGTGCTTTACTTGTCTTCGCTCCTGTGCTCTTCCTATTATTTTCTTTTTACCCGTACCTTCTCTCTCATAATCTGCACGCAACGACTCAGGGTTAGTGTTGATATCTTGATCGCTGACCTGTTTTGAAACACATTGACTCCCATCTGTGCCGGGGGATAGTTGTTTTTGTCCGGTTTCGTCACAGTTTTCGGTCCGAAGTAGCGAGACAAGGTAATAGAACAACCTTTGTTAAAGTAGCCAGAGGCGGGGCAATATTTGCCTTAAGTCATGATGGTCAGTTTCGTGTATTGATAAACGGGAGATAAACTGCGGATGTGCTGACAGGAGTGTTTAAAACTCACGCAGATTACCTTAGGTGTGGCATGAAGATTATTTAATACTTCCGGAGATGGACCCAGCGTTTGTCAACATTTATGATGAAAATTTAAACTGAGGTTATATCATGAGTTATAAACATGATTCATAAAAACCACCGGTAGCGTTGATACCTTATTGTGGCAGAGATATTATGATTAATAAATTTCAGATATTTATTCTTTATTCTGCACTTGTCTTGTACCTTTCTTTCACTCTATTACTTTTTTTCGCATACGCTAGATTGTTAGCAATTCAAACCTTTGTCATTTTCCTTTCTTATTTAGCAACGCATTTTATTGCTGTTAAGCTAAGTTCTTTGATGAGATCGAACGGTGTTAATTCGTTCTCGACAGGGATAAGAAGTAAGACGATCGTCTATCACTTTTCTCAAATTTGCTCGCCTATAACTTAATTATTCACGATGTAAGATTTGAGATGAAAGACGAGCGTGCGTGCATTTTTTTAATGACCAGAGTCTGAAGGCAGTAATAGTGTGAATTCTCGAGAGCAGAAAATCTCTTGCACGGTCTGGTAAATCATATTACGCAAGATCAAAGAGAGACTGCCCGCTGGACTTGCGAGTCTGTTTCGGCTTCAGCGTGAGAAATTCGCAGAATGAGATAAAATTATGTAAATTTTCCTCTAGGTGCGAACATGTGGAAGAGAGAGTCTGGAGTTTCGATAATGTAATGATTTTCCTTTCATCAGAGATATATTTATACCAGAGCAGTTTTAGACTTCATTCATTCAGACATCCACAGTCTCGCTAGACAACCTAGCTGCGTTCTAGAAATCACTTTTATTTAAGTAGAATTTCTCAGTTTCGTTGGAGGATAGTTTTAAGTAGTACTGTGCGAGGTAACTATATTGATAGTGTTTGTGAGTGATTTAAGTGGTAAATCGCCTATTATATCTTCACTAGATTTATGTGCAGAGTGATTAAATGATAAGTCTGTTATATTCTTTAAGTTACGGCGTTACAGTGGATAGCAAAATAAATTACTATTTCTAGCTAAAACTCATACAGCTATTAATAAATTTAATTAAATTGCTAGCAACCAGTCCGAGAATATTTTTAACTAACTATTTAAATGCACTGATTCATCATCGAGTATTGACGAGATACTTATGTATTTCTAATTCATGATGATTGTTGTTTGTAATGACTAGAATTTATTTCACGGAAGTTTAAACGATGAGACAAGCGCTAAGCTTATAGTCTCTAACTCAAAGTTAATAACCGAAGTGAATATTATATTTTACGCGAGGGTAGGATAGGATGTGTGTATAATATTGTGGTTAAGTATTTTGTACTTTTCTCTTCCTTATACAGTTTTTGGGTCAGCCCAACCTCTACCAGCGGTTTTGTTTCAGTATATGAGAAAAACATAGAAGAAACATTTTGTAATTTAAATAAGTTAGTTTCCAAGTTACAACCTGTCTGGCATGGTGTTTGCATCCAGAAAGAGACAGAGTACTCATCTCACTAACTTTAAAACTAAATGTAATAACTGGGCCTATCGAGCCAGATTATAATTCTTCCCAACAATCCCATTGTACATTGAGCCCCTGTGGCGAGAGAAATTACAAACAGTAACATTTCCGACGTTTTTTTTTTTTTGACTAATTGTGGCGTGACCAAGAATTTTACTTTTGAGAGAAGTTACCAACCTGTCATTTTCCTAAGTAGTGGAAACCTCGTGATACTGACACTGAGCCCGTTTAAACCTTCTTACCCAAACTGATTCAAGTGACCTTAACAGTAATCTTAAAATATAATTGTGAAGTGAATGCTCCCCGGAACATTGGAAGAAACCTGTATCTGCAGAACTGGGATTCTCTTTATCAAAAGAATACAGATTCACTGTAGAGAAGTGTCCTGAAGTTTGCTCCAGACGGCGAGAAACATCACGTGTGTAGGTAAGAAAGTATGTCAGGGGTCCCTGCTGAATGAACAGAGAGAAAGCAGAACGAGTGATTCTTTCATTTTTTATATTCATGCACCCACTTTGAAATTTCTTTATGCAATTGTTGTTGCAAATGCTGATTTCCTCTTAGAATAGATTAACGTATCAACTCTGATCTTAACTATAAAGGGAAATCTTAGACCATAGCGTATAAATCTGTGACTCTTTGGGGCTATAACTTTTCTTCTAACAGGATCGTGGGCTAAACAGAGAGGGAAAGGATTACACCTATGGGTCTATTATTCTTTTAGTAATTCATTAATCTATGTGTATTTATATGTGCTTGATAAACAAACTTATTTGTTGTGGAAAATTTTCTTTATGTTAATAAATTTTACATAAACATTATTCAAGTGTGTCGGTCAGCTCGTTCCAATATATCTATATTCCATTGTTATAGTTTTTTCACGTCTGTGAGTCTAACTGTCGTCACTGATGTGTGTGTTTGTGAGTAGTGATATATATATATATATATATATATATATATATATATATATATATATATATATATATATATATATATATATATATATATATATATATATATATATATATATATATATATATATATATATTAGACTGTCTGACTAACTAAATGCTGTTGTAAAGATAGGCTGAGAGAGAGAGGCTTCTCAATTTCAGGGACAGATTCTACTAGTTTCCACCATCTCACTCGTGGAAATCTATTTTCTTTACATTACCTCTCAGTGAGCTATCACCCGTTCTATTCTATTCAGAAGGGACCAACAAAAGTCTTAATTCCCCTATCACAAATCTACGACACTTATATGGGAGGTTGTCAAATAAATATTTCAAATAACGGTGTCTCTGAAAGAAAGAACAGGACTTCATCTTTCTATAAGAATGTCGTAAGAGGGGACTAGTACAAGGTTGTACATGGGGCTGGCAACTTCATCATGTAAGTCAAACTGTTACAGAAACTGCTGCTACAAGAGCCACACATGCTTTGATGAATGTTTTCTGCAGGGTCCAGATACAGTGCCCCATGTTTCTTAAATCTTTGACTCCACAATTTTTTTCCACCCTGTGCCGTAATTTTAGTTCATGATAGACTAAAAACAACGCTCAGAGCGTTGTTTTGGCACTGGTGTCAAATCTGATCTACGCTCTAAGCGTTGTTCCGGAGTCAAAGAGTTTAGGAACACAGAGGAAAATGACTAAAGTAGATAAAATGATCGTATTCAGACTGAGAACAGACAACTGTAGATTCAGGTACTAGGCTATGTGTTCAACAAATTAAAATTCGAACTGATAGACATGTGCGCATTGGGGAAAAACGAGCTAATCAATAGAATGTGTCCTCCAAGACTGTCGGCTCCACGTTAGGAACAGACTGACAACATAGCCGTCAATAGACTTCTTCATGGAAAAACTATTGCGTTGAAAGAACCCTGAGACAGATCGCCAACTTTATGTGAGAATTAAACGTGGTTATAAAGAAAACAAACTACGAAGAAGAAAGTGTATGATCTGGACGCTGGGTAATAAAACAACCTTTTACTGTGTACATTCGTGAGAGCAATACCGCAAATTTTACTTAGCTCTAGACCAATGTTTTTTTAACCGGGGTTCTGCGGAACTTAGGGTTCCGCGATAGGTCGCTAGGGGTTCCGCTAGAGATAGTGACTGAAAAAAAATAATCGTCGTTTTTTTCACTTTGCCCGCCGGGCGGTGTTAGCACTCGCTTTGGTGAAGCAGTGACCGAGCAGCCTCTTATGGTAGTGCGCAGTAGGACGGTGTTCACTCTTGCACAAACCATATTTCATTTGCACGTTGTACTGTAGTTATTTGTGATCAGACTTTTGACCCTAATCGGATAAGGTAGAAAAAAAAACGAATAGGAAATTTAAAGAAAAAAAAAAGAAAAACTGAAGTGTCATCTACCTAGACTACTTACTTGCATTATAGTTCATATCCTTTGTGGGGATGGGGAACCACATAAAAATATAGGCTAATAAGTTGGTCAAAATAAACAGATCCACAGAAACAAAATCATTCTCTACTGAAAAGAGCATTGACCTGTTTTTTTATTGTTGTTTTTTTTGGGGGAAAAGGGGGGGGGGGGGGGGGGGGGGGCGCTGGATTATTATATTTATAACTTATTGATCACGCTAAAGTACCTTGAGCATTATATGCAAAATTTTTTGTGCAGGGCTTCCCTGTGACCGGAACATTATTTTAAAGGTTCCTTGAGGATATACAGGTTGAGAACGGCTGCTCTAGACTGCAGAAGTACGAACAACCGAAGAAGCTTGTACACCTGTTCTCAGTTGGTACAAACAGTGCTGAAAATTAACACAAGTGAGCAAGATTGTGTGCTGAAACTGTTTAATTTAAAGGAAAATCAATAAATGTAATAACTACACAAGCTTCTGCGAACAGCTAGGAATAGATAACTACAGTTAAAAAAACAGCAATATAAATTATGAAAGAACAAAATTAGACTACTGCTCCATGACGGTTAATAAATAGTGATAATAGAGAAAATTAACACCAAGTAAATAGTTTGTTCTAAGGACAGACTCGTCTTACAAACGCGGAATGAGTAAACATGAATATGATACATCCTAGCAGTGATGGAAATGTGGGCATGATAGATCCTAGCAGTGATGGAAATGTGGGCATGATAGATCCTAGCAGTGATGGAAATGTGGGCATGATAGATCCTAGCAGTGATGGAAATGTGGGCATGATAGATCCTAGTAGTGATAGAAATGTGGGCATGATAGATTCCAGCAGTGATGGAACTGTGGGTCATGATAGATTCTAGCAGTGAAGGAAATGTTAAAAAAAAAAAAAGGTAAAGGAACCCGTTACACGCCCATTGAGGCATATTGGGAATATGGTGTTAGGCCCATATTATCTTGACCGTCGGCACACGAGGGGTGATGTGGTCAGCATCACGCCGGCCGAAGGAAATGTTGGTCATGATAAATTCTAGCAGTGATGGAAATGTGGGCATGATAGATCCCAGCAGTGATGGAAATGTGGGTCATGATAGATTCTAGCAGTGATGGAAATGTGGGCATGATAGATTCTAGCAGTTATGGAAATGTGGGTCATGATAGATCCTAGCAGTGATAGAAATGTGAGTCATGATAGACTCTAGCAGTGATGGAAATGTGGGCATGATAGATTTTAGCAGTGATGGAAATGTGGGTCATGATAGATTCTAGCAGTGATAGAAATGTTGGTCATGATAGATCCTAGCAGTCATGGAAATGTGGGTAATGATATATCCTATCAGTAATGGAAATGTGGGTCATGATAGATCCTAGCAGTGATGGAAATGTGGGTCATGATAGATTCTAGCAGTGATGGATATGTGGGCTTGATAGATCCTAGCAGTGATGAAAATGTGGGTCATGATAGATTATAGCAGTGATGGATATGTGGGCTTGATAGATCCTAGCAGTGATGGAAATGTGAGCATGATGAAAATATGAGCATGATAGCTTCTATCAGTGATGAAAATGTGGGCATAATGGAAATAGGAGCATGATAAATCCTAGCAGTGATGGAAATGTGGGAATGATGAAAGTATGAGCACTATAGATTCTAGCAGTGATGGAAGTGTGGGCATGATGGAAGTGTGGGCATGATGAAAGTATGAGCACTATAGATTCTAGCAGTGATGGAAGTGTGGGCATGATGGAAGTGTGGGCATGATGAAAGTATGAGCACTATAGACTCTAGCTGTGATGGAAGTGTGGGCATGATGGAAGTGTGGGCATGATGAAAGTATGAGCACTATAGATTCTAGCAGTGATGGAAGTGTGGGCATGATGGAAGTGTGGGCATGATGAAAGTATGAGCACTATAGATTCTAGCTGTGATGGAAATGTGGGCATGATAGAAGTGTGGGCATGATGAAAGTATGAGCACTATAGATTCTAGCAGTGATGGAAGTGTGGGCATGATGGAAGTGTGGGCATGATGAAAGTATGAGCACTATAGATTCTAGCAGTGATGGAAGTGTGGGCATGATGGAAGTGTGGGCATGATGAAAGTATGAGCACTATAGATTCTAGCTGTGATGGAAATGTGGGCATGATAAAAGTGTGGGCATGATGAAAGTATGAGCACTATAGATTCTAGCAGTGATGAAAGTGTGGGCATGATAGATCCAAGCAGTGATGGAAATGTGGGCATGATGAAAATATGGGCATCATGGAAATGTGGGCATGGGAGATTTAAGCAGTGACGGTAGTTTGGGCTTTTGGAGAAACTAGCAGTGATGGTAAAATGGGTTTTGGAGAAATTAGCAGTGGTGGTAAAATGGGTTTTGGAGAAATTAGCAGTGATGGTAATATGGGCATGGGAGATCTTAGAAGTTATAGAAAGCGGTATTGAATATACACTATTCTTTCGCTCCTGAAGAGCCTTAGCCATCACTTTAGTTAACTCACTGCATGAAGCCTGACACACAGCACTTGCTGCGCTCTTGCTGCGGTGTTTTCTGTAAAAATTTGTTTGACATGATGATGTTGCCACCTCCCATACAACACCGCATCAGTCACCTCTTAGAACAGAAACCACGGGTACAGACACTACAATCACATAGAAACGTCAAAATAATATTTTTTTTTAATTCATCAATTTGCGATCTGGAATAATCTACAAAGGAGAACAACAAATAGAATAAGCTATCTAGAATAACGAACACTATATCCACAAATTATAACTCACATTGGGTTGAAACACTATTTCAGACGTAAAGAAATCATGTTTGCATGTAAACAGGAAGAAGGCTTAGTCTAGTCACGTTTGTGGAAATACACTCAGAATTTGTGGACTTAGGATTGTCTGAGACTAGATTAAATATTATCTTTAAAGTGGATCAACTGTGGATGAAGGAAACGAATTTACAATAATTTTGAATTCTAAAACAGCGTGCCTGTTCAAAGGGATGTTAAATTAATTCCCTAAATGAAATTCAATCGACTAAAATGTATCCAACACAAATAATTGTTCTCAACAATTAAGAATATTTTGCGGGGGTCCTTTTATCAACCACTCTCTTTGTAACTGTAATAGACTGGGTGATGCGCTAGACAACAGAGGATACCCCTAGAGCAATGTCACATATATATGTAAATATAGCAACAGTGATCCGACCACCTTTGCTTCCCCATCCAAGGTTTATAATTTTGCTACGCAAAAACCATGCAATTCGCTGTCTGTAGACTCACTTTTGAAGCCACGCCCATTTTTCCTGTTTACATGCACTAATGAGCGTTTACAAATTTTAGCACCCGACAGTCTTAACAAGAGGGGAGCGAACAGGGATGTTTACTCGAGTTCTCAAGCAAGCTGAGATGTCAATCATCGATAGTGACAGATCAGACGTCGGTAGCAAATGCAAGGGCGATAATAATATTTACCGACCACATTTAATGTCCGTGATCCCAGGGGACTTAATTATTTGATCTACGACAGAGGGACGAAATCAAAGAAGGCCTGTTCGCATGGCCAGGTGTTGTGATGTCGTTTCGGCATCTTTACCTCGGGAGTCGAATTCTTTGATTTTCCCTGATACGGCCGAAGGCGTGAATTATCGCACCCTTTAGTGATAACAACACCATTTCTGTATAAATACTCCGTCCTCCCAAAGTCAGTTATCTAGTCGCTCAGAAATTTTGGATAATCTAGCTCGTTATTCTAGAGCTATTGTGAAAGTGTGTTATAGCATTCCGTGGAGATTGTTTCATTTCCGATTGCGGTAATAGAAATTAGCATTTACGTGATTTAATGTGTTAAGTTTATCATTATAATTCACTGGGATTTTCTAGGTGCAAAGACTAGCGTATTAAATAACGCATAGCTATTTTTTCCAGTTGTAATGTGGTTTTAATCACCCGCTATCACCCAGAAAGAGATGTTTTTATTGACTAATAAATACACTAGGCGACTGATAACTGACAGCATACAATTCACATATATTCATTTTGTGTAATTATATAAGTGACTAGTGTAATATCATGTGGCGAAACAAATAGCTAGTAATGACAAGCGATATTTGTTAAAGTAGTCATAATTAAATTAACACGGATATTGTGCGCTGAGTGTTTTACCGGGCGGGAGGGGAAAGGCGCATACCTAAAACCCAACCCGTACCAGTTGAGCGAAGCGTGATAAGATAGGCTAAGTCACGTGTGCCTTTTAATTTAATTAGATGATGGAGAGCATAAGAGATCTTACCCTTACGAGTGACAGGATAGGATATTGATATTGTGGTTAAATGTTTTGTTTTCTTTCTAATTTCGTACTGATCACAAACCAGCTGCCAGCGGTCTAATAGCACCAGTAACAATTCTTATTATTATCGGGTCTTCGATGTTGACCTGTTCGGGCCTCTTGCTTCATCCAGAGAGAGACCAAACATATAAACAATAAGTAATCGTAACTGGACTTACAAAATAACCAGATTTTTTTGCATTCAATTGTATCAACCCGCTGTGGCCAAATATATATATATATATAACATTTTTTCCGACTACTGACAGTCGTGTTTCCTAGTGAATTTATCCAGGAGAATACGTTGTTTCATAATCGGCACTCAACCCCAGAGAGAACAACCGATAGGATATACCCTCATCATCTTTATTAACAGTTTACCAACCAGATGTTTCCTTTAGCTATTGGAAGTACTGTCTACTGTCTAATGTGAACACTAGATCGCGGTTTATATTTTTCTACATGAACTATCTGATGTGACATTTTCATATCCAATAACCCACTACCAAAGTAGGCGTTCCCCATTAGGAAACTTTAATATTCGTGGAGGAACTGGGGCTCACTTCGGAGAAGCACAACACTGGATTATGATACATGTACATTGATGTTTACGTTCAAGAGGTTGTTAACCAAGTATTAGATAAGGCGTGATTGATGTGGCCACGAATGACAGAGTAAAAGTGAATACGTCCTAGTTTCGGAAACTGTACCATCCTTTATTTTCTTTGCAAATACTGTTATTTTACGGGATAGCTTAACTAGGAATTTTGTTCTTTGCTTTATTGTCTATTCTATCATTCATATTAATAACCCTCCACTCCCAAAGGAGCATAGGCCTTCAACAAACACATGCCAAGTCCTCCTGTCACGTGCCATCATCACAAGTTCTTTCCACGTTTTCCTCATCATTTTCACCTCTGTTTCCAGCTCTCTTCTCCATGTGCGTCTTGGTCTACCTCTGCCTCTCTTGCCCTGGAGGTTCCAGAACAAGGACAGCCTTGTAATGCTATCAACAGGTCTCCTCAGTGTGTGTCCAATCCATCGCCATCGTCTTCTTCTCATTTCTTGTTCCACTGGCACTTGTCTAGTTCTTGTCCTCAGTTCCACGTTGGTAACCTTGTCATACCATTTTAATCTCTCTATTCTACGCAAGCACCCATTTATGAAAGTCTGTACTGTTTTGTTGTTGTCTTTGTTGTTCTCCATGTCTCAGAGCCATACAATAGGACTGACTTCACATTTGAGTTGAAGATTCTTATTTTCGTGTTGGATCCGATTTCTCTTGATCTCCATATATTTCCCAATGCAATGAAAGCTCCTCTTGCCTTTTGTATCCTTATTTTGGTATCACTGTCTGTCCTTCCAACTTTGTCTATATTGCTGCCAAGATATGTGTACGATTCTACATCTTGTATAGATGTTTCTTCAAGTTCAACCCTATTATCATTACCTGCATTTATTCTCATTATTTTTGGCTTTTCCCTGTGTATTTTCAGACCCAATTGCTGTGACCTCTCATCGAGTGTTTTCAATTTGTCCTGCATCTGATTACGGTTATGGGACAGAAGAGCCAAGTCATCAGCAAAATCCAGATCATCCAACTGCTTAGTCAGAGTCCACTGGATTCCATGTCTGTTGTGTGTTGTCGATGATCTCATAACTCAGTCTATTGCTAGTAAGAAAAGAAATGGAGACAAGAGGCATCCCTGTCGCACTCCTGTTCTTATCCCAAAACGGTTCTGTAAGCTGTCCTTCATGAAGAACTCTGCATGTCATGTCTTCATATGTTTTCTTTATTAAATTAATGATCTTCAGGGGAACTCCATAATGCCTCATCCATTTCCAAAGTGATTCTCTGTCTACACTGTCAAATGCCTTTTCGTAGTCCACAAATACGATGTATAGTGGTGAATTCCATTCCAGACTTTGTTCAACTATTATTCTCAAAGTGGCTATCTGGTCTGTATATGATCTGTTTTGTCGAAAACCTGCTTGTTCATCTCTCAGTTTCTTGTCTATGGACTCTTTTAATCTTTCAAGATGTTCTATGGTCTGGTGATATCCATGTTGCCTTGTGTATTCTCTTATGTGGAAACATGCTTCCTCCTATAGCCAGTTGATTTGAAGCACTGAAGTTTGAGAATAGTTCCCCATTTTCATTCATTATTCCTAGCCCATGTTTTCCCATGACTTCTTCAAATCTGGTGTTGACTGTACCTATCTTTGCATTCATGTCACCCATCAAAATTGTGATGTCTCTTCTTGTTACTTTATCCATAATTTCCTGTAGTCTAGTATAAAATGCTTCTTTCACAGACTCTTCTTTGTCATTAGTTGGTGCATAACATTGAATGACATTTACATTTATTTTCTTTTTAGCTGTTTTAAAAATATCCGTTATTATTCTGGGTCCAACGGCTTCCCATTCAATGAGTGCTTTCTGTGCTTCTTTAGATAACATAAGAGCTACCCCTTCACTGTGGTGTGAACTTTCGTCTTCATGTCCTGAGGACAGCACCAATTCACCTGTGATGAGTTTCTTCCTGTCTACCCCCTTCCACTTTGTTTCACACATTCCCAGAACCTCGATTTTATATTACCTCATTTCTGCTGCTACTAGTGCCACTTTCCCTTGTTCGTTTAATGTCCAAACATTCCAGGTGCCAAATCTGGAAGTTCTCCTAGAAGAAAGAAGGTTAGTCAGCAACACAGACTCCTTTCGGCTTTCTCTGTGTTGCATCATACGCCTCCCTGCGAGAGGACCTTCCCCTGTCTTGGATGGCTGTATTTTATTTTCTTTAATTGACTTGTCCATATTTGTTGAAGTTTTTTGTGGTTTAAATTTTTTACAGGATGGGGTAACCAGCCCCATGCCCAACCCTCCTTAGTCGCTTTCTACGACATGCATGGCTATGTCTGTACATAATGATTATATTGATTCCTATATATGTTTGATGTTGTAAAGTTTTAAGTGATAATAAACTAAACAAAACTTAATTTATTGTGTTGGTCAGCCCCAATCTCCATTATCATAGTTTTCACGTCTGTGAGTCCTGTTGTCGCATAACTCTGTGTGTGTGAGTAGTTAACTTATAATTGTATTTATAGGGAGGTTTGATAGATTGTCTATTACCAAAAGATAATCGTATAGATAGGCTGGACTAGAGAATTCACTCATTCCGGAGACAGATCTTCACCTTAATCTATTCATTCGTGGAATCTATTCTAACACTTTCTTTCTCAGAGAACCCCACTTTTTCTGTTCTATTCAGACGGACCAAATATATCTCTAATACCTATCTAAATGCACGACAAGGAATAAGATGGACCGCATTTTCTACACTCGAGGATGTAGAATACGCAGATGGCATTGCACTATTCGCACACTCGCATCAACACGTCCTAGAAGGGGAAAAAATCCAGACAGACAGAATAAACATAGACCACATGTGGGACTAAACATTAATTTCAAGGAGACAGAAGTCATGACACTAAATGTAAAACATCCTGCGCCCATTCAAATAAGGGATCAAGAACTAGAGAATACAAACACATTTACATACTTAAGAAGAATAGCAACACTAGATTGCGGAACAAGCAAGGACATCAGGAACCGAATGAATAAAGCCAGATTAGCCTTTGCCAATGTAAATAACATCCGGAAATCTTTCCAGTACAGTAAAAAAGGTCAAGGTAGTCCCATAGCAGATACTGCCGTAGGGGAGTGAAGGGTTAGAGACTTCACCAGACTAGGTCCAGCATCGAGATGTGGGGGTGACCAGTTCTCTTCCTCGCTGTCTGTTCCTTCCATAAGTCAAAGAACAGTGTCAGGTACCCATTTGCAGCTTGTTAGACTGGAGCGTGTCATTACTGTGATTTGAACTCGGCATCCATTGCCACGAGAGACCATCGCTCTAATCACGTTGTCAAGTGTACGTTCCCCAGTACAGTACAAACGCTAAATTAGAAAATATACGAGAGCTGCGTAATTTCAGTCCTTCAGGGCAGTGCAGAATGCTGGAGAGCGAAATAAAAAGAAATGTCCAAATTGTTCTCTCTCTACACACTATGCTCCCTGCCAGCTAGGCACAACAAAAATATTGCTTCGAAGACAGGGGTCATTAGAGAGATTCGCAGCATGTAACACCGGATATGTACCTAGGGCGATCCATCCCAATTAATGACGGGAGGAAAGGGTGATTCGATTCTGTAACTAGGCGGGGGTGCCGTTGTAAGGTCCTGGGTTCGATTCTCCGGTAAGCCACTCACTTCTGTTGATTTTCTGTTGTCTAGTTTTCTGCTTCATTATTTCTCACGAGCGCCTGAAACACGTGACCTTTATGTGTGTGTAATATTTATTTATTATTTACTCTTTACAGGTTTCCCCTCTTTATTTGTTTAAATGTTTATAAAATACCAAACCTACCCTCTGTCTTGTTCTGTTCTTGTTTACTAGACTGTCCTGTGTAATCTGAATATACACGATTTTGGAGTTATTTTTATCACAGCCACCCGTTAACACCATACAATTACAGGTCTTGAACACATTCCTGCCAAGCCATCTTTGTCCTGTGCCAGTTCAGGGTCTTTTCATATAATATTTATCCCTTTCATGTATGTCTCCAGTTCTCTTCCTGCGTGTTATTTTAGTCCCTCTCTACTTCTCTCATCCTGGAGATTCCAGAAAAAAGGACTGTCTTGTAATACTATCATACATTTTCTCAATATG
The DNA here is from genome assembly GCA_024509875.1 of Oreohelix idahoensis. NCBI lineage: Eukaryota > Metazoa > Mollusca > Gastropoda > Stylommatophora > Oreohelicidae > Oreohelix > Oreohelix idahoensis. The sequence goes on along the minus strand of JAMPIV010018785.1, from coordinate 41,998 downwards.
TCTTTCTATTCAGCACCAGTCTGTAGCGAGATTTGGTACCACTTGCTTCGTTTGTGAAAAAAAGTGTAACGCCACACACACACAAACACACACAAACACAAACACACACACACACACACACACACACACACACACAGAGCGCAGGGAACGCGACGGATCTTGCTTTGAAGTTTGAAGGAGGCGGAAAATGTGAATTACGTTTAGCCGGACGGTATTGAAGAATGAGGAAATAGCGAATATAGGAATGGCCGACTTTAAAAGTTTGCATTAACAGTAAGGTGACCATATTTTCAAAACCCTAATCCGGGACAAAATAATAGATTTGACCTATTTCAATGCAAAAAATCGGGACAAACGGGTAAAGAAAAGGTCAAAAGTCGGGACATGTCCCGAAAAAATCAAGTTGATGTCAATTAAAAATAATATACATTTTATATATACATTTGAATAACATTGAATAACGTACATTTTACTGTATAAGTTTAACTACTTTAACTAATAAGAGAGAAAAACATCAATAATCCTTACTTAAGGTGAAGCTGAGTTACTGTACTTTTAGATGAGTGGATTTTTATCAATGGGTCCTTCTTTGCAAGCAGCATCTTAAAAAACTCGACACGTTTCCTCACAGTTCACTTTGGTTGTCAACATAGCTTTCAAAGTTTCAACACCTAGCTGTATTTTATCACTTGCCCATAAGCTGTTCATCAAAGAAAACACTCTTTCTGTGGCAGCATTTGTTTTTTTGGCACTCCATTCACTAATTTTCTGAGAAGTAACAAACTGCATCATATAGACATATTCGTCATAAATTTCAGTTTCTGTAAAGTGGGCTGAAGGTAATGTTTGAATCACTAGTGATGATGATATCTCAATATCTGCCCAAATTGGTATTCTGTTCAGCGTTACCCAGCTGTAGGATTCTAGGTCTTGAAAATTATTTGCAGCCCATTTATTCAAATAATTGAAAGCTGTTTCATAGAACGAAGAAACGCTAGCATGAAACTTTTTCACATCCTCCTTCCATTTCCAGCTTTTCAAGGAATAGCTTAACTCTTGATGGCAAGAAACAGTCTTCCAGTTTGGACTTCAAAATAGTTTTCAACCTGTTGATGCTGTCAATGACTTCAAACACAGTGACCGTCTGTCCCTCTATTTTTTGCACTGCTTCGTGGAATGGAGAGGCCTGACTGTGAACAAAAACAAGCCATGCCTCAGATAGAGGATTTTCAAAGACTGTCTGTATAAAAACTGGGCATCTGTCTTGAGATTGAAAATATTATTTTAGAGGCAGGAACATCTGAAGAACCCTTTCAACAGCAGGCAGCAGAGCAAGCCACCTAGTCTGAGAATAACGTAAGATCATCTGGAAGTCTGTTTCCACAAACTGGCAAAACTCCTTGAGTCTTTCAACTCGTACTGTGTATGATTTGAAGAGTAGATACATTTTAGCAATAATCAGCTCGACATCAACAGGCAGTACATCTGCAGCTGTTCGAACAGTGTTGTGGAAAATATGACCTGCACACCCAACTCCTATAAGACCATGTCCAAGGTTTTCTTGCAGTTTTTTTAAAACATTGTTCTGTCCTTTACTTTCAGCACCTCCAAAATTGGAATTTGTGTTGTCTGCGCATAATCCAACTACTTTCCTGTCTAAACCATTTTCAGTTATGCAGTCATTAAGAAACTACTTACAATATCAGATGTTTCACCTGGCAATGACTTTAACTCTAATATTTTAATTTTCACTCCATTACTGTGATCAAAGTATCTGACAAGCAAAGGAAAAATCTTGAATTCTTTGTGGTTGGATGCATCTGTCAGTACAGAAATAAATGTAGACTTTTCTAGGTCACACCTTAACTCATTTAGAATTATGGGGTGCCAAGACATTTCGAATAATGGCTTCTGTTTTCGTACGTGCACATGCAAATTTTGGCTCTAAAGTAACCTGAAGTAATTTTGATGTGCAATCCATAGACCTGAAAGTATGATTGTGTAGCACTGTATGGTATGCAAAGGCGCCTTCTATAGCAGCTAATTGCTCTTCTTGGTCACCAATTTTATCAGCTCTGAAGAAAGTGGTTAACGACGAGCTTGATGCAGCTGTAACGACGGCTCTCTTATGTTTCTCACTGCTTATGTTGTTCTTAATATCACCACGTCCACTATGGCTTATCGAAAACCCGGAGGTACATATATTGCATCGTACATTGAAGTTTGATGTACTCTTTTTAATAAACTGATATACCTTTTGTAAATCTTCATTGAAACTGCATTTACGCTTTGGTACCTTTTTCTTACAACAATAACAAAATATGCACAAATAGTTCACCGTTTAAATTAAATAAACGTATACCGTACGCAAAATCTTGGTACTTTACCACTACCTAAAATTTCAAATAACTGCGAATATCACATTGGAACTACAAAGCTAATTCGCGGTCCTGACAACCTCTTGTGCTGTTTCGGCGCCAGTTCACTAATAATTAAACATTTCCTCAAGTCAGCCACGGAATAATAATTTTCTTTTTAATCTGTGAGATTTATGCCAAATTGGCAAATTCGTCCAAAACCGGGACAAATTGGCGTCTCGGATTGCATCGAAAAAAAGTCGGGACAAATTATCAAAAATGGTCGAAAACCGGGACTGTCCCGGAAAAACCGGGACGTCTGGTCACCTTAATTAACAGGGAAGAAAATTTAAAACTACAAGAGCAAGCCTGGTTGAAAGTTATTAAAACTATATTAATTCACAAGAGGAGATAGACTATGAAGGATATCCAAAAGGATATTATTCAAATATAAATAGTTTTAAAAATAATTAACATTTTTCATCGTCATCACATCTACTAAAAGTTAGCTAAATATCTTTAAAAATTTATTATAAATACATGCCCAAACGGATTTCGATAAAACTTGAATAGAATGAAAGCTTCATATTGGGAAAATGAAAGGATACCTAGGAAAGAAGGAAGGATATAAGTGTGTAGTGAAAAGAAGAGAAAACAAGAACAGAAAAAGCACAGATCGCCTCAAACCAGGAGATAAAACAAAAACCTTATCGGACTTCAGACGGTGCTTTCTCGTATGGGAGCGACGCCCAAATATAAGGACAGAGCGGCTCGTTGAAAATCACTCACACCAAATCCAGAAGCCAGAGTGAGAAACTGGAAGAGAGTATCTGCAAGAAAGGTTCTTTTTTCACGCTGCATGCAGGGCAGATTAACTTCAACCAATACATCCTCATCGTGAGCTTATTAATCCTAAGAGGGTATGTAAGTTTATTAAAGATATATGTAGCACTAATATCATTTCATTTCAGATTTTATTTACGATTTGATTGTATCAGACATTATAAAAAGGGAATGACGTTAACCAGAGATAACCTCCACCGGCATTGTCAGGAAGCATAACCATTAATTGGTTAGCCAAATATATCATGGCTAGTTCTTGCCTGGAAGCTTACGACATACCAGCAAGTACATAAGTGACTTGGCATCTATAAGTGGAAGGCAAAGGTTATATCTTACCCATGTAACATAACATGTGATTTATTCATGTATTTTGTTATTTTCTGCACAGTAGACATTATCTTATCATGCTATCTCTGTAATTACCTTTTGTTCCAGGTTTTATGATCGAGTTTTATGATCATTGCTGATCGAGTTTATGATCGTTCCTGATCGAGTTTAACCAAAGACTTGAGGACCGTTGATCCTGCTAACTGAAGCCTAGAGGTCAACCAATCTTCAACACCTTAGTCCCCCGTAGTTATAGGGCGGGCTGAAGGACAGTCTATTGATTCAAGTGTGTCTCAGGAACCTCGAGCAGACGTGGCTAATATCAGATGAGTTATATGTATAACCATCTAAAAAATCCTGTGAGCAGTTTCTAAAACGACTGTCGATGATGATAACAGCTAGAGACTAGATAGCAAGATATATATCAAAAATACTGTGACAGACTGTTCTAATTTCATTAGAAGATTCATCCAAGATTTTTTTCTATTATTTATTTTAATTTGTCACTATAAATAATCGTACATTTTACCATCTTCCAACACCCATTTCTCATTACAAGAATATATAGATGTACATAATAATTATAAAATTGTACTCATTTGACTTGGTAAATTTTTAACTGTTAAATTTTGAGTTACTTTTTCTAATTTAATTATATTATCACATAGGGTTACTATAGCGAAAGTGGCACAGTATACGTCTGAAGCCTAAATCTATAGTCCAGCTCAGAGTATTCACCGCCGTAACTCAATCGTGATACCAGTGCCCTTCTCTGGCACTGGGACTTCATACTTTCTGGAGAGAGATTCTACTTCTTCTCTACCACTATCATCCCACCAGAAAAACCTTTCGCTACACAGTCTATACCTATCAACTCCAGAATTGTTTCACTTGTGTTGAAGAGTTACCTTTTTTTAAAAACTCTTGAAATGTGATGCATATAAAGATTCACTAATCAATAGTTATATCATCATCACTATCATGTGATGCATATAAAGATTCACTAATCAATAGTTATATCATCATCACTATCATGTGATGCATATAAAGATTCACCAATCAATAGTTATATCATCATCACTATCATTTTTCTTTGTGCTCCTTACAAAGCACGCATCCACTACTGCAGCTGGCCCTGCAGGAAGCCTTCACCAAGCTATCACATGCCCTTACCGCAGTGGTTTCTGTGAGATTTGTTTCAAATGATGAGGCTGCCACTCCCGTGCAAAAACTCATATTAATGATCCTTGTACGGCATGTCTAAGAGGGAATGTAATTGATGGAAATTTCTTATCCAGAATGCTCTTTGCTTCTCCCAACGTGAGTAGCATCATCTTATCTCATCTTAATGCGATGACCCAGGTGTTTCAAAATTCTCTGTACATTTTTTTTTTTTTTTTTTTAAATAACCAGCGGCACTCGAGCTTTCCAGCTCTTTCGGCCCAATGACATGTCATTGCGAGGCTGGGGGGTCAGTGGACTTTCCTTCCAACCCGGTCAGGAGCTTCGCTCCTTCCCATCCACACGGGATTTATGTGCAGGAGCCGTTCAGGTTATTCAGTCAAATTTCCGGTCGTAAACATTTCTTCAAACGCCGACGGCCGGGTTTGAACCATGAACACCTGGTCGCCAGTACAACGTCGTAGCCATTACACCAGCGCGGCTCCCTCTCTGTACATTAATAACGTCAGATGGAAGGTCAATATCACAAATGAGGAATAGAATAGACCGACTTAAGCACAATTCTATAAAATGATAAGTTATTTTATGCAATTAATAACTCTTTGTCTGTGGAAGTAAGAAAGAAAGTTCTTTAGTGTTATGTAGAACCAATCATGACATACGGAAGTGAGTCATGGACAATTAATAAACAAGTAGAAAAAGCATTAAACTACAGAGAAACTGTTTTACAGAAGAATAATAAAAATACCATGGACAGCTAAAAAGAGTAATGAAGATGTCCTGAAAGAGGCCAATGTGCAAAGGAAGCTTATTCCTTAGGTTAGAATCCGCTTTCTCAGGGCGTGTTATATGAAGAAGAAAGCTGGAATTTATCAAGACAACAGGAACGATTGAAGAAAAAGATACACACGATGACATAGAGAGAGGATACTGGACAGTGTGACATCGAAGAAGTTAACAACAGAACTTATCAATAGTACTAGAGATATGAAGCTGTGGAGCGACTGAACTCATACACCACCAGGCATGGTACCTGAAGAAGAGAATGCGATGGCCATGTCTTCCGAGCGCCGTCGTAAAGCTTTATTCCACATAAACATAGAATATCATCAAAAGATTGTTATGTTGTTGCTAATATGTCTGCTATGGTTCTGTATGAGGTTAATGCCACTATGTATATTCTATGTCTCGTGAAGTTCTCTGGGGTCTTCCCGTGAAGTTCCCTGGGGTCTCTGATAAGACAAAGAAAGAATATGACTACTGCTCCCTCAAGTACAAGTCACCAAACATGAGGTTGTGTATGGGGCTGGCAACCTCACCTCATAAAACAAATTGCTACAGCAACCACCGCTGAAAGGGTATGTGAATGTTTGGTGGAGGCGTCATGCAAGTGGACCACCTACACTGGTGGCTCTATGCTCCATAGGAAGTGAACAAGAGAAGATGAAGTATATAAATGATATACATTTTCAAGCTACTGTCGGGTATTCTATCTGACTGGGTAGTTGGTCACTGATCATCATTTTCAAGTTACTGTCGGGTATTCTATCTGACTGGATAGTTGGTCACTGAGCATCATTTTCAAGTTACTGTCGGGTATTCTATCTGACTGGATAGTTGGTCACTGATCATCATTTTCAAGTTGCTGTCGGGTATTCTATCTGACTGGATAGTTGGTCACTGATCATCATTTTCAAGTTAGTCGGGTATTCTATCTGAATGGATAGTTTGTCACTGATCATCATTTTCAAGTTACTGTCGGGTATTCTATCTGACTGGATAGTTGGTCACTGATCATCATTTTCAATTTACTGTCGGGTATTCTATCTGACTGGATAGTTGGTCACTGATCATCATTTTCAAGTTACTGTCGGGTATTCTATCTGACTGGATAGTTGGTCACTGATCATCATTTTCAATTTACTGTCGGGTACTCTATCTGACTGTGTAGTTGGTCACTGATCATCATTTTCAAGTTACTGTCGGGTATTCTATCTGACTGGATAGTTGGTCACTGAGCATCATTTTCAAGTTACTGTCGGGTATTCTATCTGACTGGATAGTTGGTCACTGAGCATCATTTTCAAGTTACTGTCGGGTATTCTATCTGACTGGATAGTTGGTCACTGATCATCATTTTCAATTTACTGTCGGTTATTCTATCTGACTGGATAGTTGGTCACTGATTATCATTTTCAAGTTACTGTCGGGTATTCTATCTGACTGGATAGTTGGTCACTGATCATCATTTTCAATTTACTGTCGGGTATTCTATCTGACTGGGTAGTTGGTCACTGATCATCATTTTCAAGTTACTGTCGGGTATTCTATCTGACTGGATAGTTGGTCACTGATCATCATTTTCAAGTTACTGTCGGGTATTCTATCTGACTGGATAGTTGGTCACTGATCATCATTTTCAAGTTACTGTCGGGTATTCTATCTGACTGGATAGTTGGTCACTGATCATCATTTTCAAGTTACTGTCGGGTATTCTATCTGACTGGATAGTTGGTCACTGATCATCATTTTCAATTTACTGTCGGGTATTCTATCTGACTGGATAGTTGGTCACTGATCATAATTTTTAAGTTAATGTCGGGTATTCTATTTGACTGGGTAGTTGGTCACTGATCATCATTTTCAATTTACTGTCGGGTATTCTATCTGACTGGATAGTTGGTCACTGATCATCATTTTCAAGTTACTGTCGGGCATTCTATCTGACTGGATATTCGGTCACTGATCATCTTTTTCAAGTTACTGTCGGGTATTCTAACTGACTAGATAGTTGGTCACTGATCATCATTTTCAAGTAACTGTCGGGTATTCTATCTGACTGGATAGTTGGTCACTGATCATGATTTTCAAGTTAGTGTTGGGTATTCTATCTGACTGGATAGTTGGTCATTGATCATCATTTTCAAGTTACTGTCGGGTATTCTATCTGACTGGATAGTTGGTCACTGATCATTAGTTAAAATTTTTTTTTTCTTGTACAACATTGATTTCCATATCATATCGTTGCTGTGAATAAAAACAAATTAAGAATATAAAAAAAAAAAAATTTAAAAAAACGGCTGATAGGAGTTATATTGTTTCTGGAATCTGTGGTGAAAAATAAAATGGCAAAACAGAATCAGATTATCGCCTGCCTGTTTCTGATAATGGAGAAATGTAATGTGCGTGGCCTAAATCTGGAACTGAATAAACAATGCCACAAGTTTATAGTTACCAAAGCGCACAAGGAAGATAAAAAAAAAAAGGGGTAATCAACTAAAGAATGCTTTCGGCTTTTAGACACACGGGGTGGTGTGTTTTTCCTCAAGCGAACCTGGTTCGCAATGTAACCATATTAAAGATAAAGAGAGACAAGCATATTTAAAATGTGTGTGTGAGTAAGAGAGAGAGAGAGAGGCACAGAGAGAGAGGAAGAGAGAGAGAGAAAGAACGAACAAACTTTTTTTACAAAGAGTTGAGAATTCTCTCTCTCTCTCTCTCTCTCTCTCTCTCTCTCTCTCTCATTCTTTATACCGTATACAGTGTACACATTCATTCTCACATGTACTGTAAGTATTAATTTAAAGACATGCAACATTATTTTTAAAGGTAATATAACAATTAATATATCAGATCACAATGCCATTTATATTTGGATATGCGCCTCGCCAAAACTAAGCAAAATTTAAAATAACAACAAATATAATGTAACATCATACATTTACAGTATCCAATCACAATGAGAACAACTAAGTACGTTAAAAAAGCAATAATAAACAAAAGCAAAAACAAAGAAAAATCCAACCCTTCCTAAAACATATCAGATTAGAACAGCATATAATCAGAACTCATGAAACATTCGAACTAAGCGTGTTTTTAGAGTATGTTGTAGATTATTTTAAAAAAACTAGCAATAACCCGTCAAACTTGACGGGTTTTTAATTATAGTGTGCTGTTTCCGTTCCCGGATGAGAAGATAGAAGTACATTCTGAGAGTGTTTTTGGTTTCTTTCCATTATACAGTGTAATCAAACTGTTCATGAACACCGTCATTTGAACGCTTTTCTTTGTTGATTGTAATTATTTTCGGAAGAGTATATACAGGGTGTTTATAAAGTCGCTGTGCAGTGAATTTGAAAAATATTTTAGAAATTACGTCACGAATGATGCAAATTTACGTCATGATATTCTGTGTTCCAATGCTGTGTTCCTCAATCCCGTGTGCAGCATTACACAACAAGCCCCAATTGAAAACCACATTTCTGGTGACGTAGTCTCGCCCGGGCGTAAATTTCACTGCACAGCGACTTTATAAACACCCTGTATAATGGAAACAATACAATTTTACAACACGGTTGCATTCCTCAGCTCTGACCAACGTACACACGGCGAGAATTATGTTATTTTAGATTCAATTTAAAAGTTCTTTGATGACAACATTTCGTGTGAAAGTGCGTGGATTGTTTTCAAAGAGTTTTCCCTGATAATAAGTGCTTTTAACAAAAACTTTCAAGTTTTCATGATTTATACATCGAGTGAGGGCTCATGCACACTAATTTTTACGCACGTTTTCTTTGTAGATCGCTACTAATTTCGTGAACGAATTTTAAAAAAAAACCAAACAAAGTATCCCAACTAACATAATTACCGATGTATGTTATGTCGGTCGGTCTCACTCAAAATAGTAACTCGCGCCAGAAAAAAAAGTGCGCAACGCACGGTGTGTAACTTGCGCGGCGTGGGTGTTATATAAAACAAATACTTTGGTTTTATTTCTTCTTTTGTTTTTTTATAATGGAAAGAATCCAAAAACACTTTACGAATGTACTTCTATCTGCTCATCCGGGACCGGAAACAGCACACTATAATTAAAAACCCGTCAAGTTTGACGGGGTATTGCTAAATAAATTATTAGACAAACATAAAGGTATGTTTCAGGCACTCGTAAGAAATAAAGAAGTAGAAAACTAGACAACAGAAAAACAACAGACATGACTGGCTTACCCAGGACTCGAAACCCAGGACCTATAACCCCGCCTAGCTATGCAAGCTAATCACACTATCCTCCCTGCCATCTAGGCATCACCAAAAAATGATGCTTCGATGACAGGTCACTAGTGCGACCCGCAACACATAACACCGGAAATTTACCATGGGCAGTCCAGCCTATTAATGACGCAATCACTTCTTTTGTCCCCCTATTATACAGTATAGGTCAGACTACACAAGACAAAGACATTAATACTGTGTCTAGTAAATGATAGGAGACTAAGAACAGTAAGTACAGGACAGAGTGTAGGTTTTGGTTTTGTATAAGCAATATTTCTTGTGCCTGAAAACATTCTTTTATGTTTGTCTAATAATTATTTACGGGTTATTGCTAGTTTGTTTTATATATCACCCATGCCGCGCAAGTTGCACACTGTTTTTTTCTGGCGCGAGTTACTATTTTGAATGAGACCGACCGACGTAACATACATCGGTAATTATGTTAGTTGGAATGAGCAGATCTGAGTCCCATTGCAGATACTACCGCAATGAAGTGAAGTAATACACCCTTGACTATACTAGGTCCAGCGTTTTGAGTTGGTGTGAGCAGTTCCCTTCCTTGTTGTCTTTGCCTTCCCTAACTCAAGAGCTGAATCAGATGTCCATTTACAGACTGTTCAAAGTGGAACATAATGCTGCAAGACAGAGACAGAAAGACACAGAACGAGATAAAGAGAGAGCAGAGAGAGAGCAGTGAGAGAGAGAGCAGAGAGAGGATAACATATACTACTGGACAAAAGTTAAGGGCCGCCATTCAGTTCAGACAAGGTTTATATAATTCTTCGTGAGCAGGGTCGATTTTCCAAATGTCCGGTAGCTTGAAATCTCTCAAGAAGTCTCTGAATGGTAGAGTGGGACACTGCTAAACGTCTTGCAACATGACGAACAGATTGACCATCCTGAATCCATGCCATGGCTCGACCACGGTCTACAGTGCTGAGCTGTTTTTTTTTTTTTTTTTTAAAAAAAAACCTTTATTCAGGTCAATACATCGATGTTATTTACAGAAAAATTTTACAAATATCACATGGTATAGAGTAACCCCCCCCCCCCCCCCCCTCTCCCCCAAACTAGCATTGCAATCAGTCAATGACTATATCAAAACAATATACCGTATCAAAGTTACCAAGTTATATATCAATAACACATAGTAAACATACTAAGGATAAACCCCCCCCCCCCCCCCTCCCCCCCCAGACTAGCATTGCAATCAGTAAGCGACTATAGCAAAACAAAATATCGTATCAAAATTACCAAGTTATATAACAATAATACATAATAAACATACTAAAGATAAAACCCCCTCCTCTTTCCACCTCCCCCCCCTCCCCCAAACTACCTTTATTACAAGTCAATACATCAAGAAACATGGATGGTGAAAGAGTATTTACATTTTATGATTTATAAAACACGAAGTATTCAAGGCTACTTGCCTTTATATTATGTAATTTACACACAAAGTACATCAAGGAAATGTTAAAAATGTTCTATTATGTCTTGTGTCATGCGCTCATATATTTGTGTAAATATTGTACTGTCGTAATGTCTACCGTCATATACGGCCCTATTTCTACAAGTCCAAACAAGGTATCTGAAGTTTGCTAGTAAAGTTAGTAACTTAAGTTCTGTTCGTCTTGTCATCTGTGGTAAAGTGTTCATCATGACAGATCTATATAAATTAAGTGTCTGTTGTGTGTTGGAGGCTATTAACTTTCTTAATTTGTTTAAAGTGGGGGCCACTGTCTTACATGTGTAAAACAAGTGGTCTTCTGTCTCTGTAATGTTGTCACTGCATAATTTACATTTGGGTGCTGGTCTGTTTGCTTTTGTTAGTGATTTGTTCGAAATTGGTGTTAAACTATGTAGTAGTCTGAAAGTGACTTCTTTTGCTTGTGGTTTAATGTCTATTGCGTGAATGTTTGTAAAACTCTGTGTGTAATCAGTTATAAAGAGGTTGTACCCTCTTCGTGTGTTTATAGGTGTTTTCTGTGCTGCAACTAGAAGTTTGTATATAAGTTTAGTGTCTTGTCTTATTAAATGTTTATTTCCTTCTAAGTTTTGTAAACATATTGTGTAGAAGGGCGGTGGTGTACCAAAAAAGTGAGGTTGGTTATTGTTTAGTTTACAAAGGTTCGATAATCTTAACCCAATATAGTAGTGTGCCAGTGGGTATAGACCCGGGCACTTTATAACTTCCCCTATGTATTTAATTCTTAAAGCTTTTATTTTAGTATTGATATCCTGTAGGGCTATCCCCCCTTTATTTTTTGGTTGCATTAGCGTTACGTGTTTAATACTGTGCCAAGTGTTCCTAAAAATGAAGGCCCTAATTAGTTTATTTATTTCCGTTATAATCTTTTTAGGTACTATTTGTATATTTGCTGTATAAATTATTTTTGGCATAATAAAACAATTAACTATAATACTTCTTCCGAAAATGGTAGCCGTTTTATATTTGTAAATTTCTAGCATATTTTGGATTTTCTCTATTAATTTTGTCCATGTTTCTTTATTGGGGTCTTGAGGATCCATACATTTTAATTTTATTCACTACCGTTAATTGAAAAGGGAAATCTGACCTATTGCCCCATTTACCTATTCCCATTATGCTAGATTTTTGAATATTTAGTTTGGATTCGCTAGCGTATCCAAACTCTGTGAAAACCTCTAAGATATTTTTTATAGAATCCTTTGTTGTTGGAAAGAATATCGTATCATCGGCGTAGGCCAACAATTTTCTTTCCCCTGCACCGGGGACGAAAGTCCCCGTGATATTTGTGTCCTGTCTTATTCTTCCCAACACAGGTTCTAACGTTATTACATATAACAAGGGCGACAGAGGGCATCCTTGCCTAACACTTCTCGTTAATTTAAATGTTTTGGTTAAACTATGATTAATCAATATTTTACTTTCAGGTTTTTTATATAGGATTTTTATCCATGATCTAAAATATTTCCCTATATTATTAGCTTTAAGACTCTTATGTAGGAAGGCATGTGATACTCTATCAAATGCCTTTTCCTGGTCTAAGGATAGTATGGCACTCTGGCACTGCCTATCATGTGTGTATGTAATTAGGTCTCTAATGAAATGTGTGTGTCTGCTAATGTTTCTACCATGTACACTACATTGTTGATCTGAATGTATTATTTTGTGCATGTGTGGTTTAAGCTTCAGAGTTAGTGCCTTGGCTAGAATTTTGTAATCAACATTTAAAAGGGAGATGGGCCTAAAATTCTTGATTGACTTTTTGTCATTATCGTCCTTGGGAATTAACGTAATATAAGATTGATTTAGACTATCCGGGAGTTCCCCTTTTTGAAAAGCCTCTTCGAACACTTTAATTAAGATAGGGCCTAAACATGGGAAGAAAAACCTGTAAAATTCTGCTGTTAGCCCATCAGGCCCAGGTGCTTTATCTTTTTGAAAAGTACTAAGTGCCCCTTGTAAATTATCTAAAGTTAGGGGTTGGTCTAGCCTTTCACTTTCCTCATCACTTAGACACTTTGTGTATTTTAGAAATTTGTCTTGTATGTTTGCATCACTTTCTTCTTTAGTATATAGCTGCTTGTAGTATTCGAAGAAAGCGTGACTAATATTGGTATTGTCTGTATGATGTTTTCCTTTCATGTCAATTATTTCGTGTATCTGTCTACTGCGTTGTACATTCTGTTCAATTGCTAAATATTGCCTACTAGGGATTTCTTGCGTTATAGTGTGTAATTTGGTTCTAAGTAGCGCTCCCTGGTAGGTATGCTGTCTATATTGATCTAACTGCTCTTCTAAGGTTTGGATGTGAGGGTTCGTGTTGTCTAAACTTTTGGTTAAACTAATTGCTTCTTCTAAAATTCCCTCTTCTTTCTTAAATTTTTTGTGAATAAGTGTAGCCAAAATCTGCGTTCTATCTCTAAGTGTGTTTTTTAACATATCCCAATATTGTGCAATGTTGTTATTGGGAATGTCTTGTGCATAACCTTGTATCAGTTGTGTTATTTGTTCTGTGTAGTAAGTGTTTTTAAGTAGACTGTTGTTAAATTTCCAATGTGGGGATCTCTTTACTTGCTTGTGCGTGTGTCCCGTACTTAAAGATGTGTAAACTGCCTTGTGATCTGTAAATTTAAGAGTGCTTCCTATATGGTATGTTTTGTGTATATTGTAGGTACTAGATGCATATATTCTGTCCAGTCTTGATGCCCGTCTAAAGTATGGGTTTATATTGTCATAGTGCGTAAAGGTTTGTTTGTGAGGCTCTATTTTCCTGTATACGTCCGAGAGGTCATGTTCGTCTAGCATAGTATGTATTTGTCTTAATAGCGAAGACTTTTCTCGCGCCTGTGCCCCCCCCCCCCCCCCCCCCCCCCCCGGAGCTCCTAGACAAGTCTAGGTCAGACAGGACACAATTAAAGTCTCCGCCCAAAATTTTCCTAGTGTCGTAGATTTTAGATAGGAGTATTAAGACTTGGGTTTGGTCCCTTCTGAATAGGTTGGAATGAGTGATAAACACAGTGTGAGCTGGTGAGAAGCAATGGAATTTCCACACGTGAGATGATAGAATGTGATATAGAGGCTGTCTTTGAGAATCGAGATAATCTTCTCTCTCTCTCCTATCTTCTACGACCGCTTTTAAAGGCGTCAGACAGTCTAAACACAGATATATATATATATATATATATATATATATATATATATATATATATATATATATATATATATATATATATATATATATATATATATATATATATCTCTATCTACTCACGGGCCCGCACATACACGTGACGACAGGTAAACACACAGACGTGGGAAAACTATAACAATGATTATACAGATAATTGGGATCGAGCTGACCAACGCACTGATTTTTTTTTTTTTTTTGTTCAAGAGAGATATTTTAATTATCATATCAAAATTTCTCACAACACCAAAAAATTACATCAAGGAAAAAAACATATACAAATAGTCATAAAATTTAAGAAAAATGCTACAAGGATGATAGCCCGTTAAAATCTTACTCTCGGTTTAGCCCACAGCCCCGTTAAGAGAACAGATGATGGCCCAAAGAGTTATAGATACGTAGGGTTGAGGCTAAGAGTTTTTCTTCTTTTCTCGTAAATGTATGCACAGAGTTGAATAATCTGATTTAGCCTAAGAAGTAAAGAAACTCTAGCAAATAGTAATAAATTCTGCAGGTTAAACAAAAAGAATTAAGACAGTAAATGGGTGACAATCTATAACTGTAAAATAACACTCTGATCTGCGTACACTCATTCATTCAGCCATGGCCATGGATACACAGTTATACTCACAACTTTGCTCGCTGCCTCTGGGAACATACTCAATTCTAGGACCTTCACACAGACCCGAAAATGCAGTCCTTGACCAAGAAATCCCCAGTTCCAAAAGACGTACTAAACTCTCAGGGAACGATTCCTTGGGTGTTCTAATTTTTCGAATGTCTGATTAAGTCACATAAAATATTGTCCAGGCACGAAAGTTAGCAGAGCACAATGTCATTAGCTTTGGTTTCTAGAATTTAAGGAATGTCAGATCGGTGTCTACTTTCAGGAAGTTACTATATTTGGTCACCACAGTACTAGTCAAAACTCTGTCGGAATGTTTCTGATCTTTGCTTGCCACAACGAGCTGAATGGTACTGAAGAGTTATTCTGGAAGAATTAATTCTGGCGCGAAGGCCTCTTACTTCATTTAACTGTTACAGTTCAGGTAATGAAAGTGATTTGTTTCTTCCCAAATAAAGTTCACGTACTAGAACGCTGGTAAAGTTGGGTACCACCGTTTCACTATATAAAAGAAAGAACACATATCAAACAATTTTACAATATGTACCCACTATAACTTACATTATTAAACCGCAAGTGTACTGCTTGACTTATCATTTAAATTTCCCGTAAAGTAAGTTATATTTAAAAAAAAATCATCAATCCCCATGAATTTAGGAACACGTGCGTGTTCCGTCAACATCTCATCAGGTTTCTAGCATTTGTAAGTTAGTTTAGAAAAATATGATCTCGTCTGATTTCTTAGCAGTAAAATTAACTTCATTATAGCTACATTTTTTAGTAAGCTAAGATATAATTTATTCTGCTATCCACTGAATGCGTCACTAGAAAATAATACAAACTATAAATTAAGCACTCTGGACACAGGACTAGTTTAGAATGAAATAGGCGATTTTAACACTAAATCACTTTCCAAAATACTAGATATCTATTTTATTAATCTCACCACAGCACTACGGTAACGCCACGACTAGGATAATTCACTAGATAAGTTTTAGAAGCTCGGCACAAACCTGACAAGAACTAGGAAATTTTCAATACAAGATTCATTCGCTAAGCACGCGTGGTCCGGCTACTGGAGATGTTGGAGACTGACAATGAAATCCGATTTCAGCTCCGTGGTGGACATTTGAAAACAGGGGCAAACAATCCCACATTTTCTCAAACATCCCAAATCAACTCCCCTTTCCGTGTAAAAAAACACCCCGTCCTTATTTAACATTACCGTTACTAGACGTCTTACTTAAATGACACTTCTGCATTTCCGCACCTCGCGCTGACCCTATAGCCGTGTCAGCTACATTTCCAGACGACAGATGTCTGAAACTGCGACTATAAGGTGTAAATATTCGCTCCTGCTTAAGCGTTTGGCCGATGCAACTACTTGTTGGCCGTTGAAAATGCAGACGGATGTCGGCTCTCTCCTAGCATTCTCACGCGTTTACGTCGAGAATCTAACTCAGGAGTGTCGTGTCATCTGAAGGTGCAGACCCAAGTCGGCTCGATGTCTGAGATGGACTGCAACTAAATCGCACTTTACGTCTGACTGACATCTATGTAATAAAATTACGCATCCCAGTATGAGAAAAAAACCCCGGTAAAGTTTTAGAATACTGAAGAAAATATTTTTCGCAAACGGGTGATGCGAAAAATACAGGAAAAACAAGTAAGGAAAGATAATAAAACAAAAGGATTTGGGTGAGAGAATAGGAAGAAGATGTAGGTAATTTAATGATATAAAGACCTACGTGACACCTAGTCCCTTTGTAATGTTTTGTTAAAGTGTCATGTAATTTGTCATAGAAACTAGGTCTTTCGTCTTTTGCCGCTGGTGCGTATATATTGATGAGTGTGTGTGTGTCTTGTCTGTTATGTTTGTTTTGTATTTGAATTATGACGGTTCTGCCACAACCGTCTGTCCTATAATGTATCGTGTCCCAATCTTCGTTAATTTGTAAGATGGCGGCACTACTATGCCTGGGGCCTAGAGCGAACCAGCCATGTTTATGTCCTAATCTAGTTACAATCCGACTGGCAAAAAGGTCGGACGTAACCCCTGTTTGTTGCAAGAACAAAAAATCAGGTTTATCTTTTTTAATCAGTTTGATAATGTGCTCTAGCTTATTCCTCAAACCATTGATATTGAGGGATATTAGAACTAGGCTACTTGACAAAGTGGTATCTGGGGGTTGGCCACTTGTTACAAACTGTCTACCTGGCAAAGTGGCAGAGTGGCTACTTGCCATATCTAAACTATTTGACAAAACGGGGACTGAGTGCGGACCGTCTGTCTTTTTTGAATTACAAAGCAGAGTAGTGGTCTGAGGCTGGCTACTCGCTACAGGTGAAATACTCAACAAAGCACTAGTTGATGGTGTATCATGTGTTTTAAAGATTGTACTAGGCAAAGTGATAAACTGATCATTTATAACACATGGCTTGCACAGCATAGCGGTGCCTGTCGGCTGACCGCTTTCTGTCGTAACTAGGCCACTCGACACATTTATGTTGACATTACTTGACGAGGCGGTGCATAGGGGCGGACCTGCTGACCTAGTTACATGACTGCTTGACGGTATAGTGACTGAGGGCTGACTATCCGTTCTGCGCTGATAATTTAGGCTAGACGCAGATGAAACCGCGTCGCCCAAACCTCCCACCCCAGTACGGGGGGGAGTTGTCTGCTTAAATGAAACTGTGCGCATGTTAACGTGTGTGTAATGTGGACAAACTAACTATCAAAAACCTATTTACATTAAAATAAAAACACAAAACTCTTAAATCATAACTAACACATCCTAAACTATGGGTGTTTTCAGATTTTACTTTAAATGAATACATTATTTTTATTTTTCCAGACTTGTACGCTTGAGTCCTCTGAAAGGGGGGGGGGTGGGGGGGGGGGGGGGGGGGGGGGGGGGGGGGGCGGGCGGGGGGGGGGGGGCGGTGGGGGGGGGGGGCGGGGGGGGGGGAAGCACACATCTTCCCACGCACTGGTAGTTTTCTGTACCGACTTCTGACAGGCTCACAGGGGGGACAACCTTGGGGTGCAGCACACCGCTCGTCATCAGATCTCTGGACCACACATGTCTCACCTGTTTGAAGTCGGAACACAACTGCTTGCACTGGCCCCCAGTGCACGGGAAAAGTCTACAGTGCTGAGACTTCTCCTTGGTGGCATGGCTAATGCAGTGATCATTTCGACCACTTGTCATACTGATTTATTGCATACCAACGGTGAACACTCTTTACCGATGATCATTTCCCACGTGCATTCAAATTCAACTCACTTTTTTACCTTTTGAACTAGTGCGGCGTGTTGCAAAAACCACGAGTTTTTGCAGCAACAATGGCAATTTTCACGTGCGGGTTAAAGTGACCCAGTTTTTGGACATTTAAAAAAAATTAACCTAGTGCACACAGAAATGTATACACATTTCTCTAAGCTCAGTTTTAATGACATTTTTACTTCTCTTTACAGTCTGCCAATCAATTATATAAACCTTGTCTAAACTGAATGGTGGCCCTTAACTTTTGTCCAGTAGTATATTTTGTGAGATGTTTTTCAAGCCAGAGTCGAGATACAACTAAATGAACTACGGCTTTTGTAACCCAGAACAACATTGCAGATGTTTTGTCATGTTCAACAAATATAGCTCTTCTAAGAAAAATGCACAACTCACAGATGCTTGCAAAGTCATGCCCAATAACAAAGTGCATCAATTCCCACAACCCTTCTGCAAATTATACAGATGAAACACACCGTGAAGTTACCAGGGGATCTTTAATGGGGCAAAGAAACAAATAGGACTACTGATCTTTCAGACGTATCCATCTTGGCGACTAATATTAGGTTGTGCATGAAGCTGGCAACATCATCATGTTAAATAAATTGATACAGAAACAACTGCTGTAAGAGAATGTGAATGTTTGGTGCTGGCTTCCTGCGAGGACGACCAGCTACAGCGTTGGCTCCATGCTCCAAAAGGGGGGAACAGGAAAATGATGAAGATGAGACAGACGAAACAGTGCCTGGAGGGTCTTCGTCTAATAATCTGATGACTGAGTTGCTTCCCTCGGGCACAGGTTACTACGATAGTGCCTGTTTACCAGTGGCGTAACTACGATGTAAAAGGACCCTGGCACAAATTAAATGGGGGCCTCCTTATAAAATGGGACAACAACCATAATCAGTATATGATACATCTGTATTTACAAAAATGTAAACTAATTACTTAATAATTATCATTAGTTTAAAAAATATTAAAGATTAATCGTTAACTTAACATTAAGAATCAAATAATTTGTGACGTCATCTGCTCGGATCTCTTCGACCACTATTTTTCTGGAGCCCACACAGAGCTGAGGCCCCATGGTGATGCTGGTGGTAGTTACGCCACTGATGTTTACATTACTGTATGGTTTGACCTGTGATAATAAGGAAATGGGAACAGTTTGCTGCTGCCCTACAAGACACCATAGGCGTGATGGCCACTGACTGTTTTGTCAGTCAGTGGCTAAGGATTCAAAAAGAGAAGAAGAGACTTGAGAGAGATCAGATAAAAAAAAAGAGATAAAAAAAAAGTGGGGACATCAACTCAGATAAAAAAAACCTAGCGATAAAAGGACAAGTTAGGGCCTCATCAGTTACTGTCGTGGAGGCGGAAGGTGGGGAGGGGGTGGGGATTGTTAAGAGACTTTAATAACACTAAGTCTCAGCTTTATGAAGTGGGGGATGACTGATTCTCTTCCCAGCTGCCTTTGCCTTTCCTAACCCAATAGCAAAGTCAAGTATTCATTTACAACCAAATAGGCTGAAGCGTGACGGTACATGGTTTCGAACCCGGTAACAATATTTTAACAAGATAGAGTTCTAACTAGTCTGCCACTCGATACTCTCGTCTAAAAAGCCAAGTGCTTTACTTTATTCTGTTTTCCACCCTCTGTTTTCTGCTCTCTATCCTTTGTTTCTGTCCTCTTACCTCTTTTTTTGTTCTCTTCCTTCCTTCTTCTGCTCTCTTCCCTCTTTTGTCTGTTCTTTTCCCTCTTTTTTCTGTTCTCTTCCCTCAGATAGTCTTTGCATCCCTCTCTCACTCTTTCTCTCTCTTCCCACCCCCCCCCCCTCTCTCTCACTCTAACATTCTGTACCCATACAATAATTATTTTAATTATTCCTCACCAAACAGCTGTCTCATGACATTAAGCAAATTGGCGCTGACACTAGCTAAATAATTTAGACACGAGTTTTCCCGCTTTAGCACACATATCGTCTGCAACAAGAGCCAAACATGACAGTACAGCAGACAGGATGTGAAAAGCTGGCACGCGGTAGCAAGCAAGAACAGAAGCCACATTCAGAGTTCTTCGACGTTTCTCAGTGACGTTTGTCATTGTGTTTTGGACAAAATGTCTGGCAAGAGTCGTGAGAAAATTCAATATTAATAGAATTCTCCAGAAAGTGCTTGGTTGGTCGTTAATTCCCTTTTCTTACAATGCTTCAACATTCCAGTCAGTGGTCAGACTACCGAGTAAAATGCAATTAATATGAGGCGATGCAGAGGGTTGGCAATATCTTCATGCAAATTAAGTTGCTACATACACTATTACTGCCACAATACATGATGTGATTCAGCACATGTTTCCTGCAAGTGAGCAGCTGTAGATGTGGCTCCTAGAGGAGCGAATAAGGTACAGAAGATAGAAAGATAAAGCGGTCACTTCAGTATTTTTCCTTCACGTGTCCTGGTACAGGTGTGGTGTGACCACCTATTTATACTGTCCAACCATATCATAAGTTCTGGTACAGTAATCTGGTATTGTCAGGTGACCTCTTTGTTCATTACCTTTCAACAAATTCCTGCCACGGTCTCGTGTCTCATGTCATCATCTCAAGATAATCCCATGTCTTCCTCAATTCTTTCATTTCTGACTTTCATCTCTTCTCTATGCAGTTTTAGGGCTCCAACTTCACGAAGAACTAACGCTACGTGATGGTGGATAAGAGACAGGACAAGGTCTCCAACTTCACCAAGAACTAACGCTAAGTGATGGTAGATAACAGACAAGACAAGGTCTCCAACTTTACCAAGAACTAACGCTAGGTGATGGTAGATAACAGACAAGACAATGTCTCCAACTTCACCAAGAACTAACGCTAAGTGATGGTAGATAACAGACAAGACAAGGTCTCCAACTTCACCAAGAACTAACGCTAAGTGATGGTAGATAACAGACAAGACAATGTCTCCAACTTCACCAAGAACTAACGCTAAGTGATGGTAGATAACAGACAAGACAAGGTCTCCATCTTCACCAAGAACTAACGCTAAGTGATGGTGGATAACAGACAAGACTAGGTCTCCAACTTCACCAAGAACTAACGCTAAGTGATGGTAGATAACAGACAAGACAAGGTCTCCATCTTCACCAAGAACTAACGCTAAGTGATGGTGGATAACAGACAAGACTAGGTCTCCAACTTCACGAAGAACTAACACTAAGTGACGGTATATAACAGACAAGACAAGGTCTCCAACTTCACCAAGAACTAACGCTAAGTGATGGTAGATAACAGACAAGACAAGGTCTCCATCTTCACCAAGAACTAACGCTAAGTGATGGTAGATAACAGACAAGACAAGGTCTTCAACTTCACCAAGAACTAACGCTAAGTGATGGTAGATAACAGACAAGACAATGTCTCCAACTTCACCAAGAACTAACGCTAAGTGATGGTAGATAACAGACAACACAAGGTCTCCAGCTTCACCAAGAACTAACGTTAAGTGATGGTAGATAACAGACAAGACAAGGTCTCCAACTTCACCAAGAACTAACCCTAAGTGATGGTAGATAACAGACAAGACAAGGTCTCCAACTTTACCAAGCACTAACGCTAAGTGGTGGTAGATAACAGACAAGACAATGTCTCCAACTTCACCAAGAACTAACGCTAAGTGATGGTAGATAACAGACAAGACAAGGTCTTCAACTTCACCAAGAACTAACGCTAAGTGATGGTAGATAACAGAGAAGACAAGGTCTCCAACTTCACCAAGAACTAACGCTAAGTGATGGTAGATAACAGACAAGACAAGGTCTCCAACAACCTCTCTTACTCTGGGTATTCCAGATCAAGATCTGCCTTGTGATGTTGTTATCAGGCTTACTCATTGTAAGCGTGTTACTCTCATCTCCTGTTTCATTGGCATCTGTCAGGCTCTTGTCATCAGTTCCAACATACGGGATCTTGTCATTCCATTTGAATCCTTCTCTTCTATGTAAGCACGCATTTATGGAAGTCAAATTCTAGGCAGTTGTTTTTGCTGTTCTTCAAGTTTCACAGCCATACACTAGGACTCGCGTTATATCTGAGATGAAAATTCTGATTTTTATGTACATTGCAATCGCGATTTACGCGTGGGTCATGTTCCGGAAGCGCGCATAATGAAAGATTCGCGTAAAGTGAGATCATATTCTCCATAGAAATTAAGTACGTTACAATTAGTGACATGCTTCTGCGAAGTAGATTAAAACAAAAAGTAATAAGTTTTCATAAAAAGCACACGAAAACAAATATTACACATAAGAAACATAAAATAAATAAAAAATATTTTATTTTTTATTTTTCTCATCTCGCGTTATTTACAATTTGCGTTAAGCCGAGAACGTGTAAACTGCAATCATGCTGTACATAATATCCCAAGGCAATGAAAGCTTCTCTTGTCTTTTCTTTTCTTATTGTTACATAACCATCTGTTTCGCCGGCTTTGCCTACAGTATGACTGAAAAATCACTCCATATTTTTACATTATTATATCTTCACTTGCACCTGTGTGATCTATAGATGAAACGAATATCAAAGCAAGGATCAATAACAGCTATTTTATTCATTTTTTTATTTGTACTTTTTTCAATTATTTTCAGTAACAAAACAAGATAAAATCAAATCTAAAGTGACCAGTAAACAAGGGACATACAAAATTGTTACCTGCTATTACATCATGTATTGAACAGATCAGATCTTACGATGGACTGTAATGTCAATGTGACATAGTATGTTATATAATAAAATTGCAGTCCATTTTTTTTTTGACGTTTGTTTCGTGTTCTTTCGTTAGATAGGAGTGAAGAAATAACTTTTCAATCACCCTGCACATTACTGCCAAGATATGTGTATGGTTCTACATCTGGTAGATATATGTCTTCTACTGCAATCTTAATGTCGTTTGCATTATTTATTCTCATTATCGTCGTATTTTCCAATCGTATTTTCAGAAGAGAATTAATACAAACAGAGAAAGACTGCTTGTAGCTCCCAGCTCTGATCGTGTACCGGTCATTAATAACAGCCCCCGAGGGACACAGGTCAACAACCTATAGATTAGTCCAAGACTGACTCACTCTTGTGTGTCCGTTTTTGAGGTCTTCTCGTGAGTAATATATCTGATAGCTTCTCCTTGTTTGTAAACTTTCAGGCAAGGGACTTCTGTTGATAATAAGCGCTAAGTCCTGAAAGACTTAAAGAAAATTCCACAATACCCGTTCGTTAATTGATTTTTGTGAAAGAATTGTATAAGAGATTAATTTAATTATCTTGGTCAGGTCTATTTATAGTTGTAGGCGTCGAATTAGGGTGAATTTCACATGCTAGTACGGAAGGGATCTATATCTAAAAATGTTGATCGGTGTCACGAGTGGTTTATGTAGGAGTCTGTCCGACAAGAACCAAGTCTCTGTCTGATGTCAGAGACAAGACGAAATCTGAGAGAGATCTGAGATGATAGACGAGAAATGGTGTTGATAGTGGATAGTGTGACTTATAGTTATCGAGGGTGAGAACCAATACTGACTCTCCCCTCGCCACTCATTGACCTTTTATTCAACTACTGCCACACTACCTCTTGCTCTACTTAGGAGATAAGGTTGTATTACAAACACTACAGTGTATCCACATACAATAGTACGAGTACAAGTTAAAGAGTACAGGTACAGAAAGGAAAGGAAATCTGATCCGTAACGAAATATATATTTTATTAGCAACCGCCAAAAACACTATGGTAAAATAAGCATGAAATATATCACGACAACAAAAACTCAATAATATGCAGGTATCGAATGTACGAGACACTCAACCGAAAGGTTAGTAGAAAAAAAAGTTAGGAACACTCCCGGAAATTTTGTGGTGGATATAAAATTGATAATACTTTGCGGGAAAAAAACCTGAAATAAAGAACTGTACCTACACAAACACAATCCCTCCGAATTGTCCCTGTCATCAACACTGCAAATCACTTCACTCGATGCTTAGGTGTACAGGTTCTTACACAATCTACCCTCCCCTCAATTCATTTGAGTGCACTCTACCCCAAAATTCTTCTTCGTTAGCACGCGTGCGATGGTGCTTCACAGGGATCAAGGTTAGCCATTGGAGAAATAATTACCCTATCTTCTCGATGGGTAATTGCTGATTAATCCGTGAATTGACTACACTCGGCTGTAAATCCAGGGAATCGGGGGTTGCGATGGCAACACTCAGGATAAAACAAATGATGAGGAAATAATCCACCTTATGTGTAATGGCCCACTACCGCTGTAGCGGTCCTCACTGATAAGGCTTGGTGAAGAGAACTGGTGCAAACGAAGCATGGACGCTTCTCTTATTAGCTTGGTAAAGAGAACTGGTGCAAACGGAGCATGAGCGCTCCTCTTATTAGCTTGGTAAAGAGAACTGGTGCAATCGGAGCATGAGCGCTCCTCTTATTAGGTGTTGGGCGAAGTATTTGTACTCCAAGCAAAGGCCACTCATCAATGTGCCCGTAATAGGGTGATGAATTAAGCACGCATGTAGTTACGTGCAACCCAGCTGTGAACGGGTCGATGACTTGTGCGACCTTCCTCAAGGAAGATAATCAAGCCTAAGGCTTCAGCGTAGGGCCTGAACTAACCGGGGTTAGCTGTAAAGAAAACACAAACTACTCATATATCATCGTGCTAAATAAAACATAAACATTACAACACGTCACAACAATAAACAGGTCTTAACTAGATACAGGAAAACATACACGCCTCCCCTTCTATTAATCTAATCAAGGCTGAACTGCACTGCAGTTTTATCATACTCTCCCCCGCTCACCGTCCGATCAACAATAAGTGCAGGCCCGGCTTATGGTAGTTTTTGCATAACACTACTGATGACGCCCAATTTATATTATGATTGAGTAATTGGCCGCCAAATGACGCGTGCACCATGAGGTGAGTGATGGTGCCCGTGGTCTGGTTTTGTGAAGTGTGTAGATGATGTACAGTCAAACAATGATCATACAAAAACAGGGCAATCCATACAAAGACGTCAGTTAACTCACGACGTGTAAAATCAATGATGCTTGTAACAGCTAGTGACGTTTTTCTGTATCATTTATTGTGGACGCCACAGTGACAAAATGTATACGCGAATATGTAGGTACATCAGACAGTCATTATCACAGCAACAATGTCAGTATAGCAATGGACGGTAGACAGCATCATAATAAAGGTGATTCACAGGCATGTCAATACATTATAAGGCTGTAATGTAGTCGGGAAAATTCTCCATCCCTTTCTATCTTAGCCCGAAGATAACCAGATGTATGAGATCAGTTCACTCTCCTTAATCTGACTTCAGCAAGACAGGCACGTCTGCCGAAGTATAAATAATGTCCTCAAAAATATCCTCTAGATAACAAAGGTTTTCCAAACCTAGTTCATGTAACAAAGTAGCAAGTAATGGTCCTTGGGACATGCATCAACCGATGCAGTACAATACAGCGACATGTGAGCTGGGAAAACATCTCGTGACGACGCCTTTCGAAGACAGGCTATGAATCAAAAATCGCTCACGACCAAAAATCGATAGAGTTAATGAAAAGTTAATTTACCTTGCCTTCAGGAAATACACAGAAATATTACGCCTCCCGGCATGTGGAAATACACTAGAGGTATTATCTCGAATAAACGAAATATCCATTAAGAGGACTTCACATTCCTGACAGAACAAAAAAAATAGCGGAGATCCCCTCTCAGCGAGGCATCTTCCTAGCTATTCAAAATCGCTCACTCTGGTGGGCGGAAATCGATCGACCAAGAAGCAAGACCAGTCATGCGCAGTCCAGCGCAAAATGACCACAGCTCAGAACTTAAGACGCAAGGACCCTTACTACGAACCAGCGTAAGAATGATTACCTTAAAAGGATAACCCAACAGGTTGCCAACCGTTTTTCTGAGAAAACGGCCTAGCATAGCAAACTTAACTGCATTCAATACCAACGCGAGGAGACAACTGCCCACCGAGAAAAGTGACTATAAATTTCAAGCAGTTGTTGCCCTTGCGTTATAAAATATATATTGTAATAAAACGATGTTGCGAGAATTTCTCACGCAACATATCACCACCTCCTCCCGATAAAAAAAAAATGTGGAACTTTTTTTTTTTTTTTAAATATCAAAGAGCATGCGATAAGCGGCTCAAAACGCACGAATTATGCGCTGATAATTAATTAAATTGCCTAACATGAGGCTAAATATAGAGTGTCTGGTGAGGATATACCTCAACAGAAAAATAAATATGTCTCAAAAAATATTCACATCGGGGAGGTGTCACCAACACACATCACGTTAGCAAGTAAACACAATATACGTATGCAAGTTACCATAGACATCAATAAATAGCATAATCTAATATTGTCTTTAAAAATGGATGTACAAATCTGATAGGAAAATTTAAATAGTACATTATTTGACATGTAATGACATAAGTACATAGTAAAGTTAAACTACATGACGATCCAGGACATATCCTCTGGCATTCCGAGAGTAAGTACACAATCTAGAACTCGTCATGCTTGATAATAGTAAGGTAAGTCCTCAGCTCATCAATGACATTCTGAGAAAGTACAAGCAATATAATGCTAATTAATAACTAATATGCTTCATAAGGTACAATACATTATTAATAATTGTGGCTGTTTAGTAAACTAACGGCCCTTATATTAACCACTCAGTCTTCCTCTATCATCTTAAAAAAACGAACAGAAGAAGATGATAACAAAGCACGATAGTGTGTACATATAAAGTGAGTACAGATGTGCTAATCTATTGTAGTAATATAGGTGTGTTATGACTCTGTAATATATGGAAATATAGGAATGAAGTATTAGTTGGAGTCATGTGGGCATCTAGACAAAATGTCAGCCATCACATTATCCGCACCACGGATAGCTCGTACCGTGAAGTGAAAAGGTTGAAGAGCTATAGCATATCGAGTGGATCTCGAACTCTTCAAATTCTTAGTCTGAATAGCTGTAAGAGCTTTCTGATCAGTCTCTAGAATGAAATGTGCGCCCAGGAGGAATCTTTGTAGTTTTAGAATTGACCAAACCATCGCTAACAGGATGCAGAGTATTTGCATATTCTTGCATCAGTGCTGCTCCAATCCCAGTGGATGAAGCATCACTCCGAAGAACAAAAGTCCTATCAAGAGTAGGTAATCTTAAGATGGGAGGAGAAGAAAATATATTCTTGATTTGGTCTAGTGAAGATTGGCATTCTTCAGACCAACGGACCAGATTAGGCGAACCTTTCTTCAACAATGTTGAGAGAGGTGCCATGATCGAAGATAAATTTGGAATAAATCTCCCATAAAATTGAATTAAACCTAAGAGACTCCTAACTTGTTTCTTCGTTTTAGGAACAGAGATGTTCGGTATTTTGGAAGTATTGTGGTCTTCTGTCTTCAAGAGACCATGACCAACACGATGACCCAGGAAAGAGATTTCACCAAAACCAACAAAAGCTTTAGAAGGTTTTGCTGTCAAATTATTCTCACGTAGAGTGGACAGTAAGTCATATAACCCTAAATAGTGATCTTCCCAGGTATCACTGAAGAGACAGATGTCATCTAAGTATGCGATGACATCCGAACGATGTGACAGAATTCGACGCATCATGCGAACGAAAGTGGCAGGGGCGTTCATGAGACCAAAAGGCATAACATTCCATTGAAATAGACCCCTAGGTGTAGAAAACGCAGTAAGAGGTTTGGCATGCTCTGCTAAAGGCACTTGCCAATAACCTTTAGACAAGTCAAGTTTAGTGAAGAATCTAGAATTAGAAAGTCTAATCAGTAGATCTTCTAACAAAGGCATCGGTTCAGCATCGAACTTTGTGACCTGATTCAATTTGCGATAATCAACGCAAATTCGTATGTTCTTATCCTTCTTCCGGACAATAACCATGGAAGAAGAATATGGTGAAGTCGATGGTTCAATTATATTTAATGGAATCATTTCATCCAATTCCTTTTCCACTTGCGCCTGAAAGTGTATAGGAATAGGATAACCTAACCCCCTAATTGGAATCACCTATTGTCGGTAAACAAAACCCCTCAAAAACCAAACAAAAAAAAACAAAAACAAAAAAAAAAAAAAACAAATACAACACCCCAAAAACAAACAACCCAAAAACCCCAAAATAACATCCCCCAAACAAAAAACCAAAACAAAAAACAACAACCACCCCCCCATCACACCACCCAACCCCACCCCCAACCCAAAACAACCAAAAACCCAAAACCAACCCCAAACCCCCCACCCACCCACACCCCCCAACAAACCCAAAAAACAAACCCCCACAAAAACCCCCAAACCCCCAACAACCCCCCACCCCCCCCACCAATACCCCAACCCCCCCAAAAACCCCCTAAACAAAACCCACCAACCAAACCCAAAATAAAAAACCCCACCCCCCCCCCCCACCCCCAAAAAAACCCACCAAAACCAACCCCACACTCCCACAAAAAACCCCCCCAAAAAAATACCCCCCAATAAACCCAATCCCAAACCAAAAAACCCAACACCAACAAAAACCCAACAAACCCCCCCAAAAAACCCCCCCCCCCAACCACACCCCCAAATACCCCCTCACAAAAAAAACCCCCCAAAAACCCCACCCCCAACCCCCCCCCATGTTACCCCACCAACCCCAAAAAAATTCCACCCCAAAAAACCCTACAACCCCAAACCCCAATCCCAACAATTCACATCCCAAACTAAACACAACAAACCAAAACCCCCAACAAAAACCCCCACAACAATCCCCCCAAACAAAAAAACCCCACCCCCAAACTAAAAAACCCCCAAACCCAAAACAACAAAAAAACCCCCAAAACCCCCCCATAAAACCCACCCACACCCCCCCCCCATAAACCACAACATTAAAAACACACAAAAAAATCCACCCCCCCCATTTAAAAAAACCTCCAACCCCAACACCAAAACAAAACACCCCCAAAAAAACCCCACCAAAATACCACCCCAACAATAACCCCCCTAACACAAACACACCAAAAAAATATAAACCACACCAACCCCACCCATACAAAAATCACACCAATAATACAAAATTTCATCAAAATACCCCAACACCCCCCCCAAAACCCCAACCACCACACAAACCCCAAAACCACACCAACCCCCCAAACCATATCCCACCCCAACCCACCCCCCCCCACATTCATTAAACCCCAACCCCCCACCCCCCATCCCACAAAACCCCCACCCCAACCCATAAAACCAACACAAAAATACACCAACCCCCCCCCACACACCAAATCACCCCAACACACCCCCCCCCAAAAACCCCAAAAAAAAAACCACCCCCCCACCCCCCCCCCACCAAAAACCCATAAACCCCCCCCCCCCCAAACAACCATAAACCAACAAAACCAAAAAAAACCCCCCCCACCATCCCCCCACACCACCCCCAATTTTACACCTTGTTACCCCCCAAAAAAAAAAATCCCACCCCCCAAAACCCCAAACCCAACCAACAAACACCCCCCACCCCCCCCCACCCCCCCCCCCCCAACCAAACCCAAATATAAAAACCAAAAAAAAAACACCCCAAAAAAACCCCCCCCCCAAATATTAAATTAACACCACCCCCCTAAAAAAAAACCCACCCCCCCCCCCCCCCAATGTTTAAACCCCCAAAACCCCTAAAAACCCCACCCACCCCCCCCACCCCCAACCCAATCCCCAATTCCCAACAAAAAACCAAAAAAAACACCCCAACATAACCCACAAACAAACCAACAACACCCCAAACCCAACCTTTTCACCCCACCCCCACCCCCAAACAAAAATCATACAACCCCCAACCCCCCCCCCCCCCCCCAACCCCAAAATAAAAAACCACCACAACCCCCACAAAAAAAACCAAAAAATAACCCCCACCCCCCCCCCCCCCCCAAACATCCCCCCAAATAAACCATCCCCAACCAACCAACACCACAACCAAACCCCCACCCAACAAAAAAAAAAACCCCCCCACCCAAAACACCCACCCCCCCAAACCCAAAAAACCCAAAAAAACCCAAAAATAAAAAAAACTCCCAACATTATCCCCCCCCAAACCAACCCCCCCCCCCCAAAAACAACAAAAAAACCCCAAACCCCCCAAAACCCACCCCCAACCCAACCCCCCCCCCCAAAAACAACACAACACCCAAACCCACCCAAATAACATCAACACCCCCAAACCCCAACCCATAAAACAACCAAAACAACCATCCAAACCAAAACAAACCAAAAACTAAAATAAAACAAAAATTAAAACCCACCCACCATTAACAAAAAAACCCCAAACCACAAAACACACCCAAAAAAACAACAAATTAAACCCAATACCCCCACCACACAAAAATCCCCCCAAAAAAAACAAAAAACCAAAAAAAAAACCCCCAAACAAAAACCCCCCCAAAAAACAAAAAAAACCCCCACCAACCACCCCCAAACCAAAACCAAAAACAAAACCCCAACCAAAAAATTACACCACAAACCAACCAAACCCCCAAAAACCCCCAACCCCCCAACCCCCCACCCAAAAAAAAAAACCCCCCCCCCCCCCAACTACAAATCAAAACCAAAAAAAACCCAACAAAAAACCCAACAAACCAAAAAACAACACCCCACACCCCCCCACCCAAAAAAAAACCAACCCCCCCCACCCAACCAAACCCCCAAAACCCACACCACCCAAACCCCCCCCCAAAAAAACCCAAACCCCCACCCTAAACCCAACAACCAACAATCCAAAAAAACCCCCCCCCCCACCAACCCCCACCCCACCACCCCCCACCCCCCACCCCCCCCCCCCACCCCCCCCCACCAAACCCCACCCCACCCATACCCCCCCCCCCCACCCCACCACCCCCACTCCCCCCCCCCACCCCCCCCCCCCCCCCCCCCCCCCCCCCAAACACCCCACCCACACCACAACCCCCCCAACCCCCCCCCCCCCCCCCCCGCCCCCCCCCCCCCAACCAAACAAACCCACCCCCAACCCCCCCCCCCCAAAAAAAAAAAAAACCAACACCCCAAATACAAACCAACCCCCCTTTATCATTACCCCCACACCCCAACCCATCCTACAAAACACCCCACCACCCCCCCACCCCACCCCAACCCCCCAACACCCCCCCCCCCCAAACCCCCAACACCCCCACCCCCCCCACACCCCCCCCACAACCAAACCCCCCACAACCCCCACACAACCCCCCCCAAATAACAACAAACAAACCAACCCCACCCCCAACCCCACCCCCCCCCCCCCCACAACCCCCAACACACCCCCCCACCCCACCACCCACCAATACCCCCCAACAAAACCCCACAACCCCCCCCCCCAAAACACCCCCCCCACCCCCACCCCCAAAAACCAAAACCCCCCACCACCCCCCCCACCCAACCCCACCCCCCAACCCACCCCCCCAAACCCCACCCCCACCCAAACCACCACCCACCACCCCACCAAAAACCCCAAACAACACCCAACCCCCCAAAAACCAACCAAACAAAAACACACCCCAACCACCAAACCCACACAAACCCCCCCCACCAAACAACCAAAACAACCACACCATCACCAATAACACACCCCCCCCCCAATCCCAAAACCCCCCCCCAAAAAACCTAAACACAACATAAAAACCCACCAAACCAAACCAAAACTAATATAACACCCACACAAACAACCAATACCACCTAACAAACCAAATTTACCCACCCAACCCAAAACTGTACCCCCACCCCCCCAAACCCCCCCACCACCAACCCCAAACCCCCCCCCCAAAAAACCACAAAAAACCCACCCCAACCCACCCCCCATCCCAAACAACCCCCAAAAAAAAACCCCCAAACCCCACACCCCCCAAAAAAACCACACCCCCCCCCCCCCAACAAACACCCCCAACCCCAACCCCCCCAAATATAAAACCAAAACACCCCCCCCCCACCACCCCAACCCCCATCAATCACCCCACCCAAACCACCAACACCCCCCCCCCACCAACACCCCACCAAAATCACCCCCCCCCCCCCCCCCCCCCCCCCCCCCCACACCCCCCCCAACCCCCCCCCCCCCCCCCCCCCCCCACCCCACACCCCCCCCCCCACCCACCCACCCCCCCCCCCACCCCCCCCCCGCCCCCCCCCCTCCCCCCCCCCCCCAAACCCACCCCCCAACCCCCCCCACCCACCCAAACCACCCCCCCCAAACAAACCCCCCCCACCCCCCACACCCCCCCCCCCCACCCCCAACCCCCACCCCCCACCCCCCCCCCCACCCCCCCCAAACCAAATACAACCCAAAAACCCCACAAACCAACCCCACCCAAAAACATAACCCCAACACTAACCACCACAAACACCCCCCACAACCCCCCCTGCTACCCACCCCCAATTTGTTTGTTCCCCTTTAACCCAAAACACCCACCCACAACCCCAAACCCAACCCCACCAACCAACACATACCAAACCACACAATCCCCACCCCAACCCCCCCACAAAACACCCCCCCATAAAACCCCCCATCCAAACTTAAAACCCCAAAATCCCCACCAATACCCCAACCCCCAATTGCTCCATCCCCACCCACCCCACCCCAACCCACCCAACAAAAACAAAAACACACCCCCCCAATGCCACACAACCCCCCCCAACCCACCAATACCCCAACCTCACCCTAAAAAAAGCCAAATTCCCAAAACCCCCCCACCCCCAACCAAATCCCACCCCCCCCCAACCATCAACCCCCCCAAAACCAACAACCACCTTAAGCCAAAAAACCCCCCCCAACCAACCCCCCCCCCCCCCCCCCAACCCACCCAACCCAACCCCCCACCCCCCCCCCCCCCAAAACCACACCCCACCCCACCCCACCCCCCCCCCCACCCACCCCCCACCCCACCCCCAACCCCCCCCCAACCACCCCCCCACCCCCCCCCCCCCAAACCCCACCCCCCAACCCCCCAAAACACCACCCACCCCCCACCACCCCCCCCCCCCCACCCACCACCACCTACCCAACCCCCCCAAAGTGGCCCCCCAACCCCCCCACCCACCCCCCCACCAACCCAACCCCCCACCCCCCCCACAATGACCCCCCACCCACCCCCCAACCCCCACCCCCACCCCCCCCCCCCCCCCCCCCACCAACCCCCACCCCCCCCCCCCCCCCAACCCCCCACCCCCCCCAAACCCACCCCCAACCCACCCCCCCCACAAAACAACCCCACCCCAAACAACCCCAAACCCCCCTGTTATCACCCCCCCACCCCCACCCCCCAAAACCCAATCCCCACCCCCACCCCCCCCCCACCACCCCCACCCACCCAACCCTCACCAAAACACCAACCCTTACCACCCCCACACCCCAACAAACCATAAACCCCCCCCCCCCACACCCCCCCCAACCCCAACAACCCCCCCCCACCCAACAACACATCCACCTACCCACCCCCCACCCCCCACACCAACCCACCCCACCCCCCCCCCCCCACACACCCCAAAATGAAAACCAAACCACCCAAAAAACCCAACACCCACAAGAGCCACCCACCAAAACCCCCCACACAAACACCCCCCCCCCCCACCCCACACCACCCAAAATACCCACCCTAAAACCACCCCCCCCCCACACCCCAACCCCCCCACCCCCCCCACCCCCCCCCCCCCACACCACAAACACCCCACCCCACAACCCCACAAAAACCCCCCCCCACCCCCCCCCCCCCCATACACCCCCCCCCCAACCCACCCCAAAACCCCAACCCCACCACCCCACCACCCCCCCCCCAACCCACCCCCCCACCACTACTCCCACCACCACACCCCCCCCAACCACCACCCACATAACAAACCCCACCCCCCCCCCACCACCCCCAACAACCCACAAACACCACCCAACCCCCCCCCAAATCCCCAACACACCCCACCCACACAATACACACCCACCCCCCCCCACCCCCCCACCACCAACCCCACCACCCACCAAACCCCCCCCCCCCCCCCCCACCCCCCCCCCCCCCCCACCACCCCAACACCCCCCCCCCCCCCAAAACCACACCCACCCCCCCCCCCCCACCCCCACCAAACACAACCCCCACCCCCCCCACCCCCCCAACACCCCCCCCCCCCCCAACCCCCCCCCCGCCCCCCCCCACCATTACACCCCCCTAACCCCCCAATATGACCCCCAACACCAACCCCCCCCCACCAACCCCCACACCCCCCCCCCCCCCCCCCCCCCCCCCCCCCCCCCCCCCCCCACCAACCCCCCCCCCCCCCCCCACCCCCCCCCCCCACCCCCCCCCCTCAACCCCCCCCCCCCCACCTACCCACCCCAACCCCCCCACCCCCCCCGCCCCACCCCAACCCCCCCAACCACCCCCCAAACCACAACCACCCACAAAAACAACCACACACCCAACCCCCCACACCCCCCCCAACCCCAACACGCACCACCCCCAACCAACAACCACCCCCCCAACCCCACACACACACCACCACAACCCCCACCCCCCACCCCCACCCAACAAACCCCCCACACCCCCGAACCCCCCCCCCCCCCAAAACCCCCCCATCACAACACCCAACAACCCCACCCCCACACAACCCCCACACCACCCCCCCACCCCCACCCCACCACCCAAAACCCACATCCCCAACCTCACCCCCCCCAACCCCCCCCATACCCCCACCCCAAACAAACCAACCCCACACCCCCCCACCCACCCCCCACACCCCCCCACACCCCCTTTAACACCCACCACCCCACCCACCCCACCACCACAACCCCAACCCCCACCCCACCAAATCCCCCCCCCACAACACCCAAAACCCCCACACAACCCCCACCCCTACACCACCCTCCCCAACCAAACACAAACCCCCAACAACACCCCCCCACAAATCACCCCAACACCCCACACCCCCACACCCCCCCCACACCAACCACCCCCCCAACCCCAACACCAACCCTACCCCCCTCAACAATTAGTAACACCCACCAACCCAACACCCAACACAACCCCCAACACCCACTCAACCACCCCCCCCCCCCCACCCCCCCCACCAACCCCCCACCCCCCCCACCCCCCCCCCCCCCAACACCCCCCCCCCCCACAAAACAAAACCACCACCACCACCAACACCCACCCACCCACCCCTACCATTCCACCCCCCCCCCAAACACCCCCCACAAACTTAACCCCCACAACAAACACAACCCCCACCACCCCCACCACACCCCCCCCCAACCCCCCCACCCCCCCAACCCCCCCCCCCCCCCCCCCCCAACCAAAAACCCACACAACCCCACCCCCCCTAAAACCCCCACCCCACACCCCACCACCCACCCCCCCCCCCACCCCCCAACACCCACCACCCCCCCCCCACCCACCCCCATAATAACACACACCCCCACCACATTACCCCCAACCCCCCACCCCCCCCAACCCCCCCCCCCCAAAAACCACATTCTACCAAACCAACACCCAATTTCACAAAACCACCCCCCCACACCCACCCCCCCCCCCAACCCCCCCCCCACCCCCCACCCCCCCCAACCCATCTAACCCCCACCCCCCACTTTCTATAAAAAAACAAAACCCACACAACCAAAAAATTACACAATATAAAACCCACAACCAAACCACAATCCACAACCCTCCCACCCAAAACAACCCCCCCATTCCTCACCTCACACCCCCCCACGTACCCAACCCCCACCCCCCAAAACCAACCCAAACCCCAACCAAAAGTTCCCCCACCAATCCCCCACAAACACACACAACCCCACATACAAAACCCACTTCTATCCCAACCCCAACCCAAAACAACCAACACACCCCATTTCATACACACTTCCCCAACATCATGAACCCAAACCCCACCAACAAAACAAATTACCCACCCTTTCCTGGTCCAGTTTTGGTTTTTGCTCTACCTCCCCCACCAAACCCCCCCTGCAACACCACCACCCCAAAACACCCCACCACCCATACAACCCACACACTTACCCCAAAATACCCCCATTCCCACCCCCACATAACACATTAGTCAACCCACTGAAAACAACTCCAAAATTACCTAAATCAGGTACAAACCAAACACCCCCCATCACCATTACCAAATACCCCTCCCTACACCATCAACAAAACACCAAAACCAAATCCAAATCAAAAACCCCCTCACCAAATCACCAAAAACCATAATCCCCACCAAACACCCCACTCCCCACATACCCCACCTTCAAAAAACCATTAAGAAAACCTCCTACCCAAAACACCCAACCAACCTCAACACAAAAAAAAAAACAGCCATCCATTATATTTGGCTGTCAACAAAAAAAAACCAATATCACCAATTACCCCGCCCCCCACCCCATATTTCAACCTACAAACCAACAACCCCCCCAAACAGGCCCACCCCAAACAAAATAAACCCCCATCACCCCCAAAACACCAACACCCCCAACATCCCCCCTCAAAAAACCCAAACATCAACACCCCCCCCCAACAAAAAACCAACCAAAAGACCCATTACACCCAAAAAAACCCAAACAACCACAGGCACAAACCAAACAAATCCAACACATCAGACCCTACACCCCAACCCAAAACAACACGAAACATACCTCCTTACGTCAAAAAAACAACCCAAAACCCAAACACAATAAAAACCAACCCAACAACATCAATACCCCCAACCTACACAAAGCGTAAAAAAACCCAAAAAAACCCAAGGTTCCCACATAAAAACTAACACCCAATACAAAAAAAACCACCCTCACCCACCCCATAATACCCACCAAACCCAAAAAACAATTTTCTAAAAAACAAATAACCCCCACCCCCCCCCCCAAAACACCACCACCCCCAATAAACAACCCCCCCCCAAACCCCCACAACCAACCCCTACACAACCCAACACCCCCCAAAACAGGTGGACAAAACAATAACTAAACATGTGCACCACATCCCCATAACCCCCCAAACAAAAGCAACACCAAAAAACAAACTAACCCACACAAAAAATCTTACCACCCCATCCCAATCAATATCACCCCCCCCACCCACCCCCCCCCACCCATGTAACCACCCCCACCCCAAATAAAAACAAAAATACCAAACAATCCACAAAACAAAAAAAAACCCCCCCCACCAACCCAAAAAAATCACGGCCAACCTTAAAAACCCCACAACCCAAACCACCCCCCAAATCACCAAAACACCAAACACCAAAACCAACCCCAACCCAAAAAAAACAACACAACCCCCAAACCCTTCACAAACCCCCCCCCCCAAAACCCCAAACATCCCCCCAAACAACAAATTCCCCCACCCAAACACCCACCACCAACCACACAACCCCCCTCCCCACAAAAATCCAACACCCCCCAACCCCAACCCCCAAACCCCAACCCAACTAAACCACCCCCCCCCCACCACTCCCCCCTAAAAACACAAACCACCACCACAATACCCTCAACCACACCCCATCCATACCCCCCACCCCCCCCCCTACCCCCCCCAAACCCCACCCAAACAAAAATCCACAAAAAACACACCAACCACAAAACAAAACAAAAAAATCCCCCCCAACCCCAAACCCATAACCAAACCAAATAAACAACAAAAAATTCACACCACAAAACAAAACCACACCCCAACAAATGCCCCCACCCACACAAATATCAAAACCCTTCCCACCCCCACCCCCAACACCCCACAAACCACCAAAAACCCAAACAAAACCACCAAACAAACCCAAACCTACCCAAACCCCCCCCCCCCACCCCAACCACCCAACCCCCCCCACAAAACCCCCCAACCCCCAACCCCCCCCCAACCCACCCCCCCCCCCACACCCCCCCATTACCAACCCAAAAACCAACCACCACCACCCCAAATTCACCCCACCCCAGACCCCCCCAAACCCCCCCCCCCCCCCCCCCCCCACCCAACCACCCCCCCACCACCCCCCCCCAAAAACCCCCAATCCCCCCCAATCCACCACCCCCCTAACCACCCCCCCCCAAAAAAAACCCCAACCCCCCACTAATCACCCATCCCATGGTTCCAACCCCCCCCCCCACCAACCCCCCCAAACCCCCCACCCCCCCACCACACCCACCCATGATAACCCTTCCCCCCCCCCAAACAAAATTTCCCCCACCCCCCCCCTCAACAAAACCCAAACCAAACCAAACATAATACCCCCCTAAACCCCCCATCTCCACCCCCCCCCCACACCCCCACCCCAAACAACCCATAATTCTACACCCCCCCCCCCCCAAAAAACACCCCAACCACCCGAATAATAAACACCCCCCTCAACTTCAAAAACCCACCTACCCAAATTATAGGTCACACCCCCAAACCAACACCCCCACCCCCACATAACCCCCAACAAAAAAAACAATAAAAAACCCACCAAAACTAACCCCATACACAAACCACCCAACAGAACATACCCAACCCCCACCCTATTTTTATCATCCCCCCCCCACCACAAAACACTCCCCCCAACCCCCCCCCACAACAATCCCCCCCATCCCCCCCATACCCCAAACCCAATTACCCCCCCAACCCCAAAAACCCCACCCAACCCACAAACACCAACCCACCCCAATCCCATATTTCCAATCCCCACATCACACCCCACTAACACCACCACAAAAAACAAAAACACCTTACAAAAACCCCCTTACCCAACAAACCCACAACCAAGTATCTAACCCACCTTTAACACAATCCCCATACCACACCCACCCACCCCAAAAACAAAACCCCCCACCCCACCCCCCAAACACAACCACAAAAACCCAATTCCCCCCCCCTCCCCCAAAACCACCCCCCACACCCACATCCCCCCCCCCACCCCCCAAATTAAAACCCCACTTACCCCCCAATAAAAAACCAATTCCCATTATCCCCAAACATTAACCACACCCACAAAAAAAACCCCCACCCCAAACCACAATATACACCCACCATACAAACCCACAACCCCCCCCACACCCCCCACCCAACCCACATTAAGACACAACACACCCCACCCCCTCTACCCACCTCCATCCCCCACACAAAAACCAAAAACCCCCCCAACCCCAATAACCCAATTAACACCCCCACCCCCCACACCCCCACCCCTAATTACCACCCTACCACCAACCCCAAAACCCCCATTTACCCAAACACCCAAATTACCCAATAATCTACACCCTTCCCACCCCATCCCCACTAAATAAAACACCCCCCACAACCCCCCCCACCCCACCACCCCCCCAACCCACCCAAACACAAAACACCACCCCCCACCCCCCCCCCCCACCACCCCCACAAAAACCCCCCCCCCCCCCCACACCCCATTTACACCACCCAACCCATTACAAATTAACACAAACCCCAACAACCAACAATTACACCAAACAAACCTCCCAAACCCCAGATTATCCAAACCCCCCCCAAAAGATAAACTACCCTATCCCCCCCCATCTCACCCCACCTCATCCCCCCCAACCAATATCCTACCTTTATACCCCTACACAACAACCCCTACCCCTGTAACAACCCCCCATAAAATCCCCAAATCAAACCCCCCCAACCCCCAAAAACCCATCCAATAACCTTTTCCCAACCTTTTGGCCCCCCCCGGCACACCACAACCCCCCATATTACCCCCCAACTTAAAACCCCCCCACCAAACCGACCCCCCCAAAACAAAACCCCCCAATTAATAACCCCCCCAAACAGAATCATTCTAACACTATAGACAACAATACCGACCGTCTTTCCAAAACTACTCAAACATACATCCACCCCCTACACTTCAACAACATAAATACCCCAACCAAACGACCCCCACTCCCCACCCACACTTAAACCAAACCCCAAACAAACCCCAAACCAATTACCTACCACTACAAAAACCACCTTTACCCAACCCCCCCACAAAAACTACCTCAAAAATTTCTCCACCCCCACCCCCCCCCCAACACAACCAAAACCACCCTCCACCACTACCTATAAAACCCCCACACAATACCCATTACAAACACCGACACACCATACCCAATCCCCAAACACACCAACCAATTGTTAAACTAATCCCCACATCCCAAACTAATAATCCCACAACACAACCCCCCATTACACCCAACCAAACAACCCAAAACTGACCAAACCCACGTCTAACACCACAACTAATACCAATTCCAACAACTACCCCCACCAACCAACTTACCCACCCCAACAAAAAAACACCATTAAACCCACACCAACAAAATTCATACCCAAAAATACCGACCCACAC
Source organism: Oreohelix idahoensis (assembly GCA_024509875.1). Lineage (NCBI taxonomy): Eukaryota > Metazoa > Mollusca > Gastropoda > Stylommatophora > Oreohelicidae > Oreohelix > Oreohelix idahoensis. Next base: position 1,248 of record JAMPIV010018785.1, on the reverse strand, counting down.
CCCCCACAATCTCAAACCACAATAACCTTACCCCACACAACCCCATACTGAATATTCCCATACACCTACACCAAAACCCCAAAATACCAAACCCCCCTTTTACCGCAACCCAAAAAAAACCCACCCTAAACCACCCCAAACCAACCCCACAAAACCCAACCAAACCCCACAACACCCTCATAAACTCCTCCACCCATATAAACCTCAACCAACCATCACACTCTAATTTAACCCACCCCAAACTAACCCAACTTCCACCACTAAACATTCCCCCCACCAACATACCTTCCACACACACCAAACACCCTTTCAAATTACCATCAAACAACCCCCCCCAATTACTCCACCCAATACACCCCCAAACAAACCCCCAACCAATATAACCCCCCAATACATCTGTCAACCACTCCTACTAACCCACCCAACATCAATACCAACCCAACCCACCAATCAAAACCTACTAACCAAAAAAGTCCCAAACCCCCATACCACCAAATCCTAACATTGATTACACATTATCCCAACCCATAACCACCCAACCCCCTACATCCCCCCCCAACAATTCCCCAACTTACAAAACCAACCAAAATATAACTTCCACAAACCATATTACCCCCCAAACACCACCACCCACACAATCCACAACAAAACATACAACCCCCCCACTCAATACCCAAACCAACCCCAACAACCAATCCACAATAACATTTATCTCCAAATAACCCAATCCCCCCCCAATTCTTTTATTAGGGACCCCACAACCATAAATACCCCTCAACCCAATTAATCAAAACCCCAATCTACATAATCCCCCAAACCAAACACCAACCCACCACCCCACCCTAACACCTCCACAATCCCCCAACCTCAACCAAACTCCAACAACAAACACCCACCCATACACCCCAAAACCCACCCTTCCACAACCCACTAAAACAACCAACACCCCACACCTGACCAAACATCCAATAAACCCCTACCAACCCACAAAAACCAATTCAAAGGGCGAACACCACCAACCACAAACACCCCACCACCCCCCACATCCAATCCCCCACACCCACCACAAAACACAACTTAAACCCACATTCACCAACACCTAACCACACCCCCACCCACAAAACAGGAAACCAACCCCCAAACACACACAAACACAATACCACACCAGACCCCCAAAACCAACCAATCCCCCCCAACCATACAAATTACAAAACACCACACCACACCAAACCCCCAACACCCCCCCCC